>CM073465.1:33356593-34034093 GCA_037074535.1 Gleditsia sinensis
TGCAATAATCTCGCAAACGCCAGGTTACGAGATAATAATAAGCACACATGTGACCATTTAGTTGATGCATCAATTAAAATCATAAAATACCTAAATAGTCCACAGGGTGGGTGTATTGGCCCACAAATATCGCCTTGTATTCTTTCTAAAAATGTGAGGGATTCACCCATAACTTTGACTGGTGATGGTTGAATAATCAATTTCCCTTGGGAGCAAGCGGAACATGAGAAATTATTCAATTGAAGAATCTGCTGGCTCTTCAATGAATGTCCACTTGAATGTTTAATTATTTTTCGCATCATAATTGATCTGGGATGGCCTAACTGGTCATGCCAAATAACAAAGTTATTATGATTTGCAAACTTTTGGTTTGCAATAGCATATATTTCAATTGTATTTATATATGTATAGTACAATCCAGAAGAAAATGTAGATAACTTTTCCAATATGCATTTGTTACCTAAAATTGTACTTGTAATATGAAGATATTCAATATTTCCTTCATTTGTTGTCTCAATGTGGTATCCATTTCGGTGGATATCCTTAAAACTTAGTAAGTTTCTAAGGGACTTGGAGGAGTATAAAGCTTTGTCAATATGTAGTTTTATTCCTCCAAGTAACATTATGCTAGCTCTTCTAGAGCCTTCAATTAACTTTGTACTACCAGATATAGTACTAACATTAGCTCGTTGCATCACTAATTGGGAAAAATACTTTTTATCTTTGAGAATTGTGTGAGTTGTGCCACTATCAACGAGACATATCTCTTCATTAGTGATGTTGGTATCAATAGAGGAAACATTCATTCTTGATTGAAAAATAAAATAAGAATAGTCAATATGAGGAAATAGTACATAAAATAAAATAACAACTTTAAAGAATGAATTGTACTGAAAAAAGAAAATCATAAGTTTAATGTCATAGAAATTTTACAAAGAACTTATTTTGAACACTACCATCACTAATTAAATGATCAATTTTTTTCATCATGATCAGCAAAAGAATTTGTAACATCTAAATGAGTTATATCAATCATAGCCATCATTGAGATTTTTAGTCATATAATTTTTTCCACTTCTGGTGGGAAGGTATGTTCTTGAAATAATCACTACAACCACAACTTTGAATTTGAATCTAACCATAGTGGTCATATGTTGCTACATTCACTTCAGGGAATGGAGCAATATCAGTTGGGTGAGACTTATTTTTCTAGTGGTTATTCAAAGAACAAGTGGGTCTTTTATAGTAAATACTCATCTTTTCATCCCTTTATGAAGGTGATGGTGAAGGAATTCGAGTTTTGTAAGGTTCGATATGTTAAGACTATCATAAAATATAATGCTAGTCAATAACCATCCATAAATAAAGTGAACCATTTCAAATAAATCATAATAAAGACATATAAATTTGTGGTAGTCTTTTAATTATTATTAAAAGGAGAAAGAAAATCATTCTTTTATGCCAAAGTGTTGTAAGCATAATTATTTAATGTCAATCAACATAGACATGTGCTTTCTCCTTCATTAAGAGATAAATGTTAATTATTACTTAACTTACCATGTACTGATAACTAGAATTTCTACACATATAAATCCTAGGACATATATACATGATCTTCATCCATACAAACATATATTATATATATGCCATCGGAATGTCCATATTCATTAAAAGAAGTTATAATTAAATAGGCATATTCAACTTTTAGTTATGCACAATCATAGAAAGGTCTTTATATTTCTATCGATGTAATTATTATTATTTGCATATATTAAATAAATACAAGCAACTATACATATTAATTTATTAAAGAACTACATGAAGAACTATATACCGAGTGATTAAAAAGAAATAAAGTTTAATAGAAGAGATAAAATAAACTTGCTACACCTAAACCATTGTCCTTCAAGGACAAACTTGAGGCAACTGAAATTGTTGTGGTCCTTCAGGAACAAACTAAAATAATAGATTTTGCACATAAGTTGGTATAGTCCTTCAAGGACATATAATTTGGTGAAGTAGGTGTAGTCCTTCAGGGACATATAATTTAGTACAATCCTTCAAGGATTTACAAGTGCAGTCTTTTTGGGACACATAGGTGTAGTCCTTTAGGGATATATAATTTGGTGCAGTCCTTCAGGGACATATAATTTGGTGTAGTCCTTCAGGGACATATAATTACACATAAATTGGTGCAGTCCTTCAGGGACATATAAATTGGTGCAGTTCTTTAGGGATATATAATTTGGTGTAGTCCTTCAGGGACATATAATTACACATAAATTGGTGCAGTTCTTCAGGGACATATAAATTGGTGCAGTCCTTTAGGGATATATAATTTGTTGTAGTCCTTCAGGGACATATAATTACACATAAATTGGTGCAGTCCTTCAGGGACATATAAATTGGTACAGTCCTTTAGAGATATATAATTTGGTGCAGTCCTTCAGAGACTTATAAGTGTAGTCCTTCAGGGACATATAATTGCACATAAATTTGTGCAGTCCTTCAGGGACATATAAGTGCAGTCCTTGAGGGACAAATAATTTGGTGTAGTCTTTCAGGGACTTATAGATGTAGTCATTCAGGGACATATATTTTGAAGCAAGAGCAAGAGAGATTTAAATAATAATAAAAAATTGTATATAAATTGATGTGGTCCTTCAAGGATAAAATAAATCAATAGCAATCTAATTATACATAAAAATTACTAACCTTGAAGCAAGAGGTAGAGCGTCGTGCTGATAACGTATTATTAAATAACTTAAAAGTAGAGAGAGAGAAGTAAGAGAGAAACAAGAGAGTGAACTGTTCTTTCCATTCATATATGAAGGGGTATTTATACAAGTAGGTGAGAGAGTCATAGTAGTAATATACAGCTATAAGATAACTCTCTAGTGATAATTATCCTCTTAGATAATTACTAGAAATAATATCTTATAAGATAAGATAACCGAAAGATCGGGATGATGGACATCCACACAAGATATTCATAACAATATATTTATTCACATTTTTTAAATATAAAATTAATTTCAATTAAAATATTAAAATAATTTTTTTATAAATATGTTTTTCACTTATTCAACCTCTTAACATTAAAAAAATCTTTAATCTTTGATCCACAATCTTATGAATAGTTTAATTTATATATATGCTATATAAATAAACAATTAAACCGTCTAACATAAACATTATAAATTTAGAAGTACTTTTTTCTTCTAGATTAGGAATATTATGATTTCTTTATATCTGAATATTTTTATTTAAATTCTCTTTTGACACTTTTAAAAAACATCTTAAAAATATATTCAAACTTATTATGAAATAAAAAATATAAATTACCTAAAATAACTTCTTCTAAAATTTAAATATTATTCTTTTCAAACTAAAAATATTGATTAAATATTATATTATGTAATTTAATTCTTTTAATTATTCAAAATTATTTATAATAATTTATCAAATATTACTGCTAAGTGACATGGAATTCATTAAAACTTTCGTCGCATTTGATTAGACATTCTTTAATATTCATAATATTTTCATAAAAATATATAACATAGTATGGTCTACATTGAATAATTATTGAAATCTAAGATGATATTTAAATACTTGAAACTCTCTCACATAATAAGATTAATTGAACTTTTCTTTTGAATTAAGTAATCATAATGGTATAAGTGTGAGACTCACCCAAAAACGTACTAATTTTGTTGGTTGAATTTTTCTCATAACTCAAGTTAAAAACATACATTTTCAAATAATAGTATGAACATAAAAGCCACCTTATATTCTTCATTAGCAAATCACATGTAATTGTAAACATTATACAAAACAAGGATACAAAATAAATAGGGCTAATGTGGAAGAAATTTTGTCATTAATTGATCTTAGCTTGATGACATAGGATCGAAAATAAATGAACATGGTTTCTTTGAAATGATATAATTGTTATGTTAAAGTACAGTGACGTTTAAGCATAACTCCATATTCACAGTGGTCTTTACCCCAAAAGAAATGAACGAACAAGACCTCAATTTGAACGCCAAGTTTTCTATTATTGAACAAAGTCATTAAGTGCAAAAGAAATTTATGTTTGGAGTTCTATCAAATCTTGTGTAAATAGACTATTTTTTATATTTACGATTGGAACAAGCCATTAATACACGCTACTATTTACGCTCTTCTAGCGATTTGTATCCTCTACTATGGGGTGAAACACAACATCGCGTGCTATGGTTCCAAATGCACCATTTCATTAAGTGAAATGATGTGTTTCAGTCCACGTGGAGGCACAACACCATAACAAACATACCATGCAATTGGTGAAAATGATAGTTGCCTAGTTAGGAATAACGCCTTGAACCAAGGGTTGCTTCATTCCAAAAGCAGCAAGGCCCTTGGCCAGGCGCCTGGTCAAGGGCCCAAAACGAACATTAGTCAACTAGTGGAGCTATGATAAAATCCAGAAGTAACCAGACCCTTAATTAGATGACTGGCCAAGGGCTTAGTTGCTTTTGGAGCTACAAACAGGCAACTAGCCAAAGTATCAAGCAACTGGTTGTAGTTCCAGAAGCAACCAGGCCTTTAACCAATCACCTAGTCAAGGGACTAGTTGCTTTTGGATTTTACTAGGGCTCCACCAATCGACTAGTTATATGCCTAGTTAATTAGTGTTCATTTCAAGCCCAACCAAGGCCTTGGCTAGGCGACTGGCCAAGGGCTAGGTTGGTTTTGGAGATGCAACTAGTCGCTTGGTTCTTTGGCCAGGCAACTAATTTGTCTTTAAATAGATGCCACCAGTCGACTAGTCCATACAACAATTAACTAGCGGTCACGCTTAAACCCAAAATCCCCTAAATTTTCCTTATTTCTCTTCGGCAACTAAACCTCCTCTCTTGATTCCCTAAATCACACATTCCTCATTCTCAAATTTCAGTCAAAAATCACCTATTAATTGCTTGCAAACATCCTCTATACCAAACCCCCCAACCAAAATCTAGCATAATATCCCGAGATACATTTGAAAATCCAAGAAATCTCCAAAATTCGTAGGTAAGGTTTCCTCAGTCTGTTTCGTTGAAATCTAGCCCCATTGTAGCAAATAGCTCTGAAGACTTCCTTCAAAACACCAAGAGTACCCAGATGGGGGTCTAGCTCCAGCACATCTCAAGTTCTTCAGCCATTACTCACCTCGGTAGAACAAGAGCGAAGGTTCTAGCTAAGGAAAGATTAAAATTAAGCCATCTAGTAAAAAATTAGGCAATAGAACAATATCTTACCTATGATACGCCGTATTCACTATATTTAATTAGAGTTTTTTTATACAAATTTAAACTATAAGGAAGATGAATTAGAGTTTACTTCACAGGTCAATGGGGTTATTTTTTCATTCAATAAAGATCTGTTTGCTAGGGTGGTTGGATTGCTTGAGGTTGATGCTAATGGAGATGTTTGTAGGTTAGATGAAACTATGTCTAAAATCCCATGGTATAACAGAAGAGTGTTATTGTTTTAATTAAAACTTGCAAGCTCACGAATCTATTAGAGTATAGATTTAGTGGTATGCAAGGTCGTTCTCACGAGGATTTCCAATTGAGATAAAATCTAATTCAAATCCAAAATAAATATTTCTAAACTAGTTGCCAGAATGTTTGTTTGGTGAGAATAATACTAAACAGAATAGAACTAAAATACTGAAATTAAATAGGAATGTATTCAAAGTAAAGAAACATGCAAAGGTTAGAGGATCCATTCTTGGTACATCAAATAATAATAAATTTTAACTTTTTTATTACTCAAATGGAATCCTCACATAAATGAGATTCCATTTGGAAGATATGTTACATTAAACGCGCTTTGGTTTACTGATGAAGTGTATTTTCCTTCTTTTTATTGTATTGCCAATAGTAAATAACTTTTGTAAAATGGATTCAAGTATACATCGTGCCAATCATTATATTGTCTACAATAAATCAAGAATGATTCAAGCATTTATTGTGCCAAAGATTGTCTACAATATATCAAGATTCGCACTTTACAAAATTTAAAATAAAAAGATGTAAAAAGAAGAAACATATACAAATATAGTCAATAATAATAATATAAAGTAGGCGGTAAAACCAGCCATTAAAAAAAGAAGATAACAAGAAAATAAATACCAAAAGGGCAGAAAATAAATAACAGAGGGGCAACAAAGCCATCCTCTAAGAAAGTAAATAATAAGAAAATAATAAAAGTGTAGAAAATAAATAACAGAGGAGCAACAAAATCATTCTCTAAGAAAGTAAATAACAAGAAAATAAATAATAAAAGTACAGAAAATAAATAACAGAGGGTCAACAAAGCAATCTTCTAAGAAAGTAAATAACAGAGAGGCAGCATAGCTGTCCTCTCAGAAGGAAAATAATAAGAAAATAATAACAGAGGGGCAATAAAGCCATCATCTAAAAAAGTAAATAACAAGAAAATAAATAACAGAGAGGCGGCATAGCCGTCCTCTTAGAAGAAAAATAATAAGAAAATAATAATAGAGAAAATAAATAACAAAGGGGCAACAAAGCCATCCTCTAAGAAAGTAAATAACAAGAAAATAAATAATAAAGAAGGGCAGAAAATAAATAATAGAGGGGCAATAAATCCATCCTCTAGGAAAGTAAATAACAAGAAAATAAATAAGTAGATAAATACAATATCAAGTATAAACATTGAGATTAAGAGTTAGATAAATTATTATTTTCATACCAAGAGTTTTACCCTTTCACCTTAGCATTAGGAGATTAGTTCTCCATAATCAAGGTAAGAAAGCAAAATGAAAGATGAAGAAGCATGATAAAATTTATGAAAGAAAGTAAAGATACAAAATGTATAAAGAGAGAGAAATATTACAAATACTTAGAACTCCAACAAAACTTTCCCAAGCTCACTCTTCAGCCTTTCTCCTCCCCCTTTTGCTTACAAGATGTCTTTATTTATAGACAAAACAAGGGAAGTAGGTGACAAAAATGGTGGGTAGCAAATTAAACTAAAGTTCACAAGTTGTGTTGCATTATGTGCCCTGAAAGTCATTATGATATATCTCCTTGATAGCCACCGAATTATCAGATCCCATCAACATAAAAGTTATAGATATTTTTATTATCTGTCCAGACATATAAGGTGGAGAAACATTAGCCACATATTTTGTGAATTAGATCCAAAACACTATAGCAAGGTCAGGCTAAAATGCAATAGTAAACATGTTCTCTTATAGCCCAATTTTGACTATTTTAGTATCCGAATTTGCTAACCACTTGAACATACAAGTTGTAGAAAATTATATCTTCTATTCACCTACCAAATTTCGTTGAATATGTATTTTATAAAATATGAACCAAATACTACAATAAGGTTGGACTGAACTGTAACAGTAAACATGTTCTGTTCTAACCCAAATTTGGCCCTTTGGATGTCTGAATTTGCTAATTACATAAACATGAAAGTTGTATGAAATTAAGTCAGCTATTCATATACCACATGTTGTACATAATATATATGTATTTTTTGAGATACGACCAAAATACTATAGTAAGATCAAATTGAAAAATAAGCAGCAAACAAATTTTTAACATTGGGTGTTTTGCCTTGAGTCTTTATGTTTCAATTCTTTTAGAAATGTGGTTATAAATCAAGATTGAATTGATGCATATATCCATTATGATGCATCTCAAGAGACAAAAATATAATGTTCCTTACTCAACCATCTTTAATGAATTTATTTTGTCTGCTTGATTTATATACATCATTTTCAAAGAATCACAATTTAGCTTTATTTCTCCAATTGAGTCTATTTTCTATTCTTCTCTCCATCTATAAAAATATACAAAATTAAAGACAAATAAGGGAGATAAATGCTTAATTAAGGAAAAAAATATAAGATAAAAATATTAATTTATGAGTACAAAACTCATTCATCAAATACCCCCAAACTTATTCTTTTGTTTGTCCTCAAGCAAAACATACAAACTTCAAAATTTAAAATATGAGTGAGTGATGAGTTGTTTTTGGCTTACTAAGCATTCCTCAAGGATTTAAAATGTGCAACCAAGGAAAATATCAGAATTTCAAGGTTATGTAAAACTTTAATTCAAATGCAGCATATAGTTTATTATTGAATCTCAAGTGTGTGTTTGATAATCTTATGATATTGGACTTTTTGCATTCAAATAAATTTACATAATCAAATATTTAAAACAGATCTCCAGAGTTTTACATTTGAGACTGCATAATCTTATTTTTCATGTCACTCTCCAATAATGTAGACTAATAATAACATTTAAGATCATTAGGACTTTTATTAGGCTTGTAATGTATGGCATATGTTAAAGTTGGATAAAAAGATATTAATGAAAGCTCAATTCACTCTATAACATACGTGATCATTTAAGTCCTCCCAAATGTTTTTGATATTATCATGTGAATTTTATCTCCAACCTTATCCTCATCCTTATGTTATTTGCTCATACTACTTTTTTTTGTAAACACCCCCAAACTTATTTATTTGGAAAGTTCTATTTTTTTTTTCTTTTTAAACTTTTTCCATTCACCCATGAACCATAGCTTTTCAAATGATCTTTCCTGTGAGTGAAAGGTAAAAGTTAGAAATATTTTTGTCTAAAGGCTAGATAATAATATAGTTGTACAGGAAAGAATAAATATAGGCTCAAAATAGGTTACTTGGGATGGAAAAATGTGTAGGTTGGTTTGAAAGGCTCAAACGATTCCAACAATCTTAATTCATTTCTTAAATAAAGAGTAGTCTAGAATTTCATTTTAAGTGACAATCAAATAAGTTCTAGAGTTTTATGAGATCACTTAGCAAATTTGAATCACATAAATCTTTTCTGAATAAACAATCAATCAAATGTAAAAGATTAACTAATCAGGATATTAGGATTCTCAAGTAAAATATAAGTTACAATTGAGTTTAGGTTCACACATAACACTCAGAACTCATATATTTTCCTAAGGTTACAAGCACTTTAAATCATTTTCATCATTGGTGCTAGTTTTGCCTATTCCCAAAACATCACTCAGTTTTTTTTTTTGAAATCTAGGTGCTGGAACCTATATAGAGATAAGAGGCTAGACACCTACGCCCTTTTTTTTGAAGAAAGAAAAAGGACAAGCACAAAACAAACAACGAAAATTGAAAGAGATATTACCTGGAAGGAAATCTAAGAAAAGATGAACCTGTAGTAAACTAACTAGAAAATAAAAATTTATTCAATCAAATAAAAGGTGTTACAGATAAAGATCCAAATCCAATTTGTGCTTCCTGTGGTTGTCTACCATCCAATCTATTTGAGCTGTAGCTAGATCAGGAACATGAACATATACTTGTAATGCATCAATCAACTCATCAGCATTTGAAGCTGAGATGAGAATCCGTCGTGCTGAGTGTGAGATAAACTTTTGTTCTCCAGCTTGATCAAGAAAAGACAATAAACCATCAAAGAAATGGTTAACATTCAATAGACCTATGGGTTTATGGTGAATATTCAGTTGTGCCCAGGAGACTATTTGAAAAATTTCCTCCAGAGTGCCAAAACCACCTGGTAAGGCAATGAAAGTATCAGCATTACTCATCATTCTAGCAATGCACTCATGCATAGAGGCTACCTTAAATTCTTCTCCAATTTTTTTTTCGATGATGTTTGATACAGCTAGAGCTGTAGGAATAATATCAAGAACTTGACATCCTCCTATATGTGCAGCTGTAGCCACACACCCCATTAACCCACAACTTCCTCCACCATAGACTAAATAAATTTTTCTCCTGGCCAGTACCATACCTAAATTTTGTGCTTCTTTCACATACTCTCAATTTTTTCATGACTAGAACCATAAAAAACACAAATATTTTGAAATTGACGAAATACGACTCCCTCCATAACTGCACTCACCCTAACTTTGAGTATGAAAATAAAGATAATAATATGTGCATTTATAGAACTCAAATAAGGGTATACTTGTAGTAGCTTATACAAATAAGACGGCGGCATAATTACAATAGCCATGTGTAGGTCGGTAGATGACAACTAAATTAAATGTGAAACATTCAAAAATAACGGTACACATACATATGTACAGTAGTTGTGAATGTGGCTCATATCTTCCTCTGGTTTTACGTCCAGTAACAGTTTAAATGCCCTCTTAGAGTCAAGGATATGCTTCCCATCCAATTTTCTTATAAATTGGTAAACTGGGTTTTTTAAAGTTAGATTCCCAAGACTGTATCATTTCTGTTCTTTTTTAAAATGGATCCATAAACCAAAAATCCCGACATGCACAGATCCACTAGGATGCATCTCAAGAGACGTTGGATGAAACTCATCATCCAATGACTCCTTACTCAAGCCATCCTTAATGAATTTTATTTTATCTTTCTGATTTACATGCACCCATCCCAGAGAACGACAACGTGTGTTGCAAGTTTCACGTCCACATTTATAGCAAACACCTATTCTTTTAACTCAAGCTTTTTAGCAAACCTACTTTTTCCTAGACCTGGCATGTAAGAAATGAAACCATTTGCAGCTTTACCTGCTAATCATACCTTAGCTTCAATTAGCCAACGGACATCAGCATGTATTCCCATGTTCATCATTAACCTTAATCTTGCAGCCCGTGCTTTATAAATTTTCATCAATGCATTAGGTGGAAGAGAAGGAAAATGATTTTTCAAGTTTGAGAATATGTCTTCCATTCTCAATTCAATTGTTTTTTTTAAGAAAGATCAAAAGCAACAAAACCAAGAAAACAATAGCAATTCAAAAGAAGATATTAGTGAGGAAAGAAATTAATGCAAACTAAATAATAATAAAAAATCTCACCTAAATAGCGTGCGTATCAACTTTTGACAAATAAAGCAAATCAATCCTGGTAGATAGGATCACACAGAAGTATCTCCTCTACCTCTAGGTTGCATAATTCCAAAAATAATTTCAATCTTTGGCCATTGACTTTAAACACATAACCACTTTTGGGATTTTCAATCTCTATTGCACCATGTAGATAAACAGTACGAACAATGAATGGTCTTGACCACTGAGAACGTAATTTTCTTGAAAATAAATGCAAACAAGAGTTATATAGAAGAACTTTTTGACCTGCATTAAATGATTTTCTTAAAATATTTTTGTCATGAAAAATTTTCATTCGATCCTTAAATATTTTTCATTTTCATATGCATCATTCCTTATTTCTTCCAGTTCATTGTGTTGAAGCTTCCTGTGGGAACCTGCTTTGTCAAGAGCAAAGTTAAATTGTTTGATGGCCTAATAAGTTTTATGTTCTAACTCAACAGGTAAATGATAGGCCTTACCATACACAAGTCGATAAGGAGACATTCCAATAGGGGTTTTAAAAGCAGTATGATAAGCCCATAAAGCCTCTCAGAAAGTTTCAAAGACCAATCTTTCCTACTTGGGTTAATCGTTTTTTCTAAAATATTTTTAATTTCTCTATTTGAAATCTCAACTTGACCACTAGTCTGAGGGTGGTATGGGGTAACAACTTTGTGTGTAATGCCATATTTTCTCATTAACTGCTCAAAATGCTTATTACAAAAATGTTTTCCCCCATCACTAATGATAGCCCTTGGTGTGCCAAACCTTGAAAAGATATTTTCTTTCAAGAATTTTACCACAATCTTGTGATCATTAATTTTACATGCAAGAGCCTCTACCCATTTTGACACATAATCCGCAACAACAAAGATGTATAAATTATCGAAAGAATTAGGAAAAGGACCCATGAAATCAACTCCCCAAACATAAAATATATCAACAATAAGAATGGGAGTTAAAGGCATCATATTTCTCCGTGAAATACAGCCCAATTTTTGACAACATTCACAAGAACTACAATACAAATGGGCATTTTTGAACAGTGATGGCCAATAAAAGCCACATTGCAAGACTTTTATAATAGTTTTTTTAGCACTAAAATGACCTCCACAAGCATGATCATGACAAAAAGAAATAACACTATATTGCTCACTCTCAGGAACACATCTCCGAATGATTTGATCAAGACAATACTTAAACAAGTATGGATCTTCCCAAAAGAATTTCTTTACTTCCACTAAAAATTTTACTTGATTTTGCTTACTCCAATGTGTAGGCATTTGACCTGTGGTAAGATAATTAACAATGTCAGCAAACCAAGGTAACTGAGAAATAGACATGAGTTGCTCATCTGGAAATGAGTCTTCGATAGGCAAGTTATTGTCACCCGATTTAATTATCAGGCTAGACAAGTGATCAGCCACAACATTTTTAGATCCTTTCTTATCCTGAATTTCTAAATCAAATTCTTGCAATAACAGTATCCATCTTATCAAACGCGCTTTAGCATCTTTCGTAGAAAGAAGATACTTAAGTGCAGCATGATCTGAAAAAATTACAATTTTAGATCCTAATAAATAATATCTAAACTTGTCTAATGCAAATACCATAGCTAGTAACTTTTTTTCTGTTGTAGAATAATTCAATTGAGCATCATTAAGAGTTTTACTAGCATAGTATATCACATAAGGAAACTTTTTTAGACGTTGACCTAAAATAGCTCCAATTGCATAATCAGAGGCATTACACATGGATTCAAATGGAAGATTCCAATTGGGTGGTCTAATGATGGATGCAGAGGTGAGTAGGGATTTGAGCTTCTCAAAAGCTTAAAAGCATTCTTCATCAAAGATAACAGGTGTGTCTTTGTTAAGCAAATTACACAAAGGTTTGGAGATTTTGCTAAAATCTTTGATGAATCTACGATAAAATCCTGCATGACTTAAAAAAGAACGTACCTCTTTCACTGTTCGAGAAGGTGGAAGACTAGAAATCAATTCAATTTTGACTTTATCTACCTCAATCCCCTGATTTGACACAATATATCCCAAAACAATTCTTTTTTAAACCATGAAATGTGTAATATCCTGTAATTTTTAAATAATAATGCTTTTCTACAAACAAATATATTTTTAATTAAAGTGATTTTTGTTTTGCTTAAGATAATTATAAATGCTTCTAATAAATTTTTACTTTATTTTTAGAAATATTCTCTTTTATTATGCATAAAGATTGATAACTGCATTTCACTATAGTTTCTATGCGTTGCCCATGATTGTTTATTGAATCTTTCTGGTGTTTTAAGCACTTTTTACCCTCTGATTTAATTGAATGGGATGATTTTTCTGGACATAGCGTAGCTACCGCACTGCTGCAGCATTTTAGTGAGCATGTATAGCAATGATAGCAAAACCCCAGTTGATAGTGGGCTAAGCTATTTTCTCTCCCCCCTGCAATATGATGATTTTGCTTGATTTGGTGCAGGTGGCAGAGCTGCGCAGCAGGAGTAGCCACCAGTGAGCAGGAGACAGTAGCAGGGACATAGCAGGTTGCTGGTACAGGACCGTTTCCACTACTGAAGGTGGACAGGAAAAAGCAGTGCAACAAAGGGTGCCTGCTGTAGAGCAGAAGGAATGGCAGCAATCCAGGGTGCTTTACTGGGACCACAAGGGCTGCCTATAAAAGGCCGAAAAGTAGCCAATGGAAAAAAAGCCAGCCGAGGAGAAAGAGGAAAGAACTGGGAGGAAAATAACACCATAGCCTAGAGTGTTGCTAACACCGGAAGGTGCAGCACGCAGGGGATAGTGTGCTAGTATAGAAGGGAGCTTTGTCTCCTGTTGTTGTTTTTTACTGCTTTATCAAAAAAAAAAAAGAACTACATTCTGTAATTTAGTTTTTATCTCTTAAAAAATGCACACCAGTGTTTCTGGAGTTTCTGTAACCAGTGCACCCATGAGGCTTGGTTAGTTTCCAGCTGGGGTTGCACAAGGGTTGTAATGGACCGAAGCACATTTTTATTATCAATACATTTTGCTGCAGTTATTTTACCATTCAGCTGTATATCCTGTAGTTTTTCTTTCCTTAATAACGGAAGTTTGGAGGGAGGAAACCGAGGCCACCATTCACCTGGAAGGGTAATGGAGGCCGGACAAAAAAAATGAGTGTAAAGGGGTACCTCATGTAAGGATACACGGGTACCTCATTAGTCCCATAATGTATTGCTTGCGCAACTTAGAGGTAATGACTTGTGCAGGAATGCGTGTCCGCACCTTGGAGTTGTGAGGAATGGTAGTCTGGGAAGACTCCATTCAGAACTGCTTTGGCAGCAGGGACTTTTGCTGCAGCAAAGTCTACGGGATATCTGAGTGCTGAAGTCCATAGCAACCCTGAGCACCTCAGTTCTCCCCAATTAGTTTCCTTTCTATTCCCTAATACTTTTCAGTTTAGTTACAGTAAAGATTAGTCAACCCATGTCTATTCTAATTTTGTGGACAACTTGACGTTGCTATAGCATTCATACAGCAAAAGTATCTAAGCAGTTTTAGTTCACTCCTCGTGGGACGATACTCACTCATCACTTTATTACTTGGTCACGATACGTGCACTTGCGTTTTGACATTGTATTCATCTTTGTATGAACTACACACAAACATTACCAACAAGTTTTTGGCGCCGTTGCCGGGGAGTGTAAACTTTAAAAATTGCTTTTAGATACTCCACTGTGTGAAGGATCATTTTGCTTCTACTCTGGTGTCTTATTGAGCAGGTAACACAGTGCATGAGCAGGGTTGACAGAGAGCTTCTGCCCCTTGATCCAGAGATAGAAAGAACGCTTTTGAGAAGAAGAAGAAGACAGCAAACACACCAGCAGCAGGCAGAGATGGCTAATCAAAATGGAGCAGACAACATGGATGACAGAGATAGGGTCTTAAATGGTTATGTTAAACCGAATCTGAATGGGTTGAACCCGAGCATTGTGAGACCATAGATTGAGGCTCTACATTTTAAGCTTAAACCAGTAATGTTTCAGATGCTACAAACTGCTGGGCAATTCAGTGGCATGCCCACTGAGGACCCTCACCATCATTTAAGAGTGTTCATGGAAGTCACGGATGCTTTCAAAATGAATGGGGTAACGGAGGAAGTGCTCAGGCTAAAGCTGTTCCCTTATTCATTAAGAGACCGAGCAAGAGCCTGGTTGAACTCTCTGCCACCTGACTCTATCGCTAACTGGAGTGATTTGGCAGAAAAATTTCTGCTGAAATACTTTCCGCCCACCAAGAATGCCAGGTTAAGAAATGACATCACCTCCTTCCAGCAATTAGAAGGTGAATCTTTGTATGAGACTTGGGAGAGGTATAAAGAGCTATTACGGAGATGCCCACACCATGGAATTCCTTATTGCATTCAGATGGAGACCTTTTATAATGGCCTCAACGCCCAAACTCGGACTATAGTGGATGCAGCAGCTAATGGGGCACTCTTGTCCAAAACATATAATGAAGCATATGAGTTGCTTGAGAGAATGGCCAGTAACAACTATCAATGGCCAATGGACAGAGTTTCAACTGGAAAGAAAGCAGCAGGCATGCACGAAGTGAGTGAAGTGACTTCTCTCACAGCTCAGCTAGCTTCACTAGTTAATGTTCTGAAGAGCCAGCAAGTTACCCGCCCTCAAGCAGCCAATGCAGTTCAGGAAACTGGACCATCATGTGTACTATGCAATGGACCTCATTTATTTGAAGCTTGTCCCTCAAACCTAGAGTCAGTGTGTTTTGTGGGTAATATGAATCGCAGTAACAACCCTTACTCCAACATATATAATCCAGGATGGAGGCAATACCCCAACTTCTCCTGGAGCAACTATGGTGCAGGACAAGGGAACAACTCTGCCCCACAAAGACCACAGGGTCCACCAGGCTTCCAGCAGCAAAGACAACAGCCTCAAGAAGCCCACACTTCACTGGAATCCCTGCTGAAGGAATATATGGCAAGAAATGATGCTTTAATCCAGAGTCAAGCAGCCTCACTGAGGAATTTGGAAACTCAAGTGGGACAGCTTGCCAATGATCTAAAAAGCAGACCCCCAGGAACACTTCCTAGTAATACTGAAGTCCCTAGGAGAGAGGGGAAAGAGTATTGCAAGGCTATAGCCCAGAGGAGTGGGAAGATGGTGGAAACACCAAAAACAAGAGGGCAAGACCAGACAGACTCCATTGTACCCCTGGAGAACAAAAGTGATAAGAAGAAGCAAGAGGAGGAGATAAGTAAGGAGGTTGCCATCTCTGGAGGAAATGCTGCAGCTATGCCACAGCAAAAGTCCGCAACCTTGCCGCAACAAAGCATGCAGTAAACCAAGCTACCCCCCTTTCCCTCAAAGATTTCAGAAGCAGCAGAATGACCAGCAATTTAGAAGGTTCCTAGATGTCCTGAAACAGCTCCACATCAACATTCCTCTGGTGGAAGCACTGGAGCAGATACCCAATTATGTGAAGTTCATGAAGGACATCCTGACCAAGAAGAGGAGATTTGGTGAATTTGAGACCGTTGCCCTCACAAGAGAATGCAGTGCTGTGCTGCAAAATAAGTTGCCACCCAAACTTAAGGATCTGGGCAGATTCACCATACCTTGTTCAATCGGGAACCAGTATTTTGGCAAAGCACTGTGTGATTTAGGAGCAAGCATCAACCATATGCCAATGGCTATCTTTAAAAAGCTAGGAATTGGAGAAGCTAGGCCTACCACAGTCACACTGCAATTGGCAGACAGATCCATTGCTCACCCAGAAGGAAAAGTAGAAGATGTCCTGGTTAAGGTGGATAAGTTCATCTTCCCAGTAGACTTCATAATTTTGGATTATGAAGCTGATGCAGAAGTACCCATTATATTAGGCAGACCGTTCCTAGCAACTGGCCGGACACTCATTGATGTTCAGAAAGGTGAGTTAACCATGAGAGTCCAGGATGAGCAGGTTACATTCAATGTGCTCTAGACCATGAAGTTTGCCAATGAAGAAGAAGAATGTGCAGTGGTGTCTATGATAGACACATTAGCATCAGAACAACTGGAAAAATGTTGCAAGGAGCCAACACCAGCAGCATGGACAGACCACTCAGATTCCGAAGGAGAAGATGAAAAGGAATGAGCCTGGATTGATGTCAGACAAGGGTTTAGGAAACAGGAGTCGATAAAAGAGCCGTTATATGAGACCACGCCAGATTCCAGGATGCCGAAAGTATCAGTAGAAGAACCACTAGCTTTGGAGATGAAGCCCCAGCCAGCACACCTTAAGTATGCATATTTAGGAGAAACAGCCACTCTTCCTGTGGTTATCTCAACACTTCTGACAGAGGAGCAAGAGGAGAAATTGGTTCTGACACTAAAGAAATTCAGAAAGGCCATTGGCTGGACACTTGCTGACATTAAGGGAATCAGCCCCTCATTCTGCATGCATGAGATCCTCTTGGAAAGCAACAAAAAAGGGTCCATAGAGCCCAAACGAAGGCTTAACCCAATAATGAAAGAGGTGGTGAAGAAGGAGATCATCAAATGCTTGTATGCTGGAATCATTTACCCCATATCAGATAGCTCTTGGGTGAGTCTGGTCTAGTGCGTTCCCAAGAAAGGAGGAATGACTGTGGTGGAAACTGAGAGCAATGAGCTCATCCCCACTAAGGTTGTAACTGGTTGGAGAATTTGCATGGACTATAGGAAGCTGAATAAGAGCACTAGGAAGGATCACTTCCCTCTGCCATTTATTGATCAAATGTTAGATAAACTTGCTGGAAGGGAATACTATTGCTTCCTGGATGGATACTCAGGGTATAACCAGATTGCTATAGCACCAGAGGATCAGCACAAGACCACATTCACATGTCCTTATGGTACCTTTGCATTTCGAAGGATGCCATTTGGGTTGTGTAATGCTCCAGCAACGTTCCAGCGATGCATGATGGCAATATTCACAGAAATGGCTGAGCAGTTTGTGGAAATCTTCATGGATGATTTCTCAGTCTTTGGGGACTCCTTTGAACTATACTTGGGAAACCTTGCCAAAGTCTTGCAAATGTGTGAGGAAACAAACTTAGTGCTAAACTAGGAGAAGTGCCAGTTTATGGTAAAGGAAGGAATTGTGTTGGGGCATAAGGTATCCCAGAAAGGACTTGAGGTGGATAAGGCCAAGGTAGAAGTTATTGAGAAACTGCCTCCTCCCACCTCGGTCAAGGGTATTCGAAGCTTCTTAGGACATGCAGAATTTTATAGAAGGTTCATTAAGGACTTCTCTAAGGTTGCCAAACCATTATGCAGCTTGCTAGAGAAGGACATAACCTTTTGTTTTGATGAGAGCTGCATGATAGCATTCTGCGGTCTCAAGCAAAAAATTAAGTACAGCTCCGGTGATTGTGGCACCAGACTGGACCTCCCCATTTGAGCTTATGTGTGATGCTAGTGAAACAGCATTGGGAGCCGTCCTCGAGTAGCACAGAAACAAGCTGTTTCACTCTATTTACTATGCTAGCAAAACGCTGCAAGGTGCCCAGCTGAACTACACCGTGACAGAGAAGGAAATGCTTGCTGTAGTGTTTGCCTTTGAGAAATTCAGAGCATATTTGGTAGGAGCAAAGGTGATAGTGCACACAGACCACTCTGCCATCAAACACTTGGTCAGAAAGAAAGATTCCAAACCAAGAATCATTCGGTGGGTGCTTTTGCTTCAAGAGTTTGATCTAGAGATCAGAGATAGGAAGGGGACTGAAAACCAAGTGGCAGACCATCTCTCCAGGTTGGAAGAGCACAGCTCTAGAGCAGAGGACATTAATGAAAGATTCCCAGATGAGCTACTCTATCTCCTATCCCAAGATGATGTGCCATAGTATGCTGACTATGTAAATTACCTCGTGAGTGGAATGCTCCTACCGGACCTGACGTGGCAGCAGAAGAAAAAATTTCTGCATGAAGTCAACTCTTACTATTGGGATGAACCCTATCTTTACAAGCAATGTGCTGACCAGATGATAATGAGGTGCATACCCAGTGAAGAAACGGAGCAAATCTTGCAGCAATGCCATGCTTCCCCTTATGGAGGTCATTTTGGAGGAGTTAGGACCGCAAACAAAGTGCTGTAGGCAGGTTTCTATTGGCCCTCCTTATTCAAGGACTCTCACTCTCATGCAAGGCAATGTGACTGGTGCCAGAGAACAGGGAATATATCTCGCAGGCATAAAATGCCACTGAGCAACATCTTAGAGGTGGAATTATTTGATGTCTGGGGCATAGATTTTATGGGACCATTTCCCTCAATTTTTGGCAACCAATACATCCTTGTAGCTGTAGACTATGTCTCAAAGTGGGTGGAAGCCAGTGCATCCCAAACCAATGACGCCAGAGTCGTGACCAGATTCCTGAAGAGGAATATCTTTATAAGGTTTGGAACACCCAGAGCCATCATCAGCGATGGAGGGACCCATTTCTGCAATAGGCATTTCAAGTCACTACTTGCCAAATATGGAGTCAGACACAAGGTAGCAACCCCTTATCACCCACAAACGAGTGGGCAGGCTGAGGTCTCCAACAGAGAGATCAAGAGAATCTTGGAGAAAACAGTAGGCCCCACGAGGAAGGATCGGTCCTCAAGGTTGGATGATGCCCTTTGGGCATATAGAACAGCTTATAAGACACCTCTGGGCATGTCACCATATAGGTTGGTATTCGGGAAGGCTTGTCATCTCTCAGTAGAGCTGGAACATCGAGCATATTGGGCAGTGAAGAAGCTAAACTGGAACCTAGATGCTGCAGGTGAGAAGAGGATGCTGTAGCTAAATGAGCTGGACGAATTTTGGGGGCAGGCCTATGAAAATGCCAAACTATACAAGGAGAAAGAAAAGCAATGGCATGACAAGAAGATACAACCCAGAAACTTCAAAGTGGGACAGAGAGTGCTACTGTACAACTCCAATCTAACCTTGTTTCCTGGGAAGTTGAAATCACGATGGTCTGGACCCTTTTGCATAAGCAAGTTCTTCCCATTTGGGACTATTTAATTGGAAGAAGAAAAGGAAGGGGTGACAATCAGGGTTAATGGGCAAAGAGTCAAGAATTATCTGGGGGTGATGTGGATAGACAGCACACTTCCATTCAGCTGCAAGAGGATTGAACAGAAGGGAAGTCAGGCTGAAGACTCTAAAACAAGTGCTCCTGGGAGGCAACCCATGTTCAAATTTGTTATTATTCAAGTTAATAGTTTTAAGTTAGTTTAGATCATGAATCTGATAGCTTTTGTGGTTGTTACGCAGGTTAGGAAGCAAGAAGTTGCAGAACCAGTTTTTGTTTTGCTGCAGCAACATAACACCAAAGATAGTCCCTGATTTGCTATAGCAGAATTGTTAACAACCACTCTCTGATGCAGCAGAAATCTTTGGCACCCAGTTTTGCTGAAGCATTGCTCCAGTATTGCTGCAGCAAAACAATCAGCTCTAAGCCAAGGGTTCCCTTCTGCTATGCTTTGAAAGTTTGAAAAAAAAATGGTGGGCGGGAAAACTGGCAAAAGGCCATAAGACACCTACGGTCTTTAAACCTCTGCAACTTCCAACCCCCTTTTCCCAGCGTTAACACACCCACGTTTTCACCTTTGCAACTTCCCTCCTCATCTCACCTCTCCCGAGTCTCAAGCCCTGCAACCCTCTCACCTCCTTCGTCCCAGAAAACCCCAACCTTCAACCCCTCAAACCAAAAATGCCGAGAATCAAAACAATGGCCAGGAAGGCGAGCAAGGTGAAAAAATTCACCACTAAAGAAAATCGGAAGAGGCACGACGACGAAATCGTGCCCAGAAACTTCTGCACCAAGAAAGGATTCACCTTCACCTCCGCTGGCAATTTAGGAATGCCAATGTACGTTGGCACGGTGGTAAAGCAGAGGGCTTGGGAAAATTTTGCAAGCCATCCGCAACCGGCCCTCATCCCACTGGTTCGAGAGTTCTATGCGAACTTCTCACCAGAAACTGACAAATTGGTGAGAGTTCGGGAAATGAAGGTACGTTTCGACCAAGCTGCAATCAACAAGGCCTACAATTTGCCCGACGAGGAGGACAATTATGAGGACTATCTGCAGAGTCTGCGGGATGAAGACTGGGAAGCAATGCTCACCCGGGTGTGCCTTCTTGGCACCACCTGGGATAAATCTCCCCAGGGCTCCACCATTATAAATCGAATCTCCTTGGTGCCGGCAGCAAAGGTCTGGTACCATTTTCTCAAGACCCATCTTCTACCTTCCACCCACGGGCAGACTGTGAGCAGAGAAAGACTAGCAATGGTGGATGCGCTCATCCTCGGCAGGCCACTCAACGTTGGCCGCATTATAAGTGGCCAAATCCGAGCATGTGTCGGCCGCAAGAAGGGAAGCCTACTCTTTCCTTCCCTCATCACCACCCTGTGCAAGACTCATGGAGTACCAGTCTCCATTGACGAAGAGGTTTTGAAGGACACTACTCCCATCATCCCTACCACCATTGCTCGCATTGTTCTGGAGAAAGCATCCCCGCATCCACCAGCTGCCTCCCAAGACCCCCCACCAACTGCTGGCCCATATGCTTCCTCCTCTGCCACTCAGCCAGCTGACAAGGCCATTCAGCATCTGCTGCAGCAACAATCCACCCTCCTTAGACAGCAAGCACAGTTGCTGTAGCACCAGCAAACCTTCTGACAATATACATAGAAGAGGAACTTTGCCCTCCACACTACCTTGAAGCAAAATTTTAAGCAGTTCTTCCCATTCCCAGAATTTCCAACTGCCCTGCTCCATGTCACCTTTGAGAAGTCAGCCCCAGCACCAGAAGCACAAGCAGAGCAACCCAAGACCTCTGAAGGATCCTCCTCCACCAAGGAGCCCTATCCCGAACCCCACCAGCCACTGGAAGAAATGGTGTCCTCTGATGACGATGAGCCCATTGCCAAAAGGGCAGCAGTATTGCGCAAAGGAAATGCCTCACAATAATCAACACAGAGGAGGAGTGGGCTTAAAAGTTCATCAAGATCTTCTGGGGGTCAATGACCCTAGGGTGCTGCAGCATGCCTACAAACACCCTCAGGAAAGTTCCCTCAACCCTTATTTGTGTTTTTGTTTCTGTTTGTGGGTGTATTTTGTTTTCTGGCCATTGCATCAGCAATGAGGACACTGCTCAATTTAAGTTTGGGGGGGTGTGTGATATAATGTATAATGTCTGCTGGGAATAGTATTGCTGGAGCATATCACTTTTGTGTTTTGATTCCTTGCTGTAGCATCGCTAGAGCATTTTGCATAGTTAGGGTGATTGTTTATATTGCTGTCCACTTGTGTTTTTATCTACCTGTGTTGAATGAGTCTGTCCTAGTAATCACTGATTTTGTTTGAATTGAATACAGTTATAATTGTTTGATAAAAAGTGTAAAAAAAAAGAGAGAGAGAAAAGGAAGAAAAGAGGGTGGAATAGCTGCATAGTGATGTGATCTTAATTAAGCATGATTTTAATACCTTTATGCTTACCTTTTGTTTGATTTAAGTAAAATATAATTAGGAATTAGCTTAGTTTTGTGTTTTGTGTTGTAGGAACAAAGGAAGAAGAAAATGGAAGAAAAAGATAAGAAATTCATGAAAAATGCTGATTTCTGACCTTTCGTCACTAATGGAAGCATATCTCACTCATTTGAGCTCCGATTGAGCTGATTCCAGCGGCTATGGAAAGAAGAAACATAGAGCTACAACTTTCGTGTTCGGCACTTTGGCAAAATCCGGCGTTTTCTAGGCGCCGCGGCGCTCACAATACAGCGCCGCGGCGGCCCGTCATGGATGTCTCGTAGCGCCGCGGCGCTGGTTATTGGCGCCGCGGCGCTCATAGCCTGCTAAAAGTTTTGGGACACTCCATGAGGAGGATTTGTTAAAAATCAGAATAGGAAACCTACAGCCTCACCTCATCACACAACACCCTCTTCCTATGAGCACTAGATCAAGGGCAGTTTGCCCAACAGAGAATTTGGTGATCTTTCAGAAAGTGGTCCTTAGTCTTAGAGTTAGTATTGAGAGCTTCCTGTAGAATTATAAAAGAGGCAGTCACATAGGGGCATAAAGGTTTAAGTTTGGAGGGAGGGGAGTAGAAAACTAAAAAAAAATGGACAATGCTCTGTAATTCCTTAGTAACCAGGGGTATGCATGAGTCCCATGTGTGCCTTTGCGTAAAACAGGGATGTAGAGTGCACACTCCAATGCTCTGTAATTCCTTAGTAACCAGGGGTATGCATGAGTCCCATGTGTGCCTTTGCATAAAACAGGGATGTAGAGTGGATACTCTAATGCTCTGTAATTCCTTAGTAACCAGGGGTATGCATGAGTCCCATGTGTGCCCTTGCGTAAAACAGGGATGTGGAGTATGAGTGGGGAGCGGTTGAAAGGTGATAAGGCTGAGTAATTGGGTGCCTGCATTGAACATGTTGGCATTCGTGTCAAAAGGCCGTAATGACCTCTGCTAGAATAAGATCCATGCCAAAAACAACAGTAAAGGAAGAAATTCAGTAAGCTGCCCCATTTCCCCATATCTGCTGCCCTGACTGTACCTATGATGAATGCTAGCTTGACCTAGGAAAGGAAGCTCGAAATATTAGCATAAAAGTTTTAGGAACTCTGGCTGTTTTTGACTCGAATAACTCCTGGACAAAACTGTCCATATCACACACACACAAATTCAGAGAAGGTGTTTGCTGTGATTGTGAGTAAGATTTGTGGTATCCTTTATATGAAAGCAATCCTGAGAGTTGAGAGCTATCAGCAGAGCTATGGAGTTTAACTTGAGGAAAATCTGGAACTTCTGAGTGGTAAGCAGAGTAGGATGCTTGGGGACAAGCAATCCTTTAAGTTTTGGGGGATTTGATAACTGCATTTCACTATAGTTTCTATGTGTTGCCCATGATTGTTTACTGAATCTTTCTGGTGTTTTAAGCACTTTTTTACCCTCTGATTTAATTGAATGGGATGATTTTTCTGGACATAGCGTAGCTACCGCATTGCTGCAGCATTTCAGTGAGCATGTATAGCAATGATAGCAAAACCCCGGTTGATAGTGGGGAAAGCTGTTTTCTCTCCCCCCTGCAATATGATGATTCTGCTTGATTTGGTGCAGGTGGCAGAGCTGCGCAGCAAGAGTAGCCACCAGTGAGCAGGAGACAGCAGTAGGGACATAGCAGGTTGCTGGTACAGGACCGTTTCCACTACTAAAGGTGGAAAGGAAAAAGCAGTGCAACAAAGGGCGCCTGCTGCAGAGCAGAAGGAATGGCAGCAATCTAGGGCGCTTTACTGAGACCACAAGGGCTGCCTATAAAAGGCCGAAAAGTAGCCAATGGAAAAAAAGCCATCCGAGGAGAAAGAGGAAAGAACTGGGAGGAAAATAACACCATAGCCTAGAGTGTTGCTAACACCGGAAGGTGCAGCACGCAGGGGATAGTGTGCTAGTATAGAAGGGAGCTTTGTCTCCTGTTGTTGTTTTTTACTGCTTTATAAAAAAAAAAAGAACTACATTCTGTAATTTAGTTTTTATCTCTTAAAAAATGCACACCAGTGTTTTTGGAGTTTCTGTAACCAGTGCACCCACGAGGCTTGGTTAGTTTCCAGCTAGGGTTGCACAAGGGTTGTAATGGACCGAAGCACATTTTTATTATCAATACATTTTGCTGCAGTTATGTTACCATTCAGCTGTATATCCTATAGTTTTTCTTTCCTTAATAACGGAAGTTTGGAGGGAGGAAACTGAGGTCACCATTCACCTAGAAGGGTAATGGAGGCCGGACAAAAAAGCTGAGTGTAAAGAGGTTCCTTATGTAAGGATACACGGGTACCTCATTAGTCCCATAATGTATTGCTTGCGCAACTCAGAGGTAAGGACTTGTGCAGGAATGCGTTTCCGCACCTTGGAGTTGTGAGGAATGGTAGTCTGGGAAGAATCCATTCAGAACTGCTTTGGCACCAGGGACTTTTGCTGCAGCAAAGTCTACGGCATATCTGAGTGCTGAAGTCCATAGCAACCCTGAGCACCCCAGTTCTCCCCAATTAGTTTCCTTTCTATTCCCTAATACTTTTCAGTTTAGTTACAGTAAAGATCAGTCAACCCATGTCTATTCCAATTTTGTGGACAACTTGACGTTGCTACAGTATTCATACAGCAAAAGTATCTAAGCAGTTTTAGTTCACTCCTTGTGGGACGATACTCCCTCATCACTTTATTACTTGGTCACGATATGTGCACTTGCGTTCTGACATTGTATTCATCTTTGTATGAACTACACACAAACATTACCATCAAAGATATTTATTGTGTGATTTGTTTTATTAAGATTTTTATCAAGAAAAGTCATGATTTAAGAGTTTGAGTTTACCTAAAGGTTTATGAGAATGTAAATTTTTAGAAATTTTTGGGATGTTTTAGGATGAAAAATAGAATTTATATGAATATATGTATAATAAAATCTTATTATTCAATTATTAAATAATAATAATTATTATTATTATAAAAAAAATCAATAAATAAAAGAGTAAATGGGAAAGGGGAGACAAAACGGAGATAGAACGGAGACAGAACCGAGAGAGAGATAATGTGCATACTTTTGATGAATAATGATGAATAGTAACCTTCAATTTTCTCTCTAAAATTTAGAGTGCCTATTGGCTTCCGATCTCAAAACTGAGGGTACCACTGGATTCAGGATGAAGAATACTACGGTTTTGACTGATGAATTTTTCAAATCAGCCGTTGAATCGCCGTAAATTGAAAGTAGAAAATCTAAAAAAAAATAAACTCTGAAACTCTTACTTAGAGATCTCAAATTGAAAATCTGACACTGTAGATGGATTCAGGAGCTAGATAAACCTTAGGATATGAATTTTTTCGCCCATCTGACAACTTTTTGTTCGTAGTAAATAGTGATTCCTGATAGTGAATAGTATTTTTCAGTGTTGAATAGTGATTTTGATCGCGCGTGAACAATTTTTTTTGGTCGTGAACAGTGACCAAGCTCCCGAAGTCATTTTTTAGGTTTTTGGACCCTCCAAACACGTTTTTGAGGTCTATTTGATCAAATTGAGATTGGAAAAATGCATTTTAGGGCTGTTCAATCTGGAGCCCTTACTCTGTAAGTGGATAATTCTTTCTATGACTTGCCTTATACTCTTCTTGATCTTTAAGCATGTATTTGATTATGATTATGAGATATTTACACTTTTATATGTTTTTGAAATGTATTAAAATTATTTGAATTGCTTACAATTTGGAATATAGTTCAAGAAGAGTATAGTTTTGAAAATAAATTTATGAACTCATGGTATATCTGATTTCACATGTATTTCTCATTAAATGATAAAGTGAATATTTATGCACGTGGCATTGATTTATAAAGCTATATGATTGCCTCGAGAAAGGGCATGTATATGTGATAAACCTTGAATGGGTAATTTATGATAGATGAATTTATATTGAGATTGAAAGTCTGTATTATATTGAGAAGTTTATATTGGATTATATGGCATATGTGCATATGATATTTTCTGTGGAGGAATCCTATTGGAAACACTGTTTGCTAACAGCAAGTGATGTCAGCCCTAGTGCGCACCTTAATATCTCAACTAGCAGGGGTGGTGGTAGCCTCGTGTGTCGGCCAACATACGGGAGATAATATGTGATGGAGAGCGGGATGCCTCCTATATGGGCGAGATGCCAGTTATATGAGATGTGATTTTTCTTCCCTTGTTGTGTGCTTGGGAAATACCCATATAGAGTCCCTTCGCATGTCCTCTTGAATGGTAGTAGGGCAAACCTCAGCGGGATGCTGAGTTTAGACAAATCTTATACCACTAAAGTACAGAAGGAGTTGAACTCTGATATAGTGGTTCTGATATGGGATCCTCCTAATTTTTTCATGTGAAATGTTTTTAATGTATATCAAGTTTGATTAAAGATCATATTTATCATATGGGGTTACAGATATTTGAATGTGATTTGAACTGAGAATATTTGAAAATGCGAGTCCCATATGGATGAACTTCTGAACTGTAATTTTCAATGTGATAAATTTTAATATATAAGTACATCCATATGTAGACCTAAGAGGTCATAGGAGCTTTTATCTGCTCACTGAGTTGTCAAACTCACTACACGATGTTTATATGTTTTTCAGATAAAGATATAGAGTTTGATTTTTTCCCTTTAGATAGTTGACCAGCTAGACGACATGATCTCTGGGTGAGCCTACCTTGTTTCCATAGCTCATAAATTTTGATTTATATTATATTTGTACTTTAGAGTATGCTTTGAACGCCACTGGCAAGATCCCTACTTCTGCTGTTACTCTAATGTTTATGGACTTTGTCTGTGTATGAAAAAACCTATATGTCTCTGTTTCCATGATAAATCATTGGAATATTCATGATAATGGAAAATAAATGTTCATGGTATACGTGTTTCACGTGCCCTAAAATTAGGGGCATGACAAAATGACATTTTTCCCAATTCAAAATGTAACATCCTTAATTTTGTTTTTTTACTAATAAAGATACATAAATATTTAATGTAACATCTCTAATTTTGTTTCTTTAAAGGTACATAAATATTTAATTAAGGAAATAAAATTTATTATACAATTTTTATATGTCTAAGGAAATATAATCCTTAGAAATTCTTCACCTTATGTGTATGTATAGAAAATGTTTCTAACATTAAGAGAACAAGTAAAGAGAGAAAACCTAATACGAAAAATTTGAAATTACATACTAAAGGGAGGCGAAATTCTTTGGTGAGGAAGATACATTTTTGTTAAGTAAGTAAAGGTCTTAAAATTTTAAGAAGATTGGATTTGGGTAATTTTTCCTAATTCAAGAGTTAGAAATTTCTAAGTTTAACATCTCCACCTATAAATTGGGTTTTCACCTATGGATACTTCCTATAGAGCTTTTCCACTTCACATAAGTTTCTAGTAAGCCCATTGGACAACCTAAGCAAGAAATAAAACATAGACTTGGACTAGGATATAGAAGTTTGACCGATAGCCCAAAAATTATGAAAATGTGACCAAGCCCTCCAAGAAAGGTAGAATTTTATCCAAAACAAAGGAAATGGGTAGGAATGAGCCCAAATCCAAGAGGAAAAATAAAATAAAATAAATCATGTGATGAAATAATAGTGTAATGATAATAAAGATTAGGTTACATGGCACTACGACAAAAATTCAGCAAGTGGTGTGATAATATCTATATCCTACATTCATAATTTTTGCAAGTGGTATGATCATTCATAGCTCTAATTCATTAGAGTTTCTCTATGCTTTTCTGAGGATATTTACTGTGCATTTTGATTCATTAGCATTCTTGCCCCCTGATTTAATGGAATGTTTTGCCTCCCATGAATACAAGATCACCCATTCTGTTTGCTGTGACAATTCAGTATCCATACAGCATTTAAGGTAGCAAACCAAGGATGTTGGGTAACCTTGGCCCATTTTAATATGATGCATATGATGGGAAGACTGATTCTTTATGATATGGTGCAGGTGGCAGAGAGCCTGAGCTGTGCAGCAGGAGCAGCCACTACTTAGCAGGGGAAAGGAGCAGCCAGCTGACACAACAGGCTGCTGGGTGGTACAGGAATTGTCTCCACTACTAGAAGTGGAGAGAAAGCTGTTGGCAGAGGTGCTGCCCGAAAAGTAGGATGAATGTCAGTAGACTAAGCAACTTTAATGGGACCATAAGGTTTACCTATCAAAGGCAGAAAATAGAGTGCAGAAGAGACAACGCTGAGGGGACAAAGAGAAAAATAGAAAGGGTAGCCTAGAAAACCCTGACGAGAGTGGGCTGTGAGGAGTTACCCTGGCCTTGGACAAATCAATCTTGCACAGTGAAGCATTGGAAAGAGGGAGAGGACTACGGTTCTAGGATTCTCATCATCTCCCTTGTGAATTTTCATTGTTTAGTAGGAAACTGCATTTGTCTTTTTATGTAGTTGTATCACTCTACACTGCACTCTGGTTTTTTCTAATGCTTGTAATCAGGTTAGTGATAATGCTTGTAATCAGTATAGTCATGAGGCTGGGCTAAATCTATAGTTAGGGTTGTAAATGGGTCGCAATGGACTCATGCACATTTTAAGTTATCTATGGTTTTGCTATAGAATTGCTGTGACATTCAACTGTGTCTATATTTCTTAACTTCTTCTGATAACTGAAATTTGATAGAGGAAGACTGAGGCTAACATTTACCTGGGAGGGTGGTGGTGGCTGGAAAAAGAGTTGGATGTGTGGGCATAACCAATATAGGAGTATATGGTTGTCCCATCTAGCCCAATAGTTAGGACTTTAAGTACGACTCTGGGGTTGGGGTTGATGCAGGAATGTGCGTCCAACCTTAGGAGTGTAATGGGAGTCAGGAAAGACCCCATTCAAAAAAGACTAGGCACTAAAGCAATTGTTATAGCAATCCCTAGAGCAAAATGAGTACTGATGTTCATGGCAACCCTGAAACAAGCCTAGTTCACCTGATATCCTTTTCTTTCATATCCCAGTACCCCAAAACTTAATTACGAGGTTGGGAGACCTTCGTCACCCACCCCGAGCCGGCACTTATCCCTCTAGTGAGGGAGTTCTACGCCAACTTCCCTAGAACGCCAAGGAATGGGTCAGAGTCAGGGAGACTTGGGTTTTATTCGACCAAGTGATAAACATCATTTCTATATATTATTTGATCATCATGTATAGTGTTTTCATCCTCTCCTACACTTATTTTTATCACTTAAGCTAGGTTTTATGATTTGAGATTTATTTTGGTCTTTGAGATTTTTTCCAGCAATTCCATCTTTTTGAACCTGTCTGTGTATTTCGGTTATATTTGGAGTTTGAAACCACCAAAAATTCTGATTTCGGTCTTGTAGGAAAGCTAAGACAAATGCCCATAACTTTCATGAAGAGCCCAAGATCCAGTTCGGAGGTCCAATAGGCCGAATTGGACCAAGAGTCCAATACATGGGCAGCACAAACAGAATCTGACCTTTGGGTGTTGCGATGGCCATAAACTGCGTTAGATATGTCCGTTTGGCATGATTTCGGTGGCCCTGGAACCCTATTACGTAGAGGAATAATTCATATGAAGACCACTTTGCCATCCAGAGGCATCTGGGACCCCTAATTAGTGGTGCAAGGCTGGAGAAACACATGCAGCCGAAAGCAGAGCTGTCACATGTTGTCCTGGTCGGTTTTAATGATTAAGATTCCCCTCCTTTGGTCTAAGTGGGGGGAATTCGGAATTTAGACCACTTACCACCTGATACACACATCTATCTTCATCTTCATCCTCTGGAGAGAGCTTGGACATCCATGGCAGAGTAGAGAACTTTGTAACCAGCTGGACTTCCTCTTGAATTCGGTTAGGTTTTGAGATTCAGTTTGTATTGTAATCAAGTTTACATCATCTTCTTTGTTCTCTGAAATATTTCGAATCTTATATGAATATATAGAGATTTCTGTTATCCATTCAAGTTTGATGTATGAGATAGAATTTTGATTGATAAACCTTGATTCTATTGCATGAAACAAAGGAAATAGACTGGTTGATATTTGATATTCAGATAAATAACAGATTACAAGTTGTATGTGATGGCATGAATTTGTAATATATGTTGTTATCGAATTTTGAATGATGAAGGTTATGATGCAGAGATTTCGATTATAACTGAAAATCAACCAACAACTTGATTGATCATTTTTAGTCTAGGATAAACCGAACGAATTCTTGAAGAACGTCTAGTGAGGTTACATTTTCGGTAATATAATCTTTGTCCAATTTTCCAATTGTGATCTAGTTGATTGTGATAAAATCCAACCCCCCCGTTAGGTCTTGAAACTATCATTTAACATTAGCATTCCTTGAGAGACGATCCGGAGTTACCCTATACTACATTATAGGGGTTCGGTAATATTTTTGGTAGATCACGACAAATCTTCATCAAAAATTTGGCGCCGCTGCCGCGGAATGTGGATGTTACTTAATAATTTCAAGACTTTTGTATAAATAGTTGTCACTTATATGTGTTTGTCTTCCCATTTGTCTTGATTTTTCATTATTGTTTTTGTTTTTCTTTCTTCCTTAGAATTGTCCGGAATAGTGTTTGCTGATTTTACTGTTCCTAAAATTTTTTATCTCGGATTGATCTGAAATTTGGTGGGTTGATTCCAAATGGTGTTTTACACATAACTGATCGCTTTGCCATCAGCACCACCCTATCTTGGCCAAATTCGACCGTTTACACCTGTTTTTGAATTTTTTAGTATTTATCATTTTATTTTTGTGTTGCATTTTAATCCAATTTGCATTCCGTGTTGATCACACCTTAACTGGTTCTGTCTTGTTATGTTTAGTTGTTCTTTTGTGTTTTAGTGTGTTTCCATGTGTGGTGTGTCTTGGTACATTGCATCTTGTTTAGTGTATGACTAGGTCCTCTAGTGGTGAATTGTGTGAACTTGATCCTGAGATTGATAGGACTTTTCATACCTTGCAGAGATCTAGGAGAAGATTGTTTGACATATCTGTTAGTGTTAGTAGTCTTGTTAATCCCATTGTTGATATGGCTAACAATAATAATAATAGAACCCTTAAGGAACTTGCTGCACCAGATGTAACATACCAACCTTTGTGCATTCAATATCCTGAGTTAGATGCTGACTTAGAGCTTAAGTCTGGATTAATACACTTGTTGCCAAGATTTCATGGTCTCACAGGTGAGGACCCTCATAGGCACTTGAAGGAGTTCCATGTGGTGTGCTCAACCATGAAACCGCAAGGCATCTCTGAAGAGCACATCAAGCTCAGGGCATTCCCATTCTCATTAGCTGATGTGGCAAAGGACTGGTTGTACTACCTCCCATCAGGCTCCATCACTTGCTGGAATGACATGAAACAAACATTCTTGGAGAAGTTCTTCCCTGCCTCTAGGACTGCCTCCATCCGGAAGGAGATTTGTGGTATTCGGCAATTGGCAGGAGAGACACTATACGAGTACTGGGAGAGATTCAAAAAGTTATGTGCTAGCTGTCCGCATCATCAAATTAGTGACCAATTACTCATCCAGTATTTCTATGAGGGATTGTTTCCCATGGATAGAAATATGATAGATGCAGCCAGTGGAGGAGCATTGGTGAATAAAACTCCTGCTGCAGCTAGGGAGCTCATAGCTAACATGGCTGCCAACTCTCAACAGTTTGGTACCAGAATGGCACCTGCCAGAGGAGGAGTCAATGAAGCACAAGTATCATATGCAGATCAGCATCGTGTGGAGCACAGATTAGATGAGTTGACCTCCCTTGTTAGGCAATTGGCAATGGGTCAACATCAACGACCAGCTGCACAACCAGAACAACCAGTTAGAGTTTGTGGCATTTGTGCTTGTTCCTCCCATTCCACTGAAGTGTGCCCTACTCTTCAAGAAGATGTTGCTGTACTTTCCAACCAAGCAGCAGCAGCTAATGTGTTTCCCAACAGGCCACAATACTACCAATCCAATCAGCAGCCAATGCATGACCCTTTCTCCAGTACATATAACCCTGGTTGGAGAGACCATCCGAATTTTAAATGGGGTAATTCCACACAGCAGCAGAACCAACAGCAGCAATATCAGCAACCAGCAAGGCAACAGTTTCCACAGAATATGCAACAGCCAAGTAGACCAATTTACCAGCATCCAAATAAACCGCAGTACCAACAGCCTTCTGTTCAGCAACAGCAAAGTCCAGAAGCCACTTCATCTCAGTCATCATTGGAAGATTTGGTCAAGCAAATGGCAACAAATAACATTCAGTTCCAGCAAAGGACAGAATCTACCATCCAGAACTTAGAAACTCAAATTGGACAATTAGCATCAACAATGAGTCAGCTGCAAGCACAAGGTTTTAGCCAGCTTCCTTCACAGACCATACCCAATCCAAAAGGGAACGTGAGTGCTATTATGCTCAGAGGTGGCAAAGTAATTCCAGATGCAGCAGTTCCAATTCCAACTTCTAACAGCAATCAGAGTAAATATGCTGCACCAGAAAAATCAGTCTCTGAACCTAGCAACATTGCAGCAACAGAATGACCATGTTGTACCTCTGCCTTTCCCTCAGAGAGCAGTGCAATCAAAAAAATTGGATGAGGCAGAGAAGGAAAAAGAACTTCTGGAGACATTCAGAAGAGTGGAAATAAACATTCCACTGCTAGAGGCAATCAAGCAGATTCCAAAATATGCAAAGTTTATAAAGGAGTTGTGTACTCACAAGAGGAAGCTGAAGGGAAATGAAAGAGTTAGTATGGGCCAAAATGTTTCTACCCTCATTCAACCTATGCCTCAGAAGTGCAAAGATCCTGGAACTTTTACTATACCTTGTGTCATTGGAAACTGTAATTTTGAAGATGCTATGCTGGACCTTGGAGCTTCAATAAATGTGATGCCACACTCTGTATTTCAGTCACTTGGAATTGGCCCGTTACAGCAAACAGGAGTGGTGATTCAATTGGCCAACAGAAGCAATGCTTACCCTGCTGGAGTAATTGAGGATGTACTGGTCCAAGTTAATGAATTGGTCTTTCCTGCAGATTTTTACATTCTAGATATGGAAGGAGAGTCATCATTCAATAAAACTCCAATCATTCTTGGGAGACCTTTTCTCAAGACTGCCAAGACTAAGATAGATGTGCATGCAGGAACCCTCTCCATGGAGTTTGGCGATAATGTTGTGCAGTTTAATATCTTTGATGCAATGAGACACCCTATGGAAGATCATTCTCTTTTCTGCATTGATATACTTGATGAATTGGTCGATGAGGTCTACGACAGTTTCTCCTCTGAATTTCCTGATGTGTTTCTATTTGATGATTCCCTATGCTGTAATTGTGTTAATGATGCTGTTTGTTCTGCTTGTTCTGAAATCAATGCATTCTTAGAAAATGATGACCTTGTCACAGATTCTAAAGAAGTTGATGGTTCTATGCTATTGTTAGAAAATGTTGAATATGCAGGAGTTTATGCAGCAGATGCACCAGTAGCAAAGTTACTGCCTTCCATAGTGCAGCCGCCCATACTAGAGCTTAAACCTCTTCCTGAGCATCTCAAATATGCATTTTTAGAAGAGAATGAGCAGCTGCCAGTCATTATAGCTAAGAACCTTGAACTTGATCAAGAAGAAAAATTGTTGAACATCTTGAAACAGCACAAGAGGGCAATTGGGTGGACACTTGCAGATATACCTGGCATTAGCCCTTCCACTTGCATGCATAGGATTTTGATTGAGGAGGATGCTAAACCAGTACGGCAGCCACAAAGGCGACTGAACCCATTGATTCTGGATGTGGTTAAAAAGGAAGTAACCAAGCTTCTACAAGCGGGTATAATCTATCCAATTTCAGACAGCAAATGGGTAAGTCCAGTGCAAGTTGTCCCAAAGAAATCAGGAGTGACAATGGTAGCCAACCAGCATAATGAACTTATTCCTACTCGAGTTCAGAATAGTTGGAGGGTGTGTATTGACTATAGAAAGCTTAATCAAGCCACCCGTAAGGACCATTACCCTCTTCCCTTCATTGATCAGATGTTGGAGCGTTTAGCAGGAAAATCACACTACTGTTTTCTGGATGGATATACTGGGTACTTTCAGATACATATAGCCCCAGAGGACCAGGAGAAGACCACATTCACGTGCCCATTTGGCACTTTTGCATACAAGAGAATGCCATTCGGTCTTTGTAATGCTCCAGGCACATTCCAACGCTGCATGGTGAGTATCTTTTCTGACTTTTTAGAGAACTGTATGGAGGTATTCATGGATGATTTCACCATATATGGTTCTTCCTTTGATGAATGCTTGGATAGTCTATCTAGGGTATTACATCGGTGCACTACAACTAACCTTGTTTTAAATTTTGAAAAATGCCATTTCATGGTAGAACAAGGTATAGTTTTAGGGCATATAATTTCTAAAAAGGGCATAGAGGTAGATCCAGCCAAGATTGATGTTATTACTGCTTTACCTTACCCTGCCAGTGTGCGGGAAGTTCGTTCCTTTCTTGGCCATGCAGGATTTTACCGGCGCTTCATTCGTGACTTCAGCAAAATTGCCCTTCCATTATCCAGCTTGCTACAAAAGGATGTGGACTTCATCTTCAACTCATTATGCAAGGACGCATTTGACCATATTAAGAAGGCTCTCACTTCAACTCCCATCATCCAGTCACCTGACTGGACGCTTCCATTTGAACTGATGTGTGATGCGTCTAACTATGCCGTAGGAGCAGTCCTTGCCCAGAGAGTTGATAAAGCTCCATATGTCATCTATTATGCCTCGAGGACACTTGACTCTGCCCAAGCAAATTATACCACAACAGAAAAAGAGCTTCTAGCAATTGTTTTTGCATTAGATAAATTTAGATCATACTTGCTTTGTTCTCATGTGGTTATTTTTTCTGATCATGCAGCTCTCAAGTTCCTCTTAAAGAAACCCGATGCCAAACCAAGGTTAATTAGATGGATGCTCCTTCTACAAGAATTTGACCTAGAAATTAGAGATAGGAGTGGAGCAGAAAATGTGGTTGCTGACCATTTGAGCAGAATAGAGAAAGCATCTGATTCTCTTCCTATTCAAGATTCATTCCCAGATGAGCAGCTTCTACAGCTGCATGGTGAGTTTCCATGGTATGCTGATATTGTAAATTATTTGGTTGCACATGTGTTGCCCTTAAATCTTGCACGTGCACAGATGCATAAATTTAAGAGTGAAGCTAAATACTATGTGTGGGATGATCCTTATTTGTGGAGGTTTTGTAGTGACCAAATAATTAGAAGATGTGTACCTAATTATGAGTTTCATTCTGTACTTTCCTTTTGTCATTCCTATGCTTGTGGAGGTCATTTTGGTCCCCAGAGGACTGCAAGGAAGGTATTAGATTCTGGTTTGTATTGGCCTACCTTATTTCATGATGCCTATGAATTTTGTAAATCTTGTGAACAATGTCAACGAGCAGGAAATATAACCCGTAGGAACGAAATGCCCCAACAACCTTTACTGTTTTGTGAAATCTTTGATGTTTGGGGAATTGACTTCATGGGTCCATTTCCTGTCTCATTTGGCTTTGTTTATATCTTATTGGCTGTTGATTATGTTTCCAAATGGGTGGAGGCCATTCCCACTAGAACTGATGATTCTCATGTTGTTGTGAATTTTGTTAGATCAAACATCTTTTGCAGGTTCGGCATACCCAGGGCAATAATTAGCGATCAAGGATCTCACTTTTGCAATAGACACATGAAAACATTGTTAAGTAAATATGGTGTCTTTCATAAAGTCTCAACTCCTTATCATCCTCAGACAAATGGCCAAGCCGAGGTCTCCAATCGTGAGATTAAACAAATTTTGGAGAAAACAGTGAGACCAGACAGAAAAGATTGGAGTAAGAGGCTAGATGATCCTTTATGGGCTTACAGGACTGCCTATAAGACACCTATAGGTATGTCACCCTATAGGCTTGTCTTTGGTAAGGCATGTCATCTTCCAGTGGAGCTAGAACATCGGGCTTATTGGGCAGTAAAGGCTTGTAACTTGGACATAGACCAATCCGGAGTCGGAAGGAAATTGCAACTTCAGGAATTAGAAGAACTCCGATTAGAGGCCTATGAGAATTCCCGAATATACAAAGAGAAGACTAAGTCCTTTCATGACAAGCAAATTCTTAGAAAGGAATTCAAAGAAGGGGAGAAAGTGCTCTTATACAACTCTCGCCTTAAGTTTATGCCAGGCAAATTGAGATCCCGATGGGAGGGCCCATTTTTAGTCACTAATATATTTTCTTATGGTGCAGTTGAAATTCAAGATGTGACCACAGGGCGGACTTTCAAAGTCAACGGACACCGACTCAAACAATTTCATGAGGGAGCTAAAGAGAATTCAGTTGAAGAGTTGGTTTTGGTTGATGCTGTCTCCCTAACTTGAGGGAGTTCATTTTACTTATGCTTGAATATTTCTTTTTTTCTCTTATTCTTGTTCTGTTCTGTTTTTAAAAAGAAAAAAAAAATATTTAGCTTGGAGATTTGTTTTCTATTTGCATTTTCTATTTTAGCTTGTTCTGTTCTATTCTGGTTGCCATTTTCTATTTGCATTTCCAATAGCCTTGAGATTTGTAAAGGTTGTGAGCTTGGAGCACTTTAAAATTTTGAGGTCTAAAGCATGACTAAATGCATTTCTTGCATCTCTTAACTAGCAAGTTTGGTGATAGACATTGAATAAATGGATTAAGCATGTTAGTGCATACCTAGTGAGCATTTGGGCCAATTGTCATTCTCTATTCTTTTCTTGTGTGAATTACACTCATAAAGTTTGACACTCTAGAACTTGCTTTGCTTCTTTTTGAGACTATATTTTCACATGCATGCATGAATGTAATGAAGGCTTTCTTTTCTTACATTTAGCTAGTTAACCAAATGGCCTACCTAATACAATTTCCCTTTGACCCTAATATTTCCAATTCCCTCATTACCAACCTTAAGCATGAAACCATGATTCTACCCTACCTTAGGGAGTAAGAGAGCATTGGTTGATCATTTGATGAGTTGTTCTTTGTCTGAGACAGACAAATCCAAGTGTGGGGGAGAAGAAGTTGTAATTTTGAAATCAATTGGCTATGTGAATTTTAGAGTTATGAATGGCTATATGAATTTTAGAGTTATGAATGGCTATGTGAATTTTAGAGATGAAAAAAAAAAACAAGAGAATTGAATGTGAAAAAAAAAATTTATAGAAAAGAAAAAAAAAAGAAACAAAGATGTATAGAAATTTTTGGATGATTTTAGTGCATATTGCTCATTTTATCTCCCAATGTTCTCATGCTCTCTTTAGTTTTTAATTTCCATACCCATGTTATCTTTTTCATCCCTTCCTTTTCCTTAGCCCCATTACAACTTTAAATAAACTCCCTTTGATTTGTGCATGCATGTGTTCAAAATTGGTGGAGATTAGAACAGAAGCAAGCCTATGGTAGTGCAAATTGTCATGAGTTGTATTGAGTGAAAACACAAACCTTTCTTTTTAAACACTTAAGAATTGAGAGTATATCAAGTAAGAACCTATCATTCTTAGTTCACATAATTCAATTGAAATCACCATGCTTTTTAGTTGGAAGTGTAAGAAATAAATTCATGAATGTCTTGATTCCTTAAAGCATTTAACGTTCTTCTTGCTCACTTATCTTTTGCATTCTTGAAAGTTGTTGGAATGTAAATCCTGGATTGTTTCCTTTATTTTCTAGTTTGTTTGAATTTTAGTTTGCCCGAGACGTGCAAAGGAAAAGTGTGGGGGAATTTGATAAACATCATTTCTATATATTATTTGATCATCATGTATAGTGTTTTCATCCTCTCCTACACTTATTTTTATCACTTAAGCTAGGTTTTATGATTTGAGATTTATTTTGGTCTTTGAGATTTTTTCCAGCAATTCCATCTTTTTGAACCTGTCTGAGTATTTCGGTTATATTTGGAGTTTGAAACCACCAAAAATTCTGATTTCGGTCTTGTAGGAAAGCTAAGACAAATGCCCATAACTTTCATGAAGAGCCCAAGATCCAGTTCGGAGGTCCAATAGGCCGAATTGGACCAAGAGTCCAATACATGGGCAGCACAAACAGAATCTGACCTTTGGGTGTTGCGATGGCCATAAACTGCGTTAGATATGTCCGTTTGGCATGATTTCGGTGGCCCTGGAACCCTATGACGTAGAGGAATAATTCATATGAAGACCACTTTGCCATCCAGAGGCATCTGGGACCCCTAATTAGTGGTACAAGGCTGGAGAAACACATGCAGCCGAAAGCAGAGCTGTCACATGTTGTCCTGGTCGGTTTTAATGATTAAGATTCCCCTCCTTTGGTCTAAGTGGGGGGAATTCGGAATTTAGACCACTTACCACCTGATACACACATCTATCTTCATCTTCATCCTCTGGAGAGAGCTTGGACATCCATGGCAGAGTAGAGAACTTTGTAACCAGCTGGACTTCCTCTTGAATTCGGTTAGGTTTTGAGATTCAGTTTGTATTGTAATCAAGTTTACATCATCTTCTTTGTTCTCTGAAATATTTCGAATCTTATATGAATATATAGAGATTTCTGTTATCCATTCAAGTTTGATGTATGAGATAGAATTTTGATTGATAAACCTTGATTCTATTGCATGAAACAAAGGAAATAGACTGGTTGATATTTGATATTCAGATAAATAACAGATTACAAGTTGTATGTGATGGCATGAATTTGTAATATATGTTGTTATCGAATTTTGAATGATGAAGGTTATGATGCAGAGATTTCGATTATAACTGAAAATCAACCAACAACTTGATTGATCATTTTTAGTCTAGGATAAACCGAACGAATTCTTGAAGAACGTCTAGTGAGGTTACATTTTCGGTAATATAATCTTTGTCCAATTTTCCAATTGTGATCTAGTTGATTGTGATAAAATCCAACCCCCCCCGTTAGGTCTTGAAACTATCATTTAACATTAGCATTCCTTGAGAGACGATCCGGAGTTACCCTATACTACATTATAGGGGTTCGGTAATATTTTTGGTAGATCACGACAAATCTTCATCACCAAGCCACAATTAACAAAGCTTATAACTTACCTGACGAGGACAATGATTATGAAGAAAAGTTAGAGGCCTGCAAGACCATGACTGGCAAGCAATGCTGGCCCGAGTATGTATCCTAGGCACCAACTAGGACAAATCTTCCCAAGGCACTGCTACAATCAATCGCGCTTCCTTGGTGCCGGCAGCAAAGGTGTGGTACCATTTTCTTAAGACTCGCCTATTGCCCTCTACTCACGGGCAAACAGTGAGCAGAGATAGGGTGTTAATGGTTGATGCCATTATTGCGGGTAGGCCTATTAATGTGGGCAAGATCATCAATGAACAAATTTGAGTGTGTGCCAGCTGCAAGAAAGGAAGCTTACTCTTCCCTTCCCTCATCACCGTGCTGTGCCAATACAGTAGAGTGCCCATCTCAATCGACGAGGAGGCACTCAAGGGGGGCAGCCCCATTAGCAGCATAACCATTGCTCGAATTGTCCAAGAAAAAGCTACTCCAAATCCACTGGCTACCACACAAGCCCCACCATACTCAGCAGGCTAAGCTGCCTCCACCTCTGCTCCTCACCCTGCTGACAAGACCCTCCACCTGCTACTTCAATAGCAAACCACCATCTTGCAGTAGCAATCTCTACACCTCAAATGCCAGCACACGTTCTAGCAGTACCAACAGCAGAGGGACATTGCCCTACAGAAAACACTCGAGCAAAATTTCAGGCAGTTTTTTCCCTTTCCAGACTTTCCCTCGGACCTACTGTACTACACAACTAGGGAAGAGCAGAGGACCCCAGAGCCTCAGTCTAAAGAGGGCCAAGAGTCCCAAGAATCTTCCCACAGCCTTGATCAGCGGCTTTGCCCACCAAGGACTCATGAGGAAAAGGAGTTATTAGAGGATGATAAGCCACTTGCAAAGAGGCATCCGTAATGCAAAAAGGGAAGGCCAAACTCCAGAGCTCACAAAGATCAACTCAACGAAGGAGTGGGCTCCGTAGTGCCTCAAAGTCTTAAGGGGAGGCAATGCAATCAGGGTGCTGCAGCATCCATACCAGCACCCTCAGGGAGTTCCCTTACCTTCCATTTCCCTTTTTCTGTTTTTGTATTTTCACTTGGATTTGCATGTTGCTGCTTCTATTTTAGTACCTTGCCTCTTTATGGATTTCGCACTATCATCAGCAGTGGGGACACTGCTTGATGAATAGTTTTGTACTCATAAATTAAATATTTTTATCTTATCTTTTTGCCTTAATTAAGCATTTATCTCCCTTATTTGTCTTTAGTTTTGTGTATTTTTATAGATGAAGAGAAGAATAGGCTCAATTGGAGGAATCAAAGCTAAATTGTGATTCTTTGGAAATGATGTCTATAAATCAAGCAGACAAAATAAATTCATTAAGGATGGCTGAGTAAGGAGCATTATCTTTTTGTCTCTTGAGACGCATCCTAATATATATGCATCAATTCAATTTTGATTTATGACCACATTTCTAAAAGAATTGAAACATAAAGATTCAAGGCAAAACACTCAATGTTAAAAATTTGTTTGCTATTTACTTTTCAACTTCATCTTACTACAATATTTTGGTCGTATCTCAGAAAATACGTATATATTATGTATGAAAGTTTGTAGGTGAATAGCAGATATAATTTTCTACAACTTTGATGTTCAAGTAGTCAGCAAATTCGGACACTAAAAGGGCTAAAATTGGGCTAGAACCGAACATGTTTACTGTTGCAGTCCAGCCTAACCTTGTTGTAGTGTTTTGGCCATAAATCACAAAATACGTGGCCTATGTTTCTCTACCTTATATGGATGGAATGATAATGAAACTATCTACAACTTTTATGTTGATTGGATCATCAGATTTGGTGGCTATCAAGGCGATATATCACGATGACTTTCGGGGCACATAATGCAACACAACTTGTCAATTTTAGTGCAATTTGCTACCCACCATTTTTGTCATCTACTTCCCTTGTTTTGTCTATAAATAGAGACATATTGTGAGCTAAAGGGAGGGGAGAAAGGCTGAAGAGTGAGTTTGGGAAATCTTTGTTGAAGTTCTAAGTGTTTGTAATCTTTTTCTCTCTTTATACATTTTGTATCTTTACTTTCTTTCATAAGTTTTATCATGCTTCTTCATCTTTCATTTTTTTTTCTTACCTTGATTATGGAGAACTAATCTCCTAATGCTAACGTGAAAGGGTGAAACTCTTGGTATAAAAATAATAATTTATTTAACTCTTAATTTTAATGTTTATACTTGATGTTGTATTTATCTTTTTATTTATTTTCTTGTTATTTACTTTCTTAGAGGATGGCTTTGTTGCTCTTCTGTTATTTATTTTTTATGCCTTTCTATTATTTACTTTCGTGTTATTTACTTTCTTAGAGGATGCTTTTGTTTCCCCTCTATTATTTATTTTTTCTGTTATTATTTTCTTATTATTTTTCTTCTGAGACGACAGCTATGTCGCCTCTCTATTATTTATTTTTTACACTTTTATTATGTACTTTCTTATTATTTATTTTTTTAGAGGATGGCTTTGTTGCCCCTCTGTTATTTATTTTCTGCACTTTTATTATTTACTTTCTTGTTATTTACTTTCTTTTAGAGGATGGCTTTGTTGCCCCTTTGTTATTTATTTTTTGCACTTTTATTATTTACTTTCTTGTTATTTACTTTTTTAGAGGATGGCTTTATTGCCTCTCTGTTATTTATTTTCTGCACTTTTATTATTTACTTTCTTGTTATTTACTTTCGTAGAGGATGGCTTTATTGCCCCTCTGTTATTTATGTTCTGCACTTTTTTTATTTATTTTTTTGTTATTTCTTTTTTCAATGGCTGGTTTTACCGCCTACTTTATATTATTATTATTGACTTTATTTGTATATTTTTATTTTAAATTTTGTAAAGTACAAATCTTGATACATTGTAGACAATCTTTGGCACAATAAATACTTGATTTATTGTAGACAATATGATGATTGGCACAATGTATACTTGAATCCATTTTACAAAAGTTATTTACTATTAGTAATACAATAAAATAAGTCAAATACACTTCATCTATAAACCAAAGCACGCTTAATGTAACATATCTTCCGAATGGAACCTCATTTACGTGAAGAATCCATTTGAGTATTAAAAGAGTTAAAATTTATTATTATTTAATGTACCAAAAGTGGATCCCCTAACCTTAGCATGTTTCTTACTTTGAATACATTCATATTTAATTTCAATATTTTAGTTCTTTGCAAGCTCTGTTCAGTACTCTTCTCACAAAACAAACATTCTGGCAACTAAGTTAGAAATATTTATTTTGGATCTGAATTAAATTTTCTCAATTGGCAATCCTCGTGGGATCGACCTTGCATACCACTAAATCTATACTCCAATAGATTCGTACGCTTGCGAGTTTTAATAAAAATAACAACACTGCTCATCTTTAAGTTTGGGGGGGAGATGAAATAGATTTTATAATTGCTGTAGTGTTTGCTGTGGCACTTGCTGTGTGGGGAGATGAAATTAGTTTAGCTTTCGTAATTGCTGTAGTATTTGCTGTGGCATTTTCTGTGTTTGACTGAATGAGTATGTTTCAATTTATGCTACGAATCCTTGTGTGATTGTTTTTGAAATTACATCTGATGTGTAGTTGACTTTAGCATTTGAAAAAAAAAAGAAAAAAAAAAGAGATCAGTCTGTCATGTGTATTTCATGACCTGCTGTTAGCTCCAGGAAACTCCATGAGGAGGTATGGAACTTCACTGATAGCCCAAATAGGAACTCTGTATGTCAACCCCACACAACCAGAACCCTCCTCAAATGAACACAAGACTATGGTCAGTTTGGCAAGGGAAATTTGGAGATTTTTTAGAAACTGGACCTAGGTTTTTAGAGTTAATGTTAAGAGTCTCCTTTTGAATTACAAAAAAAAAGAGGCATGGGATATTGTTAGAAAGGTTTAAGTTTGGGGCAAAGAGAAGAAAAAGAGAAAACTATTGCCACTCCAATGCCTTTATTGTTCCTTAGTAACTAGGGGTATGCATGAGCCCTATATGTACTTTTGCATAAAACAAGGACAGAGTTATGAGTAGGATTCTGCTTAAGGGTGATAATGCTGAGTGACCAGGTACCTTCATCTCACATGTTGGCATTCATGTCAAAAGGCACTAATGACCTCTATTGGAATAATATATAAAAAAAAAAAGAGAAAGGAAAAATCAGTAAGCTAACCCATCTTAGTTGCCCTGGCTGTGCCCATGAAGTATGCCAACTTGTCCTAAGTAAGGAGACTCGATATATTAGCATGGGAACCATAGGACTTTGACTGATCTTGACCCAAGTGGCTCTTGGTAAACTGTCCATATCACACACACAACTTCAAGGAAGGTTCTGGCTGAGATTGAGAAACAAGGAATAAGGCATGTAGTCCTCCCAATATGAAAATAACTCTGAGAGTTGAGGGCTAGCAGTAGGACCACATGGAACTATACAGGGGAGTGAGGCTGGAGCTTAATAGAAGAAGTGTAGTGGGTAGAGTAAATTGCTTGATGACAAGCAAACCTTTAAGTTTGGAGAGAATTGATAACTCTAATTCATTAGAGTTTCTCTATGCTTTTCTGAGGATATTTACTATGCATTTTGATTCATTAGCATTCTTGCCCCCTGATTTAATGGAATGTTTTGCCTCCCATGAATACAAGATCACTCATTTTGTTTGCTGTGACAATTCAGTATCCATATGACATTTAAGGCAGCAAACCAAGGATGTTGGGTAACCTTGGCCCTTTTTAATATGATGCATATTATGGGAAGACTGATTCTTTATGATATGGTGCAGGTGACAGAGAGCCCGAGCTGTGTAGCAGGAGCAACCATAAGGCGCTGGCTGAAAAGTAGGATAAATGCTAGCAGACCAGGCAACTTTAATAGGACCACAAGGTCTACCTATAAAAGGCAAAAAACAGAGTGTAGAAGAGACGATGTTGAGGGGAAAAAGAGAAAAATAGAAAGGGTAGCCCAAAAAACCCTGACGGGAGTGGGCTGTGAGGAGTTACGCTGGCCTTGGACAAACCAACCTTGCATGGTGAAGCATTGGAATGAGGGAGAGGACTGCGGTTCTACAATTCCCATCATCTCCCTTGTGAATTTTCATTGTTTAGCAGGAAACTGCATTTGTCTTTTTATGTAGTTGTATCACTCTACACTGCACTCTGGTTTTTTCTAATGCTTGTAATCAGGTTAGTGATAATGCTTGTAATCAGTATAGTCATGGGGTTGGGCTAAATCTATAGTTAGGGTTGTAAATGGGTTGCAATGGACTCATGCACATTTTAAGTTATCTATGGTTTTGCTACAGCATTGCTGTGACATTCAACTGTGTATGTATTTCTTAACTTCTTCTGATAACTAAAATTTGATAGAGGAAGACTAAGGCTAACATTTACCTGGGAGGGTGGTGGTGGCTGGAAAAAGAGTTGGATGTGTGGGCATAACCAATATAGGAGTATATGGATATCCCATCTAGCCCAATAGTTAGGGCTTTAAGTACCACTCTGGGGTTGGGGTTGATGCAGGAATGTGCGTCCAACCTTAGGAGTGTAATGGGAGCCAGGAAAGACCCCATTCAGAAAAGACTGGGCACTGAAGCAATTGCTATAGCAATCCCTAGAGCAAAATGAGTACTGATGTTCATGGCAACCCTGAATCAACCCTAGTTCACCTGATATCCTTTTCTTTCATATCCCAGTACCCCTAAACTTAATTACAGTCCTAATTAGTTAGTTTGACCTTAATTTCTCTTGAACATGAAATCTTGTGAACCAACCAAATTTTGCTACAGTATTTCATGAGTCAAATCATTCGATTGTAGCTTTTAGTACACTCATCGTGGGATGATACTCACTCATCATTATATTACTTGATCACGACACGTGCACTTGTGTTTTGACATTGCATTCATACTTTGCAATCAACAATAATACATGGCATTAGGACAAAACATCTATATCCTACACTCATAATTTTAGCAAGTGGTATCATAATACATGCCATTAGGACAAAACATTCCTATCCTACACAAATAATTTCAGCCAAGTAAGGGAGATTCAAGGGCTAGAAACTTGCCACTTAGAAAGGCAAACCTATCATACTTGATTAAGATAAAAGAAAAATAAAATGAATCCCTAAATCAAAGGGACCTTGTACCTTGTCTTAAGAACATATTATCAAAATTTTCAAAATACAAATCTCCTTTTGCTATGCATATCTTGACTAAGGAAGAGGAAGACAAGAACATGAGTTGTTTGTTTTCCAAAAATCAACCAAGTGCATCTTAATTGTGATAAGGTAGACCCATGATCATGAAAGGTGAACCACTTGATAGTCTATTTAAGCAAAACCCACCCTTATAACATTATAATTTTGTCCAAGTGAGGGAGAGGAAAAACATAAACAAGGTAGAGTGAGGAAAGGAGAGAAAGAGAGGAGAAGAGTGGAAGGAAGAGGAAGGAGAAGTCTAGAGGACTAAGTACTCAAGGTAAGTTAACTTAATCACTTAAATCTATCTTTCCTCTTCGTCCTTGTGGTTCAAAAAGTCACCATCCTTATCTTATTTAAGCTGCTAGAAAAGCTAAGGGAAGGGAGGAATCTTGCTACTTTTTTCAAGAGGAAACAAGAAAAAGAATTCACTAAGTGAGCTAGGGAGATTTTTAGGTACATTTAACAATATTTCTTTTTGAAGAAAATTTTTAAAATTTGTAATATTTATATGAGATTTTGATCTTAGAACTTTGATAAAATTTACAATATTTGCTACTTTGATGATTGGTCATGGATGTCGCTATATCATGTTACATGTTGATCTTGCATGTAATGTATGTTTGAATAGTTAGGCTGGTGTGGAAAGTTCTGCATAGGTATGGCTATGGGTGGTTAAATTTTAAGATTTTTGTGCTGTTATTTTATATATTTGGATATGGTGAAAATTTGATGTAATATGATTAAATGTAAATTAGGAAGAAAAATGGAAGAGGACATAATAAAATAATGAATTAAAACTTTAGAAAAGGTTTAGTTAGGAAACTGGATTTCGGAGTAACTAGGGAAGTTTCTATTTTTGAAATTATGGGAAGAATCGGTTAGGAATTAAAAGAAACGGTTAACATGAAAAATGTAGATCTATATCTCATAGATTTTTATCCACTGGAATCACTTAATTTAGAGTCCAGATGAGGGAGATATTGCCTGATATTTAAGAAGTGGTCAGAAAATGGTTAACCAGGGAAGAATCTATCAAGTATGTTTCTGTGTTTGAATTTTTGGGATAAATCTGTAAAGAATTAAAAGAAATACTTAACATGATAAATTTATATATATGTCTCATGAATGTTTAGCCACTAGAATCATTTAAATTGGAATCAATATAAGGGATATAAGGTCAGATTAGTAACCAAAGGTCAGAAACTAGATAACTAGGGAAGAATCTATTGAGTATGCTTCTGTAATTGAATTTCTGTGCAAAATATGTAGGGAATTAAAGGATATTGTTAACATAATAAATATAGACATACGTATCACAAATCTATAGGCTCTAAAATCACTTATTTTGGAGTCCATATGTGGGAGATATAACTGATTAATGAGTAGAGGTCAAAATCAATCTAGAATCTAGGATGGTAAATGTAAGTTTTTGTTTTTGATTTTCTGAGAATAATTAATAAGAAATCTGAAGAAATAAAAACCATGAAAGTTTCACATACTTTGACCATTGACAACATAATCAATCTGTAAATGAATATCTATCATTGGGGTTTTAACCCTGTTTCTCCTTAAGCTTAGTAAATTAATGACAATCGCACTAATTAAACCCTAATTAACAAGCCATCCTTTAGCACATCGGTAAAACATAACTTGTTAACCGCATGAAGAACTAGAGAAACTGACAGAGCTAAACAAATATAAACACATCGGCTATATCTAATTTAGTCAATCATTCATCATAGGTTCAGTGATTTATAATCAAAAACCCTCAAACCTATTTGCCTCACGAATCGCAGAATTGAGGACTTTATTCAAAACACAATTCAGCGGTAGATTAAAACAGATAAAATACTAGTAGGCCTCCTAGCAATCATATGAATAATCATTAAGAATAAGAACAGATGAACAATCAATATTCAAATCAAATTGAAATAATAACATCAAATCCACATCTCACAATGTATAAAAATCCCTTGAGATTTCAACCTACCTCAACCAACTAAAAAGAACTAGCCACACAGGGCCATAAGAAACTCTAAAGAAGAATTGAAGAACTTGGATGAAGAATTTGATAATCTCTCTGCTTTCTTGCCTCTCTTTTTATAGACTCTCCCCTCCTAATCGAAGTCAGAATGTATTTAGGTCAAATCCCCGTCCATTCGTCTTCAATTTGAGCGAAAATGACCTAAAATCGTGAAATCAGCAAGTCCTGTACAGCGCGCGGGCGCCGCAGAGCTACGAAGATCCTGCCACGGGGCACCGCGGTGCCCTCAGTCAGCGCCGTAGTGGGCTGTGTCAAAAGTGCTCAGGCGCCGCGGCGCTCCCTCCTGCGTAGCTCCGCGCCACGGTGCTCCGGATTTGGCTTAACGTGACGCTGTAGCGCTATCTTGTGAGTGCCGCGGCGCGCAAAATCATTTGGATTTTGCCAAAGTACCAAACATGAAAGTTGTAGCTCTATGTTTCTTCTTTCCATAGCTGCTGGAATCACCTTGATCAGAGCTAAAATGAACAAGATATACCTCAATTAGTGATGAAAGTTTCACAATGCGGAGGAAACCCTGTACAACCTTGCCACGGCAATTCGAGACCAGGTCATGACCACCAATGAAATTCTACAATACCTTTAGAATGCTAATAACCCAAATGGTGATAATGGTGTTAATAACTGAATGGTAGGGAATGATAACGGCATATCTGAGTTCCTAAGGACTAGACTACCTTGTTTTTAAGGCGGCTTTGACCCAATTGTAGCTAAAAGGTGGATAAGGAACTTGAGAAAATATTTGAAGTGATGGGTTGTATTGAGGATCAGCAAGTTATCTTTGCTACATATTTACTGAAAAGATGAAGCAGAATACTGGTGGCATGGAATTAGAGAACTTTTAGCTCACTGGGGAAGGTAGATCACCTGTCAGGTGTTCAAAGATACCTTTTTGGAAAAGTACTTCCCAAGTACTGTGTGGGCAGAGAAGGATATTGAATTTCTCCAACTTAAGCAGGGTAGCATGACCGTAGACCAGTACATCACAAAGTTTGAGGAGTTGTCTATGTTCTCCTCTTACCTGTGATTTAACTCTGATGAAGCATAGAAGGCTGTTAAGTTCGAAGCGGTATTAAATCTAGAGATAAGGAATGTTGTTATAGCTATGGAGATCAGAGAGTTTGTACCTCTAATAAATAAATGTAGACTCCTAGAGAAGAGCTCGAGGATAGTGGCAGATAAGAAACAAAGACAGAATTTCTGAAAAAGGAAGAACAGTCCACAAAACTTTGGAAGAAATGTTAGAGGAAAAGGATAGGGTTCTAACAAGAGGCCAATGACTGCAAGTCCCCGACCCTTCCAACAAAACTTTTCTACAATCAAGTGTACTAAGTGCGGACGTATGCATAGTAACCAGCCATGCTACATAGGATCAGATGTTTGCTTCAATTGTGGATAGAAGGGTCATTTTGTAAAGAATTGCCCACAAAATTTGGGGAAGCAACCAGAACAGAAGCCTCAATTGAAAGGAAGGGCTTTCACCCTGAACGGCCAAGAGGCAGCTCAATCCCCCGAAATGATCCAAGGTATATGCTATATCTATGGATTTGCTCTTATAGTGTTGTTTGACTCTGGTGCTAGTCAGTCATTTATATCAGAAGAATGTATTAGGGAGTTTCAGTATTTTATTTTTGAAATCCCCTATGAGCTATCTGTAGTAACTCTCACGAATGAAAATGTCTTAACTTCTTTTGTATGTAAAGACTGTCAGGTCACTATTCAGGAGAAAAAATTTTTTATAGACTTCGTCTGTCTACCTTTAAAAGGTATTAATGTCATTCTAGGCTTAGATTGGATGTTTAGAAATTGGGTCTTGCTTAATTGTTGCAACAAGACTATTGAATTTCTACCTCCTACTTCAGAAGAGGAGATGTAGCTATTGATGCTTAATGCCAATCAATTCAATAGGGAGTTAAAGACTGGAGTACTTGGATACATTCTCTTGCACTTATCACATTTAGAAGTTGAACCAAAGCTTGATGAAATCCCAATAGCTAACAATTTTCCTGAAGTATTTTCATCAGATATTCCAGGCTTACCTCCTAAGAGAGAGATAGAGTTTTCTATTGATTTCCTACCTAGGACAGTGTCTATCTCTATTGCAACTTATGGAATGGCCTCGAAGGAACTACATGAACTCAAGAAACAGTTGGAGGAACTGTTAGACAAGCAATTCATTAGACCAAGTGTATCACCTAAAGGAGCTCCTGTGTTGTTTTTTAAGAAGAAAGACGGAAGTTTGAGACTATGCATAGATTATAACAACTGAATAAGGTGACTATAAAAAATAAGTATCCTTTCCCTAGGATAGAAGATTTATTATATCAAATGAAGGGAGCCTCCATATTTTCTAAAATAGACTTAAGATCAGGATTCCATCAGATTAGGATTAAAGAGGAGGATGTACCAAAAACAGCTTTCAGGACTAGGTATGGGCACTATGAGTTTCTCGTAATGACCTTCGGGTTGACAAATGCACCTGCAATTTTCATGGACTACATGAATCACATTTTCTGACCCTACCTAGATCAATTTGTGGTAGTGTTCATTGATGACATCTTGATATACTCTAAGAGTGAGAAAGAACATGAACAACATCTCTGAATCATGTTGCAAGTGCTGAAAGAGAAAAAGTTATATGCTGATGAGTGAGTTTTATAACCATGAATTAAATACTTTCATCTTAACTGTTTGTCATATTTAAGCACTTATTTTTTGTATTTATCTCTAGTTTTATGCATCTTCTAAAGATGGAGAATAAAATAGAAAATTGACTCAATTGGAGGAATCAAAGTTAAATTGTGGTTCTTTAGAAATGATGTCTATAAACCAAGCGGTTAAGATAAATTCATTAAAGATGGCTGAGTAAGGAGAATTATCTTTTTTACTCCTGAGACGCATCCTAATGGATATGTACATCAATCCAATCTTGATTTATGACTATATTTTCAAAAGAACTTAAATATAAAGATTCAAGAAACCTTCAATGTTGAAAATCTGTTTGCTGTTTATTTTTCTGCCCGACCTTACTCCAGTATTTTAATTCATAAATTACATGTCCAATATATATCACATTTGGTAAGTGAATAGCGGACACAATTTTCTACAACTTTCATGTTTACGTGATCAGCAAATTCGGAAACTAGGAGGGCGAAAATTGTGCTAGAAAAAAATCTACTTGCTGGTGCATTACACCCCAACCTTGCTGTGGTATTTGGGCCGTATCTCATAAAATACATGGTCAATGTATACGAAATTTGGTAGGTAGATAGCTGACACCATTTTCTACAACTTTTATTTTCACATGGGCAGCAAATTCGGTATCTATCAAAGAGGAATATCATAATTACCTTTGGTGGACTTAGTGCAATCCAACCTGTCAACTTTAGTGCAACTTGCTTTGTCACTTACCTCACTAGTTGTATCTATAAATAGAGGGGTCTTGTGAGCTAGAAGGAGGTCAAAAAATAGCTGAAAAGAGTGTAGTTTTGAGACCATAAATTTCAGTTCTTAGTATTGTAATGTTCTTATTTCTTTAGATACTTTGTTATCCCTTCATAATATCATCATGTTTGTTCATCTTCATTTTTGCTTTCTTAATTTGAATATGGAGAACTATTTTCCTTATGCTAAGGTAAAGCGTGAAACTCTTGGTATGAGAATAATAATTAATCTAACTCTTAATCTTAATGTTTTTCTTTGATATTGTATTTACCTTCTTATTTCTTTTCTCATGTTATTTCTTAATGGCTGGTTTTATCAAACCGTCGATTTCTTGTTATTTTTAATTGGCTGGTTTTATCAAACCGCCTATTTCTTGTTATATTATGTTATTGTGTTTATTTTCTTTCTTCTTATCTCTTGTTATCTTATTGGCTGGTTCTATCAGACCGCCTATTTCTTATTATGTTGGTGGTTGGCCTTGTCACCTATCTCTTGTTATATTTCTTCTTCGTACATCTTTTCATTCTAATCTTGTAAGGTGTGAACCTTGATACATTGTAGACAATTTTTGGCACAATAAATTCTTGAATCAATCTTGATTTATTGAAGACAATATAATAATTGGCACAATGTATACTTGAATCCATTTTACAAGCATGTATTAATGGTGTAAAAGGAGGTAAATATAATTCATGTATAAATAAAAGTGAGCTCAAAGTAATACATTTTTCGATTGGAATCATATTCATGTGAGGATTCCAATTGAGTGATAAAAAAGTTAAATTTATCGTTACTCATACCAGGAGTGGATCCCCTAACCTTAGCATTCATTTTTACCTTGAATACATTTTAATTTAATTTGAGCACATTAATTCCCTACACACTTGATTTAATATTCTCCTCACAAAACAAATAGTTTGACAACTAGGTTAGAGTTATTTATTTGGATTCAAATTAGGGTTTCCTATCAATTGGCAATCCTCGTGGGATCAACCTTGCATACCATTAAATCTGTACTCCAACATATTCGTGCGCTTGCAAGTTTAATTAAAACAACAACAAGTTTTTGGCGTCGTTGCCGGGGATTGCAATGGAAAAGCTAATTAGAGCCAGGTAAGTATAATTCTTCCACTAGTTATAATTTAGAATATTTATTTATTCTTTGTATAGGAAATTTTCTTTGTAAAAAAATTCTTTATAATTTTGGGATTTTTTTTAATTTATTATCATTTTGTTAGGAATTATGTTGTGTGATATTAGAAACATTTGTTTACATTTTTATTTTAGTTTATGCATGGTTGGAAACGTGATAAAGATAATCATTTGGTTAGGAGAAGTTTAGGGTCACCCATTGATCTCACAATTGCGACATTAGATTTCGTTGAATCACCATTAGAAATGGAAGAACAAGTTGTGCATACGAAAACTCCATCTCACATAGTGTTACCGCAAACTGCTCTTGCCCATTTTGAACTCAAACCAGCCATACTCCAACTTTTACCATCATTTTATGGTCTGGAAAGAGAAGATCCATACTTGCATGTGAAAGAATTCCTTGAAATTTGTTCAACTTTTCGATTTCAAAATTTTAATGATGAGTCAGTTAGGCTTAGAATGTTTCCTTTTTCATTAAAGGATAAAGCTAAATGTAACATCCCTAATTTCGTTTTATGTATTCAAAGTAACATCCCTAATTTCATTTCTTTTATTGATAAAAGTACATAAATATTTAATTAAGGAAATAAAATTTATTAGACAATTTTTAGATATCTAAGGAAATATAATTCTTAGAAATTCTTTACCTTACGTGTATGCATAGAAATGTTCTAACATTAATGGAATAGGTAAAGAGAAAAAACCTAAGAGGAAAAATTAGAAATAAATATACTAAAGAAAGGTAAAATTCTTGGGTAAGGAAGATAAATTTTTGTGAAGTAAAGGTATTAAAATTTCAAGAAGATTGGATTAGGGTAATTTTTCCTAATTTAAGAGTTAAAGTTACTAAGTTTAGTATCTCCACCCATAAATTGGGCTTTCACCTATGGACACTTCATATAGAGTTTTTCTACTTCACATAAATTTTTAGCAAGCCAATAGGATAGCCTAAGGAGAAAATAAAACATAGACTTGGACTAGGATATAGAAATTGGACCGGTAGCCCAAAAATCATGAAAATGTGACTAAGCCCATTATGAAAGGTAGAATTCTAACCAAAATAAAGAAAATGGGCAAGAATGAGCTCAAATCCAAGAGGGAGAATAAAAATAAAAATAAAATAAAGTGATGAAATAATGGTGTAATCAAGATTAGGTAACATGGCATTAAGACAAAAATTTAGCAAGTGGTGTGATATCCTACATTCATAATTTTAGCAAGTGGTATGATAATACAAGACTTTAGGACAAAACATCTATATCCTACACTCATAATTTTAGCAAGTGGTATGATAATACATGGCATTAGGACAAAACATTCCTATCCCACACAAATAATTTCAACCAAATAATGGAGATTCAAGGGTTAGAAATTTGCTACCTAAAAAGGCAAACCTATCATACTTGATTAAGACAAAAGAAAAAAAAAAGAATCCCTAAATCAAAGGGACCTTGTCCCTTATCTTAGAAACATATTATCACAATTTTTAAAATACAAATCTCCTTTTGCTATGCATATCATGACTAAGGAAGAGGAAGACAAGATCATAAGTTGTTTGTTTTCCAAAAATTCAACCAAGTGTATCCTAATTGTGATAAGGTAGACCCATGATCATGAAAGATGAATTATTTAGTGGTCTATTTAAGAAAAACCCACCCTTATAACATTAGAATTTTCGTCCAAGTGAGGGAGAGGAAAAATAGAAGCAAGATAGAGTGAGGAAAGGAGAGGAAGAAAGGAAGAAAGAGGAAGGAGAAGTCTAGAGGATTAAGTGCTCAAGGTAAGTTTAACAATATTTCTTTTTGAAGAAAAGATTTGAAACTTGTAATATTTATATGAGATTTTGATCTTAGAACTTTGATGATTGTTCATGGATGTTGCTATATCATGTTACATATTTTGTATGTTTGAATACTTAGGCTAGTGAAGATAATTCTGCATATGTATGGCTATGGGTGGCAAAAATTTTAAGCTTTTGTTTTTAAAATTTTGGAAAGAATCAGTAAAAAATTTAAAGAAATGGTTAACATGAAAAATGTAGATCTATGTCTCACAGATTTTAATCCACTGGAATCACTCCATTTGGAGTCCATATGAGGTAGAAATTATCCAATTAGTAAGCAGTGGTCAGAAAATGGTTAATCAGGGAAGAATATGTTAGGATAGCTTTTGTGTTTTAATTTTTGAGAACTTTTTGTAGGGAATTAAAATAACTGGTTAACATACGAATTATAAATATATGTGTCACGGATTTTTAGCCACTAGAATCACTCAATTTAGAGTTCGTATGAGGTAGATATGGTTCGATTAGTATGCAGTGGTCAGAAATTGGTTAATCAGGGAAGAATATTTTAGGATAGCTTCTGTGTTTTAATTTCTGAGAATATTTTGTAGGGAATTAAAATAAAATATTAACATAAAAATTATTTCTATATGTGTCATGGATTTTTAGCCACTGGAATAACTTAATTTGTAATTCTTATGAGGGAGATATGGACAGATTAGTAGGTAGAAGTCAGAACCTAGGCAAGAAGAAATAACCTGTACTTTGAGGGAGTTATGCTCTAATTATAAGAGAAGGTCAGATAGGATGAAAACCTGCATCAAGAAAATAAAGAAATAAAATTAATATTGAAAAAAAGAAAAAGAATCTTATAAATGAAAATAATAAATGACTAGTATATGCCATAGCCATTGCCATTGTATGAACTTCTTACCATTTTAAGTGTGAAATTTTGACATGGAAATATTTTATAAAGTGATATTTGAAATGGATATGTTCATGGCATGATTACCGATGATTTTTTATAATAGTTATATTTTGATGAACATACTTATTATTGAAAGCATATTTTTGGCTATCATTGTGAAAAGAAAAGAAATGAGCACGGTCACGTGGCAATCTGTGTGGTGCACCAGTAGGGGACGCCCTACCAACAGTTATGATCATGTTAATGAGAAAAGAAAGAGAAAGTGAGTCATGTCGGACAAAGCGAGAAAAGCCCGTGTCGGAGAGTAGAAAATACTCACCCTGACCATTTGTTAGAGGATTATCTGGTTCATGAAGTAGACTCTTTGTTAGAGACAACTCCATTAATGGATACTGATAAATGGAAAGCCAAAAAAGAAAATTTTTCACCTTTTGAGTCAGTTGCACTGCCATCTGTTGTTCATGCTGTTTATCCACATGGTGCAGTAAGGATTGAAAATCCCAAGAACAGTGATGTGTTTAAAGTAAATGGTCAAAGATTGAAAGCATTTTTAGAATTACCAAACCCGGAGATAGAGGAGACATCTTTGCGTGATCCTGTTTACCAGGATTGATTTTCTTCTGTTGTTAAAGGTGGTCGTGCACGCTATCTAGGTAAGATCTTTCTTTATTTAACTTGCTTTAATTTTTTCCCTTCATTTTTATCTTCTTTTGAGTTTTCCCTACCTTTGTTGCTTTTGCTCTTTCAAAAAACAAAAAGAAAAAGAAAAATTGAGTCAAGAATGGAGGACATTCTCACAAAATTGAAAAATCATTTTCCTTCTCTTGCACCCAATGCATTGAGAAAAATTTACAAAGCACGGGTTGCAAGATTAAGGGTGTTGATGAACATGAGGATGCCTGCTGATATGCGTTCAATAATTGAAGCTAAGGTACGGTTATCAGGTGAGTCTTTAAATAATTTCATCTCTTACATGCCTGGTTTGGGAAAAAGCAGTTTTGCAAAAAAGCGCAGAGTTAAACGAATAGGTGTTTATCACAAATGTTGACGTGAAACTTGCAACAAATGTTTTTGTTCTTTGGGTTAGGTATCTGTAAATCGAGAAGACAAAATTAAGTTCATTAAGGATGGTTTGAGTAAGGAGTCATTGGATGATGACTTTCATCCAACGTCTCTTAAGACACATCCTAGTGGATCTGTGCATATCGGTATTTTCGGTTTATAGCCCAATTTCAAAAAAGAACATAAATGGTACAGTCTTTGGAATCTAACGTTAAAAGACCCTGTTTGCCAATTTATAAGAAAATTGGATGGGAAGCATATCCTCGACCCATAGAGGCCGTTTAAGCCGTTATTGGACGTAAAACCAGAGGAAGATGTGAGCCACAATCACAAATATTGTACATATGCATGCGTGTTATCATTTTTTTTGAATCTTTCACCTTTACTTTAGCTGACATCCACCAGCCTACTCACCTAACCACTGTAAGTATGTCCTTGTCTGAGTTCTATAAATGCACACTTTACCATCTTCACCTTCATACCCAAAATTTGTGTAAGTGTAGTTATGGAGGGAACCTCAGATTGAAAGTTTAGAAATATTTGTGTCTTTTGTGGTTCTAGTCCTGAAAAAAATGGAGAGTATGTAAAAGCAGCACAAACTTTGGGTATGGTACTAACCAAGAGAAAAATTCATTTAGTTTATGATGGAGGTTGTCGAGGGTTAATGGAGAGTGTGTCTGGATCTACATATCTAGGAGGATGCCAAGTTCTAGGTATTATTCCTACAGCTCTAGCTGCATCAAACATCATAGAAAAAACAATTGGGGAAAAATGTAGGGTATCCTCCATGCATGAATGCATAGCTAGAATGATGTGTAACGCTGGCGCCTCCATTGCCTTACCTGGTGGTTTTGGTACTCTGGAGGAAATTTTCCAAATCGTCTCTTGGGCACAACTGAACATCCATCATAAACCAATAGGTTTGTTGAATGTTAAAAATTTTTTTGACGGTTTGTTGTCTTTTCTTTATCAAGCTATGGAACAGAGGTTTATCTCACACTCAGCACGACGAATTCTCATCTCGGCCTCAAATGCTGATGAGTTGATTGACGTATTACAAGCGTTTATCCATATACCTGATCCAACTATGGCTCAAATAAATTGGACATTAAACAACCACTTAAAGCGCAAACTAGACTTGACTCTCCATCTATAACTATTTTTATTTGATTGCATAAATTTTTATTTCTCTGTTAGTTGTTGCAGGTTCATCTTTTCCTTAATCTCTTTTTTCTCTTTCAATCTTTGTTGTGTGTTTTGTGTTTGTTCATTTTCAAAAAAAAAATTCTAAGTGATGTTTTGGAATTTGGTAAAACTAACACCAATGATGAAACTAGTTTAAAGTGCCTGTAACCTGTGAAAAATAGATGAGTTTTGAGTGTTATGTATGAACTTAAATTCTATTGCAACGTATGTTTTACCTGAAAATCTCAAATATCTTGAGCACTTAATCTTTTACATTTGACTTATTGTTTATTCAGAAAAAATTTATGTGATTTAAATATAACAAGTGATTTCATGACTTTAGAACTTATTTGATTGTCACTTGAGGCGAAATTCTAGACTACTCTTAATTTAAGAAATGAATTAGGCATTGTTGGAATCGTTTGAAACTTTCAGACCAACCTATTCATTATGCCATCTCTAGTACCCCATTTTGAGCCTATGCTTCTCATTTTATGTACACCTATATTATTATCTAGCCTTTAAATAAAAATGTTTCTAACTCTTACCTTTCAGAAATGATCATTTGAAAAGATATGGTTCAGGATGGATGGATGGAGTTAAAAAAAATTATTATATAGAACTCCCTAAATAAATAAGTTTGGGGGTTTATGTTAAAAAAAAGAGCAAAAAAAACGAAGAAAAAAAATGTAGTATGAGTAAATAATGTAAGGATGAGAATAAGGTTGGAGATAGAATCTACTTGATAATATCAAAAAAATTTGAAAGGATCCAAATGATCATGTATGTTGAATTGAGCTTTCATTAATATCTTTTTATCTACCTTTAACACATGCCATACATTACAAGCCTAATAAAAGTCCTGATGATCTTAAATGTTATGATTAGTCTACATTAGTGGAGAATGACATGAAAAATAAGCTTATGGAGTTTTACATGCATCTATTTGGAGATTTACTTTAAATATTTAATTACATAAATTTATTTGAATGCAAAAAGTCTAATGTCAAAGGATTACCACACACACACTTGAGATTCAAGAGTAAACTATACGTTGCATTTGAATTGAAGTTCTACATAACCTTGGAATCTTGATATTTTCTTTGGTTGCACAATTTAAATCCTTGAGGAATGTTTATTAAGTCAAATACAACTCATCACTCATCTTTCGAAATTTGAAGTTTATGTGTTTTGCTTGAGGACAAGCAAAAGATTAAGTTTGGGGGTATTTAATGAGTGAATTTTATAACCATGAATTAAATACTTTCATCTTAACTGTTTGTCATATTTAAGCACTTATTTTTTGTATTTATCTCTAGTTTTATGCATCTTCTACAGATGGAGAATAAAATAGAAAATTGACTCAATTGGAGGAATCAAAGTTAAATTGTGGTTCTTTAGAAATGATGTCTATAAACCAAGCGGTTAAGATAAATTCATTAAAGATGGCTGAGTAAGGAGCATTATCTTTTTGACTCCTGAGACGTATCCTAATGGATATGTACATCAATCCAATATTGATTTATGACTATATTTTCAAAAGAACTTAAATATAAAGATACAATAAACCTCCAATGTTGAAAATTTGTTTGCTGTTTGTTTTTCTGCTCGACCTTACTGTAGTATTTTAATCATAAATCATAAATTACATGTCCAATATAAATGAAATTTGGCAAGTGAATAGCAGACACAACTTTCTACAACTTTTATATTTACGTTATCAGCAAATTCGGACACTAAGAGGGTGAAAATTGGGCTAGAAGAAAATCTGCTTGTTGGTGCAGTCCACCCAAACCTTGCTGCGGTATTTGGGCCGTATCTCATAAAATACATGGTCAATGCATACAAAATTTGGTAGGTAGATAGCTGACACAATTTACTACAACGTTTCTTTTCACATGGCAGCAAATTCGGTAGCTATCAAAGAGGAATATCATGATTACCTTCGGTGGACTTAGTGCAATCCAACCTATCAACTTTAGTGCAACTTGCTTTGTCACTTACCTCACTAGTTGTATCTATAAATAGAGGGGTCTTGTGAGCTAGAAGGAGGTCGAAAAATAGCTGAAGAGAGTGTAGTTTTGAGACCATAAATTTCAGTTCTTAGTATTGTAATGTTCTTATTTCTTTAGATACTTTGTTATCGCTTCATAATATCATCATGTTTGTTCATCTTCATTTTTGCTTTCTTAATTTGAATATGGAGAACTATTCTCCTTATGTTAAGGTAAAGGATGAAACTCTGGGTATGAAAATAATAATTAATCTAACTCTTAATCTTAATGCTTTTCTTTGATATTGTATTTACCTTCTTATTTCTTTTCTCATGTTATTTCTTAATGGCTGGTTTTATCAGACCGCCAATTTCTTGTTATTTTTAATTGGCTGGTTTTATGAAATCGCCTATTTCTTGTTATATTATGTTATTGTGTTTATTTTCTTTCTTTTTATCTCTTGTTATCTTATTGGCTGATTCTATCAGACCGCCTATTTCTTATTATGTTGATGGTTGGCCTCGCCACCTATCTCTTGTTATGTTTCTTCTTCATACATCTTTTCATTCTAATCTTGTAAGGTGTGAACCTTGATACATTGTAGACAATTTTTGGCACAATAAATTCTTGAATCAATCTTGATTTATTGTAGACAATATAATAATTGGCACAATGTATACTTGAATCCATTTTACAAGCATGTATTAATGGTGTAAAAGGAGATAAATATAATTCATGTATAAACAAAAGTAAGCTCAAAGTAATACATTTTTGGAAGATAGAGTAACCCTATATCAAGGAAGGGTATGTGTTCCTCAAGAACGAGAGTTGAGGACTAAGATCCTGTAGGAAGCGCATCAGAGTAAATACTCAGTCCATCCTGGATCTATTAAAATGTACCAGGACTTAAAAAGGATGTATTGGTGGCCAGAGATGAAAAAGGACATTGCCGAGTTTGTGGCGATATATCTCATTTGTCAGAAGGTGAAGGTAGAGCATCAAAAGTCAGTAGAATTTTTACAACCTCTTGAGATCCTTAAATGGAAATGGGACAGTATTTCGATGGACTTTGTCGTGGGTTTACCTAAGATTTCAGTTGGACATGACTCTATATGGGTAATAGTTGACAGATTAACCAAATTTGCTCAATTTTTACCCATAAAGATTAACTATTTACTGGACAAATTGGCCCAATTGTACATTCAAAAAATGGTTAGACTACATGAAATTCTCTTAAATATCATTTCTGATAGAGATCCGAGGTTCACATTGAGGTTTTGGAAGGCATTACAAGAGGCTTTTGGAACCCAGCTGCGGTTCAGTACTGCCTACCATCCTCAAACTGACAGGCAGATAGAATGGACCATTCAAACCCTAGAAGATATGTTGAGGGCTTGTGTGATAGAGCAAGGTAAATGATGGGATAAATACCTACCTTTAGTGGAGTTTACTTATAATAATAGCTATCACTCTAGTGTTAAGATGGCCCCTTACGAAGCTTTATATGGTAGGAAGTGCCGATATCCACTATGTTGGTTTGAGGTAGGAGAAAAGAACTTGTTGGGTCCTGATCTAGTTCAACAAATCACTGAACAAATCAGGATGATACAAGACAAAATACTTACAGTTAAGAGTTGGCCAAAGAGTTACTATGATAAGAGACATAAACGTCTAGAGTTTGAGGAAGGAGACCAAGTATTTCTGAAACTTTCCCCGACTACTGGAGTTGGTAGGTCTCTCAAAACTAGAAAGCTAAGTCTGCAATTTTTGGGACCCTACCAAATTCTGAAGAAAGTGGGGACGTCAGCATATCAAGTTGAACTCCTACCTAATTTGTCCAACCTGCATAATGTTTTCCATGTATCACAGCTGCATTCCATGTATCACAGCTGCAGAAGTATCTTCCATATTCCTCACATGTAATCATCATCACAACATCTAATTAAAAAATTAATCATAGCTCTCATCATTTATTAAAATATAAGAAAAATCTTACCTCTAATAATCTAGTAAAACTGAAATCACTTCCTTATGGTTGAGTGCGTGCTGAAGGTGTGAAGGAGGATATTCTTGATTGGGTTACATAGTACTACCAACGATCCTATAAGGATAATAAGAAATTATTTATTTTTCAATAAATGAAAAATCAAGAACACATTAGGAAAAACTCTTACCTCTGACAATCTAGTAAAACTGAAATCACTTCCTTGTGGTTGAGTGATTGCTGAAGGTGTGAAGGAGGATATTCTTGATTGGATTACACTGTATGACCCATGGTCCTATAAGGATAATAAGAAATTAGTTATTCTTCAACAAATGAAAAATCAAGAACACATTAAAATGTGTAATTTTACATACCTGTGATACATTTGACATCGGAGCCCTTCTTTTTCTCTGGGACTAAACCTTAACCCAACTCTTTAAGCGTCTCTTACTCTTTATGCCTATTGGCTTCTTCAATCCCTTCACCTGTGTGACGCATTTAGTGATATCTTGTTCTGAGTGTTTGTGTCTTAAAAGAAGCTACATCACTTTCTTGCTCAGATCATCAATGGCTTTATTTACCAATAAAAAGGTTTATGGATTGTTAGACACTTCAGTTGCCAATCTTATCATATTAGGACAGAGTTGCCTATACTGTTGTGTGCTCCGAATCTTAAGATTTTCTTCAATTTCATTCTCCCTTATATCATGGACCATAGTTCTCGTGGCTTTTTTTTTCCACCTTTTTAGTATGTATTAAGTGGGAAGTGTTTTAACATCTTGCACATCAAACACCTTCAAAGCATGGAAACATAATATAACATAAGTTTTAAACTTCTAACAACTACAAGAAATGGACATGTTGATAGGATCGAACAGAACTCTGTAATCAACCTCTCGATTAACCATTGTAACAACATATTCATGCAATGCTTGACTTTCATTTCTTCATTTTATACATGCAGTCGCATATAGATTGAACTCCTTTTAGAACAAGACAAATATGGTGGAAGTATAAATATGAACAAACTGTTGCAGCATAAGGGAATTTTCCATTTTTAGTCTAGGTATTTTATGACGTGACTCGAATTTATACTTCAACTCATTATAGTGCTTATCTTCTACAACTCTCTCAAAGTTTTTAAAGGACTGGAGGATATCTAACTCTAGTTTCATGCAACTTTTAAAGCCTAAATTTAACCTTTCACTAAGTTGTATACTATGCAAGTGTGAATTTTTTTTTCGTATAACAGGCTGCCTACTTCTCTTTTATCTTATACAAAGATCTAAGACAGGTATTCTCTTCAACACCATATTTTGATAATAAGTTAACCCACGCTGTAACATCTCTAATTTTGTTTCTTTTATTAATAAAGGTACATAATATTTAATTAAGAAAATAAAATTTATTAGACAATTTTTAGATATTTAAGGAAATATAAGCCTTTGAAATTCTTTATCTTATGTGTATGCATAGAAAATGTTTCTAACATTAAGGGAATAAGTAAAGAGAGAAAACCTAATAGGAAAAATTAGAAATAACATACTAAAGAAAGGGCTAGAGGCGTAATTCTTGGGTAAGAAAAATATTTTTTTTAGAAGTAAGTAAAGGTTTTAAAATTTTAAGAAGATTGAATTAGGATAATTTTTTCTAATTCAAGAGTTAGAGTTCTTAATTTTAACATCTCCACCCATACATGGGCTTTCACCTATGGACACTTTATATAGAGTTTTTTCATTTCACATGAGTTTTTAGCAAGCTAATTGGATAGCCTAAGCAAGAAATAAAACATAGACTTGGATTAAGATATAGAAGTTGGATCGATAGCTCAAAAATCATGAAAATGTGACTAAACCCTCTATGAAAGGTAGAATTTTAGGCAAAGCAAAGGAAATGGACAAGAATAAGCCTAAATCCAAGAGGGAAAAATAATAACCATGTGAGGAAATAGTAGTGTAATAATAATCAAGTTTAGGTCACATGGCATTAAGACAAAAACATTTATATCCTACATTCATAATTTCAGCAAGTAGGTAATAATACATGGCATTATGACAAAACATCTATATCCTACATTCATAATTTCAACAAGTAGGTAATAATACATGGCATTATGACAAAACATCCTTATCCTATAGAAATAATTTTAGTCAAGTAAGAGAGACTCAATGGCTGAAAATTTGCCACCTAAAAAGGTAAACCTATCATACTTGAGTGAGACAAAAGAAAAAGAAAAAGAATCACTTAATCAAAGGGACCTTGCCCTTATCTTAAGAACATTTTATCATGATTTTCAAAATACAAATATCCTTTTGCTATGCATATCTTGACTAAGGGAGAGGAAGACAAGAACATGAGTTGTCTTCCCCCAAAAAATAACCAAGTGAATCCTAATTGTGATAAGATAGACTCATGATTATGAGAGGTAAACAACTTGATAGTTTATTTAAGCAAAACTCACCCTTATAACATTATAATTTCGTCCAAGTGAGGGAGAGAAAAAATAGAAGCAAGGTAGAGTGAGGAAATGAGAGAAAGAGAAGAGAAGATAGGAAGGAAGGAGGAGAAGTATAGAGGACTAATTATTCAAAGTAAGTTAGCTTAATCTCTACTTGAATCCATCTTTTCTTTTCATCCTTGGAGTTCAAAACTCATCCTCCTTCTCTTATTTAAGCTGCTATAAAAGCTAAGAGAAGGAAGGAATCTTGCTACTTCCTTCAAGAGGAAACAAGAAAAATAATTCACTAAGTAAGCTAGAGAGATCTTTAGGTATGTTTAACAATATCTCTTCTTGAAGAAAAGTTTTGTAATTTGTAACATTTATATAGGATTTTGATATTAGAAATTTGATGAAATTTATAATATTTGTTACTTTGATGATTTGCCATGTATGTTGTTATATCATGTTACATGTTGATCTTGCATGTGATGGATGTTTTGAATACTTTGGTTGGTATGGAAAGTTCTGCATAGATATGACTATGGGTGGCAAAAATTTAGGACTTTTATGCTGCTGTCATGTATATTTGAATATGGTAAAAATATATGGAAGATGGTTAGGTTGGTAAATTAAGTATGGCTTTAAACACCTAGGGGAAGACCATGAGAAATTTCTATTGAGAAACACCCTTAGTGATGCATAATTTGATTCTATTTTATTTTTGAAGTGGATGATGGAATATGTTAAATTAAGTAAGAAATATAATTAAATGTTGAGATGAGTAATTCTATGGTTAGGTGAAATTTTGAAAGAAAAAAGGAAGATGAATTAATAAAAGGATGAACTAAAGCTTTAGGAAAGGCTAGGCTAAGAAAATTGGATTTTGGAGTAATCAGAGAAGCTTCTGTTTTTGAAATTCTGGGAAGAATCAATTAGGAATTAAAAGAAATAGTTAACATGAAAAATATAGATATATGTCTTACATATTTTTAGCTACTGGAATCACCAAGTTTGAAGTTCAAATGAGGGAGATATTATCCGATTAGTAAGCAGTGGAAAGAAAATGGTTAACCAGGGAAGAATCTATTAGGTAAGTTTCTGTGTTTAAATTTCTGAAACAAATCTATAGGGAACTAAAATAAATAGTTAACATGAAATATATATATATATATATATATATATATATATATATATGTCTCAAGAATTTTTAGTCACTGGAATCATTCAATTTGGAATCCATATTAGCAAGATATGGTCAAATTAGTAAGTAGTGGTCAAAAACTATCTAACCAGAGAAAAATCTGTTAAGTATGCTTCTGTGTTTGAATTTTTGGGCAAAATCTATAGGGAATTAAAATAAATTGTTAACATAATATATATATATATATATATATATATATATATATATATATATATATATATATTTCACGGATCTATAGGCTCTGAAATCACTTAATTTAGAGTCTATATGAGAGAGATATGGTTGATTAATGAGTAGATGTCAGAATCAGTCTAAAATTTAGGGTGGTAAATGTAAGCATTTTTATTTTCAATTTTTGAGAATAATTCATAAGGAATCTAAAGTAATGATAAACATGAAAGTTGTAGTCCTAGATTTTTATAAGCTTTGGATTCACCTCAATTGGAATTCGTATGAGGGAGATATGGTTGAATAAGTGAGGAAAGGTCATAAAACACGATCATGCCATGTTCTAGGTTGCTTCAGCACGGGTAGGCCGTGTTCAGAGCTATTTTTGAGTACGTTTGAAGTATTTTTCAAGTATGACTATGTCTTAGAACATGGACAGGTTATGTTGGGAGCTAGTAAAGCGTATTTTTAATATTTTCTACCTTAAATGAACCTTATTAACTATAGGTAATAATAGAAATCAAATTAGAGAAGAATGGCCTATAAAATTTGTGAGAACATGTGTTGAAAATGATATAAGTAGGAGGAAAGTAACTAGAGGCCAAGCATAAAGAAAATGAAAATATGAAAATAATATTTTAAAAAAAAAAGAATCTTATAAATGGAAATAATAAATAATTAATGTATGCCCTTGTTATTGTCATTGCATGAACTCTTTACCATCTTAAGTGTGTAATTTTGACATGGAAATATTTTATAAAGTGATATCCGAAAATGGTTATGATCATGACATGATTGCATTTTACTAATGATTTTTTGTAGTGATTATGCTGTGATGATAAATAATGACATGTGAGTATAATTAACATACTTGTTATTGAAATCATATTTTTGGCTATTAATGTGAAAAAAAAAAAGAGACAAACAAGGTCACATGACGGTCTGTGTGGTGCACCAGTAGGGGATAACCTACTAACGGCTATGATTATGCTAATGAGAAAAGAAAGAGAAAGTGTGCCATGTCGAACGGAACGAGAAAAGCATGTACCAGAGAATAGAAAATACTCACCCTAACTGGGATGGCTTGATATGAAAATAAGTTGATAACTATCATATGATATTCTAAAAATAGTTATTCATGCCATACATGTTATTACTGTACAATTTTTATGTACATAGATAAAATGCATTCATGTGACCTAAGGTATTTGCTGTAGCTTATACATATGAAGATGACATGATGAGCTATATTGATGATGATTATGATTTATTGTTGAGCCTACTGAAATTTAATTCTCACTATATTTTTATATCATGTTCAGAAAACTAGTTATGCAAATTTTTCTATGGCTCTGACTTTTAGTGAACACTGGATCGAGTTATTCTATGTTGGGCAGATCTTAGAAATTAATAAGGTGTTTGTGGTCGAGTTGGCTAAGATTCCGGTGAAAGTACAACCACCCGCACCCGTATCTCCAGAATTGATCAACATGGATGAATAAGATTTAGATATTTATGTGTTTGATTTTTGTATGAACGCTTTGATTAATGATGTGTATGTGAACTCAGAATTGTATCAGTGTTAATGATAGACCTTAAACCTTGATTATGCTTGGGCAAATTAATTGAATGTTATTATGAGTTAAGTAATTAAAAATAAAAAAGTAATGAATTTATGAGACTTTACAAATATATATATTTTAAAAAAATGGAGTTGTTACACATGCCATCTCAAATTGTATTTCTTCATCATATTCATACATGCACTTTTTTATGTCTGTTAAAATATGAGAGCCATTCTTCATCATGCTGCTGAGGTGTTTGATGGCATTTTGTGTCAAATGCCATATGCATAATCCATAGAAAGTTCCTGACATCACTTTGTTCATTACTTTTGACATCGCTTGGTCTTGATCAGTAAAATTAGCGAAAGACTTTTTTTTGCATGTGTGCCTCCAAGAAAGTTTCAAAGAGTCATTTAAATGAGTCCTCTACTTTGTCATACATCAAAGACAACCCAAAGATCACCATTTCTCTAAAATGATTGGATCCACAAAACAATGCAAGTGGTCGATGTGCTTTGTTAGTATTGTATGTTATGTCTAAAGATATCATGTCACCAAAATAGCTATAGTCAAACAATATTTTTGCATCCGTCCAAAAGACGTTAGTTATTTATTCTTCCATATCCATTTGATACGTATGAAAAAATGATGAATTTTCCAACAACTGACGCTGAAAATATTGTAGCAGATAATTAGCTTCTCCATAAGCCATGCTTCTTTGCCTTCTAAATCGAATATAATTTTTTACATCTAATCGAGTATAGCTAAGATTAGATCTTCCTCCCACTTGCCTACTCATTAGATGAAAAGAAGCTTTTTGTTGAAGTTCAAAATTCTCAGCCAACTTAATTTCTTACCCCTGAATTTTGGATAGTTTACGTTGTGAAGCCAACATGTGTATGGTTTCAGGAATATGTAACTGATGATTATGTTCCTCAACTAAGTCGTTGATTTTATATCTACCTTTCTCCCGAGTCACTCCCATTCTTGCTTTACAATTTGTTTTTGTCTTAAGGCGAGGATTTACCATAAAAAAATCTTTTATATCAGTCTTCCGAGACCCTTCCTTATGGTAGATAAATTTGTATGAAGTTATGTTTCCATCTTTCTTATTACAATTGAAGTAATATTTTCTAACTTCAAATCCTATTTTTCCCCATAGTCCACCTAAAACTTCCACGCAACTTCCATACTATCAAAATCCATACCTAGCTTGAGCTTCAAATCATACTCTATGGAACAATCCATCTTCTGTTGCTCTGCTACTACTACCTAGTCATTCAACAACTCCATTTCCCTTTGCTCTCCTACTGTTTCCTTGAGCACCTCTATTCCCCCTTGCTCTACTAGTGCTTCATTGAGCACTTCCATTTTCCCCGCTCCTTGAGCACCTCTATTTTTCCCTACTCTACTTCATTCTTCTCCATTGCTCGATGGTTTGTCACTCCTTCATTCGTAACAACTTTTTTTTTTATTATTTATTATTATACAATATAGAGTTCACATACACGTCATTAATCAAAATGTACGTACAGCATTTTAAACACATAAATATCTACATCTTATTTATTCTAGTTGACCAATTCCAGAGATACAGGTGCGGGTGGTTACACCTTCACTAGGATCTGAGCCAACTCGCCCAAAAATATTTTATTTAAGATCTGCCCATCATAGAGTAACTCGATCCAACGTGCACTAAAAGCCATAGCCATAGAAAAATCTGCATAACTAATTTTTTAAACATGACATGGAAATATAGTGATATTTAAATACCAATAAGTTCAACAATAAATCATCATCAATATAGCTCATCACGTCATGTTCATCTGTATAAACTACAGTAAATATCTTTGGTCACATGAATGTACTTTATCTATGTACATGAGAATCATATAGTAATGGCATGTATGGCAAGATTGACTAATTTCAGAATATCATATGATGACTATCAATTTATTCTCATATCAAGCTACCCCGGTTAGGGTGAATATTTTCTACTCTCCGGTATGGGTTTTTCTCGCTTCGTCCGACATGGTACACTTTATCTTTCTTTTCTCATAATCATAACCATTGGTAGGGCATCCCCTACTGATGCACCACACGAATCGCCATGTGACCGTGCTTATTTATTTTCTTTTTACAATAATAGCAAAAAATATGATTTTAATAACAAGTATGTTCATTATACTCACATACCATAATGTTTTATCAAAATATTTCCATGTCAAAATTACACAGTTAGAATGGTAAGAAATTCATGCATTGGTAATAGCTATAGCATCTTCTAGTCATTTATTATTTTCAAATATTAATTTTATTCCTTTATTTTCTTGATGTAGGTTTTCATCCTATCTGACATTCTCTTACTAATTAGAGCATAACTCTCTCAATTTAACTCCGATTTAGGTGATCTTGGTGTCAATTTAAAGATAAAACAATTATATAAAACTAATATGTTGAGTAGTTTAGCGAAAAATTAAGAAATCATAGTGATATTACTCCCTCAAAGTACAGGTTATTTCTTCTCAGGTAAGTTCTGACATCTACCTACTAATTTGTCCATATCTCCCTAATGAGAATTCCAAATTGAGTGATTTCAGTGGCTAAAATTCTGTGACACATATAGCTATAAGTTTTATGTTAATAATGTATTTTAATTCCCTATAGAATGTTCCCAAATATTAAAACACAGAAGCTATCCTAACATATTCTTCCTTGATTATCCATTTTCTGACTTTTTCTTACTAATCAAATCATATCTACCTCATATGGACTCTAAATTGAATGATTCCAGTGGCTAAAAATTCGTGAGACATAGATCTACATTTTTTATGTTAATCATTTGTTTAATTCCCTACAGTATGTTCCCAAAAATTAAAACACAAAAGCTATCATAACATATTCTTCGCTGATTAACAATTTTTTGACATTTGCTTACTAATCAGACCATATCTACCTCATATTGACTCTAAATTGAATGATTCCAGTGGATAAAAATCCATGAGACATAGATCTACATTTATTATGTTAACCATTTCTTTTAATTCCCTACAGAATGTTCCCATAAATTAAAACACAGAAGCTATCCTAACATATTCTTCGCTGATTAACCATTTTTAGACATTTGCTTATTAATCAGACCATATCTACCTCATATGGACTCTAAATTGAATGATTCCAGTGGTTAAAAATCCGTGAGACATAGATCTACATTTGTTATGTTAACCATTTATTTTAATTCCCTACTGATTCTTCCCAGAATATTAAAAATAGAAGCTTAAAAGTTTACCACCCATAGCCATACCTATGCAGAACTATCTACACCAGCCTAAGTATTCAAACATAAATAATATGTAACGTGATATAGAAACATCCATGATCAATCATTAAAGTTCTAAAATCAAAATCTCATATAAATATTACAAGTTTCAAAACTTTTCTTCAAAAAAAAAGAATATTGTTAAACTTACCTGAAGCACTTAGTCCTCTAGACTTCTCCTTCCTCTTTATTCTTTTCTTTCTCTCCTTTCCTCACTCTACCTTGCTTCTATTTTTCTCTCCCTTACTTGGACGAAATTCTAATGCTATAAGGGTGGGTTTTGCTTATATAGACTATCAAATAATTCACCTTTCATAATTATGGGTCTACCTTATCACAATTAAGATGCACTTGGTTAAATTTTTGGAAAACAAACAACTCATGTTCTTGTCTTCCTCTTCCTTAGTCTAGATATGCATATGAAAAGAAGATTTGTATTTTGAAAATTATGATAATATATTCTTAAGATAAGGAACAAGGTTCCTTTGATTTAGGGATTCATTTCATTTTTCTTTTGTCTTAATCAATTATGATAGGTTTGCCTTTTTAGGTGGCAAATTTCTAGCCCTTGAATCTCCATTATTTAGTTGAAATTTTGTGTGGGATAGGAATGATTTGTCCTAATCCCATGTATTATCATACCACTTGCTAAAATTATGAGTGTAGGATATAGATGTTTTGTCTTAAAGTCTTGTATTATCATACCACTTGCTAAAATTATGAGTGTAGGATATAGATGTTTTGTCCTAAAGCCTTGTATTATCATACCACTTGCTAAATTTTTGTCTTAAAGCCATGTAACCTAATCTTTATTATATTATCACATGATTTATTTTAGTTTATTTTTTTCTCTTGGATTTGGGCTTATTCCTACCCTTTTTTTTTGCTTTAGATAAAATTTTACCTTTCTTAGAGGGTTTGGACACATTTTCATAATTTTTGGGCTATCGGTTCAATTTCCATATCTTAGTCCAAGTCTATGTTTTATTTCTTGTTTAGGTTATCCAATGGGTTTGCTAGAAACTTATGTGAAGTGGGAAAACTCTATATGAAGTGTCCATAGGTGAAAGCCCAATGTATGGGTGAATATATTAAATAGTAACTGTAGTTCTTGAATTAGGAAAAATTACCTTAATCCAATGTTTTCTTGAAATTTTAAGACATTTACTTGTTTTCAAAAATTTATCTATCTTACCCAAGAATTTCACTTTTCTTTAGTATATTTATCTATAATTTTTTCCTCTTAAATTTTCTCTCTTTACCTATTCCATTAATGTTAGAACATTTCTATACATACACATAAGGTGAAGAATTTCTAAGGATTATATTTCCTTAGATATCTAAAAATTGTCTAATAAATTTTATTTCCTTAATTAAATATTTATGTACCTTTATCAATACAAGAAACAAAATTAAGGATGTTACTTTGAATACTTTTGTACTTTTATTAATTCATGAAACGAAATTAGGGATGTTACATCATTCACTAATCCCATATGCTTTTCTTGCTCTGTTGTGTCGTATGGCTTTTATGTTATATTACTGAAATGCATATTTTAACAAGATGCTGCATTTTGGTTGAGAGAGCAAATTTTTTTGGTGAAAACCAGTGGACTATACAAGGGCCTAACACTTTAGCTAGTCGACTGGCTTAAGGGAAACAAGTCGCTTGGCCAAAGAACCATGTGACTTGTTGCGGCTCCAGAACCAAACAGGCCCTTGGCTAGTCACTTGGTCAAGGCCCTGGTTGGGCCTAGAACAAACACCAGTCGACTGGTGGAGCCTTGGTAAAATCTAGAAGTAACCAGGTCCTTGGCCAAGCAATTGGCCAAGGGCCTAGTTGGTTCTATAACTATAACTAGTTGCTTGGTACTTTAGCCAATCTCTTGTTTAATGCTCCAGAAGCAACCAGGTCCTTAGCAAGTTGCTTTTGGATTTTACCAGTGCTCCACTAGTCGACTGGTGTTCGTTCTGGGTCCTTGACTAAGCACCTAGCCAAGGGCCTAAATGCTTTTGGAATGAAGCAGCCATTGTTTTAAGGCCATGCTCCCAACCATATGACTAATAATTTTTACCGGTCGCCTGGTATGTTCGTTATGGTGCTATGCCTCTACATGGCCCAAAATGCACCATTTCACTTAGTGAAACAGTGCGTTTGAGAGCACAGCACGCGGTGTTATGTTTTACCCCATAGTAGAGGATCCAAATCTCTCTTCTAGATTGTTTTAGTTTAACTATTTTTTTTTACTATTTCAATAAATAATTTAATTCATTTTTTTAAAATGTATCAATTTAATTTATTATATTTTTGACACATTACAATCAAATTTTTTTTGTATTTATTTATAAATAGATTTTGATAGTATGTTAATAATCTAATATAAAATGTATAATTGTCACATATTGGAATTATTATCAATAAAAAATGATAATAAAAATAGTTCATATAAAATTTTTAACAGTTATATTATTAAAAATTATTTATATATAGATCAACTTTTACTAAGAGACATAATTATAATGTCACAGAAAATGTGAAAAGAATCAAACTAGTACTCTTTAAAATAAAAAGATCAAATTAAATTATTTATTCAGATAAAAAAGTATAAATATAATTAAACCTTTTGTTTTCTATATTTCTCGTGTACATACAAAATAAGAGGAAAAAAAAAACAAAAGATAATTTAGTTTGCGGACCCCAATCTAAAGTAAACTATTGCGCATATGTTATTTATACGATATTTTGGGTGATAACCCGTATATCTATGAAAAGATGTTTTTGAATTTAAAAACTTCTGTACTTTTTATTTTGTCGGTCTTCCCATGCTGACGAAAGTCATAAAATTGCCATGCATGACTATGGTATAAAGTAGTGTTATTTGTTTTTGAATAAATTATAGTTATTTAAGTTGAAATCAGTTTTTTTTTAATTTAGTGATTTATTCTATTATCATTTTATTATTTATTTTTAAATTTAAAGAAGTTATTGAAAAATTATTTTTATTTATACCTTAAATTTTTTTTATAACATTATAAAGCTATTGCTAAATTACATTAATATTTTAAAATTTGCCGACCTCATAAAAACATTTTTTTTCTTGTCAATTGGTAAGTTTAGTTGTTAATCTCAACAACAGTGTAATAACATTATAAAATTATTCTTTTTAATATTTAAGTTATAATTTGAACAGAAAAAATTATAATATGATAATTAAATAATAATAAATCTCTGTCTATTATATATAATATAGAAGAAGTTACTAGAGTTGACAAATGACACTTTAATTTTTTTTTTGTTTAATTTGATTTAATTATTAAAATTCTGATTAATAATGAAAATTGATGTGGCAAGAACTTTGAGAAGTTTACCAAGAAGTATGGGCTTAATTAAGTTCACACATTGGAGATTTAATAGGTCAAATATTAAAGATGTTGCAAAAGAAATTATATGAGTTTGTTTGAGAAAATCTAAGCATGTTATTCTCAGTAAGCATGGAGCAAAATGTATGAATACGTTTGCTTCAGTTTGTGTTGGTCATGATTTTTATTTCTATGATTAGAGTTAATTTGTCATTTGTTGACAAATGGAGGTTTAATTTTTTTTTTTTTCAGTTTTTTGTTTTGTTTTAGAAATTATAATTAATAAATTAAAAAATATAATTATAACATTCAATGAAAATATTTAAAGCTATGTAGGTAAGAATTATTGCTAAATTAACGTTGTAATGAATTCTTTTAACTAGATTATAATTGATATAATAGTTTAGATAAAAATTTTGCAGCCAATCTCCTGTACTGCGTAGGTTTTAATTTCTCTAGAGTTAAGAGTTCATGTTGATATTCGACTCTCCAAAGAAATTTCTTGGCGCCCTTTTTGAGTGGTTGTATATTCATCCTTTGGTATGTATCTCTATATTAATTTATTAGATATAAATATTGTGAACTTAACAGATGTAGGTATAGAACTGAAAAAAAATTCTTAGCATGTTAAAGGGCTTCTTTTCTTACAATTTTTTTTTTTTTTGTGTAAACTCAGTTACGGAACTGAAAATCTTTTCCTTCCCCTTCTATTTTTTTTTTCCCTCCTTACTTACTTATGAAAACAAGAAAATATATGGAAAGAAAAAAAATGAAGTGCATAGTTTTATTATAGTATATATTAGAAAATATTTTAATAAAATAATGCTATCTCATAAATATACTAAAGTGATAACCATGATAAATATAAATAAATTAAAATTACATTTTATAATTAAAAAATATAAGCTTAGGAAATAAAAATAAAAAAATTAATTACAAAACAATGTAATAATAAATAAATAAATAAATAAACACATATATAGAAATAACAAAAAAATGTAAAAAATAAATAACTTAAAAAGGTTGAGAGATTTTCTTGATGATTATTAAATATAATTTTATCAAAATTATAGATAAACAAATGAGGTAATTTTAAAAATTAATCAATTAGAAAAAAAACTCCTTAATTAGAATCAAAAAATTAAAAATTAAAAAGTATTCTTTTTCAAATTTTAATATATTAATATTCAATAAATATTTAATTAGTATCAATTTATATTATGTAAATTTTAAATTATATTCAATTAATATTATAATTAATTAAAATATTATTAACAGCACAGCGGGATGCGTAGGACAAGACACTAGGAGCGTGTTTGATATGATGGAATAAAAAGGAAGAGGGAGTGGGAATCTATCTTTTCTTGGTTTGGTTTGATAGAATGTCTATTCTACGGAGTCCAAGATTCCGTTATTTAATGGAAAGAACATTCTTCCGTAAATGCAATGGAATGCGGCATTCCATTACGCAAAAGACAATCTGACCCTCTGTGAATACCCCTGCGTGTGCGGGTTCATTTCTTTTTTTTTTTTCTTTTCCCATTTTCTTCTTCGTGTTCCTTCTTCTGGGCTCCTTCCCATCTTTCTTTTTCGTGTTCCTCTGGCCCCAGTAAACACTGCCAAATCCCCCTTCTCCAAGCTTGTTATCATAGTTGAAATTATTTGTAGCTAAGTGTAGTTCCTTCAAAGAAAAGACCCTCCATGTAGTTACTTTCTTTCCTCTTGCTTTGCGATCCGAACTCTTTCCACAGAAAAATATAGAGCAAAAAGCCATAACATTCCCACCAATTAGTGCCACCTTCTCCTATTTCTCTCTCTCTGACTTCTCTGCACACTCTTTCTTCCCACATTCCAGCTAATCCGAGAAAGCAAACAAAATCCGAACGTCGAATTGAGCCACCAAACAAAATCAGATTCTGAAATGTTCCTCCACTCCAGAAGCTGTTTTTTTTTTTCGTTTTGCTGGTTTTTCTCTCTTTTTAGACTTTCAAAAGCCACCAATATCATGGTCCAAAAATTGAACTATAATTTTGGAAAACTTCATTGGACCCTACCCAATATGACGCGCCTTAGACCACGTCTTTGCATTGAAATCTTGAAAGTAATCCAAGGACAATTTATGGCTATGGAGGTGGGGGCACAACACAAACGCACTGAAGCTTCCCACTCCAATAGGATTCCTGGCGGGTTGAAGAGGAACTCGTGGGCGAAAACGGTGGGGGAAAACGGTGACCGAAGAAGGCTTCTAGGTTCCTATGCCGGCCACGGCACGACTCTGCTGGTGGGATCGCTTGCTGGGGGTGCTCCTTCGAACTCGGGATCTCACGCTGAAGTAGAGAAGACAAGCACATTTTGGTTTTTTTTTGATTTTTTTTATAAAATACTGATTTCTTATTTTTTTTAGTAAATAAATGATAATTTTAATTTTTAATATTAAGGATAAATCAGTCTTTTTGCTATTTTATTTTTTCATTTCTTCTATTTTTTCTATTGCATACGAAACAAAGTAAATAGGTTTCCATTCTTTTATCCATTCTCTCTTCTTTTTCTTTTTCCATTCTAACTCAAATTCATTCCACTGAACCAAACGGGATTTAGTTTGTCATATAAAGACCAACCTCTGGGACCAAATTATAAAAGAATTAGAGTGTCTTATTTGTATTAACATGTACTCTTGCATGGTTAATGGTAGGGGTGTTCAAAATCGAACCGGACCGATCCGGACCGATCGAACCGAACCAAACCGATCAAAAATCGATTTTGTTTGGTTTTTTTTTAAAAAAACCGACCGGTTTGATTCAGTTTGGTTCGGTTGGGACTATCTAACTGAATCAAACCGAACCGAACTAAATTATTTTTAATATATTTAATTTATATTATTAAATTTATTTTTTATTATATTTTAAAAATATTTTACCCAAAAATTAAAAAAAAAATAGGCCCAACAAAATTTAAATGGGCCAAAAATTAAAAAAATTTGACAAAATTTTTTTTTTTTCAGAAAAATCGAATCAACCAGTTTGGTTTTATGAACCCCAACTGAATCGATTAGGTCTAAATTTTTTTTTTATGGTCAGTTCGTTTTGGTTGAAGTCCAAAATCAAATCAAACCGAACTTATGTACACCCCTAGTTAATGGGCTACTATCCAAATTCATACAATTATTTTTCATATTTTTCTTAAAAATTGGGAAAACCCGAATCATAAGATAATAAAGACCATATAACTTAAGAGAGTACTATGACATATATAACACCAAGATTTATATAATAAATACATTTTAATTCAGTAATTGAAAAAAAAATTATAGTATTAAGATTTTGAATTTATAAAAAAATATTTTTAAACAGAAACAATTTTAATATTTTGAATAAAATTAATCTTATATTTAAAAAATAGATATACATAAAATAAGTAAATAAATGTTATAAATAATGACAACTTTTTCTTTTTTGTTGAAATAAATAATGATAACTTTTTAATATTTAATATATATTAATAGATTATTTATTTCTCATCTAATGACAAATAAACTGTCAATTAGGCATAATACTAACATAAATTTTCTTATAAATAAATTTTTAAATATTTTTTAAAAATTAACTTAATTATAGAGATGTTTTTCTAATTTTTACATTTTTTTCTTAAAAAAAAAAGATAAAAAAGAGACAGAGAGAACGGTAAATCAAAATTTACTGCAAACGTCTCAAACTCAGTTCAGAAAATGACGTGGTTTATAGATTTTGACCGAAATTGACCCGATAGTCTCGGTCTCTGCCGCCTCTGAATCTAAGAGTGAGTCACGAGTCCCCACTCACCACTCTCTCTGCTTGCATGATCCTTTCACTTTAAGCAAACCCCGACTCATCAGTTACGATCACGCCATAAACCTTTCTATAACCTCAATCTTCTGATCAATGTTATTTCACAATATCAGTCAAAGTCACATTTTTTCTTTGGTTGTTAGCTCTCTCTTTTTTCGGGACAAAAAAGCTTTTTCATCTTTTAAGTTTATTTTAATTTAAAAATTTGTACTATTTTTTTTAATAAAATAAAAATTTCTAAACAAAAATAAAAATTTTAAATATAAAATCTCAACCTTTAAAAGCTGAATATTATTTTTTTCAATCAATTTGATATTTTAAATTAATATTGTATAGTAGAGGTTGGTTAAATTTACAAATTTTTTGAAAATCTACACTGATCTGATTTGTTTTTATAATTTCACATGCATTAACATATTCTTTTTAAAATCAAAAGAAGTGAAATTAGTATTAATTTTAAAATTTTAAAAATAATTTCTATAAATTTCAACTTATTTTAAGTGATTTAATTTGTATAACTTGTTGGCAAAAAAAAAATTGTATTACTTATACCTTAAGATTGGTACAAAATTAAAAAATCCTTTTGATCCTACCTTGTTTTAGCAAAGATATTGCATGAGGAGAGAGAGTGAAAAGTTAAAACATTTATTAAAACTACTGAAATTTATGATGAGAGAAATCTCACTTATGTCAAAACTTGATATGCCCTACTTGCACAATAAATTTTTTGTTGATTATATACTAAGATTAAAAAGGAAAAAAAAAAAGAGAGAGGCTAGTCCCCTTTCTTCAACAGTCTAAACAACAACAAAAAAAAAAAAATCCTTACACAGGTTGCTTTGATTTATTGATATAAATGTTATTTCACGACAAAAAAAAATGAGCACAAAATTTTCTCTAATTTTTTTTAACAAAATAAACCTAGTGTACTTTTTGTGTTAAGTTTAACCTACATAGATATGGAAAGAGGAAAAATATGAATGTAATGTGTTTAAGCATAACTTGTTTCCCCTGTAAGTTTGTTAATCCATTAAATATTTATGACTAACCTCAAAATTTAAGTGTAAAAAAAGAAGAAGAAAAGAAAGAAACAATTTTTTTTTCTTTTCTTATCATTTATAAACTCCTGTTGTTTATAGTGTATAAAATTTTAGTTTAATCAAATTTGGATTATTTATGCAAAAATTAAGAGTTTTACAAAAAAAAAAAAACTTATAATTTAACTTAAAAACGATAAAATTTAAATTTAAATTTAAATTTAAATTGTGATAGTGTGTAAGTTCTTGTAAGGTTGGATAATAGCTTGAATGATCTTTTGAATAACCCTAAGCAAAATACAGTAACAACATATGGTTATGACTGTGAATATGAATTCAACGTGAAGGGATCAGGCGTTTAGCCAGTAGCACATTTTACAGGTTACTCTCAATTCAAGGCATTATGATTATGTATTTCTCTGTTCTCTCTTCCAATTTGTGTGTGTTGGGTGCGTGCAGAAGAGTACTCAAACACCTGTCTCAATCTCTCTCTCTGTCTTTCTCTAGATAAATTCAGCCCCAAACCCCACACTCTCTTCACTCACTCTGTTTTCTATAAGCAGAGCCACCATGCTTCTTCCCCTGTTCCTCCTCCTCTGCTTCCTCTCCCCTCTTCCCTCTATTCTCTCTCTGAACCAAGAGGGTCTCTACCTCTACCAGTTCAAGCTATCTTTGGATGACCCTGACTCCTCCCTCGCCTCCTGGAACGACCGTGACACAACCCCCTGCAACTGGTCTGGCATCACCTGCGACCCATCAAATAGCTCCGTCACCCACCTCGACCTCTCGAACACCAACATTGTAGGCCCATTCTCTGCTTCGATTCTATGCCGCCTCACCAATCTCTCCTCCATCACTCTCTTCAACAACTCCATCAATGATACCCTCCCTTTGGAAATCTCCTCATGTCGCAACCTTGTCTACCTTGACCTCTCCCAGAACCTCCTCACTGGTGCACTCCCCCACACCTTATCTCAGCTCCCCAATCTCCAGTACCTAGACTTAACAGGCAACAACTTCTCAGGTCCCATACCCGATTCGTTTGGCAGCTTTCAGAAGCTTGAGATTATCTCTCTTGTCTACAACCTTCTAGACGGAACCATACCCGCTTCTCTCGGTAACATTACCACCCTGAAGATGCTCAATCTGTCTTACAACCCGTTCTTCCCGGGTCGGATCCCGCCGGAGATTGGCAACCTCACGAATCTCGAAGTTCTTTGGCTTACGCAGTGTAGCTTGTTGGGCACGATTCCTGACTCGCTCGGTAAGCTCAAGAAGCTTAAGGATTTGGACCTGGCCTTCAATAACCTATACGGGTCGATCCCGAGTGCGCTCACTGAGTTGACAAGCGTGAACCAGATTGAACTGTATAATAATTCGTTGTCCGGCGGGTTGCCTCGGGGAATATTGAACCTCACCGCATTGAGGCTACTCGATGTGTCCATGAATCATTTGACCGGGAGGGTTCCCGACGAGTTGTGTCGGTTACCTCTCGAGAGCCTCAACCTTTACGAGAATCGTTTTGAGGGTGAGTTGCCGGAGAGCATAGCCGACTCGCCGAATCTCTATGAGCTCAGATTGTTTGGGAACAGACTCACCGGGAAACTGCCTGCAAACCTCGGGAAAAATTCCCCTTTGAGGTGGCTTGATGTTTCGAGCAACCAGTTCTGGGGGGGAATTCCGGTGACTTTGTGTGATCATGGGCAGTTGGAGGAGCTTCTGATGATTTACAACTTGTTCTCTGGGGAGATCCCGGCGAGTTTGGGCATGTGTCAGAGTTTGACGCGGGTCAGACTCGGTTTCAATCGGTTCTCGGGCGAAGTTCCGGCGGGCATATGGGGACTTCCACATGTGTATCTGGTTGAGCTCGTTGATAACTCGTTTTCGGGTTCAATCTCGACAACTATTGCTGGGGCGGGGAATCTGTCATTGTTGATTTTATCGAAGAACAATTTCACTGGAGCGATCCCTGATGAGATTGGATGGCTAGAAAATCTTGAGGAATTTTCTGGGAGTGATAACAAGTTTAGTGGATCGCTGCCTGATGGTATTGTGAATCTTGGGCAGCTTGGAACTCTTGATCTTCATAGCAATAAACTCTCTGGCGAGCTTCCGAAGGGAATGCGATCTTGGAAGAAACTCAATGAGTTGAATTTGGCAAACAATGAGATTAATGGGAACATTCCTAATGAAATTGGTATTTTATCCGTTCTTAATTTCCTTGATCTTTCCCATAATCAACTTTCTGGAAAAATTCCTCTGGGGTTGCAGAATTTGAAGCTCAATCAGCTAAATTTGTCGTATAATCGATTTTCTGGAGAACTTCCCCCTCTGTTGGCTAAGGATATGTACAGGACTAGTTTTCTGGGTAATCCTGGTTTGTGTGGGGATTTGAAAGGTCTATGTGATGGCAGAGGCGAAGATAAAAGTGCAGGTTATGTTTGGTTGCTTCGAACTATTTTCATTGTTGCTACTTTGGTGTTTGTCATTGGTGTGGTCTGGTTCTATTTCAAGTATAGGAACTTCAAGAACGCAAAAAGAGCTTTTGATAAATCAAAATGGACTTTGATGTCATTCCATAAATTGGGTTTCAGTGAAGATGAGATTTTGAACTGTCTTGATGACGATAATGTAATAGGAAGTGGATCATCGGGGAAAGTTTACAAGGTTGTACTTAGCAATGGGGAGACTGTTGCCGTGAAAAAACTATGGGAAGGGATCAGAAAGGATATAGAGAGAGGGGATTTTGATAAAGGTCGGGTTCAAGACAATGCTTTTGATGCAGAGGTTGAAACTCTGGGCAAAATTAGGCACAAGAACATTGTCAAGCTGTGGTGTTGCTGCACCACCAGGGACTGCAAGCTCTTGGTGTATGAGTACATGCCAAATGGTAGCCTTGGTGATTTGCTGCATAGCAGTAAAGGAGGGTCGTTGGATTGGCCAACGAGATATAAGATAGCGGTTGATGCTGCGGAAGGCCTCTCTTATCTGCATCATGACTGTGTTCCCCCAATTGTTCATAGAGATGTAAAATCCAACAATATCTTGTTGGATGGGGACTTTGGTGCAAGGGTGGCTGATTTTGGAGTAGCTAAGGTGGTTGAAACCACTGCAAAAGGAGCTAAATCCATGTCAGTCATAGCTGGGTCATGTGGGTACATTGCACCAGGTTAGTTAGCTGAAATTCCATGCTAACCCATTTAAGTTTGATCAGTACATACATTTTGTATTAATTCTTGTGCTTAACTCATATTTTAAGGGTCTTTGTTGGTTGGTTATTATTGATGATCAGAAAACAATTTGGAGCTATTTATGTAGAACTTAGTTGTTACTCGTATCAAGGGGCTTGTTTTGTTTTGTTTTGCATTATAGTTCTGTGTAGTGTGTACAATTGATTTACAATGTGTACACTACATGGTCTGAGATAACTATCATTTTTAATTGTGTTTTGCAAGATTAACAACTTCCACTCCCGGTTATGTATTCTTCCTGGAGCCCAATTGACATAATCTTTTTCTTTGTGGCAGAGTATGCATACACGCTTAGAGTGAACGAGAAGAGCGACATATACAGTTTTGGTGTTGTCATACTTGAGTTAATAACTGGAAGACGCCCAGTGGACCCAGAATTTGGGGAAAAAGACTTGGTTAAGTGGGTCTGCACCACCTTGGATCAGAAGGGTGTGGATCATGTGCTTGACTCCACACTCGATTCTTGTTTCAAAGAAGAAATTTGCAAGGTCCTCAACATTGGCCTGATGTGTACCAGTCCTCTTCCAATCAATCGTCCGGCAATGAGAAGAGTGGTGAAGTTGTTGCAAGAGGTGGGCACAGATAACCAAATGAAGCCTTTCAAGAAAGATGGAAAGTTGTCACCTTATTACTATGATGATACCTCGGATCATGGAAGTGTAGCTTAATTCAACTTCTTGCAAGTGTTATTTGATTCTGAAGGGGCGTAAACTTTGCTTTACTTGTAGAGCCTGCCTTCCTCCATGTTTACCACTCAGTGGTTTGCTTTACAGAAGTTGGAAAAAGAAAGAAGGGGAGCTTTTTTTTTTTGTTTTTTGTTATTTATTTTTTTGTGGGAAGGAAATAGAAGCTTGGGGTTGAGGAGTTATTTGTCTTACACTGTAAATTAGGTCCACATCAAGGTGGTTCCTAACCAAATTTAAATGGGTGTTTGCGTTGCTACCTCCAGAAATGATATTTTCACTGTTAAAAGGATTTGATCTGTCTCTGGCATGGATCAGTTGCTATTCAAAATGTTAAAACCAGTTGCTTCAAATAGCATCTCACTATAGTCAACGTCAGTTCCATTCACCTACTAGAAATCTTCCAGAATGGGAATCTTGTTGCTCAATCAAGCTTAAATGCTTATAATTTTCTGTAAGTACCCAGCTTAAATGCTTTGACTCTTCTCTGGTTGAGAATTTACATTTCACAGTGCTCTCAAGTATGTGCTGGGTCCAGCTATAGTAGCTGAGTTAATGAGGTTGTTAGGCAGGTTCTTTCGTACATGGGCCCTCATTTAATTTCGAGTTCCATCTTTTTGTGGTGCCTACTATTGTCTGTGCTGAAAGGTGCGTAGTATTCCTTTTGGAAAATGACTAAGACATTATGGGAGTGATAGTTTTTTTTTGGGAACTGAATCTAGCAGTGGAATTTTGCCAATCCTTGATAGTTCTTATCCTGGTTGGTGCTTATATCTATATCAACTACCTTATTATTTGAAGAAAGGTAAGTGGAATTTATTTTAAAAATGATGAAAGATTGGATTTGTGAATTACTTCAATTCAATTTCTCAGCAGAGTAGTTGTGCTAACCAACAAAAGAATATAGCGCTGTTATTGCTGATTCTCTTGTTGTTTTCCTACTTACGCGGTGCTTTTGTCTGGTGGCTTCTGTCTAATCGCTCGGTAATGCCCAGGAAACAAATCACACATTGCATTTTTCATGGCTGAGTTTAATGGCTCCTCACACGATGCCTCTATTACGCGGAGAAATTTTTGTACACTTTTGGTTTGGTAATTTTTGATAGATTAAAGCAATGAATAATATTTATTTATGTGTATGTATAAGGTCAGTTCAATCTTGATCTCACTCTTGACATGTATTGGACTGGTTAAAGTTAGTTCAATTTGGTGGATTGATTAATTTAACTCATTTAGGATCCATTTAATACATTGTATAGGGTCTGATTTTATAAACTATACGACTTACTTCTATCACATGTTTAGTGTATTTACTGTATTATATAAATTTAAACAATCAATTATTCTAATAAGGTGATCACTATAACTTAATCAGGTCATCTTCCGGATTATTCTAGATTGTACAAGGAATATATTAAAATTTTTTGAAATATCAAATTTACCCTTGAACAACCCAATACAACTTCTCATTCCATTCCTTTGGTGCGATGCCCTTCTCGTTCATTACCTACAGCCATCTTCATTGACGGTAAGCTTTATCGGCATGTTCTTCTGAGGGATTTGAGAAAGACGTGAGAGAGAGAGAGAGAGAGAGAGAGAGAGAGAGAAGGCGTGTTACGACATATATGAGAAACCATGAAACACACCGTTTTACTAATTGGGGTGGATAGATGAGACAGATGGCACAACCTGACGAAGGTGGCCATTAGGATTGGTTCTTGTCTGGTAAGGAGTAGTTAAATAGCGGGAAGTGGGAAACAACTGCTATTCTATTCTTTTCTCTCAGAATCATTGTAATCTAGATTTCCTATTCAGAAATCTTTAGCAATAAGAGAACGAATTCCTGGAGGATCTCTCTTATTTTGTTTTATGCGATTATAGCGTAACATTAGTATCAGAGCAGGTTCAAGAGCATAAACATGGGAGAAAAAGTTATGGTCAAACACGTTCAACAAAAAACAATAGAGATGGAGAAATGTCTTGATGGAGTGGATGCCAAGATCAATGGCGTTGTTGATGGAATAAAGACCTTACAGTAGAGCAATGAGGAGTTGAGAAACAATATGCACATAATTCTATCATCTATGGGCGAATTCTTGTCACAACGGCAATTGACTATGGAAGAATTACCAAAGGAGGACAAGGCAAAGTCCAAATCAAACTCCATGCGCGATATGGCAAGATTGTCATTGTCGATCTTTGACGGTAATGACTATCGCACATGGAGAGATAGATGTGAGCAATATTTAACACTGGAAGAGACCAATGAGCATCATAAGTTGAAATTACTACTAATGGCAATGGAAGGAAATGCTTTCACCTGGCAGAGGCAATCCTTGCGATCAATAGAGGTAAGTACACTGTTGGAAAAATTTTCTTGAAGCTGTGGGTGTTAGATTCGATACCAGTTGTTTTGAGGATCCAATATTTGAATTAGTTAATCTGAAACAAATTGGAAGTCTACTGAATTACATGGAGAAATTTGATGAGTTAGTGGCAAGAACATCTGTAATAACTCTATTTTACTATTTAACTCATAATAACATTCAATTAATTTAACCAAACATAATTAAGGTTTACACATCATTAATTAACAACATTCGTACACAAATCAAACACATATATGTCTACATCTTATTTATCCATATTGACCAGTTTCGGAAAAACGGATGGGGGTGGTTGCACCTTCACCAGGATCTTAACCAATTTAACCCAACGTACGTTAAAAGCCATTCATAAAGAATATCTGCATATCTAGTCCTCTGAACATGATATAGAAATATAGTGAGAATTAAATCTCAGTAGGTTCAACAATAAATCATAATTATAATTAATATAGGTCATCATGCCATGTTCATATGTATAAACTACAGCAAATATCTTAGGTCACATAATGCACTTTATCTATGCATATGAAAATATACAGAAATGACATGTATGGCATAAATAACTATTTTCAGAATATCATATGATGACTATTAACTTATTTTTATATCAAGCTACCCTAGTCAGGGTGAGTATTTTTTACTCTCTGGTACGGATTTTTCTCGCTCCGTCCGACATGGCACACTTTCTCTTTCTTTTTTCATTAACATAATCATAACTGTCAGTAGGGCGTCCCTTACCGGTGCACTACACGGACCGCCATGTGACTGTGCTCGTCTCTTTTTTTCTTCTTTTATTTTCATGTTAAAAGCCAAAAATATGATTTTAATAACAAGTATGTTTATTATACTCACATGCCATAATTTATCATCAAAGCATAATCATTACCAAAAATTATTGGTAAAATACAATCTTGCCATGAATATAACCATTTTTAAATATCACTATAAAATATTTTCATGTCAAAATTACACACATAAGATGATAAAGAGTTCATGTAATGGCAATAGCAATGGCTATGGCATACACTAGTCATTTATTATTTTCATTTATAAGATTTTTCTTCTTTTTTAAATATTATTTTCTTCTCTCACTAAACAGAGCATGACACCCTTATTTTAAATCCGATTGCATTGATCTTGGTGTCAATTGAAAGATAAGACAATCCTCTAAAACCATTATGTTGAAAATTTTAGTGAAATCTTAAATAATTGTGGTGTTATTACTCTCTCAAATTCAATGTTATTTCTTCTCAAATAGGTTCAAACCTCTACTTACTAATCTGACTATATCTCCCTCATACGAACTCTAATTGAGGTGATTCCAAAGCCTAAAAAAATTTAAGACACTTATATACAATTTTCATATTTATCATGTCTTCAAATTCCTTATTAATTATTCCCAAAAAATCGAAAACAAAAATGGTTACATTTACCACTATAGATTCTAGACTGATTATGACATTTACTCATTAATCAGCCATATCTCACTTATATGAACTCCAAATGAAGTGATTTCAGAGTCTATAGATCCGTGACACACACACACACACACACACACACACACACACACACACACACACATATATATATATATATATATATATATATATATATATATATATATATATATATATATATATATATATATATTATGTTAACAATTTCTTTAAATCCTTACATATTTTGCCCAAAAATTCAAATATAGAAACATACTTAATAGATTCTTCCTTAATTAGCTAGTTTCTGACATCTGCTTACTAATATGACCATATCTCCCTTATATTGATTCTAATTTGAATGATTCAAGTGGTTAAAAATTCGTGAGACATAAATCTACATTTTTCATGTTAACCATTTCTTTTAATTTCTAACTGATTCTTCTCAGAATTTAAAAAACAGAAGCTTCCTTAGTTACTCTGAAATCTAGTTTCCTAACCAAACATTTCTTAAGATTTTAGTTCATCATTATATTATGTCCTCTTTTATTTTCTTCATAATTTACATCTAATCATATTCCATCAATTTTTTACCATATTTAAATATACAAAATAGCAGTATAAAAATTTTAAAATTTTTTCACCCATAGCCATACCTATGTAGAACTTTCACACCAACTGAAATGTTTAAAACATCCATCATATGCAAGATAACATGTAACATGATATAGCAACATCCATGACCAATCATTAAAGTAGCAAATATTATAAATTTCATCAAAGTTCTAAGATCAAAATCTTATAAAAATGTTACAAATTTCAAAACTTTTCTTCAAAAAGAGATATTGTTAAACCTACCTAAAGATCTCCCAAGCTCATTGATAAAGGGGAATTTTGAGTGCTTATCAGTCATATTTTGTCCCCTATTTCATAGTAACTTGTGATTATTTCTATGCTTTTGGTTATACTTTGTTCTGGGTACTGCTGTGGTTTGTTTTGTGATTGCAGGAGAACAAAAGAAGCCAAGAAGCAGGGAAAAGCAATCAAGGAAAGATCCTAAAAGACTTGGGATATGCTAAGGAGGAAGCAAGGAGGCTACACATAAAAAATCATGAAGAAAGGAGCATGGCAGCATGCAGCACGGTTAGGCCGTGCTTGGTGGCCTGCAACACGACCTGGCTGTGTTCTGAGCAAGAGATGCAGGATTTCCCCAGAAACCAGCCCGAAGCACGGCCAGGCCGTGTCCTAGAACACAGCCGTGCTTTGGGTCCGTACTGCACGTTAAAATTAGGGTTTTTGGATGCCAAGTATATACAGAAGTGGGGGGAAAATGCAGAGCAGACATTCATTCCGGAGGAGACACTTTAGACTCGGTTTTTAGGCTTAGAAAACACTCCTAGGTTAGATTTTAACTGGAATAATTGTGGATTGGATGTTCTAGGATAGGATTTATCAGCATTTGAAGATTGTATTTCAGTTTTTACTTTTCTGCTCACCAGGTTATATCTTTCTACTTTAATTCTTTATCTCTACTCCTACCTCCATTCATTCTCTGGAGTTTGTATCGAACTATTATGTTTTATTTAATGATTATGAGTTTGACTCCTAATTATATGATGTGTGAGTAGTTTTTATCTAGGGTTTTGGTAAATCCACTTGTGATATGATGATACCTTGATGGAATGTTAGAACCCTAATTGTAATTGCTCTAGATGGATTATGATTAACTATTATATGCATGAATTAGTTGGTAGAATGCCTGATCACCAATCTATCACGTCTAGGGTTTTTAATTAATGAACTGAAAAGTGAAGATTAAAATCTGAACTTAATAGTTAATTAGAGTTATCTTAATCACAAAAGTATTTTAAGATTCTCTAGGATTGAATCAATTGGTAGGCACGAGAACACCTATTATTTGTATTCGACGGTTGGTATAAAGCTTAATGAACCTAGGTTAAACTAAGCACCACGAAAGTAGGGAATTGGATTAACCTAGGTACGATTAGTGATACTTGAAAGAGTTTGCTAGTTATTGAGGCTAAACCATCCCCTAGCTAATCTAGATAACTGCAATTAGAGGGACGAACTTGTTGTTGAGTATCACAAGTGTGGTAAACCCTAATCCTAGGCTTTGTTTAATTGGTTATTTTCATCTATTCAATTGTGACACTATCTCATCAAATTTGCATCGATTTAGATAGCATAATTGCATCACTCTAGTAATTGACATTGTTCTCTGTGGGATACGACCCGTACTCGCCAGATTAGCTACAGCTACACCGTGCACTTGCGGTAACTAGTGAAATATACAACAACACTCACTTAGTGAATTATTTTTCTTATTTTCTCTTGAAGCAAGTAGCAAGATTACTCCATTCTCTTAAATTTTCTAGTAGCTTAAATAAGAGAAGGAGGGTTAGTTTTGAATCTTAAGGATGAAGAGATAAGATGGATTCAAGTAGAGATTAAGCTAACTTACTTTGAGTACATAGTCCTCTAGACTTCTTTCTCTCCCTTCCTCTCTTCTCCTCTCTTTCTCTCATTTCCTCACTCTACCTTGCTTATGTTTTTCTTCTCCCTCACTTGGACAAAATTATAATGTTATAAGGGTGGATTTTACTTAAATAAACTATCAAGTGGTTCACCTTTCATAATCATGGGTCTACCTTATCACAATTAGGATGCACTTGGTCGTTTTTTTGGAGAAAGACAACTCATGTTCTTGTCTTCATCTCCCTTAGTCAAGATATGTATAACAATATGAGATTTGTATTTTGAAAATTATGATAAAATGTTCTTAAGACAAGAGACAAGGTCCCTTTGATTTAGGGATTCATTTTCTTTTTCTTTTGTCTTACTCAAGTACGATAGATTTTCCTTTCTAGGTGTCAAATTTCCAACCCTTGAATCTCCCTTACTTGGATACAATTATTTGTGTAGGATAAGGATGTTTTGTCATAATGCCATGTATTATTACCTACTTGTTGAAATTATGAATGTAGGATATAGATGTTTTGTCCTAATGCCATGTATTATTACCTACTTGTTAAAATTATGAATGTAGGATATAAATATTTTGTCCTAATGCCTTGTATTATTATCTACTTGTTGAAATTATGAATGTAAGATATAGATGTTTTGTCCTAATGCCATGTGACCTAATCTTGATTATTATTATACTACTATTTTCTCACATGATTCTTATTTTTCCCTCTTGAATTTGGGTTAATTCTTACCCATTTTCTTTGCTTTGGTTGAAATTCTACCTTTCATGGAGGGCTTAGTCACATTTTCATAGTTTGTGAGCTATCGGTCCAATTTCTATATTTTAGTCCAAGTCTATGTTTTATTTTTTACTTGGGCTATCCTATTGACTTGCTAGAAATTCATGTGAAGTGAAAAAACTCTAATGAAGTGTCCATAGGTGAAAGCTCAATGTTTGGGTGGAGATGTTAAACATAGAAACTCTAGCTCTTGAATTAGGAAAAATTACCCTAATCCAATCTTCTTGAAATTTTAAGACCTTTACTTCCCAAAAATTTATCTTCCTTACCCAAGAATTTTGCCTCTCTTTAGTATGTTATTTCAAATTTTTTTCTTATTAGGTTTTTCTCTCTTTACTTATTCCTTTAATGTTAGAAACATTTTCTATGCATACACATAAGGTGAAGAATTTCTAAGGGTTATATTTTCTTAGATATCTAAAAATTGTCTAATAAATTTTATTTCCTTAACTAAATATTTATGTACCTTTATTAATAAAACAAACAAAATTAGGGATGTTACAACATCTGTGGATGAAGCAACAGCTCTTAGCTATTTCTTGGGAGGTTTAAAAGGTCCACTAGAAAAAGCTTTACAGTTACAAAGACCAAAGAGCGTTAACAATGCGATGGCCATGGCCAGGATCCAAGATGAACTATTGTTGGAGTTAAGTTTACAATCCTATCATACAGCTCAAGGAAAAACTTTGTATAGCTATAACACTTCTACGACTGTCACAACACCTTACAATAAATTTTCAAATTCTAGGACTGCTCTAAGTTTCAGTACTTTCACCAATACTCAGACTAATACCACCTTGTGACAGAATTTAGGAAGACAGACTCTGAATTATGGATCTAACTCGTGAGGACGGCCCTCTAATCTTGTAATTCAAATAGCTAGCACCAGTACGGGTTTAGTGATTCAAACAGGTTTTAAACAGGCACAAAGAAGTGAAAAAAAAGTAGGGCCTTCGGAAGCTGCCACCAGAATGGCAAAGGGTTGGCGTAAATTTTGTGGAGATAAGTATAAATATAACCACAAGAATGTATGTAAAGTATGAGGGTGGTTGAATGCAGTTTGGCTAGAATTAGAGAATGAGGAAGTACTGAATGATGAGACTCAGCAAGATTAGGTGGAAGATGAGCAAACTATGAATCTTGAAGACATCCAAATCTCGATAAATGCCTTTCAAGGCACCATTGGAGGAGACACCATGCAAGTAATAGGGAGAATAAAAAAAATAGATTCCTTTCCTTATTGACATAGGAAGTACACATAACTTCATAAGCCAAGGATAGGTCAAGCAACTTGGTCTTAAAATTCACCAAATGATGGGGTATCGTGTTAGGATTGCCAATGAGGAGTCCATTATAGTATCGGCTAAATGCAACTCTCTTTAATGGGAAATGGGGAAACATCACTTTACTACTGATTTTTTGATACTACCAACCCCAAATTATGGTGCTATTTTGGTAATGCAATGGTTAAAGGCACTTGGAGTGATCCAAATGGATTGAAAAAATCTAACTATGACATTTGAAATGCAAGGAGAACTCATTTCTCTTGAAGGCATCCAACCAGGACCACGGGTCTGGAGAACTGAAGGGAAGAACTGTAGAATCATCTTGGGTTCAAATGCTTTAATACTTCAATTGACATCAAAAGCCAATGGGAAAGGAATGGGATAGTTAATGTTGATTTTAGAACAACATGATGAAAGCAGTGGACTATGCATAAAATAGTAGTCGGGATTGGAGACTTTGTTACTGCAGTATCAAGATGTATTCTAAGAGCATTCCCAACTACCTCCCAACGGGCTCTACGATCACAAAATATCGATAGTTAAGGGCAGTAACCCTATAAACTAGAAACCTTACAGGTAACCTCAAGTGCAAAAAGATATCATAAAGAAGATGGTCAATGAAATGCTGGAATTTGGACTGATACAACCCAGCAATAGCTTATACGCATCACCAATTGTTTTGGTTAAGAAAAAAAGACAACTCTTGGAGATTCTGTGTAAATTACTGAAGGTTGAATGAAATCACCATTAAAGATCGATTTCCTATATTATTAATAGAGAAAATTCTGGATGAGTTACACGGTGCAAGGTTCTTTAGGAGACTGGATTTACAAGCTGGCTACCATCAAATTAGGATGCATGATTCAGATATATACAAGACAGCTTTCAAAACTCACAGTGGGAACTTCAAATGGCTAGTCATGCCTTTTGGGCTGACAAACGCCCCTTGCTATGGTCCATACCCTTATGAAGCATGTGTTTAAGAACTAGCTTCAAAAATTCATGCTTTTATTTTTCGATGATATACTGGTATACAGCAGCGACTGGTTACAGCACTTGAGAGACCTCATCTGTGTGTTCAGCATTCTAAGACACCACACACTTTTTGCCAAGAGAAGCAAATGTTTTTTTGGGGTCACACAAGTAGAATATCTGGGGCACATTATTTCCCACAGAAGAGTTGTTGTGGATTCGAAGAAAACCTTAACAGTAAAAGAGTGGCTTGTACCTAAAACTCTTAAGGAGTTAAGGGGGTTTCTTGGGTTATCTAGGTATTACCGAAGGTTCATTCAGAACTATGGAATCATAGCACGATCTCTAATAGAGCTTTTGAAGCTTCAAGTCTTCCAGTGGAATCCTTAAGCTCAAAAGGCTTTCGAACACCTGAAAGAACTTCTGACAAAAGCACCCTTGCTGGCAATGCCTAAATTTTCTCAAACTTTCACCGTTGAAATTGATGCTTCAAAGCATGGCATTGGAACCATTTTGATGCAGCAAGAGCATCCTATAGCTTACATTAGTAAGGCCATGGGGCCCAAATACCAAGCCTTGTCAACCTATGAGAAGGAACTCTTTGCCTTGGTATTTGTAGTCGAGAAATTGGCAGCCTATCTCGTGGGTCATCACTTTATTATACAAATGGACCAACAAGCTCTTAAGCACCTGTTGAATCAACAGCTCTGTACCTCATTGCAAAACTGGGGTCTGGAGAAATTACTGGGGTTTGATATCTCAATTGAGTATAAAAAGGGTAAAGAAAATAATGGGATAGATGCATTATCCCAAAGGAAATATTTAGGAGTACTTATAGCCATCTCTGAAATCGAGACATCACTATTAACCAAAGTGAAGCACTCTTATGCACAGGATGCCAAACTTCAGCTAAGAATCCAACAACTCCAAACCCACCCTACTTCTCATTCCAAATACACTTGGGAGTTTGATGTGCTCCAACGTAAAGGAAAGATAGTAATTGGAAATGACCAACAACTGAAGAAGGACATTCTAGCAGCCTACCACAACACGAAGTTAAGAACTTTGTACAAACTTACCTGTCCTATCAACAAAATAAAAGTGAGACCATCAGCTCACCTAGACTCTTGCAACCATTACCGATTCCCTAAGTTGCCTGGCAGACAATTTCTATGGATTTTATTACATCTTTTCCACATTCACACGACAAATCTATCATATTAGTCATAGTAGATAAATTGACCAAATATGGTTACTTTATTTCCCTGGCACATCCTGTGATCACAGCAATCATAGCCAAGGCATTTCTAAATCAGATCGTCAGGCTCCATGGATGGCCTTCTATCATCATCACTGATCATGACCTATTATTTCTAAGTAGATTCTGGCCAGAATTATTCAAAGCTCAAGGAGTCACCTGTAACATCCCTAATTTCGTTTCTTTTATTGGTAGATGTACATAAATATTTAAGGAAATAAAACCTATTTCTTTTTTATATATAAGAAAATCTAAGCCTTAGAAAATCTTCACCTTATGTGTATGCATAGAAAATGTTTCTAACATTAACGGAATAGGTAAAGAGAGAAAACCTAATAGAAAAAAAACATCCTAAAGAAAGGCGAAATTTTTGGGTAAGGAAGATAAATTGTTTTGGAAGTAAGTAAAGATCTTAAAAGTTCAAGAAGAATGAATTAGGGTAATTTTTCTTAATTCAAGAACTAGAGTTACTAAGTTTAACATCTCCACCCATACATTGGGCCTTCCCCTATAGACACTCCATAGAGTTTGTTCTTCCACTTTACATGAGTTTCTAACAAGCCAATTAGATAGTCCAAACAAGAGATATATATCATTGATTTGGACTAGGATATAGAAGTTGGACCGATAGCCCAAAAATTATTAAAATGTGACCAAACCCTCCATGAGATGTAGAATTTCAACCAAAGCAAAGGAAATGGGCAAGAATGAGCCCAAATCCAAGAGGAAAAAAAAATTATGTGATAATAATAAAGATTAGGTCACATGGCATTAAGACAAAAATTCAGCAAGTGGTGTGATAATATCTATATTCTACACTCATAATTTTAGCAAGTGGTATAATAATACATAGCATTAGGACAAAACATTCATATCCTACACAAATAATTTCAGCCAAGCAAGGGAGATTCAAGGGCTAGAAACTTGCCACTTAGAAAGGCAAACCTATCATACTTGTGTAAGAAAAAAGAAAAAAAAATGAATCCCTAAATCAAAGGGACCTTGTTCCTTATCTTAAGAACATTTTATCATGATTTTCAAAATAAAAATCTTCTTTTGCTATGCATATCTTGACTAAGGGAGAGGAAGACAAGAACATGAGTTGTCTTTCCTAAAAAAGCAACCAAGTGCATCCTAATTGTGATAAGGTAGACCCATGATTATGAAAGGAGAACCACTTGATAGTTTATTTAAGCAAGAACCACCCTTATAACATTAGAATTTCATCCAAGTGAGGGAGAGAAAAAATAGAAGCAAGGTAGAGTGAGGAAAGGAGAGAAAGAGAGGAGAAGAGAGGAAGGAAGAAGAAAGAGAAGCCTAGAGGACTAAGTACTCGAAGAAAGTTAGCTTAATCTTCATTTGAATCTATCTTTTATTTTCATCCTTGGGGTTCAAAACTCACTCTCCTTTTCTTATTCAAGTTGTTGGAAAAACTAAGGGAAGGGAGGAATCTTGCCACTTTTTTAAAGAGGAAACAAGGAAAAGAATTCACTAAGTGAGCTAGGGAGATATTAGGTAGGTTTAATAATATATTTTTTAAAGAAAAGCTTTGAAATTAGAAACATTTATATAGGATTTTGATCCTAGAACTTTGATGATATTTACAATATTTGTTACTTTGATGATTGGCCATGGATGTCGCTATATCATGTTACATGTTGATCATGCATGTGATGTATGTTTGAATATTTAGGTTGGTGTGGAAAGTTCTGCATAGGTATGGCTATGGATGGCAAAATTTTAAGATATTTATGCTGTTATTTTGTATATTTAAATGTGGTGAAAGATTGATGGAATATAATTAGATGTTACTTAGGAAGAAAATAGAAGAAGACATAATAAAATGATAAACTAAAACCTTAGAAAAGGTCTAGTTAGGAAGCTGGATTTCAGAGTAACTAGGGAAGTTTCTGTTTTTCAAATTTTGGGAAGAATCAGTTAGGAATTAAAAGAAATGGTTAACATGAAAAATGTAGATATACGTCTCATAGATTTTTAGCCATTGGAATCACTTAATTTAGAGTTCAGATAAGGTAGATATGGTAGATATGGTCATATTAGTAAACAGTGGTCATAAAATGGTTAACCAGGGAAGAATATGTTAGGATAGCTTTTGTGTTTGAATTTTTGGGAACATTATGCAAAGAATTAAAATAACTGGTTAACACAACAAATATAAATATATGTCTCACGAAAATTTAGCCACTAGAATCACTCAATTTGGAGTTTATATGAGGGAGATATGGTTAGATTAGTAAGTAGAGGTCAGAACCTACCCGAGAAGAAATAACGTTTAACGTGAGGGAGTAATATAACCAAGATTCCTTAGGATTTCACTCAAAGTTTCAACATACAAGTTTCAGATAATTGTTTTAGATTTAAATGGACGCTAAGATAAACTAATTCTGAGTTAAAATAAGGGCATTATGCTTTAATTAATGAGAGAAGGTCAGGCAAGACGAAAACCTGCATCAGAAAATAACACAACATAGAGCATGGCCGTGTTCTGTGATGGAAATGGCATTTTGAAGCCTAAAACTTGGCTGTTTTAAAGGAAATGGCCAAGCCGTGTTATAAGATACGTTTAGGCTGTGTTGGAAGCTTATTTCTAACATTTTTCTACTCTAAATGAACCTCATTAACTATAGAATTTTAATATAAACCAAATTGAAGAAGAATGCTATTGTAAATTTGTGAGAACATGTGTTGGAAATAATATAATTAGGAGGAAAGTAACTAGAGGTCAAGCATAAAGAAAATGAAGAGATAAAAATAATATTTAAAAAGAAGAATCTTATAAATAAAAATAATAAATGACCAGTGTATGCCATAGCTATTACTATTGTATGAACTCCTTACCATCTTAAGTGTATAATTTTGACATGGAAATATTTTATAAAGTGATATTTGAAACGATTATGTTCATGTCATGATTACCAATAATTTTTGGTAATGATTATATTTTGATAAAAAAATTATGACATATGAGTATAATGAACATACTTGTTATTGAAATCATATTTTTGGCTGTTAATGAGAAAAGAAAAGAAAAGAAATAAGCACGGTCATATGGCGGTCCGTGTGGTGCACCAGTAGGAGATGCCCTATCAACGGCTATGATTATGTTAATAAAAAAAATTAGGCTATGTTGGACGGAGTGAGAAAAGCCCATACCAGAGAGTAGAAAGTACTCACCCTGATCGGGGTTACTTGACATAAAAATTAGTTGATAGCCATCATATGATATTTTGAAAATAGTTATTCATGCCATCTATGTCATTACTGTACGATTTTTATGTGCATAGATAAAGTACATTCATGTGACCTAAGGTAAGCTTATACAGATGAACATGATATGATGAGTTATATTGATGATAATTATGATTTATTGTTGAACCTACTGGGATTTAATTCTCACTATATTTTTATATCATGTTTAGAAGACTAAATATGTAGATATTCTCTATGACCGGCTTTTAGCATACATTGGGTCGAGTTGGCTAAGATCTAGGTGAAGGTGCAACCATCCGTACCTGTATTCCTGGAACTGGTCAATAGGGATGAATAAGATGTGTACATATATGTGTTTGATTTTGTACATATGTTTTTAATAAATGTTGTGTATGTGAACCCAGATTTGTATAAGTATTATGGCTATACTATAAACCTTAATTATACTTGGTTAATTTAATTGATTGTTATTATGAGTTAAATAGTTAGAAATAAAGAGGTAATGACTTCATGAGGTTTTACAAATATATATATGTGTAAAAAAAATGGAGTTGTTACATCACCCATGTCAAGTCCTTTGCTTACCATCCTCAAACCGATGGTTAGACAGAGGTTCTCAAATGAACCTTGGAATGCTATCTACATTGCACTATTGGAGAACGACCGTTGAAATGGGCAGACTACCTTCCCATGGCGGAATTATGGTATAATACAACACATCAGCCAACCATAGGAATGACACCATTTAAAGCTTTATATAGTTATAAGCCCACATCCTGCATGCCTTATATTGTTGGCTAATATGTGGTTGAAGCTGTTAATGTTGTCTAGTAAACTCTCGAGACTATCGCTACCCTTCTTCAATATAACTTATGGAAGGTGCAAGATCGAATGAAGGTTTAAGCGGATAAACACCGGTCAGAAAGCGAGTTTCAGTTGGGAGATTTTGTTTATATGAAGTTGTAGCTATATTGGCAAACATCTATTACTCATAAGCGCTTTCACAAGTTAGCAGCCATTTACTATGGACCATATGAATTCGTGGCAAGAGTTGGACTTGTGGCTTATCATCTTAACCTTCCTGAAGGTTCTAAGATTCATGATATTTTTCATGTTTTGCTGCTAAAAAAGAATTATGGGTCTAGACCTGTTGCCAGCACTATTCCACCATTTGATGACCAAGGTTCCATGCCGTTGGTACCACTTAAAGTGTTGGATAAGAGACTCCCAAATAAGAAAGGAAGAGCTATAACAAAGTTGTTAGTTCAATGGATTCATACTAATCATGAGGATGCTACATAGGTTCCACTTCATCAGCTCCAGCAGCAATTCCTTCACCTTCTCACTAAGCTCTTATCTTAAGGTTCCTTGAGGACAAGGGACTTCATGGGGGGGATTTTGTTATGATAGATATGAGAAACCATGAAACCCACTGTTTTACTAATTGGAGTGGTTAGATGAGGCAGATGGCACAACCTGACGAAGGTGGCCATTAGGATTGGTTCTTGTCTGGTAGAGAGTAGTTAAATAGCGAGAAGTGGGAAACGACTGCTATTCTATTCTTTTCTTTTAGAATCATTATAATCTATATTTCTTATTCAGAAATCTTTAGCAGTAAGAGAACGAATTCTTGGAAGATCTCTCTTAGTTTTCTTTATGCGATTATAACGTAACAAGGTGCCATTCATCGCTTTTGAAAATTTGAAATTTGATATTGATGGATCAGTATCGTAAATTGGAGTTTGTGATCGATCTCGACCATGGCAATTATCGACGTCTTCCTCCAAATCATCAAGAAATACTTACTAATAGGGTTCAGGAGGTTGTTTGCAACAACATTGTACGTCATTGTAGTTCATCAATGGATCTCCATCCTCATCGCGATAACTGGAAAAGGAAAAAAAAGCATAAAAGTTGAAACTTAGAAACCAACATTAGCATGATTTTTTTTTCAGAGAGAAAGATGAACTTATGAATCGTTGATGTAAATTTTTGCAGTGCCAAGAAAAAGAAGATAAAGTTAAAAATAATTTTTTTTGAATATTGATGATCAACAATAATTTGCTGGAAACTATGTAAGGGGATATCAGAATTGGATTGAGGTGTGGTGGGAAAGAGGGTTTTCCAAAAATTTGATGAAGTCAAATGAAACATCAAACGAGTGCGAGAAAATTTTATTTTGTTTCGATGGGTTTGTTTCATGGACATAGATTACATCTTAATTTTTTCCCAAGTTTATTTTTATAAGTGAATTGAAAATTTTAAAATATAAAATTCTTCTTGCATTTCTGTGGTTTATTTGTAAATTTACAAACAATACTTATGGGAGGAGAGTTTATATCAAGATCACTCCATCTTGCTATTAAAATGGTCTTCAAGCTTATCTTAAAAAGAATATTTTTGTCAATAAAATGATTTTTCATCCTATATAATCTTATACAGTTAAACATTAAGCACATGATTGTATAATATTATATAGTCCTATGTGTTATACGGTGATATATCAAATATTGTATTGTATACAATCTAGTCTTATCCTATATAATACTATCAAGCATTATCTTATGTGGCATGCCAAACAAGGCCTAAATGTGGTATTGAGTGTTGAGAGTCTCGAGTTCGAATTTCATTTTGAACAAAACTAATAGAAATGTATGTATCTTGTCAAATTCTTTTGTGTGCATATGTTTAGCTTAGTGATAAATTTGATATCTTTCTAGAGGGCATGGGTTTAAGCACCCTAACTTCCAAGTTAAAATAAAATTTTAACCTCTAACTATCTCATTTGTTTAGGCATTCATTCATGAAAACATGATGAAAATGATTATATTAAGCACAAAGTCCAACAACATTGAAAGACTAAGGTAGGTGAAACAAGAAAAGAAAGCAAGTTTTGCACTTTCAAGAAAACTAAAGAAAAGTAGATTCTAGTACTAAAGAAACTAGAGACAACACACCTTTCAAACACTAGCCTATGCTTATTAACTAATTTCTAAAACTTCAAAGAAGGAAATTTTTAAAGTTTAAAACATACTTTTCTTTCTAACAAAATAACATATACTATTTCAAAACTTTATAGGGTATTACAATTTTTATTGTTTTAGTTTCCTAGTATGGTTAGTAGTCTAATTAGTGGCATCTAAATACCTTGTTTTATATTACATTCAAAACATTTTGATCACTAATTAAATTTTTAGAGATTTTGTTTTCAATTTTGGAGTGTGTTTATCTTTAGCTTAATTTTCTATGTTAGGTGGTATTAGAACATAGCCAATGATTGAGTTAAAGCAACTAGCGGTCCTCACGATGAAATTTGAGGAATTAAGGCTTCAAGATCTATAACTACTGATCATGGGGTAGCATTAAGGGCTTTAGAGCATTGGATTAATCTTTAATTTTAGTGCACAAAGAGGTGTCTTGAGGAGATTGAAAATTAACGCGATGTCCTAACTTTGAACATGAATAGAAATAGGAATAATGACAGGCCACATCCAAGAGTAGACATCACTTAAGGGTACCTTGTCGATAAGCTTGTTCTTGTAGAAATATGTAGACAACAAGTCTATATGGATGATTTCAAGAAGATAACTACGAAGCAGAATTAGTTAGGGATGTTGGACGAGGGAGACACTATTACAATGATTGAGATACTAGCAACTTTGACTGAAGGTGGACATCCCTTTCTTTATTGGAAATCTTAATATTGAAAATTTTCTAGATTGGCTTGCAGACATAGAAAGGTTCTTTGAGTACATGGTTACCATAGGAGGAAATGTAATGACTCCAATTTTTTTTTATATACATATATACATATGCTGGTCTTGTCTACTTTAAAAGTCATTACTATTATTATATTCCAACATTAGTTTATCTTCCTTATTATATTTATCATTCGGATTAATATAAGTAAACATTTAATATAGAAATAGTTCAATTCTGATAAAAAGATGTGACTATCATTGATTAACATTAGTTACCTACATGAGCTTATATACATTATAGTAATCTGGGTACTACTTGTACTATAAAAAGTAGGAGGTCACCCAACCACTGTTTCAAAAATATCATTATGTTTGTCAGTCAAAGTCACTTATACCCAGAACATATACAAAACATATGCAAAGAGAGAAATGTCTAAAGCTCAGATAACTTCATCAGTATCTTTTAGGGATATTGGTGAGGGTAGTGGCACCTCCATCGGAAGCTCTGTTAGATCGATCAAAGTCACATCCTGTACTATGGGTATGTAACCCAAGAAGGGTAATTGAACCTAGCATACACTAAAGACTACAGTCATCAAGAAAATTTGCATTTTGTTTCAATGATTTGAACATAACATGGAAACATTTATTAAGAATCACATTCCCAATAGATTCAACAACAATTCACAAGCATTGTGTATAGTATAACATGTTATGTCCACCTGTATAATTATAGAGTTTATCAACCCATAGCTATTTATTATACATCTACATAGATGCAATCATGTAGCTATGACAATAATGGCATGATAAGCGATATTATTATGTAACAAACATATAATATCATAATATCTTTATTCATCATGTCATGGCTGTTAACTTGGATTTATCAGAAGATGTGACTATCATTGATTAACATTAGTTATATACATGAGCTAAAATACATTATAGTGATCTGGGTGCTACTTGTACTACAAAAAGCAGGAGGGCACTCAGCCACTATTCCAAAATATCATTATGTTTGTTAGTCCAAGTCACTTATACCTAGAACATATACAAAACATATTCAAAGAGAGACATGTCTAAGGCTTAGACAACTTCATCAGTATCTTTTAGGAATACTTTTGATGGTAGTGGAACCTCCACCGGAAGCTGTGTTAGATCGATCAAAGTCATATCCTGTACGATGGGTATGTATCCCATGAAGGGTAATTGAACCCATCGTACACTAAAGACTACTGTCATCGAGAAAATATGCATATTGTTTCAATGATTTGAACATAACATGGAAACATTTAATGAGAATCACATTCCCAGTATATTTAACAACAATTTATAAGATTACATGTAGTGTAACATGTTATGTCTAGTTGTATAACTATAGAGTTTATTAAGCCATAGCTACGTACTATACATCTACATACATGTAGTCATGTAGCTATAAAAGTAATGATATAATAAGCTGTATTATTATGTATGAACATATCATATCATAATATCCTTATTCATCATGTCATGGCTACTAACTTGGATTTATTAGATAATATCATTTTAAGGTCGATGTGAGCATGCTTGGTGGGTATTGTTGCGGGTACACCAAATATAATTAATTCCTTACTTCAAAATTAACTTGTAGTAATGGGAGTAAGTGCTAATTGTAACATCCCATAACTTTTATTTTTAAATAATAATATTTTGTTATAAACAAATATATTTTTATTTTTTTAAAAATGATTATGTTATGCTAAAAGTAAGTCTATTTTTAATTAAAATAATTATTGTTTTGTTTGAAATAATTATCTTGGTCTCTAATGAATTTTTGTTGTAGTTTTAGAAATATTCTTTCTTTTAATATTAATAAAGATATATATTTCAAGATTTTTTTATGGCAATTTTTATCAAGAAAAATCATGATTTAAGAGTTTAACTAGAGGTTTATGAGAATGTAAATTTTTAAAACTTTTTGGGATATTTTAGGATGAAAAACAGAATTTATATAAAAGAAAATCCTATTATTTAATTATTAGTAATAATTATTATTATTTAAAAAAAAATAAAAAAAATAAAAAGGGAAGGGGGCTTCCGTAAAGACGATCGAATTCGGAAAATGAGGAAGCTGAATAGTAAGTGAATAGTGAGTGAATAGTAATCTTCAACTTTGTCTCTATATCTGGAATGTCTATTAGCTTCCAATCTCAAAACTGAAGGTGTTACTGGATTCAGGACGAAGAATACTACAGTTTTGACCGATCAATTTTTCAAATCAACCATTGAATCGCCGTAGATCTGAAGTAGAAAATCTCAGAAAAAGGTAAATTATGAAACTCTTACTTAGAGACCTCTAATTAAAATTTTGACACCGTAGATGGATTCAGGAGCTAGTTAAATCTTAGTATATGAAATTTTTTAGCTATCTGACAACTTTTTGCTCGTCGTGAATAGTATTTTCTGACGAGTGAATAGTAATTTTCGGCGGTGAATAGTGACAAAGCTCCCCGGAGTCATTTTCTAAGTCTTTGGACCCTTCGGACACGTTTTTGAGGTCTAATTGGTCAAATTCAGCTTGGAAAAAGTACATTTTAGGGCTGTCCAATCTGGAGCCCTATCCTATGAGTAGATACTTCTTTCTATGACTTGCCCCATGCTCTTCTTGAACTATAAATGTATTATTGTTTCTGTTTATAAAGTATTTATACTATTATAAGTTTTTGAAATGTGTTAAAATATCTGTTATACTTACGAACTGACACATAGTTCAAGAAGAGTATGGTTTTAGAAATGGATTGTGGAACTCATTGAATATGTGGTTCTAAATGTATTTATCATTATTTGATAAAGTGAATATTATGTGCATGATGCATTGATTTGTAAAGCTATATACTTGTGAAAATGATGCATGTCATATTATAAATGAGATTGAATGGCAAGCGTAAAGCTCATGGCGAGTTGCTTGATATTTTACATGTATATATATGTATTGATGAATATCGGTTGGTTGTATGGCTTGTGACGGTACCGAATAGGGGATGGCCTATTAGCCTGAGTGAGCCGGGGGAGGGCCGCTCCAACCGGGTGATAGTGGTAATGTGAGAGGGCAGTAGGGTGATGTACTCGCATTCCCTGATCACTTACTGTGACTAGGGTCGAGGTCACTATGCGTATAGCAAATATTTTCATTGCATTGTGACAGTGATAATGTGAGGGGGCAGTAAGGTGATGCACTCACATTCTCTGATCACTTACTGTGACTAGGGTCGAGGTCACTATGTGTATAGCAAATATTTTCATTGCATTGTGACAATGGTAATGTGAGGGGGCAGTAGGGTGATGTACTCACATTCTCTGATCACTTACTGTGACTGGTTGTCGAGGTCACTATGCATATAGCAAATGTGTTATATTTTCATTGCATTGACCAAATTTTCGAGTGAGGCAGGTGCATTAAAAGTAATGATTTTTCCTTCAAATCATAATATTTTACTATAGCTTATACAGCTGAGCATAACAACATTTGTTTAATGATCATACCATGGTGCATATGGTTTTGGATATTTGAATATCCTTTGATTTGATAATATTTGAAATACGGGTCCTATATGAATGTACTTCTGAACTGTATTTTCTATGTGACACATTTTAAAATATAAGTACATCCATATGTTGACCTAAGAGGTCATAGGAGGAATTATTTGCTCACTAAGTTGTCAAACTCACTACACGATATTTCCACATTTTTCATATAAGAATATCAGAGTTTGATTCGGTAGATAGGTGATATATTCTCTGGGTGAGTCTAAGTTGCTTCCAAGACTCACGGTCTTTGAATTATACTGTATTTGTATTCTAGAGTGCTCTGAACGCTATAGGCAGGATCCCTGTTTCTGCTGTACTCTGATGTTTATAGATTTGGTCTGTATATTGTGTATACATGAGAGATCTTATATGTATTTGTTCCCATGATAAAGAATTGAATTATGTATATTTATGAAAAAAAAATTATTTATTTTACGTAACGTAAATTAGGGGTGTTACACTAATCGCACAAAGTCTGGTATTACCTTTTGTAAATAGAATAATGGGGTTTGAAAGCTATAAATAAAATATCAAAATTAAAAGAGAATGGTCACAATAAATAGAATAAGAGAGTGTTCGATGATAAGAGTGTTGGTTTTAATTGATTTTCACTATCAAGGATTGCATTAATAATCGACAATATAATCAATTCTATATTGAATATCTACCATTGGAATGTTATCCCTATTCCTCCTTAGATTTAGTTAATTGTTGAATATTAGCTCAAATAACTCTAATTCAAAAAGTAACCTTAGCCAATTGATAAAATTCAACTCATTAATTGCATGAAGGATTAGAGGAACTGATAAAGTTAAACAATACATACATATAGGCTATATTTAATCTAGTTAATCATTCACCATAAATTAATAATTTCTAATCATACAATTATTAATCCTATTTGCCTTTTAAATCAAATGAATCAAAACTTTGTTGATTTATGATTTAGTAGTAGATTGGAGTAATAAAACCACTAGTGTTCACCCTAGATATCAATTGAAATAATCATGGAATGAAGAATAGATAAATAATCAATACTCAATTAAAATTAAACAATAAAACCTTAATTCAATCTCAAAATGTATAAATCCTTGAAGTTTTAATGTTCCTCAACCAACAAAAAAATAATTAGCCACACAAGGCCATAAGAAAATCTAGGAGAAGAAAAAATGAAGAAGAGAGAATGCTTGAGAATTTGATTATTGGATGTTTAGATCCTCTTTTGATGTTTTTTCCCTCTTATTTATATATTATAGAGTTCTAAATGAATTAGGATTGCTTCTAGGACAGTACCCAGCTCACCAGGCTTCAATTGGAGTATAAAATAACCTAAAACTACACATTTATTTTCTACGGCGATTGATGGGTGCTGTGATGCTTTAGTATTTTCTTCTTGCTGGGAGTGACAACGCCACAACACTAATATTTTTGTCGAATTTGAAAATTGTTCAATGTCAAAGTTGTAGCTCTATCTCTTAGCTTTCCACAGCCACTAGAATCACCACAATCAGAGCTAATATGAGAGCGATATTCTATAATTAGTGACGAAAGGTCAAGATTTACCTCGCTACACTGTGTTTCTGATTTTTGGACACCATAGCGCTCTGGTTCCTATAGAGTTTTCCAAAATAGTATACAAAAAAGTTGTAGATTATTGTTTTATCTTTCCATAGGCACTTAAATCACCTCAATTGGAGTTTTTATGTGGGAGATTTTTGGACACCATAATGTCTTTTCATGAATTTTTTTTCTTTTTCTCCTATTTTCTTCTTTCTTTGCTCCTACAACACAAAAAACAAAACAAAAAAATTCCTAATTATATTTTACTTAAATTAAACAAAAAATAAGTTTAAATGTATTGAAATCATGTTTAATTATGCACACATCACTTGTCTTGCTCTACTCACTTCTGAACGTGCTTGTCTCGCTCCATCTAGACATAGTCAAATCTCATATTTTTTCATAATCGTGAATAGAGCATCTCTTATTTAGTACCACATGGAAACCATGTGACCTTTTGCGGTCTTTTTATTATTTCAAGGGTCATTCTCCCTTCGTATCTTACAATCCATTTCTATTCCATAATAGCAAAGATGTAACATCCTTAATTTTGTTTCTTTTATTAATGAAGGCACATAATATTTACTTAAGGAAATAAAATTTATTAAACAATTTTGTTCGATATCTAAGAGAATATAAGCCTTAGAAATTCTTCACCTTATGTGTATGCATAGAAAAAGTTTCTAACATTAAGAGAACAAGTAAAGAGAGAAAACCTAATAGGAAAAATTAGAAATAACATACTAAAGAGATGCGAAATTCTTAGGTAAGGAAGATAAATTTTTGAAAACAAGTAAAGGTCTTAAAATTTCAAGAAAACATTGGATTAGGGTAATTTTTCTTAATTCAAGAACTAGAGTTACTAAGTTGAACATATTCACCCATACATTGGACTTTCACCTATGGACCATTCAAATATAGTTTTTCTACTTCACATAAGTTTCTAGCAAGCCCATTGGATAACCTAAACAAGAAATAAAACATAGACTTGGACTAGGATATATAAATTTGACCGATAGCCCAAAAATTATGAAAATGTGTCTAAGCCCTCTAAGAAAGGTAGAATTTTATCCAAAGCAAAGGAAATGGGTAGGATAAAGCCCAAATCCAGGAGGAAAAATAAAATAAAATAAATCATGTGATAATATAATAAAGATTATGTTACATGGCTTTAAGACAAAAATTTAGCAAGTGGTATGATAATACAAGACTTTAGGACAAAACATATATATCCTACACTCATAATTTACGCAAGTGGTATGATAATACATGGCATTAGGACAAAACATTCCTATCCCACACAAATAATTTCAACCAAATAATGGAGATTCAAGGGCTAGAAATTTGCCACCTAAAAAGGAAAACTTATCATACTTGATTAAGACAAAAGAAAAAGGAAATGAATCCTTAAATCAAAGGGACCTTGTCCCTTATCTTAAAAACATATTATCTTAATTTTCAAAATACAAATCTCCTTTTGCTATGCATATCTTGACTAAGGAAGAGGAAGACAAGACCATAAGTTGTTTGTTTTCCAAAAATTCAACCAAGTGTATCCTAATTGTGATAAGGTAGACCCGTGATCATGAAAGGTGAATTATTTGGTAGTCTATTTAAGTAAAACCCACCCCTATAACATTTTAATTTCGTCTAAGTGAGGGAAAGGGAAAAATAGAAGCAAGGTAGAGTGAGGAAAGGAGAGAAAGAGAGGAGAAGAAAGGAAGTTAGAAGAAAGAGAAGTCTAGAAGGCTAAGTACTCAAGGTAAGTTAGTTTAATCTCCACTTGAATCCATTTTTCTTCTTCATCCTTGAGGTTCAAAAACTCACCCTCCTTCTCTTATTTAAGTTGCTAGAAAAGATAAGGGAGGGAAGGAATCTTGCTACTTCTTTCAAGAGGAAACAAGAAAAAAAATTCACTAAGTAAGCTAGGGAGATTCTTAGGTAAGTTTAACAATATTTCTTTTTGAAGAAAAGTTTTGAAATTTGAAACATCTTTGTGGGATTTTGACCTTAGAACTTTGATGATTGGTCATGGTTGTTGCTTTATCATGTTACATATTATGTATGTTTGAATACTTGGGCTGGTGTAGATAGTTATGCATAGGTGTGGCTATGGGTGGAAAAATTTTAAGCTTATGTTTTTAAACTTCTAGGAAGAATCGGTAAGGAATTTAAACAAATGGCTAACATGAAAATGTAGATTTATGTCTCACGGATTTTTATCCACTGGAATCACTCAATTTGGAATCCATGTGAGGAAGATATGGTCTGATTAGTAAGTAGTAGTCAGAAAATGGTTAATCAGGGAAGAATATGTTAGGATAGCTTTTGTGTTTTAATTTTTGGAAACATTCTGTAGGGATTTAAAATAAATAGTTAACATAAAAATTATATTTATATGTGACACGGATTTTTACCCACTGGAATTACTCAATTTAGAGTCCATATGAGGTAGATATGGTCTAATTATTAAGCAATGGTCACAAAATGGTTAATCAGGGAAGAATATGTTAGGATAACTTCTGTGTTTTAATTTTTGGGAATATTCTATAGGAAATTAAACTACATGTGCAACATAAGAATTATAGCTATAGGTGTCATAGAATTTTAGCCACTGGAATAACGCAATTTAGAATACTTATGAGGGAGATATGAATATATTAGTAAGTAGAGGTCAGAATCTATCCGAGAAGAAATCACCTGTATATTGGGGGAGTAATATCACTATGATTCCTTAATCTTTCGCTAAACTATTCAACATAATTGCTTTAGATAATTGTTTTTTCTTTAATTTGACACCAAGAGCACCTAATTCCGAGTTAAAATGGGGGAGTTATGCTCTGGTTAGTAAGAGAAGGTCAGATTGGATGAAAACCCGCATCAAGAAAATAATGAAATAAAAATAATATTTAAAAAAAAGAATCTTATAAATAAAAATAATAAATGACTAGTATATGCCATAGCCATTGCCATTGCATGAATTTCTTACCATCTTAAGTGTAAAATTTTGACATGGAAATATTTTAAAAAGTGATATTTGAAATGGTTATGTTCATGACATGAATACCAATGATTTTTGATAATAATTATATTTTGATGAACATACTTGTTATTGAAATCATATTTTTGGCTATTATTGTGAAAAGAAAGGAAATGAGCACGGTCACATGGCAATCTGTGTGGTGCACCAGTAGGGGACGCCCTACCAACGATTATGATTATGTTAATGAGAAAAGAAAGAGAAAGTGTGCCATGTCGGACGGAGCAAGAAAAGCCCGTACCGGAGAGTAGAAAATACTCACCCTGACCGGGGTAGCTTGATATGAGAATAAATTGATAGTCATCATATGATATTATGAAAATAGTTAATTCTGTCATATATGTCATTACTGTACGATTTTCATTTGCGTAGATTAAGTGCATCCATGTGACCAAAGATATTTGCTGTAGTTTATACAGACGAACATGACGTGATGAGCTATATTAATGATGATTTATTGTTGAACTTACTGGGATTTAATTCTCACTATTTTTCCATATCATGTTCAGAAAATTAATTATGCAGCAATTCTCTATGACTCTTATTATTGCTGTACGATGGATCGAGCTTCCCTACCTTGGGCAAGTACCGATTATATCAGATATATCTGTTGTAAAGGTAACTGAGATTCCGCTGGAGGTGCTGCCAGCTGCACCAGTGTCCCCGAAAGTGGTCTACGTAGATGATTAGGGCTAATATGTATTTGTTAGACTTTTGTTCGGATGTTTGTAAAATAATGATGTGTATGTGAACTCACTGTTGTATAAACTAAATAAATGTTATTTTGAGTTAAGTTGTAAAGAGGTAATAACTTCATGGATTTTTTTACAAATATAAAAAAAAATTGTTACTTAAATGGAGTTGTTACAAAAGATATGATATTATTTATGCAACCAATATATATCAACATAATTGTCACGTCCCATACTTATTTGAGTGCATGACCGGAACGAAATAAGGATTTCTCCCTACTTCGTAAACCTAATTGTCGCATTCTGAATCTAAAACTTGTTAGTTATCTTGGTTTAACATACAAGCTCATAAACACTATCAAAAACTTTTAAACACATATAAAACATAAATAAATATCTAGCTTCATTAAGCGATGCCAATTCATTTTTCATTTCTTGCTTTAAGTAGAGATTTTACCATTTTCTTTTAACACATTGGAAATAGGGATCTTACATGTGATAATGAAGCATACTCTAGAATATTATATACAAACCAGAGAATAAAGAATAAGGCTTAAGATCAATTTGGGCTCATCTGAGATAATCTAACCTCTTATGCTTCCGCTGTGCTTTTTCGATACTAATTGAAAAACATAAATAACACAATTATAACCTGCAGACAATAATCTTCTTTAGTAAATTATAAATTATTGCATATTATTTAAGTTATGATTATTTCAGGGTATTTTTACTTGTCCTATTTACCCATTTCCATTAGAATTAGGTTATGAATAATATTTTTATTTATAAACTTCAAATTCAGACTTTTGATAAATAAATTTTAAAACTTATTAAATATTATTGAAAATTTCTAATACAAACATTTGCATACGATGTGGCAATTGGATTAAATCCAATTTATCATATTTCTTATGATTATTATCATTATCTCTATATGCCCTTGTGCTATATGGACATATTTTGATATATTTGTATACACATATACATTTATTCATTTTATGTTATCAAGACTTATTGTTTTATTTATATTTTGATAGTTTTATATTTTAGTTATTTCCTTGGTACAATTTAAGACTCTCACGTGCTTTGACGATTTGGGATTCGTCTAAGGGTCTCTCTTATTCCCCCTGATTAGGAACTTAGCATTTTTATTGAAGTTTGCCCCACCATCTCTCAAGAGCCACGCGAAATGTAACATCCTAAGTCTCTAATAAAGTTAGATAAATCTAAGAATAAGTAGAAAATACATATAAAAAAGAATTAAAATGCTTAGTTATGTAACAATAAGGTATTTATAAAATAGGTGACATAAAGTTAATCATGAATCATATAAATAAATTTTTCAGGAGCATAATGTAACATCCTTAATTTCGTTTCTTTTATTAATAAAGGTACATAAATATTTCATGTAACTTATCTAATTTTGTATATTTTAAAATACATAAATATTTAATTAAGGAAATAAAATTTATTAGACAATTTTTAGATATCTAAGGAAATATAATCCTTAGAAATTCTTCGCCTTATGTGTATGTATAGAAATGTTCTAACATTAATGGAATAGGTAGAGAGAGAAAACCTAAGAGGAAATAATAGAAATAAACATGCTAAAGAAAGGTGAAATTCTTGGGTAAGGAAGATAAATTTTTATAAAGTAAGTAAAAGTCTTAAAATTTCAAGAACATTGGATTAGAGTAATTTTTCTTAATTTAAGAGGTAAAGTTACTAAGTTTAGTATCTCCACCCATAAATTGGGCTTTCACCTATGGACACTTCATATAGAGTTTTTCTACTTCACATAAATTTTTAGCAAGCCAATAGGATAGCCTAAGGAAGAAATAAAACATAGACTTGGACTATGATATAGAAATTGGACCGTTAGCCCAAAAATAATGAAAATGTGACCAAGCTCATTATGAAAGGTAGAATTTTAACCAAAGAAAAGAAAATGGGCAAGAATGAGCCCAAACCCAAGAGAAAAAATAAAAATAAAGTGATGAAATAATGGTGTAATCAAGATTAGGTGACATGGCATTAAGACAAAAATTTAGCAAGTGGTGTGATATCATACATTCAAAATTTTAGCAAGTGGTATGATAATACATGGCATTAGGACAAAACATCTATATTCTACACTCATAATTTTAGCAAGTGGGTAATAATACATAGCATTATGACAAAATATCCTTATCCTACACAAATAATTTTAGCTAAGCAATGAAGATACAAGGGTTGAAAATTTACCACCTAAAAAGGCAAACCTATCATACTTGATTAAGACAAAAGAAAAAGGAAATGAATCCCTAAATCAAAGGGACCTTGTCCCTTATCTTAAGAACATATTATCATAATTTTCAAAATACAAATCTCCTTTTCCTATGCATATCTTGACTAAGGAAGAGGAAGACAAGAGCATGAGTTGTTTATTTTTCAAAAAATCAACCAAGTGTATCCTAATTGTGATAAGGTAGACCCATGATCATGAAAGGTGAATTATTTGATAGTCTATTTAAGCAAAACACAACCTTATAACATTAGAATTTCATCCAAGGGAGGGAGAGGAAAAAATAGAATCAAGGTAAAGTGAGGAAAGGAGAGGAAGAAAGTAAGAAAGAGGAAGGAGAAGTCTAGACGACTAAGTGCCCAAGGTAAGTTTAACAATATTTCTTTTTGAAGAAGACTTTTGAAATTTACAACATCTATGTGGGATTTTGTCCTTAGAACTTTGTTGATTGGTCATGGATGTTCCTATATCATGTTACATATTAATCTTGCATGTGATGTATGTTTGAATATTTAGACTGGTGTAGATAGTTCTGCATAGGTATGGCAATGGGTGGCAAAATTTTATGCTTTTGTTTTAAAAATTTTGGGAAGAATCGGTAAGGAATTAAAACAAATGGTTAACATAAAACATGTAGATATATGTCTCACGGATTTTTAGCCAATGGAATCACTCAATTTGGAGTCCATATGACGTAGATATGATCCGATTAGTATGCAAAGATCAAAAAATGATTAATTAGGGAAGAATATATTAGGATAGCTTCTGTGTTTTAATTTCTGAGAACATTCTATGGGGAATTAAAATAAATGGTTAACATAAACATTATAGCCATATGTGTCACGGATTTTTAGCCACTGGAATCAATCAATGTGAAATTCTTATGAGGGAGATATGGATATATTAGTAAGTAGAGGTCAGAACCTACCTGAAAAGAAATCACCTGTAGATTGAGGGAGTAATATCACCATGATTACTTAATCTTTCAATACACTGTACAACATAATAGTTTTAGATAATAGTTTTATCTTTAAAGTGACACCAAGATCACCTAAATCTGAGTTAAAATGCGGGAGTTATGCTCTGGTTAGTAAGAGAAGGTCAGATAGGATGAAAACCTGCATCAAGAAAATAATAAAATAAAAATAATATTTAAAAAAGAAGAAGAATCTTATAAATGAAAATAATAAATGACTGTTATATGCCATAGCCATTGCCATTGCATGAATTTCTTACCATCTTAAGTGTGAATTTTGACATGGAAATATTTTATAAAATGATATTTGAAATGGTTATGTTCATGACATGAATACCAATAATTTTTGGTAATAATTATATTTTGATGAACATACTTGTTATTGAAATCATATTTTTGGCTATTATTGTGAAAAGAAAAGAAAAGAAATAAGCACGGTCACATGGAATCCGTGTGGTGTATCAGTAAGGGACGCCCTACCAACGGTTATGATTATGTTATTGAGAAAAGAAAGAGAAAGTGTGCTATGTCGGACGAAGCAAGAAAAGCCTGTACTGGAGAATAGAAAATACTCATCTTGACTAGGGTAGCTTGAGATAAGAATAAATTAATAGTCATCATATGATATTCTGAAAATAGTTAATCCTGTCATACATGTCATTACTGTATGATTTTCATGTGCATAGATAAAGTACATTCATGTGACGAAAGATATTTGCTATAGTTTATATAGATGGACATGACGTGATGAGCTATATTGATAATGATTTATTGTTGAACTTACTGGGATTTAATTCTCACTATATTTCCATATCATGTTCAGAAAAATTAGTTATGCAGATTTTTCCACGACTTTGGCTTTTAGTACACGTTGAATCGAGTTACTCTATGATGGGCAGATCCCAGAAACAAAGAAAATGTTTGTGGTTGAGTTGGCTTAGATCCTGGTGAAGGTGCAACCGCCCGCACCTATATCTCCGGAAATGCTGAACCAGAATAAATAAGATGTAGATATTTATGTGTTTGATATGTTGTACGTACGTTTTGATTAATGATGTGTATATGAACTCTATATTGTATAATAATAATAATAATAATAATAAAGTTGTTACATAATTAGTATAAGAGAAGGTCGATCCTAGATGACCAGTGGGTGGATGGTTATCTAAATCGATCTTATAGTGTCTTGAGTATGTTTGTGGTTATTCTGTGTAGGGGATCAGTGAATTCATATAGGTATGAAATTACTAGTGTTTCCTATCTATATGCCGAGGTGGTGTTATGACTGCTGTTAAATATTTTTGAAACTAATTATTGGGTTTGATCACCTCAATAGCAGCATAACTTTGTTTTTGCCACAGTTAGAAATGGCACCACCAAGGAGGAATTCGACAAACAATGCGGAGAAAACCCTGCACAACCTTGCCACGAAAATTCGAGACCAGATCATGACCACCAATTAAATTTTACAATACCTCAAGAATACTATTAACCCGAATGGTGAGAATAGTGTTAATAACTGGATGGCAAGGAATGATAATGACATATCTGAGTTCCTAAGGGCTAGACCACCTTGTTTTCAAGGCGACTTTGACCTAATTGTAGCTGAAAGGTGGATAAGGGAACTAGAGAAAATCTTTGAAGTGATGGGTTGTACTGAGGAGCAGCAAGTTATCTTTGCTGCATATATACTAAAAGATGAAGCAGAATACTGATGGCGTGAAGCTAAAGAACTTTTAGCTCACCCGGGAAGGTAGATCACCTAGCAGGTGTTCAAAGACACCTTTTTAGAAAAGTACTTCTCAAGTATTGTGCAAGTAGAGAAGGAGATTGAATTTCTCCAACTTAGATACGGCAACAAGACCATAGACCAATACATCGCGAGGTTTGAGGAGTTGTCTAGGTTTTTTTCTTACCTACGATTTAACCCTGATGAAGCATGGAAGGCTATTAAATTTGAAGCGGGATTGAACTTAGAGATAAGAAATACTGTTGTAGCTATGGAGACAAGGGAGTTTGTACCTTCGATAAATAAATACAGACTCCTAGAAAAGAGCTTGAAGGCAGTGGAGGATGAGAAACAAAGACGAAATTTCTGGAAATAGAAGAACGATCCACAAAACTCTGGTAGAAATGTCAGAGGAAAAGGATAGGGTACTGGCAATAGGTCAATGAATGCAAGTTCTCGAACCTTCCAACAGAACTTTTCCACAATCAAGTGTACTAAGTGCAGACGTAAGAATGGTAATCGACCATGTTACATAGGATCAAATGTTTGCTTCAATTGCGGACAAAAGGGTCATTTTGCAAGGAACTGCCTATAAAATTTGGGGAAGCAGCCGGAACAGAAGCCTCAAGTGAAAGGAAGGTTTTTCACCTTGAACGGCCAAAAGGCAACTCAATCCCCCGAAATAATCCAAAGTACATGCTATATCTATGGATTTGCTCTTATGGTGTTTTTGACTCTGGTGCTAGTCATTCATTTATATCGGAAGAATGTATTAGGAAGCTTCAGTATCCTATTTCTGAAACCCCCTATGAGCTATCTATAGTAACTCCTACAGGGGAAAGGGTCTTAACTTCCTCTGTATGTAAAGACTGTTAGGTCACTATTCAGGAGAAATTTTTTTTTGTAGACCTCGTCTGTCTACCTTTAAAAGGTATTGATGTCATTCTAGGGTTAGACTGGATGTCTAGAAATTTGGTCTTGCTAAATTGTTGCAACAAGACCATTGAATTTCTTCCTCCTACTTTAGAAGAGAAGATGCAGTTATTGATGCTTAATGCCAATCAAGTCAATAAGGAGTTGAAGAATGGAGTACTTGGATACATTCTCTTACACTTATCAAATCTAGAAGTTGAACCGAAGCTTGATGAAATTCCAATAGCCAACGAGTTTCCTGAGGTATTTCCATAAGGTATTCCAGGCTTTCCTCCTAAGAGAGAGATAGAGTTCTCTATTGATCTCTTACCTAAAACAAGGCCTATTTTTATTGCACCTTATAAAATGGCCTTGAAGGAACTACAGGAACTCAAGAAACAGTTGGAGGAATTGTTAGATAAGCAATTCATTAGACCAAGTGTATCACCTTAGGGAGCTCTTGTATTGCTTGTTAAGAAGAAAGACGGAAGCTTGAGACTATGCATAGATTACAGACAGCTGAATAAGGTGACTATAAAAAATAAGTATCCTCTCCCTAGAATAGATGATTTATTAGATCAACTGAAGGGAGCCTTCATCTTTTCTAAAATTGACTTGAGATCGAGATATCATCAAGGAGGAGGATGTACCAAAAACAGCCTTCAAGACTAGGTATGGTCACTATGAATTTCTTATAATGCCCTTCGGGTTGACAAATACACCTGCAATTTTCATGGATTATATGAATCGCATTTTTCGATCCTATCTAGATCAATTTGTGATAGTATTCATTGATGACATCTTGATATATTCTAAGAGTGAGAAAGAACATGAACAACATCTCCGAATCGTACTGCAAGTGCTAAAAGAGAAAAAGTTGTATGCCAAATTAGAGAAGTGTGGATTTTGGCTGTCAGAGGTAAAATTTATCATACATGTCATTTCTAATAAAGGGGTAGTCGTAGACCCTAGCAAGACAGAAGCAGTGATTCAGTGAAAAAGACCAAAGACGGTTATAGAAGTCAGAAGTTTCTTGGGTTTGATAGGATACTATAGGAGGTTTATATAAATCTTCTCTCGTATAGCCTTGCCATTGACTAAATTGACCAGCAAGGGAAGTCCATTCAAATGGAATGATCAATGTAAAGCTAGTTTTTAGGAGTTTAAAACAAAATTGACCACTCCTTGTATTTTAATTATTCCAGACCCCACATGACATTTTTAAGTGTATAGTAATGCTTCAAAGAAAGGGCTAGGGTGTGTGCTAATACAAGATAAGAGGGTAGTTGCTTACGCTTCTAGGCAACTAAGACCTCATGAAGGAAATTATCCAACCCATGATTTTGAATTGGTAGTGGTGGTGTTTTCCTTAAAGATTTGGCAACACTATTTGTATGGTGCAACATTTGAAGTATACTGTGATCATAAGAGTCATAAGTACTTTTTTGATCAGAAAGAGTTAACTATGAGACAACGAAGATAGGTAGAGTTTTTCAATGACTAGAAGTTTGAGATAAAGTATCATCCAGGAAAGGCGAATGTTGTAGCTGATGCCTTGAGTCAAAAATCTCCACACATGGGTTAGATGATGGTGTATAGAGGAGTTTCGAAATTTGAAGCTTGCCACTACTCTTACTCTAAAGAAGCTAATCATTAATGGTTTAAGTATAGGGTGTGACCTTAGAGCCTAGATGAAAGAGGCTCAAGCTCACGACCAATGCTTACAGGATCATAAAGATCAAGGTAATTTTTTTGTCATGGAAGATAGAGCAATCATGTATCAGGGAAGGATTTGTGTCCCTCAAGAACGAGAGTTGAGGATAAAGATCCTGTCGGAAGCGCATAAGAGTAAATACACAGTCCATCCTGGATGCACTAAAATGCACTAGGATTTAAAGAGGATGTATTGGTGGCCAGGGTTGAAAGAGGACATTGCCGAGTTTGTGGCGAAATGTCTCATTTGTCAGAAGGTGAAGGTAGAGCATCAAAAGCCAGCAGGATTTTTACAACCTCTTGAGATCCTTAAGTGGAAATGGAACAGTATTTTGATGGACTTTGTGGTGAGCTTACCCAAGACTTCAGTTGGACATGACTCTGTCTGGGTAATAGTTGACATATTAACCAAATCTGCTCACTTTTTATCCATAAAAATTAACTATTCACTGGATAAAATAGCCCAATTGTACGTCTAGAAAATTGTTAGACTAAATGGAATTCCCTTAAATATCGTTTTTGATAGAGATTCGAGGTTCACGTCGAGGTTTTGGAAGGCGTTGCAGGAAGTTTTTGGTACCCAGTTACGATTTAGTACTGCCTATCATCCTCAGATTGACGGGTGGACAGAACAGACCATTCAATCCCTAGAAGATATGTTGAGGGCTTGTGTGATAGAGCAAAGTAAAGGATGGGATAAGTACCTACCTTTAGTGGAGTTTGCTTATAATAATAGCTATCACTCTGCTATTAAGATGGCCCCCTATGAAGCTTTATACGTTAGGAAGTGCCGATCTCTATTATGTTGGTTTGAGGTAGGAGAAAAGAACTTGTTGGGTCTTGATCTAGTTCAACAAACCACTGAACAAATTAGGATGATATGAGACAAAATACTTACAGCTCAGACTCGGCAAAAGAGTTACTATGATAAGAGACATAGACTTTTGTAGTTTGAGGAAGGAGACCATGTATTTCTAAAACTTTCCCCGACTACTGGAGTTGGTAGGTCTCTCAAAACTAGAAAGTTTAGTCCGCGATTTTTGGGCCCTATCAGATTTTGAAGAAAGTGGGGACGCCAGCATATCAAGTTGCCCTCCCACCTAAATTTTTTGAACCTACATAATGTTTTCCATGTATCACAGCTGTGGAAGTATCTTCCAGATTCTTCACATATAATACAAGATGAACCAATCCAAATAATAGAGAACATGATATACCAGCTAGTACCTGCATCCATGTTGGACATCAACGTGAAGCAACTGAGAAATAAAACCATTCCCCTGGTTAAGGTGTTATGGGAAGGTTTAACTCTGGAAGAAGCAACTTGGGAACTAGAAGAAGTCATGAGGAAGAAATATCCGCAATTGTTTTTATTAGGTAATTTAAGAAATTTTGAGGACAAAAGTTCTTTTAGGGGGAGAGAAATGTAACATCCTTAATTTTGTTTCTTTTATTAATATAGGAACATAAATATTTCATGTAACATATCTAATTTTGGTTTTTTTAAAGAAACATAAATATTTAATTAAGGAAATAAAATTTATTAGACAATTTTTAGATATCTAAGGAAATATAATCCTTACAAATTCTTCACCTTACGTGTATGCATAGAAATGTTCTAACATTAATGGAATAGGTGGAGAGAGAAAACCTAAGAGGAAATATTAGAAATAAACATGCGAAAGAAGGGTGAAATTCTTGGGAAAGGAAGATAAATTTTTGTGAAGTAAGTAAAGGTCTTAAAATTTCAAGAACATTGGATTATGGTAATTTTTCCTAATTTAAGAGCTAAAGTTACTAAATTTAGTATCTCTACCTATAAATTGGGCTTTCACCTATGGAAACTTCATATAGAGTTCTTCTACTTTACATGAATATTTAGCAAGCCAATAGGATAGCCTAAGGAAGAAATAAAACATAGACTTGGACTAGGATATAGAAATTGGACCTGTAGCCCAAAAATAATGAAAATGTGACCAAGCTCATTATTAAAGGTAGAATTTTAACCAAAGAAAAGAAAATGGGCAAGAATGAGCTCAAACCCAAGCGGAAAAATAAAAATAAAGTGATGAAATAATGGTGTAATCAAGATTAGGTGACATGGCATTAAGACAAAAATTTAGCAAGTAGTGTATCCTACATTCATAATTTTAGCAAGTGGTATGATAATACATGGGATTAGGATAAAACATCTATATTCTACACTTATAATTTTAGCAAGTGGGTAATAATACATAGCATTATAACAAAATATCCTTATCCTACACAAATAATTTTAGCTAAGCAAGGAAGATTCAAGGGTTGGAAATTTGCCAACTAAAAAGGCAAACCTATCATACTTTATTAAGACAAAAGAAAAAGGAAATGAATCCCTAAATCAAATGGACCTTGTCCCTTATCTTAAGAACATGTTATCATAATTTTCAAAATACAAATCTCCTTTTCCTATGCATATCTTGACTAAGGAAGAGGAAGACAAGAACATGAGTTGTTTTTTTTTCCAAAAAATCAACCAAGTGCATCCTAATTGTGATAAGGTAGACCCATGATCATGAAAGGTGAATTATTTGATAGTCTATTTAAGCAAAACACACCCTTATAACATTAGAATTTCGTCCAAGTGAGGGAGAGGAAAATATAGAAGCAAGGTAGAGTGAGGAAAGGAGAGGAAGAAAGGAAGAAAGAGGAAGGAGAAGTCTAGAGGACTAAGTGCTTAAGGTAAGTTTAACAATATTTCTTTTTGAAGAAAAGTTTTAAAATTTACAACATCTATGTGGGATTTTATCCTTAGAACTTTGATGATTGGTCATGGATGTTGCTATATCATGTTACATATTAATCTTGCATGTGATGTATGTTTGAATATTTAGATTAGTGTAGATAGTTCTGCATAGGTATGGCAATGGGTGGCAAAATTTTATGCTTTTGTTTTTAAAATTTTAAGAAGAATCGATAAGGAATTAAAAAAAATGGTTAACATAAAACATATAGATATATGTCTCACGGATCTTTAGCCAATGGAATCACTCAATTTGGAGTCCATATGAGGTAGATATGGTCCGATTAGTATGCAAAGGTCAAAAAATGGTTAATCAGGGAAGAATATGTTAGGATAGCTTCTGTGTTTTAATTTCTGAGAACATTCTGTGGAAAATTAAAATAAATGGTTAACATAAACATTATAGCCATATGTGTCACAGATATTTAGCCACTGGAATCAATCAATGTGAAATTCTTATGAGGGAGATATGGATATATTAGTAAGTAGAGGTCAGAACTTACCCAAGAAAACATCACCTGTATATTGAGGGAGTAATATCACCATGATTACATAATCTTTCAATACACTGTACAACATAATTGTTTTAGATAATTGTGTTATCTTTAAAGTGACACCAAGATCACCTAATTCCTAGTTAAGATAGGGGATTTATGCTCTGGTTAGTAAGAAAAGGTCAGATAGGATGAAAACCTGCATCAAGAAAATAATAAAATAAAAATAATATTTAAACAAGAAGAAGAATCTTATAAATGAAAATAATAATTGACTAGTATATGCCATAGCCATTGCCATTGCATGAATTTCTTACCATCTTAAGTGTGAATTTTGACATGGAAATATTTTATAAAGTGATATTTGAAATGGTTATGTTCATGACATGAATACAAATGATTTTTGGTAATAATTATATTTTGATTAACATGCTTGTTATTAAAATCTTATTTTTGGCTATTAAAGGGGTAAGATGTTTAATTTTTGTATGAAAATTTTATGACATTATATAGGGATCCCAATTAATATTTGAACCAAATTTGAGAGAATTATGGGTAGGTTAAGACATATAATAAAATATGAAAATTCTGTGGGACAAGAAGTGAGTCAGAACAAACCAGAATTGGGGACAACTATAAAAAGTGTATTATTTGAGGGGTTAAATGAATTAGGTTTTACTTGAAATTTTTATTTTGATTATATAACATATCTTGAAGAAGTGTTACCCATCCAAAGGAATGGAAAACAGAATCGAAATGGAACCGAAACCAATCTGCACTATTCTGGGTTAAGGAGGTACTTCTTGGGGTGAATGGAATAGTTAAGGGCTGAGAGATCCATGAAATAAAATATACATGTAGAGGAACCTCCATGGAAATATTTAGAATTTTTAGAGGACTTTTGTCATATTTAATAATAACCCCAAATTTGAACAGAATCACAGTTTTGTTTTGGGGAGTAAAGGCTCTTAAACTAGAGACTTATGATTTTAGGTGCTAATATGCATGCATTAACCAGAAGCTCTTATATTTTTTAGTTTGAATTGCTGGTAGTAACATTGGAAGCCTTGAAAAGGAAGTGATTGTGCAAGAATTGAGGTAGCTAGCTTTTCCTTAAAACACTCTTTATGTTTATGAACATGAAATTTATCAATTTCACTGGTTGCCTGACTTTTATGCTATGATGAATGATGGTCTAAAGATATATTATGTATACATTCTCGGGAATTAAGGGGTGCCCAAAGTGTGCCAAGTAAGCCCCATTTTCTCCACGTATTGTCCAATAATAGGAAATGCATAACCCTTTTGTAGGTATGGGACTGCATTGGGTAAGTAGATTAAAATGTTATGGGTCCCTAGTGTGACCAAGATGATGTATGTATGTATGGTTAGTGCTTATGTTTCAGTGAAATAAATTGAGATGTTTTAAGGAATGGAATGTATACTATTTTTATGAAAAAATTGCTAGCTATTGAGATTGTCATATCATCTTTTTATGTCCACATAATCACATTCCAGGTACTCCAGCAAGAAGTGAGCAACATGGGTTTCAAGGTTGACTAATCTAAATATGGATATGGATTGTACATTTTCTTGTTGTGTAATATATGTGGGATGGCTTAGTTAAGTGCCAATTCCCTTTTAGACAGCTCGTAATGTGATGTAAAATAAGTCATGGACTGTACACTTTTCTTTTATAGCATGAGAGTCTTTTTGTTGTAAGTAATGCATATAATGCCTAGTTAGTTGCTTATAAGGAAATGAAATTTGAAAATGCTTGGAATAGCCTGAAGCACTTGCATGCTTTTTCAAGAAAGATAACTAACAATCTAATTGAATAGGTAAATTTATGGGCTAGGTAGACATTGGTAGAAATTTATAGACAAGAAAATAATAATAATACTAAAAGGTAGTTTTTGGGAAATATTTTATGATGTGGATGTATGAAATAAGATGCTAGTTAGTAGGTATAAACACAACATCACTAAACCACATATAAATTGTCTATTATTTTTTTTATGTAATTTTGATTATTATTATTATTTTAAATGTATTTTATTTAGTTTGGAGGATTCCAATCTAGAACCATTTCAACATACCCAAGTACACAACATGGTAAGGGAAAATCACCATATTACCTAAGCACCCAACATGGTAAGGGTAAGTCACCAAATTGTGTTCATTTATCACTTAAGGTTGGGAGGAGCTCCCCTCAATTCCATAACCATTTCACATTTCCCTAAGCACACAAGGGTGGGTAAATCACCACATTCATATAGGTAACCAGATAGAACGCCACTAGTAAGAGGAGGAGACATACCTTAACTCCTTATATATCTATCATCTAATCCTCATGTGCCTTTATGCACACGGGGCTAGCATTTCTTTTCCTAGCTAGGGTTGCAATGTGCACCAAGGTTAGCTATCTCTACCGCTAGCTGACATTGTTTTCGAAAAAGAATTCAGTGTAATTATAATTAGTTTTATTTGTTTATTTCTTTGTTTCAACTTTTAAAATAAAGTATCATTTTACTCAGTATCAAATGATAAACCATTGTGATCACATTATCATAATCATTATATCCATAGTGGATACTTTACCATTATTGAACATAAAATTCAATATTCATCACATTTAATCATATCACTTTCATTCATTTTTAACTCATATTTATATCTATAAAGTGGACGTATACATATCCATGTGCTCACAAAAATCAAGAAATTTTAATTTAATAGTCGTACCTCTTTTGTAATATCCCGTAATTTGTAAATAATAATGTTTTATGATAAAAATATATATATTTATTTTAAATGATTATGTTTTACTAAAAGAAAATATATTTTTAATTAAAATGATTTTTTTTTTGCTTAAACTAATTATATTGGCCTCTAATAATTTTTTTTTATAGAAATATTCTTTCTTTTATTATGTATAAAAATATTTATTTTATGATTTTTTTTATTAGAATTTTTATAAAGAAAAGTCATGATTTAAGAGTTCAACTAAAGTTTTATAAGAATGTAGATTTTTAGAAAATTTTGGGATATTATAGGATGAAAAATAGTATATAGATGTATATAATGAAAATAATAATAATAAATTTTAAATATTTAATTATTAAATAATAATAAATAAAAAAGAAAGAAAAAGGGGGAGGGGAGACGGAAGCGAAGAATGCATAATCCGATTTTTGTAACCGATGAATAGTATAAATAGTAACATTCATTTTTCTCTCTAGATCTAAAGTGTCTATTGGTTCTAATATCAAAACTAAGGGTACCACTGGATTCGGGACGGAGTATATTAAGATTTTGACTGAACAATTTTTCAAATCAGCAGTAGAATCACCACAGATCAGAAATAGAAAATCTAAGAAAAAGGTAAACTCTGAAACTCTTACTTAGAGATTTCAAATTGAAAATCTAACACCGTAGATGAATTCAAGAGTTAGATAAACCTTAGGATATAAAATTTTTCGGCCATCTGACAACTTTTGTATATCGTAAAGAGTAAATTCGGCTGTCATAAATAGTAATTTTCGATAGTGAATAGTAATTTTTGGGTTGTGAATAGTATTTTCCTGACAGTGAATAGTACTCAACAGTTGACCAGTGTTGATCGAGTTCCCAGAGGCCAAATTGTGCAATTTTAGAGTAATTTCTTAAGTTTTTGGACCCTCATGACTCGTTTTTAAGATGCATTTGATCCAATTTGACTTGAAAAATTACATTTGGGGCTGTCCAACCTGAAACCCGAACCTGTGAGTAGATAATTCTTTCTATGACTTACCCCATGCTCTTCTTGAACTTAAAATGTATAAGTGGTTATGTTTACAAATTATTTAAGCTATCATAAGTTTTTGAAATGTGTTAAAATATATATTTTGCTTACAAACTGGCACTTAGTTTTGCAAATTGATTTTGAAACTCATTGAATATATGGTTCTAAATGTATTTATCATTATTTGACAAAGTGAATATTATGTGTATGAGGCATTGATTTGTAAAACTATATAGTTGCTGATTATGATTGAATGGCAAGCGTAAAGTTCATGGCGAGTTGCTTGATAATTATACATTGCATTTGATGAATATGCATTTATATATATGTATTTATATGTATGGATGCCTTGTGACGGTACCGAGTAGGGGACGCCCTCGAAACATAAAATATAATTTGGTGATTTACTTCTTGGAACCCAACCAGTGTCTATACCTCCATATAGAATGGTAATGACTGAACTTAAGGAATTCAAGAATTAGTTGTAAGACTTATTTAGACAAGGGACTTATATACCCTAGTACTCCTTCTTGGAGAGCTCCAATACTATTTATGAAAATAAAAGATGGATCGTTGCGTTTGTGCATAGATTATAGATAGTTGAATAAAGTGACAGTGTGGAATAAAAACTCATTACCTCGTATAGATGATCTATTGACCAGTTACAAGGTGCTCAATATTTTTTCAAAAATTAATTTGAGATATGAGTATCATTAATTAAGGATAAGGAAAGAGGATATTCGAAAAATTTCTTTTAGGACTCATTATGGGAATTATGAGTTCTTGGTGATGTCATTTAGTTTAACAAATGCTATAGCTGTATTCATAGACTTAGTGAATAGAGTATTTAAACTATTCTTGATAAATTTATTATTGTCTTTATTAACGAAATACTAATATGTTTCGAGAGTATAGAGGATCATAAGCAACATTTAAAGATAGTTTTACCAACTATAAGGGAGTATGGTTGGTAAAGATGGTATCTAAGTTGACCCTAAGAAAGTAGAAGCAGTACAACAATGGCATGCCTTACTATAGTTACAGATGAAGATCCAAATCTAACTTGCGCTTTCCATGGTTGTCTGTCTTCCAATCTAGTCAAGCCATAGTTGGATAAGGTACATGAACATATGCTTGTAAAGCATCGATCAACTCCTCAGCATTTGAAGCCGTTATGAGAATTCGTTGTGCTGAGTGTGAGATAAACCTTTGTTCCACTGCCTGATCAAGAAAAGACAACAGACCATCAAAGAAGTGGTTAACATTTAACAAACCTATTGGTTTGTGATGTATATTCAGTTGTGCCCAAGAGACTATTTGGAAAATCTCCTCTAAAGTAACAAAACCCCTGGTAAGGCAATGAAAGTATCAGCATTGCTCATCATTCTAGCCATGCACTCATGCATGGAAGCTACTCTAAATTCTTTCCCAATTGTCTTCCCTATGATGTTGGATGCAGCTAGAGCTGTAGGAATAATACCTAGAACTTGTCATCCTCCTACATGTGCAGCTGTAGACATATACCCTATTAACCCACAGTTACCTTTACCATACATTAAATGAAGTTTTCTTCTTGCCAGCCCTATACCCAGATTTTGTTCTACTTTCACATACTCTCCGTCTTTTTCAAGACTAGAACTACAAAAGACACAAATATTTTGAAACTGACAGAATGCGATTCCCTCCATAACTACACTCACCCTAACTTTGAGTATGAAGGTAAAGATACTAATGCGTGTATTTATGAACTCAGAGAAGAGCATACTTATAATATCCTGTGCAAATAGGCTGGGTATGATTAGAATAGCTATGTGAGTGGCCGGTGGATTAAAGTTAAATTGAAGTTGAATTTTTTAAAAAAATGACGGCACGCATGCATATGTACAGTAGTTGTGATTGTGGCTCATATTAAGCACATAAAGAGAATAACGTTAAGATATTTCTAGAAATTTGTCTTTTCCTTGTTGTCCTTGATGAATCATTGATGTCTTGATTCTTGTAGGAAAGTTGTAGGTGATAGGAGTAATTGTAAAAAAAGAGTGAAAATGCAAACAAGTTAATTATTGAAGAGGGATAATCAAACGATTTTTTTTTCCTAATGTTCTTGCTAGTCGACTATTGGTATTATTAAGTCGACTAGTTTTTTTTGAGAATTTTTTAATTTAGATTGGTTTATTTTACAGTTGATTGATTACATATATTTTAAAGCAATCAACTGCATCGTACCAGTTAACTATGTATTCTTTGTTTTCACAGACTTTTATAAGTTTAGAAATGTTTCTTTTCCACCAAAGATCAACAGTATTAAAGTAGATTTTGGCACATATATTCAAAACATGCAGCCACCGATTTTTGCTGAAATAACAGCTAGATTTTGTTTATAGATTTTCAAGAATTACGACCACCGATTTTCATTTTCTTTCAATGCTTTGTCCAAAATTTTGACTTTCTATTTTGGCACCGTTCTTTATTAAGCTTTTTGCTTGTTCTACTGTATTCTCCCTTATTAATGTTTGGCATTAAATGCAAGGTTCTTTTCCTTCATTACAAGAAAAGTTAATTTCTTTTCTTTGAAACTCAATTATTATGGTGTCCAAGTGGTTAGTAAGTTAAAGTATGGAGATTTTGAAAGATTTTATCTAACAAAGAACGTATTTAAAAAAAAATCTTTATATCAAGTATGTATAACTGTGTAAGTTAGCAGATTATGTGTAAATTAAAAAGAATAGTGAGTTTACAATATATACTGATTGAGTATTAAGGCATAAAGAACACTTAAGTTTAGCTAATGTGGTTGAGAAGGGAAATGAGAATAATTTGAGAACCATGTTCGAAAATAATGTAAAGCAATAAAAGTATTTGTGTTAAGGGTTTATACCATGCTAACTTGAGTCTAGTACCTATGATGTGAATTATATTGAGATTGAAAATTCACTTGTGAACAAGTTTTGAGAAAGGAGATTTTAGAGGAAGCCATAGATTGTGAATATGGATAACCCAAGGCAATAAGGATATACTAAGATATAAAATAATTGTACTAGTATAATGGTAAAAAGAAAATACAAGTGGAATATTTTTTTTTGTTTGGTATGTCAGCATGTAAGAATTGAATATATTGTTTCAAGAGAGCTAATCAAGAAGTTTAGGATCTTAGCTAGATTATAGTATAGCTGATAGTAAATCTAAATGATGTGTTTATACATTAGAAGTTATGCTTTAGGTATTTTTATATAATTTTGGTGAAATTTTGGAAAAAATCATTTATCCTTAGTTGAACTTACCCATATCAGTAATTACCAGGCCAACAAACAAATGACATTATTTGAAGTTTTACATTAAACATCGTAGGACTCCTAATAGGTGGATGAGTTTAATAAGGTTAAATTTTTGGAATCTAATTTGGAATATCATGAAATAGATAGAATATGACTAACCCAAATTGATGATGTTAATCTACAGAGTATGCTTCAAGCGTATGTCTTCGAGTTTGGAGGGAGATCCCTTAGCAGAAATTACCTATAATAAAGCGTTATTGGATGAATTAAAGCCTTATGTAAGAGGTGTTACAAACTTTTTGTTAGATGACTCAGTGGAGTCAGACTTATGGTAAGATGTCATTAATAAAGTGAAATTGATTAGAAAAAAATAAATACAAGAAACTTAATACAGGCCAAAAGTGTATAAGGACCATTAATGTTGAGCACTAGAAATTATCAATTGGTGATCAAATTTTCTTGAAGGACTCACTCATGAAAGAGGTAATGAGGTTTGGGAAAAAAGAAAAAGTTAAGCTCTAGTATATAGGTTCTTTTGAAAATTTGGATAAAGTATGTAAAGTATATATAGCCTAGCTTTGCTATCAGGATTAAGTGATGTTGGTATAGTCTTTCTTGCATTAATGCTAAGGAATTACCTATCAGATTCTTCTTATGTTATTTAATTCTAAGAAATTCAATTGGACAAGAATTTGGCTTAATCATGAAGAAAAACCGATATTTATTATTGATCGACAAGTGAAGAACTTATGATTGAAGGAAATTCCAATGGTTAAGATTATATGGCAAAACCACTGAAGTGAGGAAGCCACTTGGGAAGTAGAAGATGACATGTAGAAGAGATATCCCTAATTATCTGAGTAATAAGGTTGGTAACTTCGAATTATGCCTTGACTTCATTCCCTTCATTTTTCTACAATTTTGACCAAACAATTTTTCAATTCAGCCGTATAATCGCTGCAGATCGGAAATAGATAATCTCAGAAAAAGATAAACTCTGACTTAGAGACCTCAAATTGAAAATTTGACACCGTAGCTGGATTCAGGAGCTAGATAAACCTTAGGATATAAATTTTTTGGGCCATTTGACAACTTTTGTGTAGCGTGAATAGTAATTTCTGACGGTGAACAGTAATTTCTCAACTGTTAATAGTACCCCAATAGTTGACCAATGTTGACCAAGCTCTCGGAGGCCAAATTGCATGATTTTAGAGTAATTTCTTAGGTTTTTGGACCCTCCAGACTCGTTTTTGAGATCCATTTGATCAGATTTGGCTTAGAAAATTATAGTTGGGGCTGTCCAACCTGAAGCCCGAACCTGTGAGTGGATAATTCTTTCTATGACTTACCCCATACTCTTCTTGAACTTAAAATGTATAATTGGTTATGTTTACAAATTATTTATGCTATCATAAGTTTCTGAAATGTGTTAAAATATTTGTTTTGCTTACGAATTGGCACATAGTTCAAGAAGAGTATAGTTTTGGAAATGGATTTTGAAACTCATTGAATATGTGGTTCTAAATGTATTTATCATTATTTGAAAAAGTGAATATTATGTGCATGAGGCATTTATTTATAAAACTATATAGTTGCTGATTATGATTGAATGGCAAGCGTAAAGCTCATAGCGAGTTGCTTGATAATTATACATTGTATTTGATGAATATGCATTTCTATATATGTATTTATATGTATGGATGAATATCGACGAGTTGTATGGCTTGTGATGGTACTGAGTAAGGGACGCCCTATTAGCTTGAGTGAGCCAAGGGAGGGCCGCTCCAACTGGGTGACAGTGGTAATGTAAGGAGGCAGATGGGTGATGAACTCACATTCCCTGATCACTATTATGACTGTAGTCGATCGGTCACTATGCGTATAGCAAATGAGTGAATTGAGTGTGTGGGTTGACCAGATCGTCGAATGAGGCACGTGTATTAAAAGTTATAACTTTATCTCAAAAGCATAATATTTTACTATAGTTTATACAGCTGAGCATAACAACATTTGTTTAATGATCATACCGTGCTGAATATGGTTTTGGATATCTGAATATCCTTTTATTTGAGAATATTTAAAATACGGGTCCTATATGGATGTACTTCTGAACTGTATTTTCTATGTGACAAATTTTAAAGCATAAGTACATCAATATGCTAACCTAAAAGGTTATAGGAGGTATTATCTACTGACTGAGTTGTCAAACTCACTACATAATATTTTCACATTTTTCAGATAAGAATATAGAGTCTGATCTTGAAGATTGGTGATCAATTAGGTGACATATTCTCTGGGTGAGTCTATGTTGCTTTCAAGGCTCAGAATTTTGAATTATATTGTGTTTGTATTCTAGAGTGTGCTCTGAACGCCACAGGATCCCTGCTTTTGTTGTTACTTTGACGTTTCTAACCTGATCTGTATAATGTATGTACATGAGAGAACCTATATGTGTCTATTACCATTGTGTATCTCATTCCTTTACATCCTTAAGCTCACATGCATATATCCATAAGTCGATATTAGGAACCATACGCATAAAAGAATATATACACATCCATATAGGGCAACCCACTTTTCTTATTCCAAGTTTCCACTAGATAACCCTTGATTCTCACATGCCAACTACAGACCATGAATCTCATCACCTAAATCTAGCATCCATTTTTGTTTTATAATCCATTAAACATTTAAAAAAATTCCCATAAATCACTAACACTTATCTAACAACCTTAACTTCTTTCGTCATGATAATATTATAACATTCTTCTAATGCCCACACTATCTTCATTGCTGACCTCAAATCTTTCTTATACTTCCAATACAACGACAGAACATTCTAGCCTACTCAATTTCATTTAACTAACCCCAACACCTTAAAGGATTTCTTAACAATTGTTCACACAAAGTTTTCTAATATTGAGCTATCCCAAATTTTACATAAAGAACTTCAACTTAGTATAACATAACCCATTAGAACATATACCTTGGTCACTTACGCTATACTCGGACTTTATATTAAAATATTTTCCACGTTCCCACTTTGATAGGCCAAACTAATTTACCTAAACTCTACTTTCCACATTCCATCATCAAGGAGTTCTAGCACCATTGATGCTCCTAGTTATATTTTCAAACTATTACAAATCATTTCTCAATCGATTCTTTTCAAAGAAACCTTTCCATGCGCTTTTGGTAGCTAAATCCACTATTTACATTATAAGAAATTTGATGCTGAAGCACCACCAAAATTTTCACTATAAACCAATTTCAATGAATTTTGATCTCTGATTCTTTTGTCTCATCTTTCCTATATGTTCATGGATTTGGCCACTTTGAGAAGTAGGTTTTTAAGTCATCTTTCCTTTAATTTAACCACCACTTCCTCATTACTTCAATTATATTTTAGCTATCCTTCACCATCATAATTATAATTCTAATTAATATTCTTCGTTATTTTCTTTATTTTTAAACTCTTAATGTCAATTTTTTTATATATCTACCCTTCCCATGCAAGATATTAAATAATTTTTCCATCACACACAACAACAAAAATTAACCATAATTCTATACTCTCATTCCCTAGTTTCGACCAACCTTAGGTGATTAGATTTCAATCACCACTCTCTTTCATTTAAATATCTTTTCTTTATGAGATTCATTTTTACTTTAGTAATTTGCATCATTATGAAGTAAAATTTCCAATTGGTGTCCTACAAACCCTAAAACCCGAGATCCATTACTCCTTAGGACTCTAGGATTCTAGCTTCCAACTTCATGTAGTAATTGCTCCCTCATGATCCATTTCGGTTTTTCTTCATCCAAGAAGCATAATTTACTTAATTTCTAACATAAAATATAGTTATTTTGTCAACCATACCATGCATACATTCATCACCACATAAAGCATAATTTTTTCAACACAAACACATGATTTACATGCGCCAAGACATACTTATCCATGGACATCATTAAAAATACTCAAACAAGAAATCTTCCTTGGATTTCTAGGGTTAGAAACCTTATTTAAATCATATAAATTTCAGAATATTTTTCAAAAAGAATTATTGTTAAACCTACCTAATCTATGGTAGAGAAGATGATATTAAAGTCCCAAAAATGGAAGGCAATGAAGTGATTAAGGTAGAGAGATGATACCTGACCTTGAAACCTCACTTCTCCTTTACAACCTCTACCTTTTTCTTTTCTTTTTCTCTTCTTCTCGTTCTCATGCCAAGGCTGTTCTTCTCTTCCCTTCTGCTGGCCAAAACATGGCCATATTTTTATTTCATTAATCACACTAATGAGTTGCCCCCTTGATTTTTATTAAGTCATGATTAATTAGTGCGAGGTGTCCTAGATGAATATTCCTAAGGCTTTGTTTGGATAAATCAAATTCCCAATCTTCTTCAATTTGTCACATTCTTAGAAATCAATAAGATTTAAGCTTTTAATTAAGGTAATTTAATTATCTTAAATTTCTCTTAAAATTCCACATTCACTTACCTAAAAGTTCTCTTTATGCTACTTTGATTTCTTTAAAAATTCAAGACTTGTATATTTGTTATTGCAAATTATTTCCCTCACTAAATTTTGGCCTCACTTAGCATTTTATTCCACAAAATAACTCCTATAAATTTTGCCTAATTATTTATGCTAATTTTATTGCTTATATACTTTATTAATATTTCTAGTGTATATTTTCTTTAATTTGTCTCTTAAATTTTCCTTCGCTTCTTTGCCATATTTCCTCCTTTATTCAATCCTTTAATGGAATATTTACATGCCTTTTAGTGAGAAAAAATAAAGATGTTAGAGGAAAAGGTAAAGCTTGTAGCCTATTAGTTAAAAAGTGGAGTTTTTATTGGGTGGAGATATTGTAGACTAGACGATACTGCAAAGTGAGAGCACCTATCAAAACATGGCATCAAATGAAGTAGTCGCCAAAGCTTTATTTCCCCTTAATTAAGAACAAATCCTATTATAGAAATATCAAATATATCAACAGGGACAAAAATTTGTCCATGAGTATAGTATAGAATTCAAGAGATTGCTTGAGAGAAACAATTTAAGGAAGACTAAAGAACAACAAGTTGCTAGATACCTGAAGGGTATTTAGCTAATTATGAAAGAATAAATAGGGGTATAGGTATTACATATCTTATCTAAAGTACATAATATTGCTTTGAAGGCTAAACTAATGTTATAGGAGAAAAAATAGACCTAACTACCTTTGAAAAAATTATGGTAGGGTAAATTTTATATCCTTCAGGGATAGAAATAAAATAGTGGTTGAAAATCCCACTTGCAATGACTAATAGTAAGAGGAGAAAGTTGTTGGAAAAAGAAGGTTGGTGACATGAGGGAGACACAGAAATTCCAATCCTAATCTTAATCTATATGCCAGACCAGCCCCCGCCAAGTGCTTTAAATACAACCTGCTTACCCATAAATCTAGTGACTGTCTCCTTAGAAAATTAGTCCACATAGTTGACTGAGATGTTAAGGGAGAAAATATCTATTTCAATTTAGATGGACATGATGATGAGTACAAAGAGGAAGCAAACAAAAACCAAAATTATATAGTGCGGTGGATGATGCTATTTGCAAAATAGGAAGACAACATTAGTGGTATAAACTGTTCTAAACCCAGTGCACTATTATTGATTGATTATTTGATGTAATTATAGGCAATGGTAATTGTGAAAATATTATTAGTAAATATGTCATGGAGAAATTGAGGTTTCAAACTAAAAAGCACTATAATCTGTACACTATTTACTAAATCAAGGCAGTAAAGAAAATTTACGTAACATAATACTGCAAAGTAACTTTCTCCATTGGCTAGTACATGGATGATGTATATTTTGATTGTTTAGATATGGATGCTTGTCATTTATTATTTGGTACACCTTAACAATTTGACATTGTAGCATAACATGATGAAAAAAAGAATACCTACAAACCAGAGAAAGATGGTAGACAATTTAGTTTACTATCAATAAAAGGGAGTTCCAAAACCAAATCTTCTAAAGTGGAGGGGAAAAATTTCTTTACCTTCACCCATTCCACACATGACATGGAGACTAAATAAATAGAGCATCTAGAATTAATCAGACCATTGTTAGCATAATTCAAATAGGTGATGTTAGATGAGTTGCTAGATGCATTACCACATTTAAGGGACATGTAACACCACATTTACCTTATTCTTAGAGCTAATTTACCAAATCTACCCTATTACGAAATGAATCTATATGAGAAATAGGTCCTAAAGGAGAAAGTAAAGGACTTGCTATGCAAGGGACATATTTAGGAGAGTATAAGTTTGTGTGCAATTCCTACCCTTCTGACCTTAAAGAAGAACAATAGCTAAAGGACGAGGGTAGATAGTCGAGCCATCAATATAATTACTATTAGGTATAAATTCCTAGTCCTTCAACTGGATGGTATGTTAGATAGATTACACGGTGTGAAGGTATTCACTAAAATTATCTTCGAAATGGGTATTGTAAAATCCATATTTTTCTTGTTGATTAAAAAGACATAATAAATGTTAATTTAAATAGATAAGGAAAAGAAGGAAACTTGATCAAGAATTTCCTAAGGGAAATATTGAATAAAGCATGTGTTTAGAAATTCTAATTTAATTGGTTATTATAGAAAATTGTATATGAAGTAGGAAAATGGAGGAAGATCATTAAGAGGAAAATTGGAAATATTTTCTTTGGTGTGGCGAAATTCTTTAGGTGAGAAAAATTAATATGAGTAATGGTGTGAAACTTTGGAAAATTCAAGAATAGGAATTTTAAAAAAATTGCCCTAATTTAAGAACTAATTTTCTAAGCTTGACACCTTACCCTTTACTATGTGAGTTCCACCTAGATTGCCACCCCATGGATACCTCATATAAGATTTTGCCACCTCACACTAGTGGAGAATTTGCCACATGGATAGGAAATTAAGAAAATGCATCATGGAAGGAATAGGTCAAAGATTGGTCAAAGTATCTTTTAATCCCATGTGTTTGAAGCAAAATCTCTCCCACTTAAAGGAGCATTTTGGCCAAGCATGGATTAAGGAGGGAAAAAAAATTCTAAGAGGGAAATAGGAGCTCACATGATGCAATAGTAGCCCACAATGGTGAGCACTGATTACCTCTTGTTAGTGCACAATAAGTAAACCAATTGAGTGTTCAATAAGTAAGTGAGTTGGCCAATGAGTGTCTCATAAGAAAGGCCATTTAATCACATGAATTTTAAGAATTTATCACACCCGTTTGAAGACACATTTTTGGACAAGAATGAGGGGAAGAAAACCAAAATCATGGCACCCTATATGAAGCTAAGTAATGAGCCATAATGATGTGTTTATGGAGTACCCCACAAGTAAAGAAAATAACTAATGATTGGAGAAGTTGACAACATGTAATTTTTAAGCAACTGGCACTATTAGCAAGGGAAGGTTTCGGTTAAGAGCAAGGGGGAAGGAAAGCCAAATTTTTGAGGAAGGAAGTGTTAACTCTAATTTTATTAGAGTTATTATATGATTTTCTCAGCCTACTATTATGAAAATTAGTTGATTGGGTTAATAATTATCTCTAAAAATGTTTGGTTTTGTGTCTTTCAAGTATAAGATCATCTAATGCATTAACTATAAACTTATGTAAGTTTTTGCATGAAAAATGGGTCATTAAATTGGAATATGCTGTACGTAGTAGCCTATTGGTATTTTATTGCAAAAATTGGGGCTGAATATTGTACTTTTTGATACAAGTGGCTGAGAACAATCTTCAAACTGTCCACGATGAAGCAAATACATATTCCTTGGCCTTACACCTTTTGTAGGCTTTATTTGATTAGAAAAAATTGTTAATCATTTTTGGTGTGACGCCTGCTACAATTTGTTTCTCCATTCCTCAACGGTGAAGTGCAATAATGCAGCTAAAGTGGAGATGGGAAGGTAGCTGGCAATTGGAGGGCAAACTTGGAAGATTGTAAAAATATGCCACCTCACCAATAGTACAACTGTAGAATAAAAATGGAAAGGCTAGCAGAAAATAGACGAATGCATAGAATATGTAGAGAAGGCACATCAGCTACTGTTCCATTGGGGAGCTTTTGGACAAAAAAGGAAATATTAATTGCTGGTTTGGAAGAAAAAAGACAATGGCTACAGGAAAGAAAAGAGGAGGAGTAGAACAACTTAGACAAGAAAAGGAAGCCTCTAATAGAATTTCTTTACTTGTCTACTGTCATTTCTGCTCTACTTCATTTCTTCTTTGCGATTATGGCTATTTTGGTATTCAAACTTGTAAATAACTTGGATATGCTACTTGGCTAATTTTCCAACTAGGATTATAGAAGGAATGATTATGGATTTTAAGCACATTTAAGTCATTGATTGCTTTTGCTTAAGTAAATGTTCTTGATATTCAAATTAATTTTGCAAATCTTCATTTCTACCATTGCTTGATCACCAATCATAGGATACAGAAACTAAAATTGAATTTGGAAAGGTTAATGAAGGTTGGACTGAGTTTGATTGTGATGGGTTTAGTTAAATCTAAGATTGATGCTAAATTTGCAACTATTATTGGAATATATAGTTGTCCCATATAACCCAATGGTTTTGGAGCATTAATTGATGTTATTAAGGTTAGATTTATATAGGAATGTATAAAATTAAACTTTAAGAATGAGTTGGAACGGAAATTCTGGAAAGAATTTGTTCAGAATATAAAACTGGTTACTAGAGCGTTTGTTGTAGCAAAGTCGGATCAAAATTAGTGCAAAAATTCATATCAATCCTAAAGCAATCTTAGTTGACTTTATCATCATATTTTATTTTGTTAATCTAGTATTGTTACGAGTAATCATTTTAGTTAGTCCTTTACTTTGCTCATTTACCTAGTTTATAATTGAATTTAATTTCTTAATCATCAATAAAGTTTTGTCACTGTAATTACTGTTAATTTCTACATTAATTTCTAGTTAGCAATTCCTTGATACTTTCTCATCACTTTATTACTTGTCTACGATACATGCACTTGCGTCTTTATATTACATATACAATTTCAGCAACAAGTTTTTCACGTCGTTGTCGGGGAATTGAAAAATTAGAAATTATTTTGTAGATTGACTAGTGTTAGTGGATTTAATTCTTAAGGCGTCTTGGTGCTTTGGGCAGGTGTTAAATAAATGCATGAACAAGCAAGAAGAAGAACTATTACCATTAGATCCTGAGATTGAGTGAACTTTTTGACGAAGAAGAGGAGAATAGTTAGGTCTACGCCAAGTGGTATCAATGGCTCATCCAAGGGGTGGTAACTTGGATTACTGTGACAGTGTCTTGAATTCTTATGTTCAGCCAAATCTGGATGGGATAAATTCGAGTATAGTGAGACTAGAAATTCAAGCTCTTCATTTTGAGCTTGATTTTTCAAATGTTGCAAACTACTGGGCAATTTAGTGGGCTACCTATAGAAGATCCTCACCTTCACCTTAAAGTGTTCATAGAAGTTACTAATGCATTTAAGATGAATGAGGTAACAGATGAAGTTTTGAAGCTCAAATTATTCCCATATTCTTTAAGAGACTGAGCAAGAGTGTGGTTGAATTCTTTACCACATAATTCTATTGCCAACTAAATGATTTGGTTGAGAAGTTCTTGATGAAGTATTTTCCACCTACCAAGAACGCAAGGTTGAGAAATGACATCACTTCCTTTCAATAACTAGATGGACAGTCATTATATGAAACCTGGGAAAGGTACAAGGAGCTACTAAGGAGGTGTCCTCACCATAAGATTATGTATTGTATTCAGATAGAGACTTTTTATAATGGTCCCAATGCTCAAACAAGAACTATAGTGGATGTAGCGGCTAATGGAGCACTTCTATCTAAAACATATAATGAAGCTTATGAATTGCTTGAAAGGATGGCTAGCAACAATTATCATTGGCCTATGGATAGAGTCTCAATTGGAAAAGAGTTGCTAGTATACATGAGGTAAGTGAAGTCACTTCTCTTACGACTCAAGTAGCTTCATTGGTCAATATCTTGAAAAACCAGCATTTGAATCACCCTTAAAGTGTTAACTTAGTTCAAGAAACAAGAGTATCAAGAGTTCTTTGCAATGGGTCTCATTTATTTGAGAGTTATCTCTTAAATCTGGAGGTAGTATGCTATATCGGGAACATGAATTGCAAAAACAATCCATATTCAAATACTTATAACCCAGGTTGGAGGAAGCATCCTAATTTCTCTTAGAGTAATCACAATGCTGGCCAAGGAAGTAGTTTTATGCCTCAAAGCCCACAAATTTCGCTAGGGTTTCAACAACAAAAGCATCAAACTAACGAGTTTCCAAACTCCTTAGAGTCTTTGCTTAAAGAATATATGGCATGGAATGATGCTGTGATCCAGAGTCAAGTTGCTTCATTAAGGAACTTGGAGATCCAAGTTGGGCAGCTAGCTAATGAGCTAAAGAATTGATCTTTAGGGACACTTCCAAGCAATACTAAAATTCCTAAGAGAGATGGAAAGAAGCATTGTAAGGCTATAGCTTTTAGGAGTGGAAATGTAGTAGAAACAATTGAAGTCAAGAAAAAGAATTAGAAAGACCCCATTGCAAGTCTAGAGAAAGCAAAAAAAAAAAAAATAGGGGCAAGTTGAGGAAGAAAGCATAGAAGTAGAAAATTCTAGAGCCAATGTTGCAACATTGCTCTAGCAAAATGTTCAGCAGCACAGACCACCTTCACCATTTCCTCAATGAGTTCAAAAGCAGCAGCAAGGCTAGCAATTCAGAAGGTTTATGGATATCCTTAAGAAGCTACACATTAATATTCCTCTTGTGGAAGCATTGGAACAAATGCCTAACTATGTGAAGTTTATGAAAGAAATTTTGACTCGGATGAGGCAATTTAGGGAATTCGAGGCTGTTGCTCTATCTTGAGAATGTAGTGCTGTGTTACAAAATAAATTGCCACCCAAACTTAAAGATCTAGGTAGTTTCACGATTCCATGCTATATTAGGAACCAATATTTTGGCAAGGTTTTGTGTGATTTGGGTGTAAGCATTAATCTCATGCCTTTGTCGATATTCAAGAAATTGGAGATTGGAGAAGCTAGGCCTACCACTATTTCATTGCAGTTGGCAGAAAAATCTATAGCTTATCCAGAAGGAAAAATAGAAGATGTCTTGGTCAAGGTGTATAACTTTACCTTCTCAGTGGATTTTATAGTTTTGGATTATAAAGTTGATGTAGATGTACCAATCATTTTAGGAAGGCCATTTTTAGCTACTGGTCAAACTTTAATTAATGTGCAAAAGGTGAATTGACATAATGAGAGTACAAGATGAGCAAGTCACATTCAATGTCTTTCAATCCATGAAGTTTCCAAGTGATGCAGAGTAGTATTCAGTTATTTCTTTAGTAGATTCTTTAGTATCTGAGCAGTTTGAGAAGTGCTGAGGGACCTATTACAGTTTTCTTTACATGATAGTTCAGATTTATAGGGTAAAAATGAAAAAGAATGGGTTTGGATAGAAAAAAAAATAGGGTGTTGGAAAGAAAAAAATGAAGGTTGAGCCATTAGACACACCTTTTTAGGAGTTGAAGTTGCCAAAATATCAGTTGATGAGCCACTAGCTTCAGAGTTGAAGCCACTACCCTCACACTTAAAATATGTTTACTTAGGTGATTTGTCTACTCTACCAGTCATTATTTTAGTACATTTGATTGAGGAGTAAGAGAGCTAATTAATCAGTGTATTGAAGAAATTTAAAAGAGCTGTTGGGTGGACACTTACAGACATTAAGGGCATTAGTCCTTCATTTTGTATGCATAAGATTTTATTAGAGGACAATGAAAAAGGGTCAATTGAAGCTCAACAAAGGCTTAATCCGATAATGAAAGATAAGGTGAAGAAGGAGATCATTAAATGGTTAGATGCTGTAATTATCTACCTTATATCGGATAGCTCTTGGGTTAGTCCAGTTTAGTTTGTTCCTAAAAAGGGGGGCATGACCATGGTGGAAAATGAGAACAACGAATTAATTCCAACTAGAGTTGTTACTATATGGAGAATTTGCATGGACTAGAGTTGTTAGACCAAATTGCGGGAAGGGAGTACTATTGTTTCTTGGATAGGTACTCAGGATACAACCAAGTTGCCATAGCACCTGAGGACCAACACAAGATGACATTCACTTGCCCATATGGACTTTTTGCATTTCGGAGGATTCCTTTTGGGTTATGAAATACACCAGCCATTCAAAGATGTATGATGGCAATTTTTACTGAAATTATGGAGCAGTTTGTTGAAGTTTTTATAAATAATATCTCTATTTTTGGAAATTCCTTTGGCTTATGTTTGGGAAATCTAGCCAAGGTTCTCCAAAGGTGTGAGGAGACAAACCTTGTGTTGAATTGGGAGAAATGTCATTTCATGGTGAAAGAAGGAATTGTATTAGGACACAAAGTTTCTCAAGATGTTCTAGAAATTGACAAGGCCAAGGTAAAAATCATTGAGAAGCTACCTCCTCCCACTTCCATAAAGGGTATTAGAAGTTTGTTTAGGCATGCTGGATTCTGTAGACGATTTATTGAAGATTTCTCCAAGGTTGCTAAGCCTTTTTTCAATCAACTAAAAAAAGATAGAAAATTTTGCTTTGATGGAGATTGTATGAAAGCATTCCTTGATCTTAAAGAGAAGTTGAGTACAACACCTGTTCTTGTGGCACTGGATTGGGCATCACCATTTGAGCTTATGTGTGATGCTAGTGATGAGGCTTTAGGAGCTATTCTAGTGCAGTGGAGGAACAATGTATTTCATTCTATATACTATGCTAGTAAGATGCTACAAGGGGCTCAAGGCTCAACTTAATTACATTGTGATAGAAAAATAATTACTCGTTGTTGTGTTTTCTTTTGAAAAGTTTATATCCTACCTAGTTGGCATAAAAGTGATTGTGTATACTGACCACTCTGCTATCAAATACCTAATAGAGAACAAGGATTCAAAGCCCAGACTCATTCGATGGGTGATTTTATTGTAAGAATTTGATTTAGAAATCAAATATAGGAAGGGAACTGAGAATCAAGTGGTTTACCACCTTCTAAACTTGAACAAGACAAAGAAAATTTATAGGAAATCAATGAGAAGTTTTTGGATGAGCAACTCTTCCTGATGTCTCAAACTCAAGTGCCATGGTATATTGATTATGTGAATTATTTGGTCAGTGGACTACTACCATCAGATTTAACATCATAACAAAAGAAGAAATTTCTGCATGAGGTCAAATTCTACCATTGGGATGAGCCATATATTTTCAAGCAATGTGCTAACCAACTGATTAAGAGTGCATTCTCAAAGAGGAAATGGAGTCTATCTTGCACCAATGCCATGCCTCACCCTATAGAGGCAATTTTGGAGGAATTTAAACTGCGATCAAAGTATTACAAGTAGGTTTTTATTGGCCTTCACTGTTTAAGGATGCCCATTGTTTTGTAATGCAATGTGATAGGTGACAAAGAGTGGGGAACATATCAAGAAGACATGAAATACCTCTAAACAACATCCTGGAAGTAGAATTATTTGATTTTTGGGGGATTAATTTTATAGTGCCTTTTCCTTCAAGCTTTGGGAATCAATATATTATAGTTACTACTGATTATGTCTCAAAGTGGGTGGAAGCCAGATCATTTCTAACTAATGATGCAAAGGTTGTGACAAGATTCCTAAAAAGAGAACACCTTTACCAGATTTGGCTCTCTAAGAGCAATCTTCAGTGATAGAGGATCTCACTTTTGCAATAGACAATTTAAAGTATTGCTGGCCAAGTATGGGGTTAAACACAAAGTGGAAACTCCTTATCATCCCCAAACTAGTGGGTAAGCCAAAATTTCAAATAGAGAAATAAAGAGAATTTTGGAAAAAACTATCAGTCCAAATAGAAAAGATTGTTCTGCAAGGTTAGATTATGCTTTGTGGGCTTATCGAACAACATATAAAACAACTTTGGGGATGTCTCCATACAAGTTAGTATTTGGCAAAGCTTGTTATTTTTCGGTGGAGCTAGAGCATAGAGCTTACTGGTGAGAAAAGAATGCTGATGTTTAATGAACTAGAAGAATTTTGAAGGCAATCTTATGAGAATGCAAAACTCTATAAAGAGAAGACAAAACAATGGCACGACAAGAGGATACAGCCACAAAAATTTGAAGTGGGGCAATAAGTGTTGTTATTCAATTCTAGATTGATGCTTTTCCCTGGAAAAATCAAATCTTGCTGGTTTGGTCCGTTCCGTATTAATTAGATTTTTCCATTTGGAGCAATTGAATTGGAAGAGGAAATATTTGGGAGAAAATTCAAGGTAAATAGGCAGAGGATCAAAAATTACTTTAGAGGTGATGTGGACCAACAACAAACATCAATGCCATTGTAAGAAGTATAAGAGGGAAATAGTCGAATTGTCGACTCTAAATTAAGAGCTAATGGAGGCAACCCATGTCTTTACAAATTTTCATTTATTTTATAGTTGTTAATCTAGTTTTATTTTGGTTTTAATATTATTTCTTTTTAATTTTATAGGCCAAATGGAGTAGAAGAACTGCAAATTTGAGTTTCCAACATTTGCCACAGAAATACTGTAGCAAAGGCAACTCTCCAAGAAGCACGGAGTTTTTTTTGGCAAGGAGCTAAATGAACACTTGGTCACGCTAAAGAATTGGGCTAGAAAGGAATGGGTTGATTAATCCATGGAATGAGTTATGATAATGAATAAGAAATGAAAAGACTAGGGTTTTAAAGTCCATAAAAAAAGAAAAAAAAAGAAAAAGAAAAACGGTGAAAACCATTAAAGTGCCTTAAGTTGCGCTACCACATTCTTTGTCAACCAAGCTTCCGTGCTGCTTGTTTTGATTTCTGCAATCTGGGCAATTTTGTGAAGGTGCTGAAGGTTATGCTTAAGGTTACTGCTTGTTGTTCTAGGCCTTGGGTAAAGGATCTGTGAACAAGTTGAAGCTCGTTGGTGGTAATCAATTAGTCAAGCTATCATTTCTCTCTCTGAAGCTTGTAGTCTCAAGGTTGGTTTCTAATCCTTCCAACTGATTAGTCTTAGAATCATGCTGAGAATTAAATTAGTGGCTAAGAAGGCGAGTTTAGTGGAGAAATTTACTTCGGAGGAAAACAAAGAAAGGCATGATGAAGAAACTTGTAAAAGGTCATTTTGTGGAGAAAAAGGATTTAGTTTCAAAAATATAGAGGATTTAGGAATGCCTAGATTTGACTTGGTATATACATGCATATTAGGAATTATAATCATTTTCTTTTTATTTTGGCAAAGATGCGAATTGGTAGCAGTGAGGACACTGTTATTTGTTGAGTTAGGGGGTGAGTGGTGAGTTGATGACAAGTGTTTGTGACTGTTTTGTGTTCTGAAATGCTATCTACTTGTAAGTGCATATTTGTTTTGATATGAAAATTAGGTGAATATACATATATAGTTATAAAAATATATATTTTCTTGCTGCTTTGCTGTTGGTTCAAGGAAACCTTAGGAAGAAAGGATGGAAATTGAACAGATTGAATGGAGAATTATTGCATATTGACTTCTTATAATTTGAAACTTTCTATTATGGGCATTAAGCTATGGTTAGTCTCTATTGAGAAAAACTTGAGAAATTTTCTATGTAAGGGAGACCTAAGATTTTAGAGCTAATTTTGAAAGTCTCTTGAAGCAAAATCTCAGAAAGCTAGACAAAAGGAGACAAAAGTTGAAATTGTAATGGAATTTATGTTAAGAAGGGCTTAAGTTTGCGGGGTTACCAAAAAATAATTTACTCCGATGTCTTTATTGTTACATAGTAACCAAGAGTATGCATGAGCCAAATGTGTACTTTTGCATAAAACAGTGACATAAGGTATGAGTATGCAATTCCTAAAAGGTGATAGTGTTGAGTTACCGGGTGTCTTCATCGCAAATGTTGACATTCGCATCAAAAAATAGAAATGACCACAAAGAAAGAAGAAGAAGAAGAAGAAGAAGAAGAAGAAAAAGTAAAGAGGTGTTGGTGAAATATGTTGTATACCATCCTTAATGCCCTACTATATATTGTAATCCTTTTGCCTTTGATTAGTTTGGTGTGCTTGCATTAGTAGAGAGAGACTTGATAAGTTAGCATATGAAATCGTTAATGGGGTTCCAGGACCTTGATTGATTATGACTTAAGTGATTCTTGAAAGACTAACCGTAGTACACACATACACTTTAGGGAAGTTTCAAATTTGAGAATAAGTATATGAAAAGCTGACATTCAGTTAGTTTTTTCTGAAGTAACTCTGAGGGATGAGAACTAATGACATTGCTTTATGAAATTAAACTTGCTTGGGGTTGTATTGTTGAGAGAGGATGTCAAAGTGAAGGGAAAGCATGAATTTGCAAGAAGTAATTGCTTGAGGACAAGTAAGATTTTAAGTTTGGGGGGGGGGGGTTTGTTAACTCTAATTTTATTAAATTTATTATATTATTTTCTCATCCTACTATTCTGCAAATTAGTTGATTAGGTTAATACTTCTCTCTAAAATTGTTTGGTTTCGTGTCTCTCGAGTATAAGATCATCTAATGCATTAACTATAAACTTATGTACGTTTTCACATGAAAAATGGCTCATTAAATTGGAATATGCTGTGTGTTGTAGCCTATTGGTATTTTATTGCAAAAATTGGGGCTAAATATTGTACTTTATGATACAGGTGGCTGAGAAAGATCTTCAAACTATCCATGATGAACAAAATACATATTCATTGGCCTCACGCCTTTTATGAGCATTATTTAATTAGAAAAAAATCATTCTGGCATGTCGCCTGTTGCAGTTTGTTTCTCCACTCCTCAATGGTGAAGTGCAACAATGCATCTGAAGTGGAGAAGGGAAGGCAATTGGCAATTAGAGGGAAAACTTTGAAGATTGCAAAAAAAAAATTCCACCTCACCAAGAGTACAACCTTAGCATATAAATGGAAAGGCTAGCAGAAAAGAGACGAATGCATAGAATACGTTGAGAAGGCATAGCAGCCACTGTTCCATTGGGGAGCTTTTAGACAAAAAAGGAAACATTGGTTGGAGGAAAAAGGATGACGGTTGTAGGAAAGAAAAGAGGAGGAGTAGAACAACTTGGGCAAGAAAAGAAAGCCTCCAATAGAATTTCTTTACTTGTCTATTGTCATTTCTACTTCTACTTTATTTCTTCTTTGTGATTATGGCTGTTTTGGTATTCAAACTTGTAAATAACTTGGATATGCTACTTGGCTAATTTTCCAGCTAGGATTATAGAAGGATTGATTATGGATTTTAAGCACATTTAAGTCATTGATTGATTTTGCTTAAGTAAATGTTCTTAATATTCAAATTAATTTTGCAAATCCTCATTTCAACCATTTCTTGATCACCAATCGTAGGATACATAAATTGAAATTGAATCTGGAAAGGTTAATGGAGGCTAGACTGAGTTTGATTGTGATGGATTTAGCTAAATCTAAAATTGATGCTAAATTTACTAATATTATAGGAATATATAGTTGTCCTATATAACCAAATGGTTTTGGAGCATTAATTAAGGTTCTTAAGGTTAGATTTTTATAGGAATGTGTAAAATTAAACCTTAAGAATGACTAGGAACGGTAATTCTGGAAAGAACCCATTCAGAATATAAAACTGGTTACTATAGTGTTTGCTGTAGCAAAGTAGGAACTAAATTAGTGCAGAAATTCATATCAATCTTAAAATAGTCCTAGTTGACTTTATCATCAAATTTTATTTTGTTAATCTAGTAATGTTGCGAGTAATTTAGTTAGTCCTTTACTTAGCTCATTTACCTAGTTTATAATTGAATTTAATTTCTTAATCATCAACAAAGTTTTGTGATTGTAATTGCTATTAATTTCTAGTTAAAAATTCCTCATAGGATGGTACTGTAACATCCCATAATTTTTATTTTTCATAATATTGTCTTGCTATAAAAAAATATATTTTTATTTGTTTAAAAATGATTATGTTATGTTAAAAGCAAGTATACTTTTAATTAAAGTAATTATTGTTTTTCTTAAAATAATTATATTGGCCTTTAATAAATTTTTGTTGTATTTTTAGAAATATTCTTTCTTTTATTATGTATAAAGATATTTATTTTGTGATTTGTTTTATTAAGATTTTTATCAAGAAAAATAATGATTTAAGAGTTTAATTAAAGGTTTATGAGAATGTAAATTTTTAGAAATTTTTGGGATGTTTTAGGATGAAAAACGATATTTATATTAATTTATATAAAATAAAATTCCATTGTTCAATTATTAAATAATAATAATAATAATAATAATTATAAAGAATAAAGAAAAGGGGGAGGGGGGACAAAAACATGAAATACAGAGAAAAAGAATGAATAGTGAAATAGTGTGAATAATATCTCTATATTTTCACTCTAGATCTGGAGTGCCTATTGGCATCTGATCTCAAAACTAAGAGTACCACTGGATTCATGACAGAGAATACTACAATTTTGACCGAATAATTTCTCAAATCAGCTGTAGAATCGTCGTAGATCGGAAGTAAAAAATCTTAGAAAAATGTAAACTCTGAAACTCTTACTTAAAGACCTCAAATTGAAAATCTGACACTGTAGATAGATTCATGAGCTAGATAAACCTTAGGATATGAAATTTTTTAGCTATCTGACAACTTTTTATTCTTGGTGAATAGTATTTTTCGGTCATGAATAGTGACCAAGTTCCTTGAGTCATTTTCTTGATTTTTGGACCTATCAGACACGTTTTTGAAGTCTGTTTAGTCAAATGTGGATTGGAAAAGTGCATTTTGGGGTTGTCCAATTTGGAGCCCTTACCTTATGAGTAGATAATTCTTTCTATGACTTACCATATATTCTTCTTGATCTTTAAACATGTATTTGATTATGTTTATGAGATATTAACACTTTTAAATGTTTTTGAAATATATTAAAATTATCTGAATTGCTTACAATTTTTATTATAGTTCAAGAAGAGTATAGTTTTGAGAAATGGATTTTTGAACTCATGGTATATCTCATTTCACATGTATTTCTCATTAAATGGTGAAATGAATATTTATGCAAGTGATATTGATTTATAAAGCTATATGATTGCCTCGAGAAAGGGCATGTATATGTGATTCTAAATGTATTTATCATTATAATATCGACAGGTTGTGTGGCTTGTGATGGTACCGAATAGGGGATGCTCTATTAGCCTGAGTGAGCCGAGGGAGGGCCGCTCCAACTGGGTGACAATGGTAATGTAAGGAGGCAGATGGGTGATTGACTCACATTCCCTGATCACTATTGTGACTGTAGTCGATCGGTCGCTATGCGTATAGCAAATGAGTGTGTGGGTTGAGCATATTGTCGAATGAGGCAGGTCATTTTCAAAGTTATAACTTTATCTCAGAAACTTAATATTTAACTATAATTTATACAACTGAGCATAACAACATTTTTTTAATGATCATACCGTGCTGAATATGGTTTTGAATATTTGAAATACGGGTCCCATATGGATGTACTTTTGAATTGTATTTTTTATGTGACAAATTTTAAAACATGAGTACATCCATATGCTGACCTAAGAGGTCATAAGAGGTATTATCTGCTCACTGAGTTGTCAAACTCACTACACAATATTTCCACATTTTTCAGATAAGAATACAGAGTCTGATTCTTCAGATAGTTGACTAGTTAGATGACATGAACTCCAAGTGAGTCTACTTTTTTTTCATGGCTCATAGATTTTGATTTATATTATACTTGTACTTTTGAGTATACTCTGAAATGCCACAAGCAGGATCCCTGCTTCTGTTGTTACTTTGACATTTATAACTTGGTTTATATAATATATATACGTGAAAGAACCTATATGTATCTATTTTTATGACAAAGAATAGTGTTATGCATGTTAAGAAAAATATCTGATTGCGGAATAAAAAATGTTTATTTCACGTGCTGTAAAATTAGTGGCGTTACAAGTTGGTATAAGAGCATTAGGTTTGCCTGTGGCTATCAGTGCAAAGGATTCTTTGGTAGGACTTTTAGTATGGATATGAGCCGGACATATTTATACTTCAGGTGCTACTAAGGGATTCTATAGGATTTCAATTTCCTTTCTATTTCAAGTTATTAAATTTCCTAGTATAAAGTTGATTGAGTATTGTGATATCTTAAGTGGTATCTATAGGTTAATTACTACCTGAAAGTGAGAGGGATAGATGTTCTAGAGAATTTTTGGAATTTAGACAAATGTCAAATATGATCATTTTTGAATATAATATCCGTTTTACCTGAATGTCTGGATATGGTAGACTTTGATGTTATATTAGAAATGGATTGGTTGGCAACATGTCAGGCCATTTTAGAATGTCATTCGAAGATTATTAAATTTAATATTCCTGGAGAATCTTCTTTCTTGGTACAAGGAGACTATAGTGAGGTACCCAAAAATCTAATCTCTATTTTAGCAATCTATAAGTTATTACAAAAAGGTGCTAAGGATATTTGGCAGTAGTGAGAGATGTTGATATAAAGTATACTAGTGTAAATCAAGTTTCAGTGGTTAGAGATTTTTCTGATGTAATTCTTGAGAAATTGTTAGGATTACCTCGAAACGTAAAATAGAATTTGGTATTGATTTACTTCCTGAAACCCAACCAGTGCCTATACCCCTATATAAAATGGTAACGACTGAACTCAAGGAATTGAAGAATTAGTTGTAAGCCTTGTTGGTCAGGAGATTTATATATCCTAGTACTCCTTCTTGGAAAGCTCCAATACTATTTGTGAAAAACAAAAGATGGATTGTTGCGATTGTGCATAGATTATAGAAAGTTGAATAAGGTAATAGTGTGGAATAAATAATCATTACCTCGTATAGATAATCTATTTGACCAGTTATAAGGTGCTCAATATTTTTTCAAAAATTGATTTGAGATATGAGTATCATTATTTGAGGATAAGGGAAGAGGATAATTGGAAAATTTCTTTTAGGACTCACTATGGGCATTGTGAGTTCTTGGTGATGTCATTTAGTTTGATAAATGCCCTAGTTACATTCATGGACATAATGAATAGAGTATTTAAACTATTCTTGGATAAATTTATTATTATCTTTATTTACGGAATACTAATATTTTTCAAGAGTACAGAGGATCATAAGAAATATTTAAAGATAGTTTTACCAACTCTAAGCGAGTATGGTTGGTAAGGATGATATCCAAGTTGACCCTAAGAAAGTAAAAGCGGTACAACAATGGCCATGTCTTCCTATAATTATAGATGAAGATCCAAATCCAATTTGTGCTTTTCACAGTTGTCTATTGTCCAATCTATTCGAGCCATAGTTGGATCAGGTATATGAACATATACTTGTAAAGCTCAATTAACTCCTCAGCATTTGAAGTCGAGATGAGAATTCGTCGTGCTGAGAGTGAGATGAACCTTTGTTCTATAACTTGATCAAGAAAATACAACACCATCAAATAAATTGTTAAAATTTAACAAACCTATCGGTTTGTTATGCATATTCAGTTGTGCCCAAGAGACTATTTCAAAAATCTCCTCTAAAGTACCAAAACCCCTTGGTAAGGCAATGAAAGCATTAGCATTACTCATCATTCTAGCCATGCGCTCATGCATGGAAAAAATCCTAAATTCTTCCCCAATTGTTTTTTCTGTGATGTTGGATGCAGCTAGAGTTGTAAGAATGATACCTAGAACTTGACATCCTCCTACATGTGCAGTTATAGACACACACCCCATTAATCTATAGTTACCTCCACCGTACACTAAATGAAGTTTTCTTCTCGCTAGCACCATACCTAAGTTTTGTACAGTTTTCACATACTCTCCATCTTTCCTAGGACTGGAACCACAAAAGACACAAACATTTCAAAATTGATGGAATGCGATTCCTTCCATAGCTGCACACACTTTAACTTTGAGTATGAAAGTAAAGATATTAACATGTACATTTATAGAACTCAGAGAAGGGAATACTTATGATAGCTATGCGAATAGGTTATGATAGCTCTAATTCATTAGAGTTTCTCCATGCTTTTCTGGGATTATTTTCTGTGCACTCTGACTTATTAGCATTCATACTCCTAGTTTTAATAAGATATTTTGCATTCCATGGATGCAAGATCACCCATTCTGCTTGCTATGACAATTCAGTATACATATGCGGCAAACATGGCAGCAAACCAAGTGATATTGAATGAGCTTGACCCTTTTTAATATAATGTAGATAATGATGAGTTGATCCTGTTTGATATGGTGCAGGTGGCAGGGAGTCAGAGCAGTGCAGTAGGCATGACCACTACCTAGTAGGGGGAAGGAGCACCCAACTGACACAGAAACTGCCTCCACTACTGGAAGTGGGGAGAAAGCTACTAGAAGAGTTGCTGGCCGAAAAGTAGGAAGAATGTCAGCATAATCAGGCCATTTTAATAGGACCACAAGGCCTGACTATAAAAGGAAGAAAACAGAGTGCAGGAAAGAGGATGCGATGGGGGACAAAGAGGAAAATAGTAATAGTGAACCCAGAATCCCTGACAGGAGGGGGTTATGAGAAAACACCCTAGCTGAGGATACGCTAACATTGCATGGTGAAGCATTGGAGTGAGGACGAGACTGCTGTTCCAGAATTCCTTTGATCCCTTTGTGATTTTTATTGTTTAGCAGGAAACTGCATTTGTCTATTTATTTTAGTCGTATCACTTAGACTGCATACTGGTATTTTTCTAATATCTGTAACCAGTTTAGCTATGAGGCTGAGCTAATTTCCAGCTAGGGTTGTAGAAGGGTTGTAATGAACACAAGCACATTTTAATTTATCAATGATTTTGCTGCAGCTTTGCTGTATCATTCAACTGTGTGTGTATGTTTTAATTTCTTCTGATAACTGAAATTTAATAGAGGCAGACTAGGCCAATATTTACCTAGAAGGGTGGTGGTGGCTGGAGAAAGAGTTGAATGTGTGGGATTAGCCAATATAGGGATATATGGTTGACCTATTTAGCCCAATAGTTAGGAGTTTTAAGCACAATTCTGGGGTTAGGATTGATACAGGGATGTGTGTCCAAACCCCAGAGTTGCATGGAATGGAAGTTTGGAAATACCCCATTCAAGAAAGACTAGGCACTGAGGAAATTGCTGTAGCAATTTCTAGAGCAAAATGAGTGCAGAAGTTCATGGCAACCCTGGTTCACCTAATATCCCTTTCTTTTATACCCTAGTATCTCTCAGCTTACTTATAGTCTTATCGAGTTTGTTCAATCCTAATCCATCTTGAACACAAATCATGTGAACCAACCAAATTTTGCTACAACATTTCACAAGTTTAAGTATTCTATAGTAGTTTTTAGTACACTCGTCGTGGGACGATACTCACTCATCATTTTATTACTTGGTCATGATACGTGCACTTGCGTTCTGACATTGCATACACACTTTGCAACCAATAGGTTGGGAATAATTAGAACAACTATGCGAATGATTGGTGGATATAAACTAAATTAAAGGTGAAATTTTCAAAAAATGACGGCAAGCATGTATATGTATAGTAGTTGTGATAGTCGCTCATATTAGGCATTTAAGGAGAATAAGGTTAAGATATCACCAGAAATTTATCTTTTCCTTGTTGTCCTTGATGAAGCATTGATGTCTTGATTATTGTAGGAAAGTTGTAGGTGATAGGCGTAATTGTAAAAAAAGGGAGTGAAAATGCAAAAAAATTAGTTGTTGAAGAGGGACAATCAAATGATTTATTTTGTTTTCCCAATGTTTTTGCCAGTTGACTATCAATATTATTAAGTTGACTAGTGTGACAACTCCATTTAAGTAACAATTTTTTTTATATTTGTAAAAGTCCATGAAGTTATTACCTCTTTACAACTTAACTCAAAATAACATTTATTTAGTTTATACAACACTGAGTTCAGATACACATCATTATTTTACAAACATCCAAACAAAAGTCTAACAAATACATATTAGCCCAAATCATCTACGTAGATCACTTCCTGGGACACTGATACGGGTGGCAGCACCTCCACCGAAATTTCAGTTACAGCTACAACAGATATATCTTATATAATCGGTACTTTCCCAAGGTAGGGCAGCTCGATCCATCGTACAGCAATAATAAGAGTCATAGAGAATAGCTGCATAATTAATTTTCTGAACATGATAAGGAAAAATAGTGAGAATTAAATCCCAGTAAGTTCAACAATAAATCATCATTAATATAGCTCATCACGTTATGTTCATCTGTATAAACTACAGCAAATATATTTGGTCATATCGATGCACTTAATCTATGCACATGAAAATTGTACAGTAATGACATGTATGACAGAATTAACTATTTTCAGAATATCATATGATGACTATCAATTTATTCTCATATTAAGCTACCCTAGTCAGGGTGAGTATTTTCTATTCTTCGGTACGGGCTTTTCTCGCGCCGTCCGACATGGTACACTTTCTCTTTCTTTTCTCATTAACATAATCATAACTTTTGGTAGGGTGTCCCCTACTGGTGCACCACACGGATTGCCATGTGACCGTGCTCATTTCTTTTCTTTTCACAATAATAGCCAAAAATATGATTTCAATAACAAGTATGTTCATCAAAATATAATTATTACAAAATCATTGGTATTCATGTCATGAACATAACCATTTCAAATATTACTTTATAAAATATTTCCATGTCAAAATTTCACACTTAAGATGGTAAGAAATTCATGCAATGGCAATGGCTATGGCATATACTAGTCATTTATTATTTTAATTTTTAAGATTCTTCTTCTTTTTTAAATATTAATTTTTTTTCATTATTTTCTTGAAGTAGGTTTTCATTCTATCTGACCTTCTCTTACTAACCATCGCATAACTCCCCCATTTTAAATCGGATTTAGGTGATCTTAGTGTTAATTTAACGTTAAAACAATTATCTAAAACTATTATGTTGAGCAGTTTAAAGAAAGATTAAGGAATCATGGTGATAGTACTCCCTCAATATACAGGTGATTTCTTCTTAGGTAGATTCTGACCTCTACTTACTAATATATTCATTTCTCCCTCATACGTATTCCAATTTGAGTGATTCTAGTGGCTAAAAATCCATGACATATATAGCTATAATTTTTATGTTAACCATGTATTTTAATTTCCTATAAAATGTTCCCAGAAATTAAAACACAAAAGCTATCCTAATAGATTCTTCCCTGATTAACCATTTTCTGACCATTGCTCACTAATCGGACTATATCTACCTCTTATAGACTCCAAATTGAGTGATTTTAGTGGGTAAAAATTCGTGACACATATAGATATAATTTTGATGTTAACCATTTATTTTAATTCCCTATAGAATGTTCCCAAAAATTAAAACACAGAAGCTATCCTAACATATTCTTCCTTGATTAACCATTTTCTGACTAATTCTTACTAATGGGACCATATCTTCCTCATAGGGACTCCAAATTGAGTGATTCCAGTTGCTCAAAATCTGTGAGACATAGATCTACATTTTTTATGTTAACCATTTGTTTAAATTTCATACTGATTCTTCTCAGAATTTTAAAAACACCAACCCAAGTATTCAAACGTACATAATATGTGACATGATAAAGTAACATCTATGACCAATCATCAAAGTTCTAAGGTCAAAATCCCACAAAGATGTTGCAAATTTCAAAAAATTTCTTCAAAAAGAAATATTGTTAAACTTACCTAAGAATCTCCCTAGTTTACTTAGTGAATTTGATTTTTTGTTTCCTCTTGAAAGAAGTAGCAAGATTCCTCCCTTCCTTTAGCTTTTCTAGCAGCTTAAATAAGAAAAGGAGGGTGAGTTTTTGAACCTCAAGGATGAAGAAGAAAAATGGATTCAAGTGAAGATTAAGTTAACTTACCTTGAGTACTTAGCCTTCTAGACTTCTCTTTCTTCTTCCTTCCTTTCTTCTTCTCTCTTTCTCTCCTTTCCTCACTCTACCTTGCTTCTATTTTTCTCTCTCCCTCACTTGGAGGAAATTAAAATGTTATAGTGGTGGGTTTTGCTTAAATAGACCACCAAATAATTCACCTTTCATGATTATGGGTCTACCTTATCACAATTAGGATTTATTTCTTGCTTAGGTTATCCAATGGGCTTGCTAGAAACTTATGTGAAGTGGAAAAACTCTATATGAAGTGTCCATAGGTGAAAGCCCAAATGTATGGGTGAATATGTTAAACTTAGTAACTCTAGTTCTTGAATTAGAAAAAAGTACCCTAATCCAATGTTTTTTTTTGAAATTTTAAGACCTTTACTTGTTTCCAAAAGTTTATCTTCCTTACCTAAGAATTCGCATCTCTTTAGTATGTTATTTCTAATTTTTTCCTATTAGGTTTTCTCTCTTTACTTGTTCTCTTAATGTTATAAACATTTTCTATGCATACACATAAGGTGAAGAATTTCTAAGGTTTATATTCTCTTAGATATCTAACAAAATTGTTTAATAAATTTTATTTCCTTGAGTAAATATTATGTGCCTTCATTAATAAAAGAAAAAAAATTAGGGATGTTACAACTAGCTATTTTGAGAAATTTTAATTTGGATTGGTTATTTTATAGTTGATTGATTATATCTATTTTGAAGCAATCAACTACATCCTACCAGTTAGCTATGTATTCTTTGATTTTCATAGACATTTATAAGCTCAGAAATGTTTCTTTTCCACCGAATATCAATAGCTTTAAAGTAGATTTTGGCATATATATATTCAAAATTTGCGGCCACCGATTTTTGCCAAATAATAGCTAGATTTTGTTTACAGATTTTCAAGAATTACGGCCATCGATATTAATTTTCTTTCAATACTTTGTTCAAAATTTTGACTTTCTATTTTGGCACCGTTTTCTATTATGCTTTTTGTTTGTATTACTACATTCTCCCTTATTAATGTTTGGTATTAAATGCAAAGTTCTTTTCCCTCATTACAAGAAAAGTTAATTTATTTTCTTTGAAACTCAATTATTATGGCGTCGAAGTTGTTAGTAGGTTAAAGTAATGAAAAGTTTGAAAAGAATGGACGGATGATGGCCTTATGGTGTTTTGACGAATGTAATCAAGAGAATTAGTGGTATTGAAGTTCTTGAGGAATAAAATATGGGAAGTAGGATTTAAATTAATCTTTGAACTCTTACTTTGAAAATATGGAGAATACTATGAGAATCATGTCCGAAAATAATGTAAGTGATTAAGATATTTGTGTTAAAGGTTTATATTATGCTAAATTGAGTCTAAAATATAGGATGTGAATTATGTTGAAATTGAGAATTCATGTATGAGTAATTGTTGGGAAAAATCTTCCTGAAATGATTGGGTGAATTAAATGGGATTGATATAAGCTAGAATTAGGTGCTTTTAGATATGATAGAAGAAAGGCTTGAAATTTTTGATAATGAGTTTATTGGTGTTAATAAGAGGGTATTGAGTTACTGTGATGAGGTAAGTTAGAATTGTTATATATGTGCCAATAATACATAAACGTTATACAAGGTTTGGTGGATTTATTTTGCTACGTATGTTTAACATATTGATTAATGGATTTTAAGATAAAAAATTGATGATAGATTAAGATGATGATATTCATGGGAAGATGTTGACATGTGAGAATTAAAGATGACTTGATAAAAGTCTGGAAAAAGAAAAGATAGTTACCCAATATGGGTGTGAATATGTTCTTTTATGTGTGTGTTTCCTAATATCGACTTATAGATATATGCATGCGAGCTTGAAGATATAAAGGAATGAGATATACAATGGTTTAAGAGTTCCTTACATGTATATACATAATTTTTTGAGTACTTTGTATAAAGTGAAATTGATTAGAAAAGGAATACAAACAATTCAATACAGGCCAAAAGTCTAGAAGGACCATGAATGTTGAGCGCTAGAAGTTATCAGTTGGTGACCACATATTCTTGAAGGACTCACAAATGAAAGAGGTAATGAAGTTTAGAAAGAAGGAAAATGTTAAGCTCTAATATATATATTTTTTTTGAAAACTTGAACAAATTAGGCATAGTAGTACATTGCCTAGCTTTGCCATCAGGATTAAGTAATGTGGATATAGTCTTTCTTGCATCAATGCTAAGGAAGTACCTGTTTGATTCTTCTTATGTTACCTAATTCCAAGAAATTCAATTGGACAAAAATTTAGCTTAACTATGGTTATAATCGATGTTTATTGTTGATCGACAAGTGAAGAAGTTATGGATTAAAGAAATCCCTATGGTTAAGTTATAAGGTAAAATCACTCAAGTTAAGAGACATATTAAAAAGTAAAGATGATATACAGAAAAGATATCCCCAATTATTTGAATAATAAGGTTGGTAACTCCAAATTATGCCTTGATTTCATTTCCTACATGTGGTAAGATGGGCTAAAATTCGGGGATCGGATTTCTTAAAGGGGAAAGAATGTAACATCACGTAATTTTTTTTTAATAATAATGTTTTGCTATAAAAAAATATATTTTTATTTGTTTAAAAATGATTATGTTTTGCTAAAAGCAAGTATACTTTTAATTAAAGTAATTATTGTTTTACTTAAAATAATTATATTGGCCTTTAATAAACTTTCGTTGTATTTTTAGAAATATTCTTTCTTTTATTATGTATAAAGATATTTATTTTGTGATTTGTTTTATTAAGATTTTTATCAAGAAAAATAATGATTTAAGAGTTTAACTAAAGGTTTATGAGAATGTAAATTTTTAGAAATTTTTGGGATGTTTTAGGATGAAAAACGGTATTTATATGAATATATAAAATAAAATTTCATTATTCAATTATTAAAGAATAATAATAATTATTATTATTATAAAGAATAAAGAAAAGGGGGAGGGGGAATGGAAACGTGAAATGTAGAGGAAAAGAATGAATAGTGAAATAGTGTGAATAGTATCTCCATGTTTTTCTCTCTAGATCTGAAGTGCCTATTGGCTTTTGATCTCAAAACTAAGAGTACCACTGGAATTAGGACGAAGAGTACTACAATTTTGATCGAAAAATTTCTTAAATCAGTCGTAGAATCGTTATAGATTGGAAGTAGAAAATTTCAGAGAAAAGTAAATTTTGAAACTCTTAGAGACCTTAAATTGAAAATATGACACTAGATAGATTTATGAGCTAGATAAATCTTATGATATGAAATTTTTCAGCTATCTGACTACTTTTTGTTCTTGGTGAATCGTATTTTCCAGTGGTAAATAGTGTTTTCCGGCCATGAATAGTGACCAAGTTTCTTGAGTCATTTTCTTGATTTTTGGACCCTCTAGACACTTTTTTAAAGTCTGTTGAGTCAAATGTGGATTGGAAAAGTGTATTTTGGGGCTGTCCAATTTGGAGCCCTTACCCTATGAACAGATAATTCTTTCTATGACTTGCCCTATACTCTTCTTGATTTTTAAGCATGCATTTGATTATGTTTATGAGATATTTACACTTTTAAATGTTTCTGAAATGCATTAAAATTATCTGAATTGCTTACAGTTTTGATTATAGTTCAAGAAAAGTATAGTTTTGAGAAATGGATTTCTAAACTCATGGTATATTTGATTTCACATGTATTTCTCATTAAATGGTGAAATGAATATTTATGCACATGATATTGATTTACAAAGCTATATGATTGTCTCAAGAAAGGGCATGTATATGTGATACTAAATGTATTTATCATTATTTGGCAAAGTAAATATTATGTGTATGAGGCATTGATTTGTAAAACTATAAAGTTATTGATTATGATTTAATGGCAAGTGTAAAGTGTAACAAATTTATTATTATTATTATACAATATAAAGTTCACATACACATCATTAATCAAAACGTACGTACAACATTTCAAACACATATCAAGATGTCATCAATGAACACTACCACAAATTGATCTAGGTAGGGTCGAAAAATGCGATTCATGTAATCCATGAAAATTGCAGGTGCATTTGTCAACCCGAAAGGCATTACGAGAAACTCATAGTGTCCATATCTAGTCCTGAAGGCAGTTTTCGGTACATCCTCCTCCTTCATCCTAATCTGATGATATCCCAACCTCAAGTCAATTTTAGAAAAGATAAAGGCTCACTTCAATTGATCCAATAAGTCATCTATCCTAGGGAGAGGATACTTGTTTTTGACAGTCACCTTATTTAGCTGTCTATAGTCTATGCATAGTCTAAGGCTTCCTTCTTTCTTCTTAACAAACAATACAGGAGCTCCCCAAGGTGATACACTTGGTCTAACAAATTGCTTGTCTAATAGTTCCTCCAACTGTTTCTTGAGTTCCTGTAGTTCTTTCGAGGCCATTCTATAAGGTGCAATAGAGATAGGCCCTATCCCAGGTAAGAGATTAATAGAAAATTCTATCTCTCTCTTGTGAGGTAAGCCTGGAATATCTGATGGAAATACTTCAGGAAATTTGTTGGCTATTGGAACTTCATCAAGTTTCGCTTTAACTTCTAGATTTGATAAGTGCAAGAGAATGTATCCAAGTACTCCATTCTTCAACTCCCTATTAACTTGATTGGCATTAAACATCAATAACTGCACCTCCTCTTTTGGAGTAAGAGATAGAAATTCAACAGTCTTGTTACAACAATTCATCAAGACCCAATTTTTAGACATCCAGTCTAACCCTATAATGACCTCAATACCTCTTAAAGATAAACAGACGAGGTCTATAGAAAAGGTTTTCTCATGGACGATGACTTGACAGTCCTTACATACAGAGGAAGTTAATACCCTTTCCCCTGTGGGGGTAACTACACATAGCTTATAGGGAGTTTCAGAAATAGGAAACTGAAACTTCCTAATACATTCTTACGATATAAATGAATGACTAGCACCAGAGTCAAACAACATTATAAGAGCAAATCCATAGATATAGCATGTACCTTGAATCATTTCAGAAGATTGAGCTGCCTCTAGGCCACTCAGGGTGAAAACCCTTCCTTTCACCTGAGGCTTCTGTTTTGGTTGGTTTCCTATATTTTGTGGGCAGCTCCTTGCAAAATGGCCCTTCTGTCCGCATTTAAAACAAACATCTAGTCCCATGTAGCATGGCCAGTTACCATGCATGCGTCCGCACTTAGTGCACTTGACTGGAGCAAGGTCTTGTTGGAAGGGTCGAGGACTCACAGTCATTGGCCTCTTGCCAGTACCCTGTCCTTTTCCTCTAACATTTTTGCCAGAATTTTGTGGCCCATTCTTCCTTTTCCAAAAGTTTTGTCTTTGTTTCTCATCCTTCACTGCCTTAAAACTCTTCTCCAGAAGTCTGTATTTATTTATCAGAGGTACAAACTGCCTCATCTCCATAGCTATAACAGTATTCTTTATCTCCGGGTTCAGTCCCGCTTCGAACTTAACAGCCTTCCATGCTTCATCTGGGTTAAATCGCAGGTAAGAGGAAAACTTAGAAAACTCCTCAAATCTCGCGATGTACTGGTCTATGGTCATGCTACCTTGCTTGAGTTGGAGAAATTCGATCTCCTTCTCCGCTCGCACAGTACTTGGAAAGTACTTTTCCAAAAAGGTGTCTTTGAACACCTGCCAAGTGATCTGCCTTCCTTGGTGAGCTAAAAGTTCTCTAGCTCCCCGCCACCAGTATTCTGCTTCATCTTTTAGCATATATGCAGTAAAGATTACTTACTGCTCCTCAATACAGCCCATCACTTCAAAGATTTTCTCGAACTCCCTTATCCATCTTTCAGCTACAATCGGGTCAAAGCCGCCTTGAAAACAAGGTGGCCTAGTCCTCAGGAACTCAGATATGCCGTTAGCATTTCCAGCCATCCGATTGTTAGCACCATTCGAGTTATTAGCATTTTGGAGGTATTGTAGAATTTGGTTAGTGGTCATGACTTGTTCTCGAATTGCCATGGCCAGTTTGTGCAAGGTTTCCTCCACATTGTTTGCTGGATTCCTCCTTGGTGTTGCCATTTCCTACTATGGCAAAAACAAAGTTATGCTGCTATTGAGGTGATCAAGCCCAATAGTTAGTTTAAAAATATTTAACAGTAGTCATAACACCACCTTGGCATATAGATAGGAAACACTAGTAATTTCTTACCTATATGAATTCATTGATCCCCTACACAGCACAACCACAAACATACTCAAGACACGATAAGATCGATTCAGATAACCATCCACCCACTGGCCATCTAGGATCGACCTGTTCTGATACTAATTATGTAACCATTTTTTTTATTATTATTATACAATATAAAGTTCACATACACATCATTAATCAAAACGTACGTACAACATTTCAAACACATAAATATCTACATCTTATTTATTCTGGTTGACCAATTCCAGAGATTCGGGTGCAGGTGGTTGTACCTTCACCGGGATCTGTGCCAACTCGCCCACAAACATTTTATTTAAAATCTGCCCGTCATAGAATAACTCGATCCAACGTGCACTAAAACCCAGAGCTATAGCAAAATCTGCATAACTAATTTTCTGAACATGACATGGAAATATAATGAGAATTAAATCCCAGTAAGTTCAACAATAAATCATTATCAATATAGCTCATCACGTCATGTTCAGATGTATAAACTACAGTAAATAACTTTGGTCACATGAATGCACTATATCTATGCACATGAAAATCGTACAGTAATGACATGTATGACAGGATTAATTATTTTTAGAATATCATATGATGACTATCAATTTATTCTCATATCAAGCTACCCCGATCAGGGTGAGTATTTTCTACTCTCCGGTACAGGCTTTTCTCGCTCCGTCCGACATGGCCCACTTTCTCTTTCTTTTCTCATTAACATGATCATAACTGTTGGTAGGGCGTCCCCTAATGGTGCACCACACGGATTGCCATGTGACCGTGCTCATTTCTTTTCTTTTCACAATGATAGCCAAAAATATGCTTTCAATAACAAGTATGTTCATCAAAATATAACTACTACCCAAAAATCATTGTTAATCATGCCATGAACATAACTATTTCAAATATCACTTTATAAAATATTTCCATGTCAAAATTTCACACTTAAGATGGTAAGAAGTTCATACAATGGCAATGGCTATGGCTATACTAGTCATTTATTATTTTCATTTATAAGATTCATCTTCTTTTTTAAATATTAATTTAATTTTTTTATTTTCTTGATGCAGGTTTTCATCCTATCTAACCTTCTCTTACTAATCAGAGCATAACTCCCTCAATTTAACTCTGATGTAGGTGATGTTGGTGTCAATTTCAAGATTGAAAAATTATCTAAAACTATTATATTGAACAATGTAGTAAAATATTAAGAAATCAAGTTGATATTACTCCCTCAATGTACAGGTTATTTCTTCTCGGATAGGTTCTGACCTCTACCTAGTTATCTGTCCATATCTTCCTTATAAGAATTCCAAATTAAGTAATTCTAGTGGCTACAAATCCGTGACACATATATCTATAATTGATATGTTAACCATTTATTTTAATTCCTTATAGAATGTTCCCAGAAATTAAAACACCGAAGCTATCCTAACATATTCTTCCCGGATTAACCATTTTTTGACCTTTTTTTACCAATAGGAACATATCTACCTCATAAGAACTCTAAATGGAATGATTCCAGTGTGTAAAAGTCCATGACACATATATATATAATTCATATGTTAACCATGTATTTTAATTCCCTACAGAAAGTTACCAAAAATTAAAATACGGAAGCTATCTTAAAATATTCTTCCCTGATTAACCAATTTCTGACCACTGCATACCAATCAGGCCATATCTACTTCATATGGACTCCAAATTAAGTGATTCCAATGTTCCAAAATCCGTGAGACATAGATCTACATTTTTCATGTTAACCATTTGTTTTAATTCCTAACCGATTCTTCCTAGAATATTAAAAATAAAAGCTTAAAAGTTTGCCATCCATAGCCATACCTATGCAGAACTATCTACACCAGCCTAAGTATTCAAACATACATAATATGTAACATGATATAGCAACATCCATGACCAATCATCAAAGTTCTAAGATCAAAATCCCATATAAATATTATAAGTTTCAAAATTTTTCTTTAAAAAGAAATATTGTTAAACTTACCTAGAGCACTTAGTCCCTTAGACTTCTCCTTCCTCTTTCTTCCTTTCTTCCTCTCCTTTCCTCACTCTACCTTGCTTCTATTTTTCCTCTACCTCACTTGGACGAAACTCTATGTTGTAAGGGTGGGTTTTCTTATATAGACCACCAAATAATTCAACTTTCATGATCATGGGTCTACCTTATTACAATTAGGTTACACTTGGTTGAATTTTTGGAAAACAAACAACTTATGTTCTTGTCTTCCTCTTCCTTAGTCAAGATATGCATAGGAAAAGGAGATTTGTATTTTGAAAATTATGATAATATGTTCTTAAGATATGGGACAAGGTCCCTTTGATTTAAGGATTCATTTACTTTTTCTTTTGTCTTAATCAATTATGATAGGTTTGCCTTTTTAGGTGGCAAATTTCTAGCCCTTCAATCTCCATTATTTGGTTGAAATTATTTGTGTGGGATAGAAATGTTTTGTCCTAATGCTATGTATTATCATACCACTTGCTAAAATTATGAGTGTAGGATATAGATGTTTTATCCTAAAGCCTTGTATTATCATACCACTTGCTAAATTTTTGTCTTAATGACATGTCACTTAATCTTGATTACACCATTATTTCATCACTTTAATTTTATTTTTATTTTTATTTTTTCTCTTGGGTTTGGGCTCATTCTGGCCCATTTTCTTTATTTTGGTTAAAATTCTACCTTTCATAATGGGCTTGGTCACATTTTCATGATTTTTGGGCTACCGGTCCAATTTCTATATCCTAGTCCAAGTCTATGTTTTATTTGTTCATTGGGCTATCCTATTGGCTTGCTAAAAATTTATGTGAAGTAGAAAAACTCTATATGAAGTGTCCATAGGTGAAAGCCCAATTTATGGGTGGAGATACTAAACTTAGTAACTTTTGCTCTTAAATTTTAAGACCTTTACTTACTTCACAAAAATTTATCTTCCTTACCTAAGAATTTCACCTTTCTTTAGCATGTTTATTTCTAATATTTCCTCTTAGGTTTTCTTTCTTTACCTATTCCATTAATATTAGAACATTTCTATACAAACACGTAAGGTGAAGAATTTCTAAGGATTATATTTGCTTAGATATCTAAAAATTGTCTAATAAATTTTATTTCCTTAATTAAATATTTATGTACCTTTATCAATAAAAGAAATGAAATTATGGATGTTACTTTGAATACTTTTATACTTTTATTAATACATGAAATGAAATTAGGGATGTTACATAAAGCTCATGATGAGTTACTTGATAATTATACATTGCATTTGATGAATATGCATATATATATATATATAGATATATATATATATATATATATATATATATATATATATATATATATATATATTTATATGTATTTATATGTATGGATGAATATCAACGGGTTGTACGGCTTGTGACGGTACCGAATAAGAGACGACCTATTAGCTTGAGTGAGCTGAGGGAGGGCCGCTCCAATCAGGTGACAGCGGTAATGTGAGGAGGTAGATGGGTGATGGACTCACATTCTCTGATCACTATTATGATTGTAGTCGATTGGTCATTATGCGTATAGCAAATGAGTGTGTGGGTTGACCAGATCGCCGAATGAGGCAGGTCCTTTTAAAAGTTATAACTTTATCTAAAAAACTTAATATTTTACTATAATATATATAGCTGAGCAAAACAACATTTTTTTAATGATCATACTATGCTGAATATGGTTTTGGATATCGAATATCCTTTTATTTGAGAATATTTGAAATACGAGTCCCATATGGATGTACTTCTAAACTATATTTTATGTGACAAATTTTAAAATATGAGTACATCTATATGCTGACCTAAGAGGTTATAGGAGGTATTATCTGCTCACTGAGTTGTTAAACTCACTACACGATATTTTCACATTTTTCAGATAAGAATACACAGTCTGATTCTTTAGATAGTTGACCAGCTAGACGACATGATCTCTGGGTGAGCCTACTTTGTTTTCATGGCTCATAAATTTTGATTTATATTGTACTTGTACTTTAGATTATGCTCTAAAATTGCATAGGCAGAATCCCTGCTTCATTGTTACTTTGACATTTATAACTTGGCCTGTATCATGTATATACATAAGAGAACCTATATGTATATATTTTTATGACAAAGAAGAGTATTCTGCATATTAAGAAAAATATCTGATTACGGAATAAAAAATGTTTGTTTCACGTGCTGTAAAATTGGGGACGTTACAGGTACTCTCTTATCACTTTATTACTTTTCTGTGATACGTACATACAATTTGACCAACAGGAAGGAAGGAAGTAAAAAGGGAGAAAGGAAGTAAGAAAGTGTGAAGAAGAAAGGGTGCAAGGTAAACTAGTAATTCCACCACCTAAATCTCTTCTTTCTCTTCATCTATAGGGCTTAGAACTCACTCCTTTCTTCTTAAATGTACTACTGAAACAACAAGTAGAAGGGGGGAATCTCGCCACTTCCAAGGAAAAAGTAAGAAGGAAAAACTAGTTAAGTGAGCTTAGGAAGTTCTGTAGGTAGGTTTAACAATATTTCCTTTGAAGAAAACTTTGAAAATTTGTAACATTATATGGGGTTCTTAACCATTGGACTTTGATAAATTTGTTCTTTTGATGCTCTTGATGATTGGCCATGGATGTCTATATCTTGCTATTTGTGAATCTTGCATGTGATGGTTGTATGCTTGCTTAGGTTGGTTGGGAGTTTTTGTATAGATGGCTATGGATGGTGAAATATTTAGGGCTGTTATAATGTCCATTTTTAATTGATTTGGCTATGGTATATATAATGGAAGAATGTTAGATTGATAGAATAAGTGAAGCCTTGAAATCTTGGAAAAACCTTCATAGTTTTGGTTTAGGGAACATGCTTTATACTACTTGTGAAAAATTCTGATTTTGGAAGAAATGGATAATGGAATATGTTATGATAAATGGATAGAATGTAATTTGAAGAAGATTGAAGAAAGAACTTAACTCGGAGTTTGAAACATGAATGACTAGAATTTTTGAAAACCAAAAATGCCTAGGTATAACCATAAGAAATAATAAGAAAATTCAAGTAGTAAAGACGCTGGAACCTAGGATAGTATAGGAAAGCATTCTATTTTCGGATCTTAGGATAAAACTCATACAAAAATTGAAGAAATGGTTAAAAATATAATTGTATCCATGTGTCTTACGGTTCTATAGGCTCTAAAATTGCCCTATTTGGAGTCCACATGATAGAGATATGTCATAATTAGTAACGGCATGTCAGAAGCAACTCATGGTGCAGTGACAGATTTTGAGAGCATTATAACGCCAATATTTCTTAGGAAATTTCCTAGGTAGTCAACATAAAATTTGTAAATAATTGTCTCAGATTTCCATAAAATCTAGAATCACCTCAATTGGAGTTCAAATGAATGAGTTATGATCTGATTAGTATCCAAAGGTCTGACTCCACTAATATTTTTTATGCCTTAATATTACTATATAAATTAATGTCAGTAAACAAAAAAGTGTACAAAAGGGTTTATGTAAATAATAAGCAATAAGCAAGGATTTTAGGTAAAAGATTAGTCAATGGCACCTTGAACAATAAGTATAAAATGATGTGAAAACCTAGAATCAAGAAGGTTGCATTTAGGAGAAATTGATATAACAAAAATTTTCCTTAAGGATATAAACTACATAAAGTATATACAAGTGAAGGAGGAGAAATCACCAAAATTTAGGGATGAGGATTTAATATATATGGTTAACTAAAGAAGTGACGAAAAATAGAAGAAATGGGGAAAATGTATTTCGAAAGTATAATACTAAAATTAATTTCGAAAGAGTAAAGAGAATTTTAAAGGAAGAGTATGAGTGGAATTTTTATATGATTAGGCAAAATTCCCAAGATAAAAATCTCTAATAAAAGGGAATTATAAGTTTAAAAGGATTATATCTTTTGGAAGAATTGATGTCACTAATGAGTAAATTAGTAAAAGAAAGCACATGCAAATATAAGTTAGATTTAATAAATAATTTTCAAGGAAATTATTGGAATAAAAGAAAATTATTTGGAAATTAGAAATGTATAAACCTGATCTTTGTAGAAAATAAAATGGGTGGTTGAAATTTTGAAGGAAAACTATAAAGAAAATATTGAGGGAGATGATGAGGGAATAAAAAGGAATAAAAAGAATTTTAAAACAATTATCCAAGTGAAACAAAAATACTAATATAGGGCCAAAGAGAGACTTATTTAAAAGAGAACTTGAAACACTTCTCTTATAAATCTAATTAAAGAAATTTTGAGGAAAAATAGTCACTCACATTAAGTGCCCTAACCATAGTCCTTGTATGATTTTTTTGCCATTCTAAGTGTATTACTCGGCATGGTTTTACAAATGATTTATGAGACGATGATGATTTGATATGCATTTTGTGGCATGAGAGAATTTGATATTATTGAAATTGAAATCATATATGGTTATTAACAAGAAACGAAAAAGAAAAGAAAGAAAATGGACACATGGCTTCTGTGTCGGTATACCAGACAGGGGACACCCTATTCACAGCTATGATGATAAGAAAAGAAGGAGATGTGCCATGTCTGTACGGAGCGAGAAAAGTATATTCAGAATAAGCAGAGTGAGAAAAGCCTACTCACCTTGACCAAGGCATAAAATCTTTGATGAGAACATATAATAGCTAGTCTGTGATAGAACCATGACTTTTACATGCCTATGACAATATGAAACAATTATTTATGCCCATAATATTTTGAAAACATTATTCATGCCCTAATTGCCATGATTGCATGATTTGCATATGCATAGATATGGTGCATTGTTGTGGCCTAAGAAATTTTATAGCTTATACAGTTGAACAAGACATGTTGAGCTATATATGTGAAATTATGGTTTATTGTTGAACCTATTAGGATTATTACATCTCAATATAATTCCATGTCATGTCCAGATAAGGGGTGATAAAATGTAGCTTTTGTTGTGTGTGTTTCACTAATTAACTGTAAGCGCCCAGTGTAGCTATAGCTAGCCCGACGAGTACGGGACGTATCCTATAGAGACCAAAGATCACTTACTAAAGTTCTACGAAAAAAGCTATCTAAATCAATGTAATTCGATAGAGAGAAATCACAATTAAGCAAATAAGTAATTCAGTTAACAAAAGCCTAGGGTTAGGGTTTACCACACTTATGATATTCAACAACCAATATGTACCTCTAATTGTAATTATCTAGGTAATTGGAGATGGTTTAACCTTAATTAATTAATAACCTCTTTCAAGCATTACTAATCATACCTAGGTTAATCCAATTGCCTACTTTCGTGGTTCTTAGTTTAACTTAAGTCCATTAAGTTTTATAACAACTGTGTGATTCAATTAATAACGGTTCTCGTGCCTACCAATTCATTCAATTTCTAGAGAACCTTAAACTAATTTTGTGATTAAGATATCCCTAATTAACTATTAAGTTATGGTATTAACTTTCACTTTTTAGTTCATCAGTTAATAACCTTAGACGTGATAAACATTGGCTAGATATTATAAACTCATATAATGCATAATAGCTATTCCTAATTAATCATAGACAATCACAATTGGGGTTTTACAATTCCTAATTAATGTAGTATCATTATATCATAAATGGGTTTACCGAAACCCTAGATCAAGCTCTACTCGCACATAATTGAAAGAGAAACTATAATCATATTCATTAAATCATTCATCAATGTTCAATACAATCCAAAAGAAAGGAGTAGAAGAAGAGATAGGTGTAGAGATAGAAAGATAAAACCTGAATTGCATAATATAATGAATAAGGTATATACAACTTCAACCAATCCAAATCCTACTCTATGAACATAAAGTAATCAATAATCCTAATCTAAACCTAATATAATGGTGTTTCCTAAGCCTAAAATCAGTCTAAATTCGTCTGTATGTTTATATCTGTCTTTCTCCATGCTTCCCCATGTATTTATAGCACTTTGGCTGCTTAAAACCCTAAAAAATACGAAGTGAACTGACACGAAGCACGACTGTGTTCTAGGACACGGCCTGGCTGTGCTCTAGGCTGGAATATGAGAAAACATCTCAAATTATTTCACTAAAACATAAGCATTGACCATACATACATACATCATCTTGGTCACACTAGGGACCCATAACATTTTGGTCTACTTACCTAATGTAGTCACATATGGTCATACTTGCAAAGGGCTATGCATCTCCTATTATTGGCTAATCATGGGGGAAATGGGACTTACTTGGCACACTTTGTGCACCCCCTAATTCCTGAGAATGCATACATAACATATCTTTAGACCATCATTCATCATAGCATAAAAGTCAGGTAACCAGTGAAAATTGATAAATTTAAGTTCATAAAGATAAAGAGTGTTTTAAGGAAAAGCTAACTACCTCAATTTCAGCACAATCACTTCCTTTCCAAGGCTGCCAAGGTTACTACCAGCAACTCAAACTAAAACATATAAGAGTTCTTGGTTAATGCATGCATATTAGCAACTAAAGTCATAAATCTCTAGTTTAAGAGCTTCTGCTCCTCAAAACAAAACTATGATTCTGTTGAGATTTGGGGTTATTATTAAATACGACAAAAGTTCTCTAAAAATTATAAAATTTCGTATGGAGGTATCTTTACATGTGTATTTTATTTTGCAATTCTCTAAGCCCTTAACTCTTCCATTCAACCCCAAACACTACCTCCATAATCCATAACAGTGCAGATTAGTTTCAGTTCCATTTCTATTCTGTTTTGCATTCATTTGGATTAGTAAAACTTCTTCCAAATTCATGATATTTTATATGAAGCATCCTAGATATATTATATAATCACCATAAAAATTTCAAGTAAAAAATAATTCATTTGACCCCTCGAATAACCCAAGTTTTAAAGGATGTCCTTAGTTATGGTCTGTTCTGACTCCTTTCCTGCCCTACCTAATGTCTACATTTTATTATATGGCTTAACTTACCCAGAATTCTCTAAAATTTAGTGAAATCCTTATAACATGTCATAAAAGTTTCATACAAATATTCAACATCTAACCCCTTCAATATTTTGTATTTCCATCAACAGTTTAAGCTGTCTAGCATATTGTTTTCAACACAGTTTTAATTGCAAAAGGCCTAGTTGTAGGTTCTCAAAAATCACAAAAATTTCCAGAATTGATTATGAATACTTTAGGAATTTTCTCACCAAAAATTAGAGAATTTAAAGACCATTTACGAAATTTACTAAGCCAATATTTTTAGGCACTAAAAGGTTTCTATGTTCTTAACCTAACCCTTCTGTGCTGTATGACCTTTACTCACTAATCAGAACCTAACTCACTCATATGGACTCAAAATTGGTGATTCCAGTGGCTATGTAACCGTGAGAAATATATCTATAACTTTCATGTAAACTTTGTCTTCATATTCATTACAGGTTAGTCCCAGAAATTCAGAAACTAAGCTATTCTTCACCGGCGTGAATTCCAGACCCGATTCTGACCTCTCATTACTCCCTGGAGTATAACGCTCTCATTTTATGTCCGATTGATGTGATTCTAAATGCTATGGAAATATAAGACATAGGGATACAACTTCTATGTTGAACACATTTTCATATTTTAGACAGAAAGTCGTCCATGTAGAGCATAAATTTAGCCTAATAAACACTAAACCGGATTTTTATAAGACGCCACACTTACCTTGTGTAAACCTACTCCTATGGCTCTCAATTTGTAGCTTGCTTCTCCTCTTGGTTCCCATTGCAACTCAGCCACATTTCTTACACCAAATATGGGGTGATCAAGGCTTCAAACCTTAGCACTCACTCCCACTCTCACTGCCTTATAATGAGGGAAGAAAAACTCCCCATATTTTTCTAGTTTTTTCACTCTATTCCTCCTCTCTCAACCTTCTTCTTCTTCCTAGCTACTCTCTCCCTCTTCCTTCCTCTTGCCTCTTGAGTTTTTTGACTACCTTCCCTCTCTCATTTCTCATGCTGGCATGAGGCAAGTTTAGGCATTTTCTGCTACTACCAAGATGCAAGTTGCTGGATGCTTATGATTGTAGGGATTCCCTGGTTCTACAAGGCAAGGGGGTAGGTTTTTCTGCTACTCTCCACGTAGGTTCATGAATGTATATCAACATTATAATATACTCAATGGGAGGTGGGTGTTTAACACGTACAAGTGACATTTTCTATCACAAAACTTGCATGCATGGGTGCTTCTGCTTGTCACAAGAAGGGTGCCGTTATTCTACTATTTTTTTGGAGTAGATAGGGGTGTGAATTCTGTAGATGGGGGTGTGTGTTTTTGCTTGTCTCATGGAGCATATGGGGGCGTGTTTCTGCTGAGAAAGATGGGCATGAGCTGCTACATGTGGGGCATGTTTTCTTCTTGCTTTATGGGATGTGTTTCTGCTGGATGTGGAGCAAGGGTGGCGTGAATTCCTGCTGCCATGTAGGTGTGTTTTTGCTGGATTTGTGGAACGTGTTTCTACTTACATTCCAACACTTGTTTCTGCTTGTAATTCAACGCTGCATATGTGTTTTTAACCTACCAAAGCTGTTGGTGTTTTGTTTCAAATTCACGTGCATACATTATGATATGTATATTATGATATGCATGGTGGAGGTGAGAGGAATTATACATATATTGCATCATATAATGCTTCTTCCTTCGTCATTATGTTGCAAATCCTAAATTAGTAGCATCCTAAGAAATATATTTGTATCCTATTACTCTCATTTATGCTCCAAAATGTTTTATTTATATTACTTCTAACCATGAAAAGGTACCACATATTTTATAAAGAGTTTATTGTCAAACAACTATGCATTTTAATTCTTGTTCATATATGTCTTAATTTATTACTAATCCTAGACTAGTAATGTCTAAAAAAATGTATTTGTGTCCTCTCTCCATCCATTATGATCCTAAGAATTTTATTTATATGATTCAATATTAACTATGTAACCTATTTTATACTTTCCTTATAGTCACATAACTAAGCATCTTAATTACTTATCATATGTATTTTCTAGTCATCCTTAAATTTATCTAACTTATTAGAGGCTTAAGATGTTACATGATGTGCATGATATAAATGAAAAACTTGGCCTGGCATATTTACTGTGAGAAATGATATCATGTTTTAGCTGTTTATGAGAAAAAGAAAGGAAAAGAAAAGAAAAGATACAATAAGGGGGATGACCCTTGAAAGTGACCCTAAAGGTCACATGGGTTCTGCGTCAGTACTAAATAGGGGACACCCTATTTGTAAATAAGATAAGAGATTTTGTCCATGCTTGGAATGAGAGAGGGAAGCATGCTTAGGATTGATTAGAGTAAGGAAAGCATGCTTATATTGGCCTAGTAACAACATGAAATAAAAAGTATGTAAATAGCCATGAGATGAGAAAGCCATTAAATGATACAATGATCTATTTATGATATGATGTATATGTGATGCTATGTTACAACCAATTGTTTTATTGATGATGTCCAATATAAATATATGTTATGATAGCATTATGATATATGCATTAGATATGTATAAAATTCACATGGCTAATTAATTTCTATAGTTAATACAGTTGAACATGACATGATGTGTATTATGTGTTTTATCAATGATTTTCGTTAAACCTACTGAAAACCATAGTTATCACTATTATTTCATATTTAATATGCCAATATTTATCCTAACTGTGTTGTTTATTGTTCATTGGGTAGAGCTATCGTACTTGGGATACATTCCTATAGTATAAGACTAGGTAATGGTAAACTTATATGAGATTTTGGTATATGTGCCCCCACCTTCATGCATTTCACTTGAGGGTTTACATGTCAAGAATGAGGATTATATGTAGATGTATGATATTAATGCTAATCTAACATTGTAACTAGATACTTTTAGTCAATGACCTTGAGGAAAGTAACTAGGTACCTTCTTGCTTTTTGTACTACAGGTAATACCTAGGGTTATTGTTATATTTTGAAATGAACTAATGTAAATGAATAGTTAAAAGTTAATGAAATACTTCAAAAAATTTGGTTGTATCATTGTGACATGAATGTTATTCTATTTCTTAATCACTAGCATTTAAATTGGTAGACAAGTTAAATGCTGGAAGTTAGAAAGGTAAAAGGAAAGGTAATGATTTTAGAATAAGGAAACTATGCACAAATGTGCGCGCACGTGCACACACACACACACATATATACATATATATGTACACACACACACATGTATGTATAATAAAAAAGAGGTCATTACAATGAGAAATTTTCTAAAATATAATGTAGCTGAAAGAAAAAAAATATTATGCTTTTGGCTAGGCTGTTGATTTTGAATCACTAAATTTGATATATGGCAATGTTTATTGAAAAATTATTATAGAATTATATTGTATGTTTGATGTAAAGTCGCTTGATGGAGGAATTAATTTAAAGAAATTTTTAGTTGAACCTTGGTGCACCTTGAAATATAATATAACGGGGATTGAGGTTAGTAGTGTAAGATTGTGATTCCCACATGTGAGCATGGATGGTGGGAAGCAATGAAAGGTTGTGATTCTAGCTTGCAATGAGTAATGATGGTGGTAAGAAGATTCTTGCTTGTAGAATTGATTGAATAGAAATTACAAGTGTAACATCTATGTTATCATTCTGATTAAGATCCTTCTAAGTCTTTTTATTTATTTATCTAAAGCAATTTAATTATTTCCATTTGTACAATAACTTTCTTGAGAAACTTTTTAAACTTTCTATGACGCTTATATGATTCTATTATACAGGTTGTTAGTATTGATTTTATATGATTCTATTATACATCTATCCTTCATTTATATTTTTATATTGAAAATCATTTATATGGATATATTTTGTTAGCCCTATAGTCCCATGCTTTATGTTTTTTATGATGAAAAATGTGTTTATGATATTTAATGACAAATGTGTGTGATATCATATGTGCTTATTTGTCATATGTATATAATGCAAGTATGAGTGCCTAATTTATCTCAGGTGTTAGACATGATTGTGATATTTAATATTTAATGTCGCTTTTGAATCATGTTCTATGCACCATTTATATATTATGCTTAGATATATGTAGATATATACAATAATGTTAAAAGTATTTTTATCTTACAAAAGTTCGATATATGTAATGACTCCATTTTTTTATATATAAATATCAGTGTACAAACCTATGAATTTAATACCTCTTTGCTACTCATAGTATTCAATTAATTTAACCAAACATAATTAAGGATTAAGGTCTACCATTAACATTGATGTTATTCTGAGTTCATATACATATAATTAATATCTGGGTGTTACCTAAAATATATCAAAAGTAAGAAGGACACCCAACACTATGTCAAAAAAATATAATTAGCATATGGGTTAGGTTAGTCAAAAGCACCCATACAAAAAGTCAAACATATATATATCTACGTCCTATTCATTCACGTTGACCACATTCGAGCATACAAGTGCGGGCGGTGACACCTCTACTAAAATCTCAGTCACACTCACCATGGACACATGACATATAATCGATATTTGCCCTAAGTAGAGCAACTCGATCCATCGTACAACAAAAACAAGAGTTGTAACAACTCCATTTATGCAAATGTAACAATTTTTTTTTATATTTGTAAAATTCCATGAAGTTATTACTACTTTAATTCTAACCACTTAACTCGTAATAATAATCACTTTAATCAAGCATAATTGTTATTAACAGTGATACAATAATGAGTTTCCATACACACTATTATTTTACAAACTACACACTATTATTTTACAAACATTTGTACAAAGATACATATTAGTTCTAATCATCTATGTCGACTACTTCCGGGGACACTGGTGCTGGTGACACGTCCACCGGAATCTCAGTCACATCTACGAAAGATATATCTGAAAGAACTGGAAGTTGCCCAAGGTAGGGCACCTCGATCCAACGTACAGAAATAATAAGTGTCAAAGAGAAAATCTGCATATTTATTCTTCTGAACATGATATGGAAATATAGTGAGAATTAAATCCCAGTAAGTTCAACAATAAATCATAATTTACCATCAATATAGTTCATCATGTCATGTTCAGCTGTATAAACTACAGAAAATATCTTTGGTCACATGAATGCATTATATCTATGCACATAAGAATCATACAATCATGATATGTATGACAGGAATAACTATATTCAGAATATCATATGATGGCCATTAACTTATTCTCAATTCAAGCTACCCCGGTCAGGGTGAGTATCTTCTACTCTCCGGTACGGGCTTTTCTCGCTCTGTCTGACATGGCCCACTTTCTCTTTCTTTTCACATTAACATGATCATAACCGTTGGTAGGGCGTCCCCTACTGGTGCACCACAAGGATTGCCATGTGACCGTGCTCATTTCTTTTCTTTTCACAATGATAGCCAAAAATATGCTTTCAATAACAAGTATGTTTATCAAAATATAACTATTACCAAAAATCATTGGTAATCATGTCATGAACATAACCATTTCAAATATCACTTTATAAAATATTTTCATGTCAAAATTTCACACTTAAGATGGTAAGAAGTTCATACAATGGCAATGGCTATGGCATATACTAGTCATTTATAAGATTCGTCTTCTTTTTTAAATATTAATTTTATTTCATTATTTTCTTGATGCAAGTTTTCATCATATCTAACCTTATCTTTATGCTTAGCCTTAGCCATTTTCTTCTTATTTATATCATTTCCAACACATGTTCTTACAAATTTATAGAGCATTGTTCCCCAATTTGATTTCTACTATTACCCTATAGGGTAGAAAAATGTTGAAAATAGGCTTAACCAGCTTCCAAAACAGTATGGCCATGTTCCAGGACACGGCCATGCTTTAAAAATACTTTAAATGTACTTAAAAACAGCCCCGAACACGGCTAGCCCGTGTTTGAAGCAACTAGAACACGGCCTGGTCGTGCTCTGTGACCTTTGTTCACTAATCAGAGCATAACTCCCTCAATTTAACTCCGATTGAGGTGATCTTGGTGTCTATGGAAAGCTAAGACAATTATCTAAAACCATTATGTTAATAATATCAGCAAAATAGTAATAAGTCGTGGTGTTATTACTCCCTTAAATTCAATATTATTTCTTCTCGGGTAGGTTCTAACCTTTACATACTAATCTGACTATATCTCCCACATCAGAATTCCACATTAAGTGATCCCAGTGGCAAAAACATCCGTGACACATAAATATATAATTCATATGTTAACCATTTATTTTAATTCCTTATAGAATTTTCCCAGAAATTAAAACACCGAAGCTATCCTAACATATTCTTCCCTGATTAACCATTTTCTAACTTTTGTTTACTAATCAAAACATATATACCACATATGAACTCTAAAGTGAATGATTCTAGTGGCTAAAAATCCATGACACATATATCTATATTTCGTATGTTAACAATTTATTTTAATTCCTTATATATTGTTCCCAAAAATTAAAACACCGAAGCTATCCTAACATATTCTTCCCTAATTAACCATTTTCTGACCTTTGTTTACTAATCAAACCATATCTATCTCATATAAACTCTAAATTGAATGCTTCCAGTGGCTAGAAATCCGTGACACACATAGCTATAATTCTTATGTTAACAATTTATTTTAATTCCATACAGATAATTCCCAGAAATTAAAATACAGAAACTATCCTAACATATTCTTCCCTGATGAACCATTTTCTGACCTTTGACTACTAATCATACCATATCTACCTCATATGGACTCCAAATTGAATGATTCTAGTGGCTGAAAATCCATGACACACATATATGTAATTCTTATGTTAACCATTTATTTTACTTCCTTATAGATTGTTCCCAGAAATTAAAACACCGAAGCTTAAAATTCTGCCAACCATAGCCATACCCATGCAGAACTATCTACACCAACCTAAGTATTCAAACATACATCACATGCATGATCAATATGTTACATGATATAGCAACATCCATGACCAATCATCAAAGTTCTAAGATAAAAATCTCATATAAATATTATAAGTTTCAAAAGTTTTCTTTAAAAAGAAATATTGTTAAACTTACCTAAGAATCTGCCTAGCTTACTTAGTGAATTGGTTTTCTTGTTTCCTCTTGAAAAAAGTAGCAAAATTCCTTCCTTCCCTTAGCTTTTCTAGCAGCTTAGGTAAGAGAAGGAGGGTAAATTTTTGAACCTCAAGGATGAAGAAGAAAAATGGACTCAAGTGGAGATTAAGGTAACTTACCTTGAGTACTTAGCCTTCGAAACTTCTCCTTCTTCTTCCTTCCTTTCCTCTCCTCTCTTTCTTTCCTTTCCTCACTCTACCTTGCTTCTATTTCTCTCTCTTCCTCACTTGGACGAAATTAAAATGTTGTAAGGGTGGTTTTTGCTTATATAGACCACTAAATAATACACCTTTCATGATCACGGGTCTACCTTATCACAATTAGGATACACTTTGTTGAATTTTTGGAAAACAAACAACTTATGTTCTTGTCTTCCTCTTCCTTAGTCAAGATATGCATAGGAAAAGGAAATTTGTATTTTGAACATTATGATGATATGTTCTTAAGATAAGGGACAAGGTCCCTTTGATTTAGGGATTCATTTCCATTTTCATTTGTCTTAAACAAGTATGATAGGTTTGCCTTTTTAGGCGGCAAATTTCTAGCCCTTAAATCTCCATTATTTGGTTGATATTATTTGTGTGGGATAGGAATGTTTTGTCCTAATGCCATCTATTATCATACCACTTGCTAAAATTATGAGTGTAGGATATAGATGTTTTTGTCCTAAAGTCTTGTATTATCATGCCACTTGCCAAAATGATGAATGTAGAATCACACCACTTGCTAAATTTTTGTCTTAATGCCATGTAATCTAATCTTTATTATTATTACATTATTATATCATCACCTAATTTATTTTATTTTATTTTTCCTCTTGGATTTGGGCTTATTCCTACCCATTATGGGCTTATTCCTACCCATTTTCTTTGCTTTGGATAAAATTCTACCTTTCTTGGAGGGCTTGGTCACATTTTCATAATTTTTGGGCTATTGGTCCAATTACTATATTCTAGTCCAAGTCTATGTTTTATTTCTTGCTTAGGATATCCAATGAGCTTGCTAGAAACTTATGTGAAGTGGAAAAACTCTATATAAAGTGTCCATAGGTAAAAGCTCAATGTATGGGTAAAGATTTTAAACTTTATAACTCTTGTTCTGGAATTAGGAAAAATTACCATAATCCAATGTTCTTGAAAATTTAAGACCTTTACTTGTTTCTAAAAATTTATCTTCCTTATCCAAGAATTTTGCATCTCTTTAGTATGTTCTTTCTAATTTTTTTCCTATGAGGTTTTCCCTCTTTATTTGTTCTTTTAATGTTAGAAACATTTTCTATGCATATACATAAGGTGAAGAATTTCTAAGGATTATATTTCCTTATATATCTAAAATATTGTCTAATAAACTTTATTTCCTTAATTATCAATAAAAGAAACGAAATTAGGGATGTTACATTTCTCTTCCCCTAAAAGAAATTTTGTCCTCAAAATTTCAGAAATTACCTAATAAGAACCATTGCGGATATTTCTTCCTCATGACTTCTTCCAGCTCCCAAGTTGCTTCTTCTGGAGTCAAACCTTCCCATAACACCTTAACAAAGGGAATAGTTTTCTTTCTCAGTTGCTTTACGTCAGTGTCCAATATGGTTGCAGGTACTAGCTGGTATGACATGTTCTCCTTTATTTGGATTAGTTCATCCTTTATTACATGTCTTGAATCTGGAAGATACTTCCGTAGCTGTGATACGTGGAAAACATTATACAGGTTGGATAAATTAGGTGGAAGAGCAACTTGATATGCTGATGTCCCTACTTTCTTCAGAATTTGATAGGGTCCCAAAAATCACGGACTTAGCTTTCTTGTTTTGAGAGACCTACCAACTCCAGTAGTTGGGGAAAGTTTCAAAAATACATGGTCTTTTTCCTCAAACTCTAGAGGTCTATGTCTCTTATCGTAGTAACTCTTTTGCCGACTCTGAGCTGTAAGTATTTTGTCTCGTATCATCCTGATTTCTTCAGTGGTTTGTTGAACTAGATCAAGACACAACAAGTTCTTTTCTCCTACCTCAAACTAACATAGTGGAGATCGGCACTTTCTACCGTATAAAGCTTCATAGGGGGCCATCTTAATACTAGAGTGATAACTATTATTATAAGCAAACTCTACTAAAGGTAGGCACTTATCCCATCATTTACCTTGCTCTATCACACAGGCCATCAACATATCTTCTAAGGTTTGAATGGTGCGTTCTGTCTACCAATCAGTCTGAGGATGGTAGGCAATACTGAACCGCAACTGAGTACCAAAAGCTTCCTGTAACGCCTTCCAAAACCTCGATGTGAACCTCGAATCTTTATCAGAAACGATAATTAAGGGAATTACACGCAGTCTAACTATTTCCTGGACGTACAATTGGGCTAATTTATCTAGTGAATAGTTAATTCTTATGGGCAAAAAATGAGCAGATTTGGTTAATCTATCAATTATTACCCAGATAGAGTCATGTCCCATTGGAGTCTTAGGTAATCCCACAATAAAGTCCATTAAGATACTGTCCCATTTCCATTTAGGGATCTCAAGAGGTTGTAGAAATCCCACTGGCTTTTGATGCTCCACCTTCACCTTATGACAAATGAGACATTTCGCCACAAACTCAGCAATGTCCTTTTTCATCCCTGGCCACCAATACATCCTTTTTAAATCCTTGTACATTTTAGTGCATCTAGAGTGATAGCTATTATTATAAGCAAACTCTACTAAAGGTAGGTACTTATCCCATCCTTTACCTTGCTCTATCACACAGGCCCTTAACATATCTTCTAGGGTTTGAATGGTTCGTTCTGTCTGCCCGTCAGTCTGAGGATGGTAGGCAGTACTGAACCGCAACTGAGTACCAAAAGCTTCTTGCAACGCCTTCCAAAACCTTGACGTGAACCTCGGATCTCTATTAGAAACAATATTTAAGGGAATCCCATGAAGTCTAACTATTTCCTGAACGTACAATTGGGCCAATTTATCTAGTGAAAAGTTAATTTTTATGGGCAAAAAGTGAGCAGATTTGGTTAATCTGTCAACTATTACCCAGATAGAGTCATGTCCCACTGAAATCTTAGGTAAACCTACAACAAAGTCCATCGAGATACTATCCCATTTCCATTTAGGGATCTCAAGAGGTTGTAGAAATCTCGCTGGCTTTTGATGCTCCACCTTCACCTTTTGACAAATGAGACATTTCGCCACAAACTCAGCAATGCCATTTTTCATCCCTGGCCACCAATACATCCTTTTTAAATCCTGGTACATTTTAGTGCATCCAGGATGGATTGTGTATTTACTTTGATGCGCTTCCTGCAGTATCTTAGTCCTCAACTCTTGTTCTTGAGGGACACAAATCCTTCCCTGATACATGATTGCTCCATCTTCCATGACAGAAAAATTACCTTGGTCTTTATGATCCTATAAGTATTGATCGTGAGCTTGAGCCTCTTTGATTTGGGCTCTAAGGTCAGACCCTATACTTAAACCATTAATGACTAGATTCTTTGGAGTAAGAGTAGTGGCTAGCTTTAAATTTCGAAACTCCTCTAGCATCTTCATTTCATACACCATCATCTGACCCATGTGCAGAGATTTTCGACTCAAGGCATCTGCTACAACATTCGCCTTTCTGGGATGATACTTTATCTCAAACTTGTAGTCATTGAGGAATTCTACCCATTTTCGTTGCCTCATATTTAACTCCTTCTGATCAAAGAGGTATTTAAGACTCTTATGATCACAATATACTTCAAAGGTTGCCCTATACAAATAGTGTCGCCAAATCTTTAAGGCAAACACTACTGCCGCTAATTCAAGATCATGGGTTGGATAGTTTCCTTCGTGAGGTCTTAGTTGCCTAGAGGCGTAAGCAACTACTCTCTTATCTTGAATCAGCACACATCCTAGCCCTTTCTTTGAAGCGTCACTATACACTTCAAAATATCCTGTGGGGTCTGGAATAATTAAAACAGGAGGAGTGGTCAGTCTTGTCTTCAGCTCCTGAAAACTAGCATCACATTGATCAGTCCATTTGAAAGGACTTCCCTTCCTGGTCAATTTAGTCAATGGCAAGGCTATACGAGAGAAGTTTTGTATAAATCTCCTGTAGTATCCTGCCAAACCAAGGAAACTTCTGATTTCTGTAACCGTCTTTGGTGTCTCCCACTTAATCACTGCTTCCGTCTTGCTAGGATCTACGGCTACCCCTCTATTAGAGATGACATGTCCGAGAAACTTCACCTCTGACAGCCAAAATTCACACTTCTCCAATTTAGCATATAATTTTTTCTCTTTCAGCACTTGCAGCACGATTCGGAGATGTTGTTCATGTTCTTTCTCACTCTTAGAATATATCAAGATGTCATCAATGAACACTACAACAAATTGATCTAGGTAGGGTCGAAAAATGCGATTCATGTAATCCATGAAAATTGCAGGTGCATTAGTCAACCCGAAGGGCATTACGAGAAACTCATAGTGCCCATACCTAGTCCTGAAGGCAGTTTTTGATACATCCTCATCCTTGATCCTAATCTGATGATATCCTGACCTCAAGTCAATTTTAGAGAAAATAGAGGCTCCCTTCAGTTGATCTAATAAGTCATCTATCCTAGGGAGAGGGTACTTGTTTTTAATAGTCACCTTATTAAGCTGTCTGTAATCTATGCATAGTCTCAAGCTTCCATCTTTCTTCTTAACAAACAATACAGGAGCTCCCCAAGGTGATACACTTGGTCTAATGAATTGCTTGTCTAACAGTTCCTCCAACTGTTTCTTAAGTTCCTGTAGTTCCTTCGAGGCCATTCGATATGGTGCAATAGAGATAGGCCCTGTCCCAGGTAGGAGATCAATAGAGAACTCTATCTCTCTCTTGGGAGGTAAGCCTGGAATATCTGAAGGAAACATTTCAGGAAACTCGTTGGCTATTGGAATTTCATCAAGCTTCGGTTCGACTTCTAGGTTTGATAAATACAAGAGAATGTATCCAAGTACTCCATTCTTCAACTCCCTATTAACTTGATTGGCATTTAGCATCAATAACTGGACCTCCTCTTTCGGAGAAGAAGGTAGAAATTCAACAGTCTTGTTACAACAATTCAACAAGACTCGATTTCTAGACATCCAGTCTAACCCTAGAATGACCGCAATACCTCTTAACGGTAAACAGATGAGGTCTACAGAAAAAGTTTTCTCCTGGATGGTGACTTGACAGTCTTTACATACAGAGGAAGTTAATACCCGTTCCCCTGTAGGGGTTACTACGGATAGCACATAGGGAGTTTCAGAAATAGGAAACTGAAACTTCCTAATACATTCTTCCGATATAAATGAATGAGTAGCACCAGAGTCAAATAACACCATAAGAGCAAATCCATAGATATAGCATGTACCTTGAATCATTTCAGAAGATTGGGCTGCCTCTTGGCCGCTCAGTGTGAAAACCCTTCCTTTCACCTGAGGACTTTGTTCTGGCTGCTTCCCCACATTTTGTGGGCAGTTTTTTGCAAAATGTCCCTTCTGTCCGCAATTGAAGCAGACGTCTTGTCCCATGTAGCATGGCCGGTTACCATGCATGCGTCCGCACTTAGCGCACTTGACTGAGGCGAAGTCTTGTTGAAAAGGCCTAGGACCCGCAATCAATGGCCTCTTACCAGCTCCATATCCACTTCTTCTCACGTTCTTTCTAGGGTTGGGAAAATTTTTCTTCCTTTTCCATAGGTTTTGCCTTTACTTCTCGTCCTCCACTGCCCTTAAACTCTTTTCCAGGAGTCTGCATTTATTTATCAGAGGTACAAACTCCCTGATCTCCATAGCTATAATAGCATTCTTTAACTCCGGGTTTAGTCCCGCTTCAAACTTAACCGCCTTCCAGGCTTCATCTGGGTTATATCACAGATAAGAGGAGAACTTAGACAACTCCTCGAACCTTGCGATATACTGGTCCACGGTCATGCTTCCTTGCCTGAGTTGGAGAAATTCGATCTCTATCTCTGCCCGTACAGTACTTGGAAAGTACTTTTCAAAAAAAATGTCCTTGAACACTTGCCAGGTGATCTGTCTTCCCTGATGAGCTAAAAGTTCTCTAGCTCCACGCCACCAGTATTCTGCTTCATCCTTTAACATATATGCAGCAAAAATGATTTGCTGCTCTTCAGTACAGCCCATCACTTCAAAGATTTTCTCTAATTCCCTAATCCACCTTTCGGCTACCGTTGGGTCATAACCACCTTGGAAACAAGGTGGTCTAGTCCTCAGGAACTCGGATATACCATTATCTTTTCCAGCCGTCCGGTTGTTAGGACCAATCTCAACATTTGTGTTATTAGCATTCTGGAGATGTTGTAAAATTTGGTTGGTGGTCATAACTTGGTCTCGAATTGCCGTGGCCAGGTTGTGCAGGGTTTCCTCTGCATTGGTTGCTGGATTCCTCCTTTGTGGTGCCATTTCCTACTATGGTACAAAACAAAGTTATGCTGCTATTGAGGTGATCAAGCCCAATAGTTAGTTCAAAAATATTTAATAGTGGTCATAACACCACCTCAGCATATAGATAGGAAACACTAGTAATTTCTTACCTATATGAATCACTGATCCCCTACACAGCACAACCACAACATACTCAAGACACTATAAGATCGATTTAGATAACCATCCAACCACTGGCCATCTAGGATCGACCTGCTCTAATACCAATTATGTAACAACTCCATTTATGTAATTTTTTTTCTTTAAAATACCATGAAGTTATTACCTTGTTACAACTTAACTCAATATAACATTTATTTAATTTATACAATACTGAGTTTCCATACACACTATTATTTTACAAACTACACACCATTATTTTACAAACATTTGTACAAAGATACATATTAGTTCTAATCATCTATATCGACTATTTCCGGGGACACTGGTTCGGGTGGCACGTCCACCAGAATCTCAGTTACATCTACGATAGTTATATCTGAAATAACTGGAAGTTGCCCAAGGTAGGGCACCTCGATCCAACGTACAGAGATAATAAGTGTCATAGAGAATATCTGCATATTTATTCTTCTGAACATGATATGGAAATATAGTGAGAATTAAATCCCAATAAGTTCAACAATAAATCATAATTTACCATTATAGTTCATCATGTCATGTTCAGCTGTATAAACTACAGAAAATATCTTTAGGTCACATGAATGCACTTTATCATGCACATGAAAATTATACAGTTATGACATGTATGGCATGAATAACTATTTTTTCGAATTTCATATGATGGCTATCAACTTATTCTTACTTCAAGATACCCCGATCAGGGTAAGTATTCTCTACTTTTCGGTACGGGCTTATCTCGCTCCGTTCGACATGGCACACTTTCTCTTTCTTTTCTCATGAATATAATCATAACCGTTGGTAGGGCGTCCCCTACTGGTGCACCACACGGATTGCCATGTGACCGTGCTCATTTCTTTTCTTTTCATATTAATAGCCGAAAATATGATTCCAATAACGAGTATGTTCATTATATTCTCATGCCATAATGTATCAAAACATAATCATTCTCAAAATTCATTGGTAAACTGAAATTATGCCATGAATATAATCATTTTCTAATTTTCACTTGATAAAATATTTCCATGTCAAAATTTCACACTAATACCTCGATAACTGGATAGTAATTGTAGTCTGTAAACAGCGCACCAGGAAAGTTCCCAGAAAAGAGAGGTGGGTCACTAATGGACACGCTTAAGTACCATGTCTTTCCTTGCTAGAGCTTTCCTTAGACATGCACTTTTCACAAATCACAATTTGTTTTCTAGTAACTAGAATAATTCTTTTCATTTTCTTTATGTCTAGGCATTTAGTCATTTTATTTCTACTTATATCATTTCCAACACATGTTCTTACAAATTTTATAGAGCATTTTTCCTCAAATTGATTTCTACTATTACCTTAAAAATTCATCTAGGGTAGAAAAATATTGAAAATAGGTTTTACTAACTTTTAACACAGCCTTTGCTTACAAATCAGAATATAACTCTCTCATTTTAACTCCGACTAAGATGATCTTAGTGTCTATGAAAAGCTAAGACAATTATCTAAAACTATTATGTTAATCATATCAACAAAATAGTATGATATCATGGTGTTATTACTCCTTTAAATTTAGTATTATTTCTTCTCGTGTAGGTTCTGACCTTTACTGACTAATTAGACCATATCTCTCAAATTTGAACTCCAAATTGAGTTATTCCAGTTGGTAAAATTCCATGATCCATATATCTATAATTTTTATGTTGGCGCGCTATTTTAATTTCCTACAGAATATTCCCAGAAATTCAAAAACTAAAGCTTTAATAACATACTCTTCCCTGAATAAACATTTTCTGACCTCTGCTTACTAATCAGATCATATCTACCTCTTATGAACTCTAAATTGAGTAATTCCAGTGCCAAAATATCCCTGACACATATATCTTTAATTCTTATGTTAACCATTTATTTTAATTCCTTATAGATTGTTCCCATAAATTAAAATACCGAAGCTATCCTAACATATTTTTCCCTGATGACCCATTTTCTGACCTTTGTCTACTAATCAGCTCATATCTCCCTTATATAGACTCCAAATTGAATGATTACAGTTCCAAACTATCCATGACACATATATCTTTAATTCTTATGTTAACCATTTATTTTAATTCCTTATAGATTGTTCCCAGAAATTAAAATACCGAAGCTATCCTAACATATTTTTCCCTGATGACCCATTTTCTGACCTTTGTCTACTAATCGGCTCATATCTCCCTTATATGGACTCCAAATGGAATGATTCCAGTTCCAACATATCCATGACACATATATCTTTAATTCTTATGTTAACAATTTATTTTAATTCCTTATATATTGTTCCCAGAAATTAAAATACCGAAGCTTAAAATTCTGTCAACCATAGCCATACCCATGCAGAACTATCTACACCAACCTAAGTATTCAAACATACATCACATGCAAGATCAATATGTAAGATGATATAGCAACATCCATGACCAATCATCAAAGTTCTAAGATCAAAATCTCATATAAATATTATGAGTTTCAAAGGATTTCTTCAAAAAGAAATATTGTTAAACTTACTTGGAGCACTTAGTCTTCTAGACTTCTCCTTCCTCTTTCTTCCTTTCTTCCTCTCCTTTCCTCACTCTACCTTGCTTCTATTTTTTTCTCTCCCTCACTTGGACGAAATTCTAATGTTGTAAGGGTGGGTTTTCTTATATAGACCACCAAATAATTCACCTTTCATGATCATGGGTCTACCTTATCACAATTAAGATACACTTTGTTGAATTTTTGAAAAACAAACAACTTATGTTCTTGTCTTCCTCTTCCTTAGTCAAGATATGCATAGGAAAATGAGATTTGTATTTTGAAAATTATGATGATATGTTCTTAAGATAAGGGACAAGGTCCCTTTGATTTTGGGATTCATTTCCATTTTCTTTTGTCTTAAACAAGTATGATAGGTTTGCCTTTTTAGGTGGCAAATTTCTAGCCCTTGAATCTCCATTATTTGGTTGATATTATTTGTGTGGGCTATGAATGTTTTGTCCTAATACCATGTATTATCATACCACTTGCTAAAATTATGAGTGTAGGATATAGATGTTTTTGTCCTAAAGCCTTGTATTATCATGCCACTTGCTTAAATGATGAATGTAGAATCACACCACTTGCTAAATTTTTGTCTTAATGCCATGTAACCTAATCTTTATTCTTATTATTATATCATCATCTAATTTATTTTATTTTATTTTTCCTCTTGGATTTGGGCTTATTCCTACCCATTATGGGCTTGTCCTACCCATTTTCTTTGCTTTGGATAAAATTCTTCCTTTCTTGGTGGGCTTGGTCACATTTTCATAATTTTTGGGCTATTGGTGAAATTACTATATCCTAGTCCAAGTCTATGTTTAATTTCTTGTTTAGGTTATCCAATGGGCTTGCTAGAAACTTATGTGAAGTGGAAAAACTCTATATGAAGTGTCCATAGGTAAAAGCCCAATGTATGGGTAAAGATTTTAAACTTAGTAACTATAGTTCTTGAATTAGGAAAAATTACCCTAATTCAATGTTCTTTGAAATTTTAAGACCTTTACTTGTTTCTAAAAATTTATCTTCCTTATCCAAGAATTTTGCATCTCTTTAGTATGTTATTTCTAATTTCTTTCCTATTAGATTTTCCTTCTTTATTTGTTCTCTTAATGTTAGAAACATTTTCTATGCATATACATAAGGTGAAGAATTTCTAAGGATTATATTTCCTTAGATATCTAAAATATTGTCTAATAAATTTTATTTCCTTAATTAAATTTTTTATGTACCTTTATCAATAAAAGAAACGAAATTAAGGATGTTACACATTCGTCAACCCGAAGGGCATTACGAGAAACTCATAGTGCCCATACCTAGTCCTGAAGGCAATTTTTGGTACGTCCTCCTCCTTGATCCTAATATGATGATATCCTGACCTCAAGTCAACTTTAGAAAAGATGGAGGCTCCCTTCAATTGATCCAATAAGTCATCTATCCTAGGGAGATGGTACTTGTTTTTGATAGTCACCTTATTCAGCTGTCTGTAATCTATGCATAGTCTCAAGATCCCGTCTTTCTTCTTAACAAATAATACAGGAGCTCCCCAAGGTGATACACTCGGTCTAATGAATTGCTTATCTAATAGCTCCTCCAACTGTTTCTTGAGTTCCTGTAGTTCCTTAAGGCCATTCGATATGGTGCAATAGAGATAGGCCCTATCCCAGGTAAGAGATCAATAGAGAACTCTATCTCCCTATTAACTTGATTGGCATTTAGCATCAATAACTGGACCTCCGCTTTCGGAGTAGAAGGTAGAAATTCAACGGTCTTGTTACAACAATTCAACAAGACTCGATTTCTAGACATCCAGTCTAACCCTAGAATGACCTCAATACCTCTTAAAGGTAAACAAACAGATCTACGGAAAAAGTTTTCCCCTGGATGGTGACTTGACAGTCTTTACATATAGAGGAAGTTAATACCCGTTCCCCTGTAGGGGTTACTACGGATAGCTCATAGGGAGTTTTAGAAATAGGAAACTAAAACTTCCTAATACATTTTTCCGATATAAATGAATGACTAGCACCAGAGTCAAATAACACCATAAGAACAAATCCATAGATATAGCATGTACCTTGAATCATTTCAGAAGATTGAGCTGCCTCTTGGCCGCTCAGGGTGAAAACCCTTCCTTTCACCTGAGGCCTCTGTTCTGGTTGCTTCCCCACATTCTGTGGGTAGTTTCTCGCAAAATGTCCCTTCTGTCCACAATTAAAGTAGACATCTTGTCCTATGTAGCATGGCCGGTTACCATGCATGCGTCCACACTTAGCGCACTTGATTGGGGCGAGGTCTTGTTGATAAGGTCTAGAACCCGCAGTCAATGGCCTTGTACCAGCTCCATATCCACTTCTTCTCTCATTCTTTCCAGGGTTGGGAAAATTTTTCTTCCTCTTCTATAGGTTTCGCCTTTGCTTCTCGTCCTCCACTGCCCTTAAACTCTTTTCCAAGAGTCTGCATTTATTTATCAGAGGTACAAACTCCCTGATCTCCATAGCTATAACAGCATTCTTTATCTCCGGGTTTAGTCTTGCTTCAAACATAACCGCCTTCCATGCTTCATCTGAGTTATATCGCAGATAAGAGGAGAACTTAGACAACTCCTCGAACCTTGCGATATACTGGTCCATAGTCATGCTGCCTTGCCTAAGTTGGAGAAATTTGATCTCTTTCTCTGCCCGTACAGTACTTGGAAAGTACTTTTAAAAAAAATGTCCTTGAACACTTGCCAGGTGATCTGTCTTCCCTGATGAGCTAAAAGTTCTCTAGCTCCACACCATCAGTATTCTGCTTCATCCTTTAACATATATGCAGCAAAAATAACTTGCTGCTCCTCAGTACAGCCCATCACTTCAAGGATTTTCTCTAATTCCCTTATCCACCTTTCAGCTACCGTTGGGTCATAGCCACCTTAGAAACAAGGTGGTCTAGTCCTCAAGAATTCGGATATGCCATTATCTTTTCCAGCTATCCGGTTGTTAGAACCATTCTCACCATTTGGGTTATCATCATTCTGGATATATTGTAAAATTTGGTTAGTGGTCATGACTTGGTCTCGAATTGCCGTGGCCAGGTTGTGCATTGTTTCCTCTGCATTGGTTGCTGGATTCCTCCTTGGTGGTGTCATTTCCTACTATGGCAAAAAACAAAGTTATGCTACTATTAAGGTGATCAAGCCCAATAGTTAGTTCAAAAATATTTAATAGCAGTCATAACACCACCTCGGCATATAGATAGGAAACACTAGTAATTTCTTACCTATATGAATCACTGATCCCCTACACAACACAACCACAACATAATCAAGACATTATAAGATCTATTCAGATAACCATCCACCCACTGGCCATCTACGACCTGCTCTAATACCAATTATGTAACAACTCTATTTATGTAAATGTAACAATTTGTTTTTTTATATTTGTAAAATTCCATGAAGTTATTACTACTTTAATTCTAACCACTTAACTTGTAATAATAATCAATTTAACCAAGCATAATTGTTATTAACAGTGATACAATACTGAGTTTCCATACACACTATTATTTTACAAACTACACACCATTATTTTACAAACATTTGTACAAAGATACATATTAGCTCTAATCATCTATGTCGACTACTTCCGGGGACACTGGTGTGGGTGGCATGTCCACCGAAATCTTAGTCACATCTACGACAGATACATCTGAAATAACTGGAAGTTGCCCAAGGTAGGGCACCTCAATCCAATGTACATAAATAATAAATGTCATAGAGAAAATCTGCATATTTATTCTTCTAAACATGATATGGAAATATAGTGAGAATTAAATCCCAGTAAGTTCAACAATAAATCATAATTTACCATCAATATAGTTCATCATGTCATGTTTAGCTGTATAAACTACAGAAAATATCTTTAGTCACATGAATGCATTATATTTATGCACATAAGAATCATACAATAATGATATGTATGACAGGATTAACTATTTTTCATAATATCATATGATAGCCATTAACTTATTCTCATTTCAAGCTACCCCGGTCAAGGTGAGTATCTTCTACTCTCCGGTACGGGCTTTTCTCGCTCCGTCCGACAAAGCCCACTTTTTCTTTCTTTTCCCATTAACATGATCATAACCGTTGGTAGGGCGTCCCCTACTGATGCACCACACGGATTGCCATGTGACCGTGCTCATTTCTTTTCTTTTCACAATGATAGCCAAAAATATGCTTTCAATAACAAGTATGTTCATCAAAATATAACTATTACCAAAAATCATTGGTAATCATGTCATGAACATAACCATTTCAAATATCACTTTATAAAATATTTTCATGTCAAAATTTCACACTTAAGATGGTAAGAAGTTCATACAATGGTAATGGCTATGGCATATACTAGTCATTTATAAGATTCGTCTTCTTTTTTAAATATTAATTTTATTTCTTTATTTTCTTTATGCAGGTTTTCGTCTTATCTAATCTTCTCTTTATGATTAGCCTTAGTCATTATCTTCTTATTTATATCATTTCCAACACATGTTCTTACAAATTTATAGACCACTGTTCCCCAATTTGATTTCTACTATTACCCTATAGTTAAAGAGGTTTATCTAGGGTAGAAAAATGTTGAAAATAGGCTTAACCAGCTTCCAACACGGTATGGCCATGTTTCAGGACACGGCCTTGCTTTAAAAATACTTTAAATGTACTCAAAAACAGCCCCGAACACGGCTAGCCCATGCTTGAAGCAACCAGAACACGGCCTGGCCGTGCTCTGTGACCTTTGCTCACTAATTAGAGCATAACTCCCTAATTTTAACTCCGATTGAGGTGATCTTAGTATCTATGGAACGCAAAGAGAATTATCTAAAACTATTATGTTAATTATATCAGCAAAATAGTAATAAATCGTGGTGTTATTACTCCCTTAAATTAAATATTATTTCTTCTCGGGTAAGTTCTAACCTTTACTAACTAATTTGACTATATCTCCCACATAAGAATTCCAAATTAAGTTATTCCAGTGGCTAAACATCCGTGACACATAAATATATAATTCATATGTTAACCATTTATTTTAATTCCTTATAGAATATTCCCAAAAATTAAAACACCGAAGCTATCCTAACATATTCTTCCCTGATTAACCATTTTCTGACCTTTGTTTACTAATCATAACATATCTACCTCATATGAACTCGAAATTGAATGATTCTAGTGGCTAAAAATCCGTGACACATATATCTATACATATGTTAACCATTTATTTTAATTCCTTATAGATTGTTCCCAAAAATTAAAACACCGAAGCTATCCTAACATATTCTTCCCTAATTAACCATTTTCTGACCTTTGTTTACTAATCGGACCATATCTACCTCATATGAACTCTAAATTGAATGCTTCCAGTGGCTACAAATCCGTGACACACATAGCTATAATTCTTATGTTAACAATTTATTTTAATTCCTTACAGATAATTCCCAAAAATGAAAATACAGAAACTATCCTAACATATTCTTCCCTGATGAACCATTTTCTGACCTTTGACTACTAATCAGACCATATCTACCTCATATGGACTCCAAATTGAATGATTCCAGTGCTAAAAATCCATGACACACATATCTTTAATTCTTATGTTAATCATTTATTTTAATTCCTTATAGATTTTTCCCATAAATTAAAACATCGAAGCTTAAAATTCTGCCAACCATAGCCATACCCATGCAGAACTATCTACACCAACCTAAGTATTCAAACATACATCACATGCAAGATCAATATGTAACATGATATAGCAACATCCATGACCAATCATCAAAGTTCTAAGATCAAAATCTCATATAAATATTATAAGTTTCAAAAGTTTTCTTTAAAAAGAAATATTGTTAAACTTACCTAAGAATCTCCCTAACTTACTTAGTGAATTGGTTTTCTTGTTTCCTCTTGAAAGAAGTAGCAAGATTCCTTCCTTCCCTTAGCTTTTCTAGCAGCTTAGGTAAGAGAAGGAGGGTGAATTTTTGAACCTTAAGGATGAAGAAGAAAAATGGACTCAAGTGGAGATTAAGGTAACTTACCTAGAGTACTTAGCCTTCGAAACTTCTCCTTCTTCTTCCTTCCTTTCTTCTCCTCTCTTTCTCTCATTTCCTCACTCTACCTTGCTTCTATTTCTCTCTCTTCCTCACTTGGACGAAATTAAAATTTTGTAGGGGTGGTTTTTGCTTATATAGACCACCAAATAATACACCTTTCATGATCATGGGTCTACCTTATCACAATTAGGATACACTTTGTTGAATTTATGGAAAACAAACAACTTATGTTCTTGTCTTCCTCTTCCTTAGTCAAGATATGCATAGGAAAAGGAGATTTATATTTTGAAAATTATGATGATATGTTCTTAAGATAAGGGACAAGGTCCCTTTGATTTAGGGATTCATTTCCATTTTCTTTTGTCTTAAACAAGTGTGATAGGTTTTCCTTTTTAGGTGGCAAATTTCTAGCCCTTAAATCTCCATTATTTGGTTTATATTATTTGTGTGGGATAGGAATGTTTTGTCCTAATGCCATGTATTATCATACCACTTGCTAAAATTATGAGTGTAGGATATAGATGTTTTTTTCCTGAAGCCTTGTTTTATCATGCCACTTGCCAAAATGATGAATGTAGAATAACACCACTTGCTAAATTTTTGTCTTAATGCCATGTAACCTAATCTTTATTATTATTACATTATTATATCATCACCTAATTTATTTTGTTTTATTTTTCCTCTTGGATTTAGGCTTATTCCTACCCATTATGGGCTTATTCCTACCCATTTTCTTTGCTTTGGATAGAATTCTACCTTTCTTGGAGGGCTTGGTCACATTTTCATAATTTTTGGGCTATTGGTCTAATTACTATATTCTAGTCCAAGTCTATGTTTTATTTCTTGCTTAGGATATCCAATGGGCTTGCTAGAAACTTATGTGAAGTGGAAAAACTCTATATAAAGTGTCCATAGGTAAAAGCTCAATGTATGGGTAAAGATTTTAAACTTAGTAACTCTAGTTCTTGAATTAGGAAAAATTACCCTAATCCAATGTTCTTGAAAATTTAAGACCTTTACTTGTTTCTAAAAATTTATCTTCCTTATCCAAGAATTTTGCATCTCTTTAGTATGTTCTTTTTAATTTTTCCTATTAGGTTTTCCCTCTTTATTTGTTCTTTTAATGTTAGAAACATTTTCTATGCATATACATAAGGTGAAGAATTTCTTAGGATTATATTTCTTTAGATATCTAAAATATTGTCTAATAAACTTTATTTCCTTAATTATCAATAAAAGAAACGAAATTAGGGATTGTACACGAGTCATGGTGAAAATCTGCATATCTAATTATCTGAACATAACATGGAAATATAGGGAGAATTAAATCCCATTTGATTTAACAACAAATCATATTTATCAATAATATCAGTCATCATGTCATGTTTAGTTGTATAAGCTACAACAAATTTTTTCTGGCCACAAGAATGCACTTTATCTATGTACATGAAAATCATGCAACAATAGTATGTTTGACATGAGTATTCATTTTTAGAATATCATAGGCATGTATAATCATTTCTAATATCAGGGGCAAGATCAACTATTTAAAAGGGCATGGCATGTCAGGAAAAATCACAGCCTTTTCATATGATGGCTATCAACTTATTTTTATTTTGAGCTACCCTGGCCAGGGTGAGTATTCTCTGCTCTCTGGTACAAGCTTTTCTTGCTTCGTCCGACATAGCACACTTTCTCTTTCGTTTCTCATTATCATCATCATAGCCATGAGTATGGTGTCCCTTATTGGTCCATCACACAGACCACCATGTGACCGTGCTCATCTTTTTTTATTTATTTTAATAGCTACAATATGATTTCAATAACAAGTATGCACATATGCCACAAATACTCATCAAAGCATAATCATTTTCAAAAATCACTTTTACAAAACATAATCACGCCAAAATCATAGTTAGGGTGGTAAAGATTTCATGCAATGACAATGGCTACGGCAAACACTAGTCCTTTATGATTTTCATCTATAAGATTCTTCTTCTTTCTTAAATATTATTTTATCTCTTTATTTTCTTTATTTTTGGCCTCTAGTCATTTTCCTCCTACTTATATTATTTTCAACATATGCTCTTGTTCCTAAAATCACCTATTTTATCTATAATCTTTATACATTATTTTTCATTAATTTTTCCCAAGGTTTTTAATACTTTTTTTTATTGGAAATTACTATTTCTTTAAGAATTAAGGCCCAAAATGCATTCTGGATTTCTAGGCCAAACCTCTTGTCACTGTTTAGTCCATATCTCCTTCATTTGAACTCCAAATTAAGTTCTTCGGGAGCCTATGGAAAGCTCAAACAATCCTATAAAATAGTTATGTTGAAAATTTTAGCAAAACCTTAAGAAATCTATGTTATTACTCCCTTAAATTCATTATTATTTCTTCTCAGGTAGGTTATGACCTCTGCTTACTAATCGAACCATATTGCCCTTATATGGACTCGAAATTAAGTTACTCCAATGGCTCAAAATCTGTGAGATATATTTCTACATTTTTCTCGTTAACCATTTCTTTTAATTCCTTACCTATTTCTCCCAAAAATTCAAGCTTTCCTAGTTACTCCAATTTCAGCTTTCTTAGCCTAGCCTTTCCTAAAGTTCTAGTTCCTTCTTTTATTAAGTCTTCTTCCTTTTTTCTTCCTAATTTCTAGCTAACTATAGGGTTTCTCATCTCAATATTTTAATTAGATTTCTTACTTAATTTATCATATTCCATCATCCACTTCTTCAAGACAAACATAATCAAATCATGCATCATTAAGGGTGTTTTTCAACATAAATTTCTTATGGTCTTCTTCTAGGTGTTTTAGGCCATCCTTATTTTATCAATCTAACCATCTTCCCTTAATTTTTACAACATTAAAATATACATAATAGTGGAACAAAAGCCCTAAAATTTTGTCACCCTAAGCATTCAAACATCCATTGTAACAACTCCATTTATGTAAATGTAACAAATTTTTTTATATATATTTGTAAAATTCCATAAAGTTATTACTGCTTTAATTCTAACCACTTAACTCGTAATAATAATTAATTTAACTAAGCATAATTGTTATTAACAGTGATACAATACTGAGTTTCCATACACACCATTATTTTACAAACTATACACCATTATTTTACAAACATTTGTACAAAGGTATAAAATATACATATTAGCCCTAATCATCTACGTAGACTACTTCCGGGGACACTGGTGCGGGTGGCGGCACCTCCACCGAAATCTCAGTGACATCTAATACAGATATATCCGATATAACTGATAGTTGCCCAAAGTAGGGCACCTCGATCCAACGTACAGAAATAATAAGTGTCATGGAGAAAATCTGCATAATTGTTCTTCTGAACATGATATGGAAATATAGTGAGAATTAAATCCCAGTAGATTCAATAATAAATCATAATTTACCATCAATCTAGTTCATCATGTCATGTCCATCTGTATAAACTACAGAAAATATCTTTAGGTCACATGAATGCATTTTATCCATGCACATGAAAATTGTACAATTATGACATGTATGGCATAAATACTATTTTTCAGGATATCATATGATGACTATCAATTTATTCTCATATCAAGCTACCCCGGTCAGGGTGAGTATTTTCTACTCTCCGATACGAGCTTTTCTCGCCCCGTCCGACATGGCTCACTTTCTCTTTCTTTTCTTATTAACATGATCATAACCGTTGGCAGGGCGTCCCCTATTGGTGCACCACACGGATTGGCATGTGACCGTGCTCATTTCTTTTCTTTTCACAATGATAGCCAAAAATATCCTTTCAATAACAAGTATATAACAATTACCAAAAAAATCATTGATAATCATGCGATGAGCATAACCATTTCAAATATCATTTTATAAAATATTTCCATGTAAAAATTTCACACTTAAGATGGTAAGAAGTTCATACAATGGCAATGGCTATGGTATATACTAGTTATTTATTATTTTTATTTATAAGATTCTTCTTCTTTTTTCAATATTAATTTTATTTCTTTATTTTCTTGATGCAGGTTTTCATCCTATCTATCATTCTCTTACTAATCAGAGCATAACTCCATCAATTTAACTTCAATGTAGGTGATCTTGGTGTTAATTTAAAGATAAAACAATTATCTAAAACAATTATGCTGAATAGTTTGGCGAAATATTAAGAAATCAAGGTGATATTAGTCCCTCAAATTACAGGTTATTTCTTCTCGGGTAGTTTCTAACCTCTACCTACTAATCTGTCCATATCTTTCTCATAAAAATTCTAAATTAAGTGATTCCAATGGAAAAAAATCCGTGACACATATATCTATAATTCGTATGTTAACCATTTATTTTAAATCCCTACATAATGTTCCCAGAAATTAAAACACAGAAGTTATCCTAACATATTCGTCCCTGATTAACCATTTTCTGACCACTGCTTACTAATCAGACCATATTTACCTATTATGAACTCTAAATTGCGTAATTCCAATGGCTAAAATTCTGTGACACATATATCTATAATTCTTATTTTAAATATTTATTTTACTTCCCTACAGGATGTTCCTAGAAATTAAAACACAGAAGCTATCCTAACATGTTCTTTCCTAATTAACCATTTTTTGAACACTACTTACTAATCAGATCATATCTACCTCATATGGACTCCAAAATGAGTGATTCCAGTGGTTAAAATTCCGTGACACATATATATATAATTCTTATGTTAACAAGTTATTTTAATTCACTACAGAATGTTCCCAAAAATTTAAAAACAGAAGCTTTCCTAACATGTTCTTTCCTGATTAACCATTTTCTGAACACTGCTTACTAATCAGACCATATCTACCTCATATGAACTCCGAATTGAGTGATTCCAGTGGCTAAAAATTCATGAGATATGTTAAGAAGTTATTTTAATTCCCTACAGAATGTTCCTAGAAATTCAAAAATAGAAGCTTTCCTAACAGATTCTTCCCTGATTAACCATTTTCTTATCACTTCTTACTAATCGGACCATATCTACCTCATATGGACTCCGAAGTGAGTAATTCTAATTGCTAAAAATCCCTGAGAAATACATCTATAATTGTTATGTTAAAAAGTTATTTTAATTCCCTACAGAATGTTCTCAGAAATTCAAAAACAGAAGCTTTCCTAACAGATTCTTCCCTGATTAACCATTTTTTGACCACTGCTTAATCATCAAAACATATCTACCTCATGTACTCCACATTGAGTGATTCTAGTTGATAAACATCCGTGAGACATATATCTATAATTGTTATGTTAACAAGTTATTTTAATTCCCTACAGAATGTTCTCAGAAATTCAAAAACAGAAACTTAAAATTTTGCCACGCAAAGCCATACCTATGCAGAACTATCTACACCAGCCTAAGTATTCAAACATACATCACATGCAAGAATAATATGTAACATGATAAAGCAACATCCATGACCAATCATCAAAGTTCTTAAGATCAAAATCCCATATAAATTTTACAAATTTCAAAACTTTTCTTCAAAAAAGAAATATTGTTAAACGTACCTAAGAATCTCCCAAGCTCACTTAGTGAATTTATTTTCTTGTTTCCCCTTGAAAGAAGTATCAAGATTCCTCCCTTCCTTTAGGTTTTCTAGCAACTTAAATAAGAGAAGGAGGGTGAGTTTTTGAACCTTAAGGATGAAGAAGAAAAATGGATTCAAGCAGAGATTAAGTTAACTTACCTTGAGTACTTAGCCCTCTAGACTTCTCCTTCTTCTTCCTTCCTTTCTTCTCCTCTCTTTCTCTCCTTTCCTCTCTCTACCTTGCTTTTATTTCTCTCTCTTCCTCACTTGGACGAAATTAAAATGTTATAGGGGTGGGTTTTGCTTAAATAAACCATCAAATAATTCATCTTTCATGATTATGGGTGTACCTTATCACAATTAGGATACACTTGGTTGAATTTTATGGAAGCAAACAACTTATGTTCTTGTCTTCCTCTTCCTTAGTCAAGATATTCATAGCAAAAGGAGATTTGTATTTTGAAAATTATAATGATATGTTCTTAAGATAAGGGACAAGGTCCCTTTGATTTAGGGATTCATTTCCATTTTCTTTTTTCTTAATCAAGTATGACAGGTTTGCCTTTTTGGGTGGCAAATTTCTAGCCCTTGAATCTCCATTATTTGGCTGAAATTATTTGTGTGGGATTGAAATGTTTTGTCCTAATGCCATGTATTACCATACCACTTGCTAAAATTATGAGTGTAGGATATAGAGTTTTTGTCCTAATGCCATGTATTATCATACCACTTGCTAAAATTATGAGTGTAGGATATAGATGTTTTGTCCTAATGCCTTATCACCTAATCTTGATTACACCATTATTTCATCATTTTATTTTTATTTTTATTTTTATTTTTCCTCTTGGGTTTGGGCTCATTCTTGCCCATTTTCTTTACTTTGGTTAAAATTCTACCTTTCATAATGGGCTTGGTCACATTTTCATATTTTTTGGGCTACCGGTCCAATTTCTATATTCTAGTCCAAGTCTATGTTTTATTTCTTCCTTGGGCTATCCTATTGGCTTGCTAAATATTTATGTGAGGTAGAAAGATTCTATATGAAGTGTCCATAGTTGAAAGCCCAATTTATGGGTGGAGATACTAAATTTAGTAACTTTAACTCTTAAATTAGGAAAAATTACCTTAATCCAATCTTCTTGAAATTTTAATACCTTCACAAAAATTTATCTTCCTTACTTAAGAATTTCACCTTTCTTTAGTATATTTATTTTTAATATTTCCTCTTAGGTTTTCTCTCTTTACCTATTCCATTAATGTTAGAACATTTCTATGCATACGTAAGGTGAAGAATTTCTAAGGATTATATTTCCTTAGATATTGAAAAATTGTCTAATAAATTTTATTTCCTTAATTAAATATTTATGTACCTTTATTAATAAAAGAAAAGAAATTAGAGATGTTACTTTGAATACTTTTGTAATTTTATTAATACATGAAACAAAATTAGGGATGTTACATCCATCACATGCAACATCAACATGTAACATGATATAGCAACATCCATAGCTAATCATCAAAGTAGCTAACTATTAAAAAGATAATCAAAGTCCTAGGATCAAAGTCCCAAATAATGTTACAAAGTTTTAATTTTCTTTTAAAATAATTTATTGTTAGACTTACTTACAAATCTCCATAGCTCGCTTAGTGAGTTCCATTTCTTGTTTTCCCTTCGGAGGAAATGGCGAGATTCTTCCCCCCCTTGGTTTTTCTAACAGCTTGAATAAGAGAAGGAGGGTAAGTTTTAAACCCCAAGAATGAAGAGAAAAGATGGATTCAATTGGAGGTTATGCTAACTTACCTTGAGCACTTAGTTCTCTAGACTTCTTCTTCTTTCCTTTCTTTCCTCTACCTTACTTCTATTTTTCCCTCTCCCTTACTTGGACAAAACTCTACCATGCTAAGAGTGGTTTTTTGCTTAAAAAAATTTAAAGTGGTCAGCCTCTCATAATCATCGTTCTCTTGTTTACTTGTGGGGCATTCCATAATGTCATCATTAGGGTCTATATGGTTGCTTCTTGGAGAAGACAAAATCTTGATCTTCTCTTCCTCTCCTTTGGCCAACATATACACAGCAAAATAAGGGATTAGGTGTTTGAAATTCATGGTGAGATAGGCTTAAGACAAGTGGCAAGATCTCCTCAAGTTTTGGGATTCATTTTCCCTTTCTTTTGGCTCACTCAACAGCTCATTAAATTCATTTTTAGGTGGAAAATTTCCAGCCCTTCCTTCCCTCCTTTGTGATGCCCCCAATTTAAGGGAACACGATTGTCACAAATAGCAGATAACTTTAACCTTATTCTATTGCATACTTGTTTAAAGTATATCACATATCAGTTTTAATAACATACATTTACAAGTTCTCTAATATAACAAAATATGCAAGCCAAGTCTTTATACACATATTACAACAGAAGTAGGGATTTTGCCTGTGGTGTTCAGAGCATATTCTAGAATACAAGTACGAAATAATTTAAACATTGAGCCTTGGAAGCAACATAGTATCACCTAGAGAGTATGACACTTAATTGATCACATAGCTGTAGGACCAAACTCTATATCCTTATCTGAAAAAAAATTGTATGTATTGTTTCATGAGTTTGACAACTTAATGAGCAGATAATACCTTCTATGACCTCTTAGGTCAACATATAAGATGTACTCATATATTAAAATTTATCACATAGAAAATTAAAGTTCAGAAGTACATCCTTTTGGGACCCGCATTTCAAATATTCTCAGTTCAAATCACATTTAGATATCCAAATTCATATGCAATACGGTATGATCATTATTCAAATATTGTTATGCATCAAAATATTTCTCATAAAAACATTAGGAATATCCCATATTAGAACCACCATATTAGAGTTCAAACCCTTTTGTGCTTTGGTGGTGTAGGATTTGCTAAACTTAGCATCTCAGCTAAGGTTTGCCCTACCACCAACGAAGAGAACACGCAAAGGGACTCTAATGTGGGCAATTTCTCAAGCACAGAACAAGGGAGGGAAAATCACATATCATATAGTTGGCATCTTGTCCAGATAAGAGGCATTCCACTCTCCTTCACATATCATATCATGTGTGTTGGCCATCACACGAGGCTAGCATCACCCTTGCTAGTTGAGGTATAAAGGTGCACTAGGGCTAACATCACCTATTGTTAGCAAACAGTGTTTTCAATAGGATTCTTCCATAGAAATCATATTTGCACATATTCCATATCATTCAAAATAGAGGTTTCAGTGTAATTCAAAATTTTCAATCTCAATAAAATTCCTCTATCAAAATTTTTTCAATCAGGGTTATCACATATACATGCCCTTTTTTCAAGGCAATCTTATAACTTTATATATCAATGCCACGTGCACAATATATTTTCTTTACCATATAATGAGAAATACATTTAGAATCATATATTCAATGAATTCAAAAATCTATTTTCAAAACCATACTCTTCTTGAGCTATATGCCAGATTGTAAATAAATAATATAATTTAATCCATTTCAAAGCCATATAAAAGTATAAATAACTTGTAAACAAAATCAATTATACATTTAAAGTTCAAAAAGAGCATAGAGTAAGTCATAAAAACAATTTCCTACTCACAAAACCAAGGTTCCAAGTTGAATATCTTCAAATGTATTTTTCCAAGGAAAATATGATCAAATGGACCTTAAAAACTTCAGAAATGACTCAGGAATCGTGAAATTTAGTTTCTAGGAGCTTGGTCAACATTGGTTAACCGATGGTCAATGTTCATGATGGGAAATATTATTCATATTAGTTGAAAATACTATTCATGCCGGTCAGAATTACTGTTCACACAAGCTAAAATCACTATTCACGCCGGTTGGAGTTATTGTTCGTAACACCAAAAGTTGTCAGATAACTATGAAACTTCATATCCTATAGTTTATCTATCTCTTGAATTCATCTACGGTGTTAGATTTTCAATTTGAAGTCTCTAAATAGGAGTTTCAGAACTTATCTTTTTCATAGATTTTTTGCTTTTTATCTACGGTGATTCTACAGCTAATTTGAAAAATTGTTTGGTCAAAATCGTAGTACTCTTCGTCCTGAATCTAGTGGTACTTTTAGTTTTGAGATCGGATGTTCAAAAGTACTCTAAATCTAAAGATTGAAAGTAAGGGGAGAAAAAACACTATTCACATCTCACCGATTACGAAAATTTTCTTCTTTCCGTTTTTTTTTAAATAATAATGGATGGACCAAATAGAAATTTTCTAATTGTTGGATGATATCCTTGCAAATTTCATCAATTATATTTTGACCCCTAAACTTAAGTGCTCATATTACCTTCATAATTCTTCAATCAATATAATAAATAAACATATTTTTAATTATACTTATCTCCATTTATCATAATCCTCTCTTACATTCATTTTTTTTAATTTAGGGTTTTTCTTTATTTTAAAGCTATTACATTCTTCCTCCTTTAAAGAAATTCGGTCCTTGAATTTCATCTCCATATTTACAATAAAAACTAACCTCATGATTCAAAAAGATGTAGGTATCTAGCGCACATGTCATCCTCTCTTTCCTAAGTAGCCTCCCTAGAAGAGTGATTTTGCCATATCACTTTCACTGTAGGTATTTCTTTTGAATGCATTTTTTTTACTAGTCTGTCCACTATCGCTACTAGTTGTTTCTCATAAGTTAAATCTTCCCATAACTGAATCTGTGGGCACTCTATAACATGTGTAGGATCTGGTAAGTACTTTCGTAGCATAGACACATGAAAAGAGTAGATGGACATTACCCAATTCAGGTGGCAAAGCCAAGCAATAAGCTATTGGGCCGATCCTATCAAGAATTTCAAATGGTCTTATGTACCGTGGACTTAACTTCCTTTTCTTCCCAAATCTTACTACTCCTTTCATAGGAGATATCTTCAAGAAGACATGTTCACCTATGGCAAATTCCAATGGTCGACGTCTATTATCAACATAAGCTTTCTGTCTACTCTGGGGTGCTAATAACATTTCCTTAATTAACTTTACCTTGTCAAGTGCATCTTATACCAAATCAGGCCCTAAAATCTTAGCTTCACCCATTTCAAACCATCCGATTAGATAATGACAACGTCTACCATATAATGCCTCAAAATGGGTCATTTGTATACTGACTTGCTAGCTATTGTTATAAGAAAATTTAGCTAGGGGCAAGAATCTTTCCCAATTACCTTGAAAATCTAGCACACATGCTCGAAGCATGTCTTCCAATATTTGGATGGTTCGCTCAAACTGTCCATCTATTTGAGGATAGAAAGCAGTACTAAGATTTAACTTCGTGCCCAATGCATCTTGGAAGGCTCTCTAAAAATGAGATGTGAACTGTGGTCCTCGATCAAATATAATTAATATCGATACCCCATAAAGTCTCACTATCTCATTCAAATATAGATTTGCATATTGATCGACATTATATGTGGTTTTCACTAGTAAAAAATGTATTGATTTAGTCAACCTATCAATGATCACCCATATTGAATTAAACCCTTTTGGTGTCCGCAGTAGCCTTGTAACAAAATCCATAGTTATTCTTTTCCATTTTCATTCAAGTATCTCTATTTGCTTATGTAATCATGCAGGCCTTTGATGTTCTTCTTTTACCTGCTGGCAAGTTAAACATCGAGAGACATAATCAACTATATATTTCTTCATACCATCCCACTAATAAATTTCTTTTAGATCTTTATACATTTTAGTTACCCCAAGATGAATGGTATATATGAATCTATGGGCTTTCTCTAAAATCTCTTTCTTAAGTTCTTCTTTGTTAGGTATACACAATAACTTGCCCAATCTCAGAATTTCTTTAGAGTCTATAGTAAATTCAACATCACTGGTATTTTTCACCTCTTCAATTTTCTTTCATAAATAGGCATGCTCTTCTTGTGCCTTTTTCACCTACTCAATCAAAGATGATTAAAACTGTATATGGGTCAATAGTATCCCAGGCTCCTTTACTTCCAATGCTACCCTATGAATTTTGAATTTATGCATTTCTTTAACCAACGACGTCCATACCACTATGATATGAGCCAAATTACTCATAGACTTCCTACTTAATAAATTAGCCACTACATTAGCCTTACTTGGATGATATAGTATTGTGCAGTCATAATCTTTAAGTAATTCCATCCATCATCTTTGTCTTAAATTAAGATCTTTTTATTGAAAAATGGATTTGAGGCTTTTATGATTTATATAGATTTCGCATGTCTCACCAAACAGATAATGCCTCCAAATTTTGATAACAAAAACCATTACTGGCATCTCCAAATCATGAGTAAGATAATTTTGCTAATGTGACTTAAGCTGTCTAGATGCATATGCAATGACTTGACCATGTTACATCAACAAACACCCTAATCCAATTCTCGATGCATAACAATATATCATGTATCTTCCAGTACCTAAAGGAATAGACAGTACTGGTTTCGTAGTCAAGCATTCCTTGAGTTTCAAGAAACTTCTTTCACATTCATCTGACCAGTCAAAATTTATTCCCTTCCTTGTCAACCTCGTCAAAGGAGTAACTATTTTTGAAAAATCTTTAACGAATTTGCGGTAATAGCCTACTAAACTAAGAACACTACGAATTTCTATAATTGAGGTAAGGCTTGACTATTGCTGCACCGATTCTACCTTTTTAGGATTAACTTGAATACCATCCTTGGTAACCATATGCCTTAAGAAAGTAACACTACTAAGCTAAAATTCACATTTTGAAAACTTAGCATATAGCTGGTGTTTTCTTAAGGTTTGCAAAGTGTTGGTTGCAAAGTATATATGCAATGTCCGTACGCAAGTGAATGTATCATGACCAAGTAATACAGTGATAAGTGAGTATTGTCCCACGAGGAAGTGTAACCAGAAATTACTATAGAAGTTTTGACCAAAGAATTGTTATAGCAAAAATTGTTGATTACTCCTAGATAGGTTGGATTCAAACTCAAGTAAGACTAATTCAAAACAAAGTATCTTAAAATGAAATTTTAAGGTATGCTGAGGTAATTGGGAATCAATTAATAAAATCAACTAGGGTTGCTTCAGGATTGCTATGAACTCCTGTACTCATTTTGCTTTAGCTTTTGTTGTAGCAATTGCTCTAGTATCCAAATTTACTTTTTGAATGGGTTCTTTCCATACCACCATTCCCTGCCCTTCTTGGGTTCAGTTTCATATATTCCTATATAAATCCAACCCCAAGAACTATACTTGACGCCCTGAACTATTGGGTTATATGGGACAACCATAGATTCCTATATTGGTTGTACATTGGTTTCGTTACCAACCCATAACATTCAAAAATCATTTTAGCTTCCATTCACCCTTCCAAGTTAAATGTCAGCTTCAACCTTCTACCATTATGGGTCATTTAATGGTAGAAATTCAAGAAATGCAATAACAGTTGAATGTCAAGAGCAATGCTATAACAATATTATTAATTTGCTAAAAATGTGCTAAAAGTTTACTTCAACCCATCTACAACCCTAGCTAGAGGCTTAGCCTAACATCCTATCTAAACCAATTACAGCTGTTTGAATTGAATTAGACATTATGGAAGGAAGAGAAACACAACGGCACCAAAAAAAATCAAGGATGCAGAAGGGAAGAAGAGAGTTCTAGAGAAGGATTCTCTGCTTCCTCATCTAGCAACTCCTCTTGCTTGTTTCAATGAAAATAATTTCTCCAATTGTGTACTTTCCCCTCAAAGGTTGGGGTTGCTCTGGGTGTTCTCTATCCTTTTTCCCTATACCTGTGCATCTTTCACTTTTCCTCTCCCAGCCTTTTATAAACTAGCATTGTGGTCCCCGTAAAGTGGCTCATTTTCAGCTTTCTTTCCCTTTTCAGCCTGCACCTCTGTTAGCACCTTTTTCCTCAACTTTAAGTAGTGAAGACAATCTCTACACCTCTACGTCTCTACTTCTGCTATGTCTCTGCTATGGCATCTGAGTGCTCTGCTAAGACAGTTGAGTGCTCCTCCTTCCACGCTAGGTAGTGGAGGCTGCGCATGTTGTAGTAGCCATGTATCAACTGCACTTAAGAGACAGTTTCCAAACATGGACACCATACTAATAGAGAAGAAACACCCAGCATGACTCAGTTTACCACCTTCATTTTTATAAATGCACACTAAAGTTTACCATAAGCGTGATGGGTGCACTTATATTCAGGAGGTACAAAACACACTATTAAACTAGGGAGCATTAATACTAATAAAGCACAATGCAGAGTAATAAACCCAAGAAAAGCATGTAATAGTTTTAATGAATTAGAGTTAGCGCAAAGCTATCCTTAAATGTCGTTAATGCTCCTTTGAACTCCTTGAATATACCAAGATATCATCTATAAATACAATAACAAACTAATCCAAGAAAGGCTTAAATACTCTATTCATCAAATCTATGAATGCAGCTATGGCATTTGTTAAACCAAACGTCATTACTAAGAACTCGTAGTGCCCAAACCGAGTCCTAAAAGCAATTTTTGGATTGTCCTCCTTTGTTATCCTCAATTGATAATACCCAGATCTCAAATCAATTTTCAAAAAATATTGAGCACCTTGTTTCTTATTATGTACTGTCACCTTATTCAACTATCTGTAATCAAAACACAGCTATAACGATCCATATTTCTTTTTCACAAATAGGATTGGAGCATCCTAAAGAGAAATACTAGGGTAAATAAATCCCTTTTCTAACAAGTATTGTAATTGATTTTTCAATTCTTTAAGTTCGGTCGGTGCCATTATATATAGAGGTATAGACATTGGTTGGGTTCTCAGAAGTAAATCAATACCAAACTCAATTTCTCATTCTGAGGGTAACCCTGGCAATTCCTCAAGAAACACATCAAAAAATTTCTTAACCACTAGAACCTGCTCTACATTGGTGTAATTCATATCAACATCTTTGACCATTGCTAAATACCCATGGCATCCTTTTTATAGTAGCTTATAAGCTATTAGAGCAGAGATTAAATTACTAGGTTCCTCACCACGATCTCATTGTATCAAGAAGGAAAATTAGGGAATATTAAACTTAATCACCTTAAGGTGATAGTCTAAAATGATATGGCCTGATGATAACCAATCTATTCCCAATATCACATCAAAGTTTACCATATCTACAACTATTAAATCTACAAGAGTCTCCTTATCTTCTATCAAAATCTTACACGATTTATACACATCATTTACCAGTAAGAATTCTCCCAATGGAGTAGTAACTATAAAAGAATAATGTAAACTACTAGGATCTCTACCTAATTTCTTAGCAAAGTAGGGTGATATATAAGAATGAGTAGAACCAGGATCAAACAATACATATGATCTACGGAAACATACTGATAATGTACATGTTATCATTGCATTTGAAGCCTGACCATCTTGTCATGTCAAGGCAAAGACTCAAGCTTGTTCTCGGCCTCGACTTCCTGATCCTCTACCAATACCACCACTACTTGCTTGAACTAAAGCTTCTCTATTTGGTCGTGCTGGTACAAATGCAGGGGGTGAAGCTGGCTGTACTGATGCTTGACTCAAATTTCGTAATTGTTGACAATTCCTCATCAAATGACCTATTTATCCACACTTAAAACATGCACCAGCTTCTCTATGACATTTTTCAGTATGAGGCCTGCTACAAATGGGACATAATGGAATCGATCTTGAATCCTATTGACTAATAGGTCTCATATTTCTTTGAATCATTCTTTGCATATTAATATTGACTGATGTCTGGCTAGAGCTACCATATCTTGCTTGAGTTAAATGATGTAGATTTTGAAATCTTGGTCCTCTTACATTTGGATTATAACTAGTCTGGCTATTACTATCTCGATCTCTTTTTCTTCTCTTTAGACCTTCTATGTCTATTAACTCTCGTGTTTCTATCATTCTAGCACAATCCACAGCCGTTGAATAAGTTAGAAATATCTTATTTGAGGACCCACTGATTTAAATAATGAACGGATCAACCCTAAAATAAATCTCTTAATTCTATCTTTTTCATTAGGAACCAGATATGGTGCATATCTAGACAATCAGATAAAATAGATGTCATATTCAGAAACTGTCATGTTTGGTGTCTGTCTTAATTTTTTAAATTCTATGGCCCTTTTGTCCCTTTCACTCATTGGTAGGAAATGATTCATAAATGCTTTCTTAAATTCATCCCACTCCATTGGTGGTAGGGTAACTACTCTTCCTTGTACTAGAGTCTCAAACCAAACCTAGGCCATATCTGATAATTGAAAGGACACTAGTTTAAGAGATCTTTTAGTAAAACACCCTAAAGCTCTGAGAACTCGTTCCATAACATCAATGAATATCTGTGGGTCTTCCTGAATATCTCACCCAAAAAAAGTCAAGGGCTTCAACTTTATAAATTTTGATAATGTCACCTCAATTTATGTAAACTTGTTCTCTTGTTCAGCTGGTCTTTCTAGTTCTTACGCTTCGGAGCATTTTTTTGGTAGCTGGCCATCCCTCTTGCCTTGTTTTACTATAAATCTAGCCAATGTCTTTAAACTCATATGTATGCCAGCAATCATATAAGCTATTCTATCAAGTGGCTCTTGAGGGGGTTCTACTCTTTCCTTAAAGACTCTATCATATACACGGACATGTTCATCATGTCTTGTGGTTCTTATACCCCGTGCACGCCCTCTACCTCTGTCTCTTTTTCTAGGTCAACCTCTACCATGGCCTCTTTGGCTGAAATATGCACAACAAAATAAGGGATTAGGTGTTTGAAATTCATGGTGAGATAGGATTAAGACAAGTGGCAAGATCTCCTTAAGTTTTAGGATTCATTTTCTCGTTCTTTTGGCTCACTCAAAAGCTCATTAAATTTAGTTTTAGGTGGAAAATTTCTAGCCCTTCCTTCCCTCCTTTGTCATGCCCCCACTTTAAGGGAATGCGTTTGTCATGAATAACAAATAATTTTAACCTTATTCTATTGCATACTTACTTCAAGTATACCACATATCAGGATTAATAACATACGTTTACAAGTTCTCCAATATAACCAAATATATAGGCCAAGTCTTTATACACATATTACAGCAGAAACATGTGTAACAACTATTTTTAATTTATTATTATTATAAAATATAGAGTTCACATATATGTCATTAATCAAAACGTATGTACAACATATCAAACACATAAATATCTACATCTTATTTATTCTAGTTAACTAATTCTGGAGATACAGGTACGGGTGGTTACACTTTCATTAGGATCTAAGCCAACTCAACCACAAACATTTTATTTGTTTCTGGGATCTACCCATCATAGAGTAACTCGATCCAACGTGCAGTAAAAGCCAGAGCCATAGAAAAATCTGCACAACTAATTTTCTGAACATGACATGGAAATATAGTGAGAATTAAATCCCAGTAAGTTCAACAATAAATCATCATCAATATAGCTCATTACGTCATGTTCATTTGTATAAACTACATCAAATATCTTTGGTCACATAAATGTACTTTATCTAAGTACATGAGAATCGTACAATAATGACATATATGACAGGATTAACTATTTTCAGAATATCATACGATGACTATCAATTTATTCTTATATCAAGCTACCTCGGTCAAGGTGAGTATTTTCTACTCTTCGATACGGGATTTTCTCGCTCTTTTTGACATGGCACACTTTCTCCTTTTTTTTTTCTAATTAACATAGTCATAACCGTTGGTAGGGCGTCCCCAACTGGTGCTATAACATCCCTAATTTTGTTTCTTTTATTGATAAAAGTACATAAATATTTAATTAAGAAAATAAAATTTATTACACAATTTTTAGATATCTAAGGAAATATAATCCTTAGAAATTCTTCACCTTACGTGTATGTATAGAAATGTTCTAACATTAATGGAATATGTCAAGAGAGAAAACCTAAGAGGAAAAATTAGAAATAAATATACTAAAGAAAGGTGAAATTCTTAGGTAAGGAAGATAAATTTTTGTGAAGTAAGTAAATGTATTAAAATTTCAAGAATATTGGATTAGGGTAATTTTTCCTAATTTAAGAGTTAAAGTTACTAAGTTTAGTATCTCCACCCATAAATTGGGCTTTCACTTATGGACACTTCATATAGAGTTTTTCTACTTCACATGAATTTTTAGCAAGCCAATAGGATAGCCCAAGGAAGAAATAAAATATAGACTTGGACTAGGATATAAAAATTGGACCGGTAGCCCAAAAATCATGAAAATGTGACTACCCCCATTGTGAAAGGTGGAATTTTAACCAAAGTAAATAAAATGGGCAAGAATGAGCTCAAACCCAAGAGGAAAAATAAAAATAAAAATAAAATAAAGTGATGAAATAATTGTGTAATCAAGATTAGGTGACATAGCATTAAGACAAAAATTTAGCAAGTGGTGTGATATCCTACATTCATAAATTTAGCAGGTGGTATGATAATACATGGTATTAGAAGAAAACATCTATATCCTACACTCATAATTTTAGCAAGTGGGTAATAATAGATAGCATTATGACAAAAAATTCTTATCCTACACAAATAATTTTAGCTAAGCAAGGAAGATTCAAGGTTTGGAATTTTGCCACCTAAAAAGGCAAACCTATCATAATTGATTAAGACAAAAGAAAAAGGAAATGAATCCCTAAATAAAAGGGAACTTATCCCTTATCTTAAGAACATATTATCATAATTTTCAAAATACAAATATCCTTTTCCTATGCATATCTTGACTAAGGATGAGGAAGACAAGAACTTGAATTGTTTGTTTTCCAAAAATTCAACCAAGTGCATCCTAATTGTGATAAGGTAGACCCATGATTATGAAAGGTGAATTATTTGATAGTCTATATAAGCAAAACCCACCCTTATAAAATTATAATTTTCGTCCAAGTGAGGGAGAGGAAAAATAGAAGCAAGGTAGAGTAAGGAAAGGAGAGGAAGAAAGGAAGAAAGAGGAAGGAGAAGTCTAGAGGACTAAGTGCTCAAGGTAAGTTTAACAATATTTCATTTTGTATAAAATTTTTGAAACTTGTAATATTTATATGAGATTTTAATCTTAGAACATTGATGATTGGTCATGGATGTTGCTATATCATGTTACATATTATGTATGTTTGAATACTTAGGTTGGTGTAGATAGTTCTGCATCGGTAAGGAATTAAAACAAATGATTAACATGAAAAATGTAGATCTATTTCTCACAGATTGTTATCCACTGAAATCACTCAATTTAGAGTCTATATGAGGTAGATATAGTCCGATTAGTAAGCTGTGGTCAAAAAAATAGTTAATCAGGGAAGAATATGTTAGGTTAACTTCTGTGTTTTAATTTATGGGAACATTTTGTAGGGAATTAAAATAAATGGTTAACTTAAGAATTATATATATATGTGTCATGGATTTTCAGCCACTGGAATCACTCAATTTGGAGTCCGTATGAGGCAAATATGGTTTAATTTGTAGGCAGTGGCCAGAAATTAGTTAATCAAGAATGAATATTTTAGAATATCTTCTATTTTTTAATTTCTGGGAATAGTTTATAGGGAATTAAAATAAATGATTAACATAAAAATTATTGCTACATGTGTCATGAATGTTTAGCCGTTGGAATCACTTAATTTGGAATTCGTATAAGGGAGATATGAATAGATTAGTTGTAAAGGTCAGAACCTACCCGAGAAGAAATAACCTATACGTTGAGGGACTAAGATCACCTTGAGTTCTTAATATTTCCCTAAACTATTAAACATAATCGTTTTAGATAATTGTTTTATCTTTAAATTGACACCAAGATCACCTACATCGGAGTTAAATTGAGAGAGTTATGCTCTGATTAGTAAGAGAAGGTCAGATAGGATGACAACCTGCATCAAGTAAATAAAGAAATAAAATTAATATTTAAAATAGAAAAAGAATCTTATAAATGAAAATAATAAATGACTAGTATATGCCATAGCCATTGCCATTGTATGATCTTCCTACCATCTTAAGTGTGAAAATTTGACATGGAAATATTTTATAAAGTGATATTTGAAATGGTTATGTTCATGGCATGATTACCAATATTTTTTGTAATAATTATATTTTGATGAACATACTTGTTAATGAAAGCATACTTTTGGCTATTATTGTGAAAAGAAAAGAAATGAGCATGGTCACATGGCAATCCGTGTGGTGCACCAACAGTGGTTGCCCTACCAACGATTATGATTATGCTAATGAGAAAAGAAAAAGAAAGTGTGCCATGTCGGACGGAGCGAGAAAAGCTCGTACCGGAGAGTAGAAAATACTCACCTTGACCGGGGTAGCTTGATATGAGAATAAATTGATAGTCATCATTGATATTCTGAAAAAGAGTTAATCCTATCATACATGTCATTATTGTACGATTCTCATGTGCATAGATATAGTGCATTCATGTGAGATATTTGCTGTAGTTTATATAGATGAACATGACGTGATGAGCTATATTGATGATGATTTATTGTTGAACTTACTGATATTTAATTCTCACTATATTTCCATGTGATGTTCAGAAAATTAGTTATGCAGATTTTTCTATGGCTCTGGCTTTTAGTGCACGTTGGATTGAGTTACTTTATGTTGGGCAGATCCCAAAAGTAAATAAAATGTTTGTGGTCGAGTTGGCTCAGATCCCGGTGAAGGTACAACCACCCGCACCTGTATCTCCGGAATTGGTCAACCAGAATAAATAATATATAGATATTTATTTGTTTGATATTTTGTGACGTGTATGTGAACTCTATATTGTATAATAATAAACAAAGTTGTTACATAATTGGTATCAGAGGAGGTCGATCCTAGATGGGCAGTGGGTGGATGGTTATTTGAATCGATCTTATAATGTCTTGAGTATGTTGTGGTTGTGCTGTGTAGGGGATTAGTGATTTCATATTGGTAAGAAATTACTAGTGTTTCCTATCTACATGCCGTAGTGGTGTTATGACTGCTGTTAAATATTTTTGAACTAACTATTGGGCTTGATCACCTCAATAGCAGCATAACTTTTTTTTACCACAATAGGAAATGGCACCACCTAGGAGGAATCCAGCAAACAATGTGGAGGAAACCCTACAAAACCTGGCCACAGCAATTCGAGACCAAGTTAAGACCACTAACCAAATTCTACAGTACCTCCAGAATGCTAATAACTGGAATGGTGAAAATGGTGCTAACAATCGGATGGTTAGAAATGATAACAGCATATCCAAGTTCCTGAGGACTAGACCGCCTTGTTTCCAAGGTGGCTATGACCCAACGATAGCCAAAAGTTGGTCAGGGATTTAGAGAAAATCTTTGAGGTGATAGGCTGTACTGAAGAGCAGCAAGTTATTTTTGCTACATATATGTTAAAGGATGAAGCAAAATACTGGTGGCGTGGAGGTAGAGAACTTTTTGCTCACCAGGGAAGGCAAATCACTTGGCAGGTGTTCAAAGACACATTTTTGGAAAAGTACTTTCCAAGTACTGTGTGGGCAGAGAAGGAGATCAAATTTCTCCAACTCAGGCAAGGCAGCATTACCGTAGACTAGTACATCGCGAGATTTGAGGAGTTGTCTAAGTTCTCCTCTTATCTGCGATTTAACCCAGATGAAGCATGGAAGGCTGTTAAGTTCAAAGCGGGACTGAACCTGGAGATAAAGAATGCTGTTATAGCTATAAAGATCAGGGAGTTTGTACCTCTGATCAATAAATGCAGACTCTTGGAGAAAAGTTTAAAGGCGGTGGAGGACGAAAAGCAAAGGAGAAACCTGTGGAAAAGGAAGAAAAATTTTCCCAACCCTAGCAATAACGTGAGAAGAAGTGGATATAGAGCTGGTACGAGGCCATTGACTACTGGTCCCAGACCTTTCCAATAATACCTCACCCCAATCAAGTGCGCTAAGTGCGGACGCATGCATGGTGATCAGCCATGCTACATGGGACAAGATGTCTGCTTCAACTGCGGACAGAAGGGTCATTTTGCGAGAAACTACCTATAGAATGTGGGGAAGCAGCCGGAATAGAGGCCTCAGGTGAAAGGAAGGGTTTTTACCCTAAGCGGCCAAGAGGCAGCTCAATCTTCTGAAATGATTCAAGGTATATGTTATATCTATGGATTTACTCTTATGGTGTTGTTTGACTCTAGTGCTAGTCATTCATTTATATCAGAAGAATGTATTAGGGAGCTTGAGTATCCTATTGCTGAAACCCCCTATGAGCTATCTGTAGTAACTCCCACAAGGGAAAGGGTCTTAATTTCCTCTATATGTAAGGACTGTTAGGTCACTATCTAAGAGAAAACATTTTCTGTAGACCTTGTATATCTACCCTTAAAAGGTATTGATGTCATTCTAGAGTTAGAGGGGATGAATAGAAATCGAGTCTTGCTGAATTATTGTAACAAGACCGTTAAATTTTTACCTCCTACTCTAAGAGAGGAGGTGCAGTTATTGATGCTTAATGCCAATCAAGTTAATATGGAGTTAAAAAATGGAGTACTTAGATACATTTTCTTGTATTTATCAAACCTAGAAGTCAAATCGAAGCTTGATGAAATCCCAATAGCCAACGAGTTTCCTAAAATATTTCCATCAGATATTCTAGGCTTACCTCCCAAGAGAGAGATAGAGTTCTCTATTGATCTCCTACCTGGGACAGGGCCTATCGCTATTGCACCATATAGAATGGCCTCGAAGGAACTATAGGAACTCAAGAAACAGTTAGAGGAACTATTAGACAAGCAATTCATTAGACCTAATGTATCACCTTGGGGAGCTCCTGTATTGTTTGTTAAGAAGAAATACAGGAGCTTGAGACTATGCATAGATTATAGACAGCTGAATAAGGTGACTATTAAAAACAAGTACCTTCTCCCTATGATAGATGACTTATTGGATCAACTGAAGGGAGCCTCCATCTTTTATAAAATTGACTTCAGGTTAGGATACCATCAGATTAGGATCAAGGAGGAGGATGTACCAAAAATTGCCTTCAAGACTAGGTATGGGCACTATGAGTTTCTCGTAATGCCCTTTGGGTTGATGAATGGACCTACAATTTTCATGGATTACATGAATCGCATTTTTCGACCCTACCTAGATCAATTTGTTGTAGTGTTCATTGATGACATCTTGATATATTCTAAGAGTGAGAAAGAACATGAACAACATCTTTGAATCGTGCTGCAAGTGCTAAAAGAGAAAAAGTTATATGCCAAATTGGAGAAGTGTGAATTTTGGCTGTCAGAGGTGAAGTTTCTCGGACATGTCATCTCCAATAGAGGGGTAGCTGTAGATTCTAGCAAGACAGAAGCAGTAATTCAGTAAGAGAGACCAAAGACAGCTACGGAAGTTAGAAGTTTCCTGGATTTGGCTGGATACTACAGGAGGTTTATACAAAAATTCTCTCGTATAGCCTTGCCATTGACTAAATTGACCAGGAAGGGAAGTCCTTTCAAATGGACTGATCAATGTGAAGCTAGTTTCTAGGAGCTGAAGACAAGACTGACCACTCCTCCTGTTTTAATTATTCTAGGCCATACAAGACATTTTGAAGTGTATAGTGATGCTTCAAAGAAAGGGCTAGGGTGTGTGCTTATGCAAGATAAGAGAGTAGTTGTTTACACCTCTAGGTAACTAAGACCCCACAAAGGAAACTATCCAACCCATGATCTTGAATTGGTGGTGGTGGTGTTTGCCTTAAAGATTTGGCGACACTATTTGTACGGGGCAACATTTGAATTATACTGTGATAATAAGAGTCTTAAGTACCTTTTTTATCAGAAAGAGTTAAATATGGGGCAACGAAGGTGGGTAGAATTTCTCAATGACTACAAGTTTGAGATAAAGTATCATCTAGGAAAGGGGAATGTTGTAGCTGATGCCTTGAGTCGAAAATCTCTACACATGGGTCAGATGATGGTGTATGAGATGCAGATGCTATAAGAGTTTCAAAATCTGAAGCTCGCCACTACCCTTACACCAAATAAGCTAATTATCAATGGGTTGAGTATAGAGAGTGATCTTAGAACCCAGATTAAAGAGGCCCAAGCTCACGATCAATACTTATAGGATCACAAAGATTAAGATAATTTTTCTGTCTCAAAAATCGGAGCAATCATGTATCAGGGAAGGATTTGTGTCCCTCAAGAACGAGAGTTGAGGACCAAGATCCTACAGGAGGCACATCAGAGTAAATAGTCAGTCCATCCTATATCCACTAAAATGTACCAAGACTTAAAAATGATGTATTAGTGGCTAGGGATGAAAAAGGACATTGTTGAGTTTATGGTGAAATGTCTAATTTGTCAGAAGGTGAAGGTAGAGCATCAAAAGCCAGCGGGATTTTTACAACCTCTTGAGATCCTTAAATGGAAATAGGATAGTATTTCAATGGACTTTATCATGGGCTTACCTAAGAATTCAGTTGGACATGACTCTATCTGGATAATAGTTGACAGATTAACCAAATCTGCTCACTTTTTTGCCTATAAAGATTAACTATACACTAGACAAATTGGCCCAGTTGTACGTCTAGAAAATAGTTAGACTACATGGGATTCCCTTAAATATTGTTTCAGATAGAGATTCGAGGTTTATGTCAAGGTTTTGGAAGGCGTTGCAGGAAGCTTTTGGAACCCAGTTACGATTCAGTACTACCTACCATCCTCAGATTGATGGACAGACAGAACGAACCATTCAAACCCTAGAAGATATGTTGAGGGCCTATGTGATAGAGCAAGGTAAAGGATGGGATAAATACCTACCTTTAGTGGAGTTTGCTTATAATAATAGCTATCACTCTAGTATTAAGATGGCCCCATATGAAGCTTTATATGCTAGAAAGTGCCGATCTCCACTATGTTGGTTTGAGGTAGGAGAAAAGAACTTGTTGGGTCCTGATCTAGTTCAACAAACCACTGAACAAATCAGGATTATACGAGACAAAATGCTCACAACTCAGAGTCGGCAAAAGAGTTACTATGCTAAGAAACATAGACCTTTGGAGTTTAAGGAAGGGGGCCATGTATTTCTAAAACTTTCCCCGACCACTGGAGTTGGTAAGTTTCTTAAGACCAAAAAGCTAAATCTATGATTTTTGGGACCCAACCAAATTCTGAAGAATGTAGGGACGTCAGCATATCAAGTTGATCTCCCACCTAATTTGTCCAACTTGCATAATGTTTTCCATGTACCACAGCTCCAAAAGTATCTTCCAGACTCCACACATGTGATACGAGATGAACCAATCAAAATAAAGGAGAACATGACATACCAGCTAGTACCAGCATCTATATTGGACACTGACGTGAAGCAATTGCGGAACAAAACTATTCCCTTGGTTAAGATGTTATGGGAAGGTTTGACTCCAGAAGAAGCAACTTGGGAGCTAGAAAAAGTCATGAGAAAGAAATATCTGAAATTATTCTTAGGTAATTTCTGAAATTTTGAGGACAAAATTTCTTTTAGGAGGAGAGAAATGTAACATCCCTAATTTTATTTCTTTTATTGATAAAGGTACATAAATATTTAATTAAGGAAATAAAATTTATTAGACAATTTTTAGATATTTAAGGAAATATAATCCTTAAAAATTCTTCACCTTACGTGTATGCATAGAAATGTTCTAACATTAATGGAATAGGTAAAGAGAGAAAACCTAAGAGGAAATATTAGAAATAAATATACTAAAGAAAGTTGAAATTCTTAAGTAAGGAAGATAAATTTTTGTGAAGGTATTAAAATTTCAAGAAGATTGGATTAGTGTATGTTTTCCTAATTTAAGAGTTAAAGTTACTAAGTTTAGTATCTCCACCCATAAATTGGGCTTTCACCTATGGACACTTCATATAGAGTTTTTCTACTTCACATGAATTTTTAGCAAGCCAATAGGATAGCCCAAACAAGAAATAAAACATAGACTTGGACTAGGATATAGAAATTGGCTCGGTAGCCTAAAAATCATGAAAATGTGACTAACCCCATTATGAAAGGTAGAATTTTAACCAAAGTAAAGAAAAGGGCAAGAATGAGCCCAAACCCAAGAGGAAAAATAAAAATAAAAATAAAATAAAGTGATGAAATAATGGTGTAATCAAGATTAGGTGACATGGCATTAAGACAAAAATTTAGCAAGTGGTGTGATATTCTACATTCATAATTTTAGCAAGTGGTATGATAATACATGGCATTAGGAGAAAACATCTATATCCTACACTCATAATTTTAGCAAGTGGGTAATAATACATAGCATTATGACAAAACATTCTTATCCTACACAAATAATTTTAGCTAAGCAAGGAAGAGTGAGGAAAGGAGAGGAAGAAAGGAAGAAAAAGGAAGGAGAAGTCTAGAGAACTAAGTGCTTAAGGTAAGTTTAACAATATTTCTTTTTGAAGAAAATTTTTGAAACTTATAATATTTATATGAGATTTTGATCTTAGAACATTTATGATTGGTCATGGATGTTACTATATCATGTTACATATTATGTATGTTTGAATACTTAGGCTGGTGTTGATAGTTCTGCATAGGTATGGCTATAGTTGGCAAAATTTTAAGCTTCTTTTTTAAAAATTCATGGAAGAATTGTTAAGGAATTAAAACAAATGGTTAATATGCAAAATGTAGATCTATGTCTCACCGATTTTTAGCTACTGAAATCACTCAATTTGGAGTCCTATAAGGTAGATGTAGTCTGATTAGGAAGCAGTGGTCATAAAATGGTTAATTAGGGAAGAATATGTTAGGTTAGCTTCTGTGTTTTAATTTCTGGGATCATTCTGTAGGGAATTAAAATAAATTGTTAACATAAGAATTATTGATATATGTGTCATGGATTTTTAGCCACTGGAATCACTTACTTTGGAATTATTATGAGGGAGATATGGACAGATTAGTGGGTAGAGGTCAGAACCTACCCGAGAAGGAATAACCTGTACTTTGAGGGACTAAGATCACATTGATTTCTTAATATTTTGCTAAATTGTTAAACATAATAGTTATAGATAATTTTTTTATCTTTAAATTGACAACAAGATCACCTACATCGGAGTTAAATTGAGGGAGGAATACTTTGATTAGTAAGAGAAGGTCAGATAGGATGGAAACCTACATCAAGAAAATAAAGAAATAAAATTAATATTTAAAAAAGAAGAAGAATATTATAAATGAAAATAACAAATGACTAGTAAATGCCATAGCCATTGCCATTGTATGATCTTTTTACCATTTTAAGTGTGAAATTTTGACATGGAAATATTTTATAAAGTGATATTTGAAATGGTTATGTTCATGGCATGATTACCAATGATTTTTGGTAATAATTATATTTTGATGAACATACTTGTTATTGAAAGCATACTTTTGGCTATTATTGTGAAAATAAAAGAAATGAGCACGGTCACATGGTAATCCGTGTGGTACACCAGTAGGGGACGCCCTACCGACGGTTATAATTATGCTAGTGAGAAAAGAAAGAGAAATTGTGCCATGTCAGACGGAGCAAGAAAAGCTCATACTAGAGAGTAGAAAATACTCACCTTGACCGAGGTAGTTTGATATGAGAATAAATTGATAGTCATCATTGATATTTTGAAAAAGAGTTAATCCTATCATACATTTCATTATTGTACGATTCTCATGTGCATAGATATAGTGCATTCATGTGACCAAAGATATTTGCTGTAGTTTATACAGATGAACATGATGTGATGAGCAATATTGATGATGATTTATTGTTGAATTTACTGAGATTTAATTCTCACTATATTTCCTTGTCATGTTCAGAAAATTAGTTATGCAGATTTTTCTATGGCTCTGGCTTTTAGTGCACGTTGGATCGAGTTACCTTATGTTTGGCAGATCCCAAAATCAAATAAAATGTTTGTAGTCAAGTTGGCTCAAATCCAGGTGAAGGTACAACCACCCCGCACCTGTATCTCCAAAATTGGTCAACCAAAATAAATAAGATGTAGATATTTATGTGTTTGATATTTTGTACGTACGTTTTGATTAATGAAATGTATGTGAACTCTATATTATATATTAATAATAAAAATTGTTACAGGTGCACCACACGGATTGCCATGTGACCGTGCTCATTTCATTTCTTTTCACAATAATGGCTAAAAATATGCTTTCAATAACAAGTATGTTCATCGAAATATAATTATTACCAAAAATCATTGGTAATCATGCCATTAACATAAGCATTTCAAATATCACTTAATAAAATATTTCCATGTCAAAATTTCACACTTAAAATGGTAAGAAGTTCATACAATGGCAATGACTATGGCATATACTAGTCATTTATAAAATTCTTTTTTTTAAAATATTAATTTTATTTCTTTATTTTCTTGATGTAGGTTTTCATCCTATCTGACCTTTTCTTACTAATCAGAGCATAACTCCGTCAATTTAACGCCGATGTAGGTGATCTTGGTGTCAATTTAAAGATACAACAATTATTTAAAACTATTATGTTGAATAGTGTAGTGAAATAGTAAGAAACTATCCTAACATATTCTTCCCTGATTAATAATTTTTTGACCACTACATACTAATCGGACCATATCTACCTCATATGGACTCCAAATTGAGTGGTTTTAGTAGCTAAAAATCACTAACACACACACACACACACACACACACATATATATATATATATATATATATAATTCTTTTGTTAACCATTTATTTTAATTCCCTACATAATATTCTCAGAAATTAAAACACAGAAGCTATCCTAATATATTTTTCCCTGATTAACCTTTTCCTGACCAACGCTTACTCCTTAGACCATATCTACCTCATATGGACTCCAACTTGAGTGATTCCAGTGGCTTAAAATCCGTGAGACATAGAGCTACATTTGTCTTGTTAACCATTTGTTTTAATTACTCACCGATTATTCCCAGCATTTTAAAAAACGAAAGCTTAAAATTTTGCCACCCATAGCCATACCTATGCAGAACTATCTACACCAGCCTAAGTATTCAAACATACATAATATGTAACATGATATAGCAACATCTATGACCAATCATCAAAGTTCTAAGATCCAAATCTCATATAAATATTACAAGTTTCAAAACCTTTCTTCAAAAAGAAATATTGTTAAACTTACCTTGAGCACTTAGTCCTCTAGACTTCTCCTTCCTCTTTCTTCCTTTCTTCCTCTCGTTTCCTCACTCTACCTTGCTTCTATTTTTCCTCTCCCTCACTTGGATGAAATTCTAATGTTATAAGGGTGGGTTTTGCTTAAATAGACTATCTAATAATTCACCTTTCTTGATCATGGGTCTACCTTATCACAATTAGGATGCACTTGGTTGTTTTTTTGGAAAACAAACAACTCATGTTCTTGTCTTCCTCTTCCTTAGTCAAGATATGCATAAGAAAAGGAGATTTGTATTTTGATAATATGTTTTTAAGATAAGGGACAAGGTCACTTTGATTTAGGGATTCATTTCCTTTTTGTTTTGTCTTAATCAAGTATGATATGTTTGCCTTTTTAGGTGGCAAATTTTCAACCCTTGAATCTTCCTTGTTTAGCTAAAATTATTTATGTAGGATAAAGATGTTTTGTCATAATGCTATGTATTATTACCCACTTGCTAAAATTATAAGTGTAGGATATATATGTTTTGTCCTAATGCTATGTATTATCATACCACTTGCTAAAATTATGAATGTAGGATATCATACCACTTGCTAAATTTTTATCTTAATGCCATCTCACCTAATCTTGATTACACCATTATTTCATCACTTTATTTTTATTTATTTTTTATTTTACCTCTTGGGTTTGTGCTCATTCTTGCCCATTTTCTTTACTTTGATTAAAATTATATCTTTCATAATGGGCTTTGTAACATCCCATAAGAAAATAAAATTTATTAGACAATTTTAGATATCTAAGGAAATATAATCCTTATAAATTCTTTACCTTACGTATATGCATAGAAATATTCTAACATTAATGGAAGAGGTAAAGAGAGAAAACTTAAGAGAAAATATTAAAAATAAATATACTAAAGAAAGGTGAAATTCTTGGGTAAGAAAGATAAATTTTTGTGAAGTCAGTAAATGTATTAAAATTTCAAAAAGATTGGATTAGGGTAATTTTCCCTAATTTAAGAGTTAAAGTTACTCAGTTTAGTATTTCCACCTATAAATTGGCCTTTTACCTATGGACACTTCATATAGAGTTTTTCTACTTCACATGAATTTTTAGCAAGCCAATAGGATAGCCCAAGGAAGAAATAAAACATAGACTTGGACTACGATATAGAAATTGGACCGGTAGCCCAAAAATCTTGAAAATGTGACAAGCCCATTATGAAAGGTAGAATTTTAACCAAAGTAAAGAAAATGGGCAAGATTGAGCCCAAACCCAAGAGGAAAAATAAAAATAAAAATAAAAATAAAGTGATGGAATAATGGTGTAATCAAGATTAGGTGACATGGCATTAAGACCAAATTTTAGCAAGTGGTGTGATATCCTACATTCATAATTTTAGCAAGTGGTATGATAATACATGGCATTGGGACAAAACATCCATATCCTACACTCATAATTTTAGCAAGTGGGTAATAATACATAGAATTATGACAAAACATCTTTATCCTACACAAATAATTTTAGCTAAGCACGGAAGATTCAAGGGTTGGAAATTTTCCACCTAAAAAGGCAAACCTATCATACTTGATTAAGACAAAAGAAAAGGAAATGTATCCCTAAATCAAATGGACCTTGTCCCTTATCTTAAGAACATATCATCATAATTTTCAAAATACAAATCTCATTTTCCTATGCATATCTTGACTAAGGAAGAGGAAGTCAAGAACATAAGTTGTTTGTTTTCCAAAAATTCAACCAAGTGCATCCTAATTGTGATAAGGTAGACCCATGATTATGAAAGGTAGATTATTTGATAGTCTATATAAGCAAAACCCACCCTTATAACATTACAATTTCGTCCAAGTAAGGGAGAGGAAAAATAGAAGCAAGGTAGAGTGAGGAAAGGAGAGGAAGAAAGGAAGAAAAGGGAAGGAGAAATCTAGAGGACCAAGTGCTCAAGGTAAGTTTAACAATATTTCTTTTTGAAGAAAAATTTTGAAACTTATAATATTTATATGAGATTTTGAACTTAGAACTTTGATGATTGGTCATGGATGTTGCTATATCATGTTACATATTATGTATGTTTGAATACTTAGGCTGGTGTAGATAGTTTTGCATAGGTATGGCTATAGATGGCAAAATATTTTGCTTCTATTTTTAAATTTTTGGGAAGAATCAATAAGGAATTTAAAGAAATGGTTAACAACAAAAATGTATATCTATGTCTCATGAATTTTTAGCCACTACAATCACTCAATTTGGAGTCCGTATGACGTAGATATGGTTCGATTAGTATGTTGTGGTCAGAAATTGGTTAATCAGGGAAAATATTTTATGATAGCTTCTGTGTTTTAATTTTTGATAACTTTTTGTTGGGAATTAAAATAAATAGTTAACATAATAATTATAGATATATGTGTCACGGATGTTTAGCCACTGGAATCACTCAATATAGAGTCCATATGAGATAGATATTGTCTGATTACTTAGCAATGGTCAGAAAATGGTTAATCAGGGAAGAATATGTTAGGATAGCTTTTGTGTTTTAATTTCTGGGAACCTTGTGTTAGGAATTAAAATACATAGTTAACATATGAATTATATATATATATGTCACGAATTTGTAGGCACTGGAATCACTTAATTTGGATTTTGTATGAGGGAGATATGGACCAATTAGTAGGCAAGGGTCAGAACGTATCCGAGAAGAAATAACCTGTACATTGAGGGAGTAATATCACCTTGATTTATTAATATTTCGCTAAATTGTTCAACATAATAGTTTTAGATAATTGTTTTATCTTGAAATTGACACCAAGATCACTGATATCGGAGTTAAATTGAGGGAGTTATACTATGATTAGTAAGAGAAGATTAGATGGGATGAAAACCTGCATCAAGAAAATAAAGAAATAAAATTAATATTTAAAAAAGAAGAAGAATCTTATAAATGAAAATAATAAATGGCTTGTATATGCTATAGCCATTGCCATTGTATGAACTTCTTACACTCTTAAGTGTGAAATTTTGACATGCAAATATTTTGTAAAGTGATATTTGAAATAGTTATGTTCATGGCATGATTACCAATGATTTTTGGTAATAGTTATATTTTGATGAACATACTTGTTATTGAAAGCATATTTTTGGCTATCATTGTGAAAAGAAAAGAAATGAGCATGGTCACATGGCAATCTGTGTGGTGCACCAGTAGGGGATGCCCTACCAACGATTATGAATATGTTAATGAGAAAAGAAAGAGAAAGTGTGCCATGTCGGACGGAGCAAGAAAAGTCCGTACCGGAGAGTAGAAAATACTCACCCTGACCAGGGTAGCTTTATATGAGAATAAATTGATAGTCATCATATGATATTCTGAAAATAATTGATCCTGTCATACATGTCATTAATGTACGATTCTCATGTGCATAGTATAGTGCATTCATGTAACCAAAGATATTTACTGTAGTTTATACAGCTAAACATGACGTGATGAGCTATATTGATGATGATTTATTGTTGAACTTACTAGGATTTAATTCTCACTATATTTCCATGTCATGTTCAGAAAATTAGTTATGCAGATTTTTCTATGGGTCTGGCTTTTAGTGTACATTGGATCGAGTTACTTTATGTTGGGCAGATCCCAGAATCAAATAATTGGTCAAGTTGGTTCAGATCCCGGTTAAGGTGCAACCACCCGCACCTATATCTCCGGAATTAGTCAACCAGAATAAATAAGATATAGTTATTTATGTGTTTAATTTTTGTTGTACGTACATTTTGATTAATGACATGTATGTGAACTCTATATTGTATAATAAATAATAATAAAAAAGAGGTTGTTACATAATTGGTATCAGAGCAGGTCAATCCTAGATGGCCAGTGGGTGGTTGGTTATCTGAATCGATCTTATAGTATCTTGAGTATGTTGTGATAGTGCTGTGTAGGGGATTAGTGATTTCATATTGGTAAGAAATTAATAGTGTTTCCTATCTATATGCCGAGTTGGTGTTATGACTACTGTTAAATATTTTTTTTGAAACTAACTATTGGGATTGATCACCTCAATAGCAGCATAACTTTATTTTTGCCATAGTAGGAATTGGCACCACCAAAGATGAATTCAGCAAACAATGTGGAGGAAACCCTGCACAACCTTGTCACAGCAATTCGAGAATTTGATATTGATTTACTCCTTAGAACCCAACTAGTATCTATATCCTTATATAGAATGATATCGATTGAATTTTAAAAAAAATAGTTACAAGACTTGTTAGACAAAGGATTTAAATGCCCTAGTACTTTTATTCAGAGCGCTCTAGTTCTATTTGTGAAAAAGAAAGATGGATCACTATAACTATGCATAGATTATAGACAGTTGAATAAGGTGACCCATTACCTCGTATAGATTACCTGTTTGATCAGTTATAATGTGTTCAATCTTTTTCCAAAAATTGATTTGGGATATGAGTAACATTAATTAAGGATAAGAGAAGAGAATGTACAAAAATTTTATTTTAGGACTTATTATGGGCATTATGAGTTCTTGGTCATGTCATTTAAATTGACAAATATCTTAGCTGTATTCATAGATTTAATGAATAGTAATTAGGTCATCCCTGGATCAATTTGTTATTATATATATTGATGATATACTAGAATATTTCAAAAGTTTAGAGGATCATAAGCAACATTCAAAGATAGTTTTACCAACTTTAAGGGAGTATGGTTGGTAATGATGGTATCCAAGTAGACTCTAAGAAAGTAAAAGTTGTACAACAATGGCTACGTTTTACTACATCTAAAGATGAAGATCCAAATCCAATTTGCACTTCTTGTATTTGTCTGCCGTCCATTCTATTTGAGCCATAGTTGGATCAGGTACATGAACATATGCTTGTAAAGCATCAATCAACTCCTTATCATTTGAAGTCGAGATGAGAATTCATCGTGCTAAGTGTGAGATGAACCTTTGTTCTACAGCATGATCAAGAAAAGACAACAGACCATCAAAGAAGTGATTAACATTTAACAAACCTATCGATTTATGATGCATATTCAGTTGTGCCCAAGAAATTATTTAGAAAATCTCTTCTAAAGTACCAAAACCACCTGGTAAGGCAATGAAGGCATCAGCATTGCTCATCATTCTAGCCATGCGTTCATGAATGGAAGCTACCCTAAACTCTTCCTCAATTGTCTTTCCTACGATGTTAGATGCAACTAGAGCTGTAGGAATAATACCTAGAACTTGGCATCCTCTTACATGGACAGCTGTAGACACACACCCCATTAACCCACGGTTACCTCCACCATAGAGTAAATGAATTTTTCTTCTGGCCAGCACCATATCCAGGTTTTGTGCAGCTTTCACATACTCTCCATATTTTCCAGGACTAGAACCACAAAAGACACAAATATTTCGAAATTGACGAAATGCGATTCCCTCCATAGTTGCACACACCTTGACTTGGACTATGAAAGTAAAGATATTAACATATGCATTTATAGAACTCAGAGAATGGCATACTTATGATAACTATGCGAATAGATCGGGAATAATTAGAATAGTTATGTGAGTGATTGGTGGATATCAGCTAAATTGAAGGTGAAATTTTCTAAAATGACGGCAAGCATGTATATGTATAGTAGTTGTGATAATCGTTCATGTTAGGCATATAAAGAGAATAAGGTTAAGATATCATCAGAAATTTGTCTTTGTTGTCTTTGATGAAACCTTGATATCTTGATTCTTGTAGAGAAGTTGTAGGTGATAGGCGTAATTGAAAAATAAAATAAAGTGAAAATGTAAACTAGTTAGTTGTTGAAGAAGGACAATCAAATGATTTATTTGTTTTCTGATTTTCAAGAATTACGGCCACCGATTTTAACTCTCTAATGTTTTGTCCAAACTTTTGACTTTCTATTTTAGCACCATTCTTTATTATGCTTTTCGTCTGTTCTACTACATTTTCCTACATTAATATTTGGCATTAAATGCAAGATTATTTTCCCATATTACAAGAAAAGTTAATTAATTAATTAATTAATTATTATTATATTTGAAACTCAACTATTATGGTGTTTTGACGAATGTAATCAAGAGAATTAGTGGTGTTGAAGTTCTTGAGGAATAAAATATGGGAAGTAGGATTTAAATTAATCTTTGAACTCTTAATTTGGAAATATGGAGAATATTCTGAGAACCATGTCCGAAAATAATGTAACTGATCAAGATATTTGTGTTAAAGGATTATATCATGCTAAATTGAGTCTAGTATCTAGGATGTGAATTATGTTGGAATTGAGAATTCATCTATGAGTAATTGTTAGGAAAAATCTTCTTGAAATGATTGGGTGAATTAAATGGGATTGACATAAGCTAGAATGAGGTGCTTTTGGATATGATAAAAGAAATAATTGAAATTTTTGACAATGAGTTTAATGGTGTTAATAAGCTGGTATAGAATTACTATGATGAGGTAAGTTGGAATTATTAGACATGTGTCAATGGTACATAAACGTTATAAAAGGTTTGGAGGATTTATTGCTACATGTGTTTAACATATTAATTAAAGGATTTTAGGATAAAAATAGATGATAGATTAAGATGATGAGATTCATGGGATGATGTTGATATATGAAAACCAAAAATGACTTGATAGAAGTTTGGAATAAGAAAAGATAGTTACCCAATATGAAGGTGAATATGTTCCTTTATGTGTGTGTTTTCTAATATCGACCCATAGATATATCCATGCGAGCTAGAGGATATAAAGTGAAGAACTTATGGATGAAAGAAATCCTTATGGTTAAGTTATGTGGCAAAATCACTTATGTGAATAGACATATTAAAAAGTAAAGATTATATACATAAAAGATATCCTTAATTATTTGGGTAATAAAGTTGGTAACTCTGAATTGTGCCTTAATTTCATTCCCTACATGTGGTAGGATGGTTTGAAATTTGGGGACTGAATTTCTTAAAGGGGGAAGAATGTAACATCCCGTAAGAAAATAAAATTTATTAGACAATTTTTAGATATCTAAGGAAATATAATCCTTATAAATTCTTTACTTAACGTATATGCATAGAAATATTCTAACATTAATGGAAGAGATAAAGAGAGAAAACTTAAGAGGAAATATTAAAAATAAATATACTAAAGAAAGGTGAAATTCTTGGGTAAGAAAGATAAATTTTTGTGAAATCAGTAAAGGTATTAAAATTTCAAAAAGATTGGATTAGGGTAATTTTCCCTAATTTAAGAGTTAAAGTTACTAAGTTTAGTATCTCCACCCATAAATTGGCCTTTTACCTATGGACACTTCATATAGAGTTTTTCTACTTCACATGAATTTTTAGCAAGCCAATAGGATAGCCCAAGGAAGAAATAAAACATAGACTTGGAATAGGATATAGAAATTGGACCAGTAGCCCAAAAATCATGAAAATGTGACAAGCCCATTATGAAAGTTAGAATTTTAACCAATGTAAAGAAAATGGGCCCAAACCCAAGAGGAAAAATAAAAATAAAAATAAAAATAAAGTGATGGAATAATGGTGTAATCAAAATTAGGTGACATGGCATTAAGACAAAAATTTAGCAAGTGGTGTGATATCCTACATTCATAATTTTAGCAAGTGGTATGATAATACATGGCATTAGGACAAAACATCTATATCCTACACTCATAATTTTAGCAAGTGGGTAATAATACATAGAATTATGACAAAACATCTTTATCCGACACAAATAATTTTAGCTAAGTAAGGAAGATTCAAGGGTTGGAAATTTGCCACCTTAAAAGGCAAACCTATCATACTTGATTAAGACCAAAGAAAAGGAAATGTATCCCCAAATCAAAGGGACCTTGTCCCTTATCTTAAGAACATATCATCATAATTTTCAAAATTCAAATCTCCTTTTCCTATGCATATCTTGACTAAGGAAGAGGAAGACAAGAACATAAGTTGTTTGTTTTCCAAAAATTCAACCAAGTGCATCCTAATTATGATATGGAAGACCCATGATTATGAAAGGTAAATTATTTGATAGTCTATATAAACAAAACCCACCCTTATAACATTGAAATTTCGTCCAAGTGAGGGAGAGGAAAAATAGAAGCAAGGTAGAGTAAGGAAAGGAGAGGAAGAAAGGAAGAAAGGGGAAGGAGAAATCTACAGGACTAAGTGCTCAAGGTAAGTTTAACAATATTTCTTTTTGAAGAAAACTTTTGAAACTTATAATATTTATATGAGATTTTGATCTTAGAACTTTGATGATTGGTCATGGATGTTGCTATATCATGTTACATATTATGTATGTTTGAATACTTAGGCTGGTGTAGATAGTTTTGCATAGGTATGGCTATGGATGGCAAAATGTTTAGCTTCTGTTTTTAAATTTTTGGGAAGAAACAATAAGGCATTTAAAGAAATGGTTAACATGAAAAATGTATATCTATGTCTCACGGATTTTTAGCCACTACAATCACTCAATTTGGAGTCCGTATGACGTAGATATGGTTCGATTAGTATGCAGTGGTCAGAAATTAGTTAATCAGGGAAGAATATTTTAGGATAGCTTCTGTGTTTTAATTCCTGGTAACTTTTTGTTGGGAATTAAAATAAATAGTTAACATAATAATTATAGATATATGTGTCATGGATTTTTAGTCACTGGAATCACTCAATTTGGAGTCCATATGAGGTAGATATGGTCTGATTAGTAAGAAGTGTTCAGAAAATGGTTAATCAGGGAAGAACTTGTTAGGATAGCTTCTGTGTTTTAATTTCTGGAAACATTATGTAGGGAATTCAAATAAATGGTTAACATAAGAATTATAGATATATGTGTCGCGGCCACTGGAATTACACCATTTGGAGTCATATGAGGTAGATATGGTGTGATTAGTAAGCAGTGGTCAGAAAATGGTTAATCAGGGAAGAATATGTTAGGATAACTTCTGTGTTTTAATTTCTAGGAACATTCTGTAGGGAATTAAAATACATAGTTAGCATATGAATTATAGATATATATGTCATGGATTTGTAGCCACTAGAATCACTTAAGTTAAAAATTTTATAAGGGAGATATAGACTGATTAGTAGACAAGGGCAGAACCTATCCGAGAAGAAATAACATGTACATTGAATGAGTAATATTACCTTGATTTATTTATATTTCGCTAAACTGTTCAAGATAATCGTTTTAGATCATTGTTTTATCTTGAAATTGACACCAAGATCACTGACATCTAAGTTAAATTAAGGGAGTTATGCTCTGATTAGTAAGAGAAGGTTAGATGGGATGAAAACCTGCATCAAGAAAATAAAGAAATAAAATTAATATTTAAAAAAGAAGAAGAATCTTATAAATAAAAATAATAAATGACTAGTAAATGACATATCCATTGCCATTGTATGAACTTCTTACCATCTTAAGTGTGAAATTTTGACATGGAAATATTTTATAAGGTGATATTTGAAATGGTTATGTTCATGGCATGATTACCAATGATTTTTAGTAATAGTTATATTTTGATGAACACACTTGTTATTGAAAGCATATTTTTGGCTATCATTGTGAAAAGAAAAGAAATGAGCACGATCACATGGCAATCCGTGTGGTGCATCAGTAGGGGACGCCTTACCAACAGTTATGAATATGTTAATGAGAAAAGAAAGAAAAAGTGTGCCATGTCGGACGGAGCGAGAAAAGCCCGTACCGGAGAGTAGAAAATACTCACCCTGACCGGGGTAGCTTTATATGAGAATAAAATGATAGTCATCATATGATATTATGAAAATAATTAATCCTGTCATACATGTCATTAATGTACGATTCTCATGTGCATAGATATAGTGCATTCATGTGACCAAAGATATTTACTATAGTTTATAAAGCTGAACATGACGTGATGAGATATATTGATGATGATTTATTGTTGAACTTACTGGTATTCAATTCTCACTATATTTCCATGTCATGTTCAGAAAATTAGTTATGCATATTTTTCTATGGCTTTAGCTTTTAGTGTATGTTGGATCGAGTTACTTTATGTTGGGCAGTTCCCAGAATCAAATAATTGGTCGAGTTGGTTCAGATCTCGGTGAATGTGCAACCACCTACATCTATATCTTCGGAATTGGTCAACCAGAATAAATAAGATGTAGTTATTTATATGTTTGATTTTTATTGTACGTACATTTTGATTAATGACGTGTATGTGAACTCTATATTGTATAATAAATAATAAAAAAAAAGAGGTTGTTACAGGCTTGGTCACATCTTTCAAGATTTTTGGGCTACCAGTCAAAATTCTATATCCTAGTCTAAGTCTATGTTTTATTTCTTGATTGGGCTATCCTATGGGCTTGCTAAAAATTCATGTGAAGTAGAAAAACTCTATATTAAGTGTCCATAGGTGAAAGCCCAACTTATAGGTGGAGATACTAAACTTAGTAACTTTAGCTTTTTAATTAGGAAAAATTACCCTAACACAATCTTCTTAAAATTTTAAGACCTTTATTTACTTTACAAAAATTTATCTTCCTTACCTAAGAATTTCACCTTTCTTTAGCATGTTTATTTCTAATATTTCCTCTTAGGTTTTCTTTCTTTAACCCATGCCATTAATGTTAGAACACTTCTATGCATACACATAAAGGGAAGAATTTCTAAGGATTATAATTCCTTAGATATCTAAAAATTGTCTGTTAAATTTTATTTTCTTAATTAAATATTTATGTATCTTTATTAATAAAAGAAACGAAATTAAGGATGTTACAGGAGGGATCTTGCCTGTGGAGTTCAGAGCATACTCTAGAATACAAGTACAAAATAATTTAAACATTGTAAGCGTTGAAAGTAACATTGGTTCACCTAGAGAGTATGACACTTAATTGATCACGTAGCTGTAGGACCAAACTCTGTATCCTTATCTGAAAAAATTTTAAGTATCATGTTGTGAGTATAACACTGCAATGAGCAGATAATACCTCCTATGACCTCTTAGGTCAACATATGGATGTACTCATATATTAAAATTTATCACATAAAAAATTACAATTCAAAAGTACATCCATATGGAACCCGCATTCCAAATATTCTCAATTTAAATCACATTCACTTATCAAAAGTCATATGCAATATGGTATGATCATTATTCAAATATTGTTATGCATCAAAATATTTCTCATAAAAACATTAGGAGGATCCCATATCAAAACCACCATATTAGAGTTCAAGCCGTTTCATACTTTGGTGGTGTATGATTTGCCTAAACTCAACATCCTAGCTAAGGTTTGCCCTACAACCATCTAAGAGGATAGGCGAAGGGACTATAATATGGGCATTTTTCTAAGCACACAGTAATGGAGGGCAAATCGCATATCACATAGTTGACATCTCACCTAGATAGGAGGCATCCCACTCTCCTTTACATATCATATCCCGTGTGTTGACCGTCACACGAGGCTAGCACTACCCCTGCTAGTTGAGGTGTAAAGGTGCATTACATCAACTGTTGTTAGCAAACAGTGTTTCCAATAGGATTCCTACAGAGGTTTTAGTATAATTTAAAGTTTTCAGTCTCAATAAAATTTCTCTGTTAGAAATTTTCCAATTAGGGTTATCACATATTTATGCCCTTTTTCCAAGGTAATCTTATAGCTTTACATATCAATGCCATGTGCACAATATATTTTATTTACCATATAATGAGAAATACATTTAGAATCACATATTCAATGAATTCAAAAATCTATTTTTAAAAGCATACTCTTCTTAAACTATATGCCAGATTATAAACAAATAAGATAATTTAATCCATTTCAGAGACATATAAACACATAAATAACTTGTAAACAAAACTAATTATACATTTAAAGTTCAAGAAGAGCATAGGGTAAGTCATAGAAAGAATTATCTACTCACAAAACCAAGGTTTCAAATTGAATATCCTTAAACGTATTTTTCTAAGGCAAATATGATTAAATGGACCTCTAAAACGAATCCGGAGGCTCTAAAAACCTATGAAATGATTCTAGAATTGTGAAATTTGGCCTCTGGGAGCTTGGTCAGCCAAGGTCACTGTTCATGGCTAGGAATACTATTCACATTAGCTAGAATCACTATTCATGTCAACTAGAATTACTGTTCGCACCAGTTGAAATCACTATTCACGCTAGTTGAAGTTACTATTTATAACATCAAAAGTTGTCAGATGACCGTAAAACTTCATATCCTATAGTTTATCTATCTCTTGAATTCATCTATGGTGTCAGATTTTCAATTTGAGATATCTAAATATGAGTTTTAGAACTTACCTTTTTCTTAGATTTTCTACTTTTGATCTACAGTGATTCTGCGGCTGATTTGAAAAATCGTTCGGCCAAAATTGAAGTACTCTCCATCTCGAATCTAGTGGTACCCTTAATTTTGAGATCAGATGTTTGAAAGTACTCTGGATCTCAAGAGTGAAAGTAAGAGGAGGAAAAACACTATTCACATGTCATTGGTTACGAAAATTTTCTTCTTTCCTTTTTTAAAAAATAATAATAGAGGGACCAAATAGAAATTTTCTAATTGTTGAAGGATGTCCTTGCAAATTTCGTTAATTATATTTTGACCCCTAAACTTTTAGGAAATTATATTTTGACCCAAAACTTAAGTCCTCATATTACCTTCATAATTCCTCAAACAATATATTAAATAAACATATTTTCAATAGTACTTATCTCCATTTATCATAATCCTCGCTTACAATCATAATTTTTCTTTAATACAAGGTTTTTATTTATTTTTGGTTTTTCTTTATTTTAAGGCTATTATATACTTCCTTGGCCAAAAATGCATGTGTAGGGTGGAGATGATTTTGCCTCATAGCCATGTAAAAAAAATGCTTGCTTATAAAGCACTCATGCAATAGTTTTTTTTCCCTAACTTGTTTGTGTTGCCAAATCTTGCTTATTGTACATTCCATGATGAGTAATCATTTCTTATTATTACACTACTATTACATCACATGGCTTCCATTTTTTCTCTTGGATTTGGGCTCTTTCTTGCCTATTTTTCTTGTTTTGGCCACAATTCCCGTCCAAGATGGTGGGCTTGTCCATTCTTTCATGGGTTTTGGGTTATTGGCCCAACCTCTACATCTTAGTCCAAGTCTATGTTATGTCTCTTGCTTGGGCCATCCATGTGGCTTGCCAAAAGCTCATATGAGTTGAAAAACTCTATATGAAGTGTCCATAGGTGGAGGCCTAAATGTGTGGGCCTGAGGTGTTAAACTCAGGAATTATAGTTCTTCTTGAAATTTCAAAACCTACAATCACTTCCAAAATTTTATCTTCCTTACCCAAGAATTTCAACCCTCTCTAGGATGTTAGTTAAAAAAAATTTTCCTCTTGGGTTTTCTGCCTTTTTCCTATTCCCTTAATGTTAGAAAAATTCTCTATGCATACACATAAGGTTAAGAATATCTAAGACTTATATTCTTTTAGATATCTATCATAATTGTTTAATAAGTCTTTGTTCTTTTTAATTAATTATTTATGTGCCTTTATTAAGAAAAGAAATTAGGGATGTTACAATATATGCTTTACACTTTGGAGTAACAACTTGCCTTGAAAGTTAAACTCTTATTGGTATAGGTCAGTCTAAGAGCAAGAAGGTTAAAGAAAGATACTCCAATATATAAAGAGAAAAAACTATGAAGTCATAGAAGCTTTGAAGATGCATAAAGCTTTCATGAAGAATTCAAGGGATGCATCAAAGGCTTGTATGGAACCAAGGAAAAGGAATAATGTTTTGAAGGTTGCTTTTTCTCATTAGATTATCTTAGCTTTAGTTTCTTTGTAAAAGAAAACTTAGGAAACTTTGAGCTCTTAAAATGTTTTCAAAATCTTTAGGTATTATTTTTCTAAATATAATCAATTGTTTAGTTTGTAAACTTGCTCAAAATGCTTTTTTTCAAAGTGCTATAGAAGCCCATTAAGTTTAATAGGCTTTCATTGGCTTAAAATTGAGCAAAAGTTACAAACCAATAACTAACAGGCCTCTATTGATGACATTGGTTACCTATAAGCTTATGGGGAAATTCATCAAAAGCCCATAGATGTCATCAGGTGCCTATAGCTCTCTAGAATTTGAAATTCTAGTATATTATGCCTATAATAGTAATTGAAAGTCCAATGACAGAAAAGCTAAAAGTCAAGGATTCCATAGTGAACAGACAACTATAGCTTGGAGTGGGTGACCATTGCGTATTTGGAATGGAATTGATAACCATAAATGGTTAAAAATCATTAATTATGATCTTAAATGACCTAAATTGTTATAATTATCATTTCCCTATAAATAGCATATGTCTTGAGCATTGGAAAAAGAGAAAAACTATGCTTATCATTTTATTCTATTCTTGAGCTCTTTTTTTCCTCTTTTTTTTGTTTAGAGCTGATATTGTAATTCACATTTCCCTATAAATACCAGATGTCTTGTGCATTGAAAGAAGAGAAAAACTATGCTTATCGTTTTATTATATTCTTGAGCATTTTTTTCCTCTTTTGTTCTGTTTAGAGCTGATATTGTAATTCACATACTCTATAAGAGAGATTTTGTGACTTCTAATCATTTCTTCTGATAGTTTTGAGTCAAGGGGAGGGAACCTTGACGCGTTTTGGTGTAGGAACCCAGTTATGGTTTTGTTGTAAGAGGTTGTATGGGGAAAGAACTTATTTCCAACTCTAAAAGGGTTTGTTTGTGTAAGAGCATCACAAGTGCCCAGTCCAAACTTAGGGTATAATGGGAAAATCTCAGGTTACAACTTGGGGATTGGATGTAGCCTTGTTGGTTGACTTGAACCAAGATAAATAATTGTGTTTTCTTTTCCCTTTCTTACTCTTTTATCTTTTGTAATATATTTTTTAATATATCTATATATATATATATATATATATATATATATATATATATATATATATATATATATATATATATATATAAGTTTATAACAACATCAAAGGATTTTATTTTGAGTTTTTGTAAAAAAACTTCATGGTTTATTTACACACCCAATTCACCATCCTCTTAGGTGTTGGTTGCCTTGCATAACATATTCATATTTTGTTATTAAATTATTTCTCTCGATTTACAAGTTAATTATAAAAATCTCGTGTCTTGACATATTCTATTCCTTATAGCATATGTTATTTACTGATTAAGTTGCAAAACTCATTTCATTATTTCTATGTTTTTCATAAAGTGATTCATTAAGTTGTCTACTCTTTCGGTGAGCCTAATTTGTTTTAAGTTATTATAGAACTTTATTTGTAATGTATATTGTACTCTAGCATATGCTCTATATGTCATAGGTAGGATCTTTGCTTCTATTATGTAATTAATATGTAAAACACAATTGTTGATATTGGACAGAAATGAGAGCAAAGCTCTTGAATGCATATAAGTCTAATTATATAAATTGTTGTTGCATGGTAAAATAGAATGTTATGTGAAATATTATGAATATGCTTCAGTTTATTAAGGCTTACGAGATGAGATTATTGTCAATACTCATACTAGTTTTGTACTCCTAAATTCAGAGTCGTGATAGCGAGAACTTAATTTTCTAACTTAGTTGAGTTGTGCTGTTGTAGTGGCTCATAAGTGTCTATTGTAAACTTATGGTATAGTGAAAAAATCAAGTCTTGGAGACTAGATATAGACTCAGTGGTTGAGTTGAACCAAGATAAATGTCATGTTGCCTTCCTCAATCCCTTATTTAAGCTTTCTAGTTTTTCTAAGTATCTTTACATCTTATACCTTAGATGTATTTTCTACTTTAATCTTGCTCTTTTGGCTTGGCTATTATATACAAGCTTTTCATCTTCTTCTAAAATTGTTTTCTATATCTTTGATTTATTGGTTTTATATTTTTAGTTTTCTTACAAGCTTCCAAGTTTTCATTTGCTAGTGTTTTGTTTTTTCATAAAAGCCATATTTTAAGTTTGTATAAGTTTTCAAACTTATTCTCACTTCCATACTTCAGTGTAAAATTTATAAATGTCCAATTCTCTCCCTTTTGGATGTGAACTATTCCTAATAAGTGGTATTAGAGCTTAGGTAATTGGTGACATTCTTAATTGCCTCAAGAGTTAAATGACCAGAATGGGTGATAGTGTTTTACCTAAACCATATTCCATTAATAAGCCTTTAGATTTTAAGTGTCAAAACTATACCAATTGGAAGCTTAAAATAAATATTTTCATAGAGGCTATTGACATTGATATATGGAAAGTCTTTATAAATGGTCACTTTATTCCAAGTGTAGTTGAAAGAGCCTAGGTAAGGCTTAAACCCAAAAGTGCTTAGACAGAATTTGATAAGAGGAATATCCAACTCAATGCTAAGGACAAAAAATTCTTACTAGTGCTTTAAGACAAATTGAGTACTTTAGAGTCTCAAATTGTAGTACAACTAAAGAAATATGGGATACCTTAGAAATATCCTATAAGGGCATTAGGGAAGTAAGGGAGTCTAGAGTCAATAATCTCAAATACTGATATGAGCTTTTAAAAATGAAAATTGGTGAATCCATTGAAGATATGCAAATACCTTTAACTCTTATTGTGAATTATTTGCCAATTTTAGGTAAGGTTTACACACCTAAGAATGAAGTGAAAAGATTCCTAGGTCTCTCACAAAGGAATGGTAGCCCAAGGGGACTACAATCCAAGAAGCATAAGGACCTTTTACACAACCATTGTTAGGTCTCTTTCAAAACCTATTGGAGCATGAAGCTTACCATGCTGGGTTCAATATTAAGAAGAAGGAAGTTAGGAAAAAGATATCGATAGCTCTTAAAGCCATATCATCTCACTAAGAGGAAGGCGATGATAGTAATAGAGGTAACAAAAATCCCATAAGTAATTTTAAACTTGCACTTGACAATCTTGCTTTGTTTGTAAAGAAATATGATAGGTTTATGAGAAAAGGGCAAAGAAAAAGGCCACCTTTTAAAAGAAGTCAAGAAGGAGGAAGTAGAGATCCCATTACATGCTATGAGTGTGGAAAACTTGGGCACATGAAATGATAGTGCTCAAAGTTCTTGAAAAAGCAAGAGGTCTACAACAAATGAAGAGGATATGAAAAGGACAAAAGGAAGAAAGGGTACATGACCACTTAGGGAGATAATGACCTTAATTTGGATGAAGATGAGGAAGCTAACCTTTCCTTGTTGGAAAAGCGTGAGGTAAGTATTTGAAAACCCTCCTATGATGAATTGCAAGATGCCTTTAAGGAGTTGCATTATGAATATTTTGTAGTTGCCAAAATACTCACCTTATTTAAAAATAAATATCATTTTTTGAAAAGAAAATTTTTGATTTAGAAAAAAAAGAGTCTTTGAAAGAAAAGAATTATATTCCAAAATGATGAAAATTTTGGTTTAAAATCAAAAATTGGTTCTCTAAAGAAAAATGCATGTTTTTCTCTTTCTTACTTTAATTGTAAGAAATTAGAAAAAGACAAAGTGGATTTTAGCAATGTACTTTCTAAATTCACAAAAGGAAGAGATAATCTAAATATGATGCTTAGCAATCAAATATGTGTGTTTGATAAGGTTGGTATAGGTTATAAACAAAAAACCACAAAACAATATCATAAGAACTTCTTTATGCCTACTACTATGTCAAGTAACCCAAGTATAGCTTGTACTTATTGTTGTAAAAAAGTCACAATTCAAATTAATGTTTCTATAAAAATGATTGTGTGTATGGAAGTAAAATGAAATGTGTACCAAAAGGTACCATTGATGCCTCTAAATCCAAAGATCCCATGAAACTTGGGTACCAATGAAAAAGTAATGTGTGTTTTGCAAGTGGATCTTTGAGAACGGTTGCACAAAGTTTCTTATTTAGAGCTCAATTGAAGCATCTCACTTAAATGAGTGGTTGTCTTTGTTGATTGTTAAAAGCTAACTCCCAAAAGTAAAAGAAATTGGTAAGAGTTCTTCCATCTTGTCAATTTTATGTTGCTTATTTGATTATAATTTTTTTAGAACCTTTGCTAAAAAAAAGTCTTGAAGAAAATGTCCTATATAAAAGATTTCCATCTTGTTTTATGAAAATGCTCTTTATGAATATGCATATTTATTTTGGTGAATTATATGCATTTGAATACTCCTTGTTTCCCTATTGATATGCACACATATTTTAAAATATTTACTAACTTAAGCGTTAAAGTAGCCTTAAATTTTGTTTTATAGGTATTCTATTGCTCTCTAATATGTCCATTATTAAGAACCTTAGTTACTTTCAAGCTCCAAGAGAAGAAATTGATTAAGAAGCTAATTTTGGAAGGGTTTGGAGAAGTTTTCAGAGAAAAAACAAAGGGATATAGGCTTCCCTTGAACTCTTATGATTCATATTCATGTGGTTTGTGGAAAACAAGCAAGCTACATATGTATATAACAGGTCTTAGACATTTGTTTGCTAGGTTTTTAAAGCATAGAAGGGAAAACAATATGTAACTGATGCCTATAAAATGTGTTAGGAGCCTATTGAATATACGAGAAACAAAATTTCATTAAAATAGTATGCAATAAGTGCCTAGTGGCCTCGATAGGAGCCTATAGGTTTCCAAAATTATTTAAAATTCAAAAAATCCCTCTTTTTTCTTCGTAAAATGAAAGCTCTCTCTCGCTCAAATTCTATTAGCCTTCAACTCCTCTTAAAAAACCCTTAGAGATTCATCACATAACTCACCAAAAAAAAACATATCTGATTTAGAGAAGATTCCTTGGATTGAAGAAATGTTCTTTTCATTTCTCGTAAGTTAACGAAGCTAGGGTTCAAGTTTAGAGTGTTTTGTATTCTTTAGAAAATTAGAAGAAATGGCCTCCAAGTTAGCTGTTAAATGTCCAAGAAAGGAAGAAGGAGCTTCACAAAGCTTACCTTCTTTGTTCACTTCAGCTGCTTAAAAGAAAAGGTACAAGGATGAATTTATCAAGAGAGCTATTACAGATGGTAAATATTATGACTTAAAATTCTTGTATGATGAGAATATGCAAATTAGTTCAATTATTACTATAAATAATATTGAGTTTTTTGTCACTTTAAAGGAGCTATACCCACCCACCATAGTTAAAGCTTTCTATTCTAACTTAGATTATGATAAAGAAAAATTAGTTATTAGCTTAATTGTAAGAGGGGATCAAATTTTCTTTTAATACATAACTCCTTACTCAGATTTTGAAGTTACTTCAATCATATGAGAATGATGCTAGGATTTGTGACACTGATGAAGAATTGTAAAAGAACCTTCCTTAGTATAAAAAGGAAATGGCTAAAACTTGAAGTCTATATCATAGAAGAACTATATAATAAGGTGTTGACTAAAAATTTTTCTTTTGCCTATGCTATACTTCATTACTTGATCTATCATGTGTTGTTGCCTAAGTGTGAAAGTTTAAATTACATAAACGATAAGGAGTAATGTTTCATGACTGTTTGCTAGAGTAGAAAGTGATTGACTACCCTTATCTGATTATGAAAGGGATGATATCTCTATAGAGAAGGGCAGGTGTTTTGATGTGTGCATAATTTTAGTACATTTAAACATATTTTTTCTTTAGGAATTTGTTTTGTTTTGTGTTTTGTATTGTAAGAACAAAGGAAAAGGAAAAAGGGAGAAAAAGAGGAAAGAAATCATGGAAAATTCTTAATTGTAGTGAATACCTTTTATCACTAATTAGGGTATAACTCTCTTTTATGAGCTTTTGTTGATGTGATTAGTTATAGAAATCTAAGATACAAAACTACAACTTTTGTGTTGACAACTTAAGTGAATTTTGGAAAAATTAGCACACTGTAGTTCTCGTAATTGAGCACTATGGCATTGCACAGTGGCATATCCAAAGCACTAGCGCCTTGAGAGCAAATTTCTAAAGTGCCACGGTGCTCACTATTGTAGGAGAAAGGAAGTAGCAATTTTTTTCTATAATTTTTTACTTTGATTGAAGCCCGATGGGTTGGAAATTGACTTAAAAGCAATCCTACATCATTAAGGACATATTATCTATAAATAGGAAGGGAAGCAAATGTTATGACATTTCATCATCAATAATTCTCTTCATTTTCTCTTTTTATCTCATCTTCTCTTAGGTTTTCTTATGGCCCTGTAAGGCTAATTTTCTTTTGTTGGTTGAGGAAGATTGAAACCATAAGGTTTTTATGCATTGTGAGATTTGATTAAGGTTTGATTGTTTCAATTCTATTTGGGTATTAATTATTCACCAACTCTTTTTCTTTATGATTACTTCATATGCTGGTAGAAGGACTACGAGTATATTGTTTGTTTCAATCTACCACTGAATCATACATCAACTGTAACATCCCTAATTTTATTTCTTTTATTAATAAAGGTACATAAATATTTAATTAAGGAAATAAAACTTATTAAACAATTTTTTGATATCTAACAAAAAATATAAGTCTTAGAAATTCTTCACTATATATATATGCATAGAAAATGTTTCTAACATTAAGGGAATAGGTAAAGAGACAAAATCTAATAGGAAAAAGTAGAAATAAATCCTAACGAGAGGCAAAATTCTTGGGTAAGGAAGATAAATTTTTGAAAGTAAGTAAATGTCTTAAAATTTCAAGAAGATTGGATTAGGGTAATTTTTTCTAATTCAAGAGCTAGAGTTACTAAGTTTAACATCTCCACCCATACATTGGGCCTTCACCTATAGATAATTCATAAAGTTTGTTTTTCCACTTCACATGAGTTTCTAGCAGGCTCATTGGATAGACTAAGCAAGAGATATAACATAGACTTGGACTAGGATATACAAGTTGGACTGATAGCCTAAAAATCCTTAAAATGTGACCAAGCCCTCTATGAGATGTAGAATTTCAGCCAAAGAAAAGGAAATAGGCAATAATAAGCCCAAATCCAAGAGGGAAAAATAAGAACCATGTGATGAAATAGTAGTGTAATAATAATCAAGATTAAGTCACATGGCATTAGGACAAAACATCAATATCTTACACTAATAATTTTAGCTAGCCATGCGATGATATAATAATACATGACATTATGACAAAACATCCTTATTCTACACAAATAATTTCATCCAAGCAAAGGAGACTCAAGGGCTGGAAATGTTCCACCTAGAAAGATAAATATATCATACTTGAGTGAGATAAAAGAAAAATTAAATGAATCCCTAAATAAAAGGGACTTTGTCCCTTGTCTTAAGAATATTTTATCATGATTTTCAAATATAAATCTCCTTTTCCTATGCATATCTTCACTAAGGGAGAGGAATACAAGAACATGAGTTGTCTTCCCCAAAAAAGTAGCCAAGTGCATCCTAATTGTGATAAGGTAGACCCATAATTATGAGATGAGGACCACTTGATAATTTATTTTATCAAAAACCACTCTTATAACATTAGAATTTCGTCTAAGTACGGGAGAGAAAAAAATAGAAGCAAGGTAGAGTAAAGAAAGGAGAAAAAGAGAGGAGAAGAGAGGAAGGAAGAAGGAGAAGAAGTTTAGAGGACTAAGTACTCAAGGTAAGTTAGCTTAACAAACCACTCTTATAACATTAAAATTTCGTCCAAGTACGGGAGAGAAAAAAATAGAAAAAGGTAGAGTAAGAAAAGGAGAAAGAGAGAGGACAAGAGAGGAAGGAAGAATAAGAAGAAGTTTAGAGGACTAAGTACTCAAGGTAAGTTAGCTTAATCTCCACTTAAATCCAACTTTTTTCTTCATCCTTGGAGTTCAAAACTAACCCTCCTTTTATTTAATCTGCTTAAAAAGCTAAGGGAAAGGATGAATCTTGCCACTTCCTTTAAGAGGAAACAAGAAAAAGAATTCACTTAGTGAGTTAGAGTGATCTTTAGGTAGGTTTAACAAGATCTCTTTTTGAAGAAAATATTTGAAATTTGTAACAGTTATATGGAATTTTAATCCTAGAACTTTGATGAAATTTGCTACTTTGATGATTGGCCATGGATGTTGCTATATCATGTTACATGTTGATCTTGCATGTTATGGATGTTTGAATGCATATATTGGTATGGAAATTTTCTACTTAGGCATGGCTATAAGTGGCGAACTTTTAGGGATTTTTGTACTGTGTTGCATATTGGGATGTGGTAACAATGGATGGAAGATGGTTAGGTTGGTAAATTAAGTATGGTCTTAGACACATAGGGGAAGACCATGAGAAATTTCTGTTAAGAAACACCCTTAGTGATGCATGATTTGATTCTATGTTTCTTTTGAAGTAGATGATGGAATATGTTAAATTAAGAAAAAAAATATAATTAAATGTTGATATGAGTAATTATATGGTTAGGTGGAAATTTGGAAGAAAAACGGAATAGGACTTAATAAAAGGATGAACTAGAACTTTAGGAAAAGGCTAGGCTTAGAAAATGGTTAACTAGGGAAGAATCTGTTAGGTAAACTTCTGTGTTTGGATGTTTGAAAAAAATCTATAGGGAACTAAAACAAATGGTTAACATGAAATATATATATATATATATATATATATATATATATATATATATATATATGTCTCAAGAATTTTTAGCCACTAGAATCATTCAATTTGGAATCCGTATTGGGAAGATATGGTCAAATTAGAAAGTAGTGGTCAGAAACTAGTTAACCAGGGAAGAATCTGTTTGGTAAGCTTTTGTGTTTACCTTTTTGGGAAGAATTTGTATGGAATTAAAAGAAATTGTTAACATAAAATATGTAGATATATGACTCACAAATTGTTAGCCACTGGAATCACTTAATTTAGAGTCCATAGGAGGAAGATATGATTAGATTAGTAAGTAGAGGTCAAAACCTACCCCGGTAGAAATAACTTTGAATTTGAGGGAGTAATAACTCCAATATTCCTTATGATTTCACTAACATTTTCATCATAAGAGTTTTAGAGGTTAAAATGAAGGAGTTATGCTCTTATTAGTTAGAGATGAAAATAATATTTAAGAAAGAAGAAGAATCTTGTAAATGAAAATAATAAATGACTTGTGTATGCCCTACCTATTGCCATTACATGAACTCCTTACCATCTTAAGTGTGTAATTTTGACATTGAAATATTTTATAATGTGATATTTGAAAATGATTATGTTTAAGACATGATTACCAATGATTTTTGGTAACAGTTATACTTTGATGATAAATTATGACATGTGAGTATAATGAACATACTTGTTATTGAAATCATATTTTTGGCTATTAATGTGAAAACAAAAGAGACAAGCATAGTCACATGGTGATCCATGGGGTGCACTAGTAGGGGACACCCTACTCATGGCTATAACTATTAAATTGAGAAAAGAAAGAGAAAGTGTGCCATGTCGAACAAAGTGAGAAAAATCCGTACTAAAGAGTAGAAAGTACTCACCCTGACCGTGGTAGATTGATATGAAAATAAGTCGATAGCCATCATATGATATTCTGAAAATAGTAATTTATGCCATACATGTCATTACTGTATGATTTTTATGTACATAGATAAAGTGCATTTAGGTGACCTAAGGTATTTGATGTAGTTTATACAGATGAACATGACATGATAAGCTATATTGATGATAATTATGATTTATTGTTGAACCTACTGGGATTTAATTCTCACTATATTTCTATATCATGTTCAGAAGAATAAATTTGCAGATATTCTCTATGACCTTCTTTTGTGTATGTTGGGTCGAGTTGGCTAAGATCTAGGTGAAGGTGCAACCAGCTGCACCCGTATATCTGAAACTTGTCAATATGGATGAATAAGATGTGAACATATTTGTGTTTGATTTTTGTACGGACGCTTTTAATTAATGATGTGTATGTGAACTCAGAATTGTATCAGTGTTATTGGTATACCATAAACCTTAATTATGCTTGGTTAATTTAATTGAATGTTATTATGAGTCAAATAGTTAGAAGTAAAGAGGTAATGACTTCATGGGATTTTACAAATATATATATTTATATATATGTATATGTATATATGTAAAAAAATGGAGTTGTTATATCAACAAAGTTTTGATCCCATTGATTTAAGAGGCAAATAGGATTAATAATTATGTGATTATGAATTGTTATCCTATGGTGAATGATTAACTACATTAAATGTGGTTGATATGTCTATGTTGTTTAACTCTATCAATTTCTCTAGTTCTTTATGCGATTAATAGGTTAAATTGTACCGATTGGCTATGGTTGCTTATTGATTATGGTTAGTTGAAGTGATAATTATCAATTAACTAAATCTAAGGAGAAATAGAGATAACATCCTATTGATAGATATTCTATATAGAAATTATTATATTATCAATGATCAATGCAATTCTTAATGGTGGATATCAACTAAGACCAACACTCTCATATTAAGTTTATTGCAATCATTCCATTCTTGCTTTCATCATTTTTTATAACTTTCAAAACCCTTCTTATATTCACGAAAGGTTATACCAGTTTATGTGGTATTAACCTTTACTCCTATTACTACAGGCAGATATAAGGCAATGTATTAATTATATTTAGTGTACCCACGATAGTACCCACCATGTTCCCTAGCCATACACATCCTTTGTGTCTACAATTTTGAAATATTTTTGAATTGAGTATAAGGATAATAAGTTTGTAAAGCACACTGTGTTCAATGTAACCACCATTCTTAAGATAGGCTTTGAAAAGAGATATGAGAGATGGGAAAGGAAAGAGGTTGTTCCTAGGCCACCTCCACTTTTTTAAGCTAAAGCTATCTTTTTTGTCACAACAATGCCATGATGGGTATGCTGTATCTGTAACATCCCCGATTTTTTCTTATGTTACTAATTGTAATTTATTTCTATCAGAGAGGAGAAACCATATTGAATCTCAAGGGAGGATTAAATTATTTTACAATTTTACTCAAATCAAACAAGATCTTAGGATGGTTAAAATGGTATTTATGTAAATTATTTAAGATGGAAGTTTTGTAAATAATGGAAGATGGCAAAGTTGTAAATATTGGGTGGTAGGTAGGAAATTTTTTAATAATTATGAGGGTGGTAGGTGAGAAAAAATGAGTGATAATTATGAGGGAAAGAAAGGAGTGTCAGTAAGGAAGAGAAAGAAAAGAAAAAAAAAGAGGAAAAGAAAGAGGAGGAAAAAGAAAGAGAGGAAAAGGAAGAGGAAGAAGAAGAAGGAGAAGGAAGAGGAAAGGGAAATCAAAGCATCAAATTTAAGGATTTTTTTAAGGTAGGTTTAACATCTACTAATAAATTTTGTACAAAATTATATATATGCTTTTAGATTTGTTTAGATGTGATTTTGAATAACATGTGGTCTGGATATTTATATAGAATTATATTTTGGTTGTATGGACATGCATATGGGTGCATGGGATTACATAAAAGAAAAACAAGGGAGAAGTTAGACTAACCTGAATTTCAGAATAATTTGGGTAGCCTTTGTTTTTGGAATTTTGGGAAAAGTTAGCAAGGATTTTAAAGAAATGGTCAACATATAAATTGTATATATATGTCTCACGGATTTATAGGCTTTGAAATTATTCAATTTGGAGTTCATATGAGTGAGATATGGCTAATTAATTGAGTAGAGGTCAGAATCCAAGATAGTAAAAATAATCATTTTTATCTTTAATTTTATGGAACTAATCCATAAGGAATTTAAAGAAATGATAAACAAAAAAGTTGTAGATAATTGTTTTATCATTTTAAAACTTTGACATCACAACAATCAGAGTTCATATGAGGGAGATATGGTTGAATAAGTGAGGAAAGATCATAGAACACGGCCAGGCCATGTTCTATATTGCTTCAACATGGGTAGGTCGTGTTCGGGGCTATTTTTGAGTATGTTTGAAGTATTTTTCAAGCATGGCCGTGTCTTGAATCGGGCCAGACTGTGTTGTGTAACAAATCCATTTATGTAAATGTAACAAATTTTTTTTTTATATTTGTAAAATTCCATGAAGTTATTACTACTTTAATTCTAACCACTTAACTCGTAATAATAATCAATTTAACCAAGCATAATTGTTATTAACAGTGATACAATACTGATTTTCCATACACACTATTATTTTACAAACTACACACCATTATTTTACAAATATTTGTACAAAGATACATATTAGCTCTAATCATCTATGTCGACTACTTTCGGGGACACTGGTGCAGCTGGCACGTCCACCGGAATCTCAGTCACATCTACGACAGATACATCTGAAATAACTGGAAGTTGCCCAAGGTAGGGCACCTCGATCCAACGTACAGAAATAATAAGTGTCATAGAGGAAATCTGCATATTTATTCTTTTGAACATGATATGGAAATATAGTGAGAATTAAATCCCAGTAAGTTCAACAATAAATCATAATTTACCATTAATATAGTTCATCATGTCATGTTCAGCTGTATAAACTACAGAAAATATCTTTGGTCACATGAATGCATTATATCTATGCACATTAGAATCATACAATAATGATATGTATGACAGGATTAACTATTTTCAGAATATCATATGATGGCCATTAACTTATTCTCATTTCAAGCTACTTCGGTCAGGATGAGTATCTTTTACTCTCCAGTACGGGCTTTTCTCGCTCCATTCAACATGGCCCACTTTTTCTTTCTTTTCTCATTAATATGATCATAACCGTTGGTAGGGCGTCCCCTACTAGTGCACCACACGGATTGCCATGTGACCGTGCTCATTTCTTTTCTTTTCACAATGATAGCCAAAAATTTGCTTTCAATAACAAGTATGTTCATCAAAATATAAATATTACCAAAAATCATTGGTAATCATGTCATGAACATAACCATTTCAAATATCACTTTATTAAATATTTTCATGTCAAAATTTCACACTTAAGATGGTAAGATGTTCATACAATGGCAATGGCTATGGCATATACTAGTCATTTATAAGATTCGTCTTCTTTTTTAAATACTAATTTTATTTCTTTATTTTCTTGATGCAGGTTTTCATCATATCTAACCTTCTCTTTATGCTTAGCCTTAGTCATTTTCTTCTTATTTATATCATTTCCAACACATGTTCTTACAAATTTATAGAGCATTGTTCCCCAATTTGATTTCTACTATTTTCCTATAGTTAAAGAGGTTCATCTAGGGTAGAAAAATGTTGAAAATAGGCTTAACCAGCTTCCAACATGGTCTGACCATGTTCCAGGATACGGCCAGGCTTTAAAAATACTTCAAATGTACTCAAAAACAACCCTGAACACGGCTAGCCCGTGCTTGAAGCACCCAGAACACGGCCTGGCCGTGCTCTGTGACCTTTGTTCACTAATCAGAGCATAACTCCCTCATTTTAACTTTGATTGAGGTTCTCTTGGTGTCTATGGAAAGCGAAGACAATTATCTAAAACTATTATGTTAATCATATCAGCAAAATAGTAATACATCGTGGTGTTATTACTCCCTTAAATTCAATATTATTTCTTCTCGGGTAGGTTCTAACCTTTACTTACTAATCTGACTATATCTCCCACATAAGAATTCCAAATTAAGTGATTCCAGTGGCTAAACATCCATGACACATAAATATATAATTCATATGTTAACCATTTATTTTAATTCCTTATATAATGTTCTGAGAAATTAAAACACCGAAGCTATCCTAACATATTCTTCCCTGATTAACCATTTTCTGACATTTGTTTACTAATCAGAACATATCTACCTCATATAAACTCTAAATTGAATGATTCTAGTGGCTAAAACTCCGTGACACACATAGCTATAATTCTTATGTTAACCATTTATTTTAATTCCATACAGATAATACCCAAAAATTAAAATACAAAAACTATCCAAACATATTCTTCCCTGATGAACCATTTTCTGACCTTTGACTACTAATCAGACCATATCTACCTCATATGGACTCCAAATTGAATGATTCCAGTGGCTACAAATCCTTGACACACATATCTTTAATTCTTATGTTAACCATTTATTTTAATTCCTTATAGATTGTTCCCAGAAATTAAAACACCGAAGCTTAAAATTCTGCCAACCATAGCCATACCCATGCAAAACTATCTACACCAACCTAAGTATTCAAACCTACATCACATGCAAGATCAATATGTAACGTGATATAAAAACATCCATGACCAATCATCAAAGTTCTAAGATCAAAATCTCATATAAATATTATAAGTTTCAATGGTTTTCTTCAAAAAGAAATATTGTTAAACTTACCTAAGAATCTCCCTAGCTTACTTAGTGAATTGATTTTCTTGTTTCTTCTTGAAAGAAGTAGCAAGATTCCTTCCTTCCCTTAGCTTTTCTAGTAACTTAGGTAAGAGAAGGAGGGTGAATTTTTGAACCTCAAGGATGAAGAAGAAAAATGGACTCAAGTGGAGATTAAGGTAACTTACCTTGAGTACTTAGCCTTCGAAACTTCTCCTTCTTCTTCCTTCCTTTCTTCTCCTCTCTTTCTCTCCTTTCCTCACTCTACCTTGCTTCTATTTCTCTCTCTTCCTCACTTGGACGAAATTAAAATGTTGTAGGGGTGGTTTTTGCTTATATAGACCACCAAATAATACACCTTTCATGATCATGGGTCTACCTTATCACAATTAGGATACACTTTGTTGAATTTTTAGAAAACAAACAACTTATGTTCTTGTCTTCCTCTTCCTTAGTCAAGATATGCATAGGAAAAGGAGATTTGTATTTTGAAAATTATGATGATATGTTCTTAAGATAAGGGACAAGGTCCCTTTGATTTAGGGATTCATTTCCATTTTCTTTTGTCTTAAACAAATATGATAGGTTTGCCTTTTTAGGTGGCAAATTTCTAGCCCTTAAATCTCCATTATTTGGTTGATATTATTTGTGTGGGATAGGAATGTTTTGTCCTAATGCCATGTATTATCATACCACTTGCTAAAATTATGAGTGTAGGATATAGATGTTTTTGTCCTAAAGCCTTGTATTATCATGCCACTTGCCAAAATGATGAATGTAGAATCACACCACTTGCTAAATTTTTGTCTTAATGCCATGTAACCTAATCTTTATTATTATTACATTATTATATCATCACCTAATTTATTTTGTTTTATTTTTCCTCTTGGATTTGGGCTTATTCCTACCCATTTTCTTTGCTTTGGATAAAATTCTACCTTTCCTGGGGGGCTTGGTCAAATTTTCATAATTTTTGGGCTATTGGTACAATTACTATATTCTAGTCCAAGTCTATATTTTATTTCTTGCTTAGGATATCCAATGGGCTTGCTAGAAACTTATGTGAAGTGGAAAAACTCTATATAAAGTGTCCATAGGTAAAAGCCCAATGTATGGGTAGAGATTTTAAACTTAGTAACTCTAGTTCTTTAGGAAAAATTACCCTAATCTAATGTTCCTGAAAATTTAAGACCTTTACTTGTTTCTAAAAATTTAGCTTCCTTATCCAAGAATTTTGCATCTCTTTAGTATGTTCTTTCTAATTTTTTCCTATTAGGTTTTCCCTCTTTATTTGTTCTTTTAATGTTTGAAACATTTTCTATGCATATATATAAGGTGAAGAATTTCTAAGGATTATATTTCCTTAGATATCTAAAATATTGTCTAATAAACTTTATTTCTTTAATTATCAATAAAAGAAACGAAATTAGGGATGTTACATGTTGAGTGCTGGATTATCATATTTTTCACTGTTTTCTACCTAAAAATAATCTTGTTTGTTGAAATATTTTTAGAAAACATATATCCAAGAAAAATACTTTTAAAATGATGATTTTAGTATCTCAAATTACTCTTTTTCTTTATTTGATTTAAAATGAATCATATTAGATATTGGTATGTGATGAATGATTATTAATCATTTGGTATAAAAATGATGGATCATATTATGAAAGTGATTAAATGGAAAGCGTAAATCTCATGGCGAGTTGCTTGATAAATATATATTGCAGTTGATGAATATGCATTTATATATATACATTTATATGTATGGATGAATATCGACGGGTTGTATGGCTTGAGACGGTACTGAGTAGGGAACGCCCTATTAGTCTGAGTGAGCCAAGGGATGGCCGCTTCAACTGGGTGACAGAGGTAATGTGAGGAGGTAGATGGGTGATTAACTCACATTCCCTGATCACTTATTGTCACTATAGTCGATCGTTCACTATGCGTATAGCAAATGAGTGAATTAAGAAATGTGATATGTCTTAGCATTTTTTAAAAAAGAAAAAAAGTGAATTTTTAGTGCATATATAGTATATTAATTATGCATCAACTGAAGTGATGATTTTATCTTTAAATCTTAATATTTTCTGTAGTTTATACAACTGAATATAACTCATATTTTTCTTATTATATTTTATTTATGTTAAGTCTACTGGGAACCTTTTTTCTCACTATTATTATGGTGTTATGTTCAGATAAAAAGAAATGAGATGCAATAGAGAATAGTGCTACTGATGGAGATCTCGATATCAGCACCACCTCCTCACCCTTTGTATTTCAAGGGTGAAGTGCTATATAGGGAATCTTACTTATATACTGAAATATTGCATTGTATAATATAACATGTGTGAGGTTTGTAATATATATGTATACATATATATTGTGTTTTGAAATATTGTATTATATAATTATAACATGTATGAGATTTGTAATAAGTATGTATACATATATATTGTGTTTATACATATGGCGTATTTAACATGCGTAATGTGAAAAAAAAATTTAAAGTAAATCAGATCTTACAAAGTTGCTATAATTATAATAAATAAATAATAAAAAAACTGGACATTACAAAGGTGGTATCAGAGCCGGTCGATCTTAGGTGACCATGGGGTGGGTGGTTACCTAGATTGACTTAGAGGAGTCTTGAATAGTTATGTGGAAACGTTGTGTAAGGTAGCGAATAAATTCGGTAGGAAAGTACTAGTATTTCCTATTTATAGTCTTGTGTGGAGTGATAACTACTGTAAAATTGTGCACTGCTGTTGAGTTTGATTACCTTAATAGTGACTAATATTTTACTTTACTAATATAGTGAGTTATGGCACCACCAAGAATGAATCTGCCAGGCAGTGCATATGCTACCTTAAATAACATGTGTAATGTGAAAAAAAATTAAAGTAAATTGGATCTTACAAAGTTGTTATAATAATAAATAAATAAATAATCAAACGTTAAAGCATCAAATTAATCATAGGCTGACTTGCATGGAAAATTTCATAAGCTTCAATGAATCTCTTAGTCAAAACATTAAAAATCTGCATATTGCAATAACTAGAAGAATATCCAACCTTGAAAATCATATGAACATAATAACTGAGAATATGACTAACTTAAAAAGGGGCATATGAGGGATATTAGTAGAAGGGCCAACAACAAGACTCATAGTTTTTTGTTATATATATATATATATATATATATATATATATATATATATGAGAAGTGGAATTTAAACCACCTTTTAAAGATTCTTTTACACTTAGATTTTGTGGATTCTCGGTGTTTTTATGTAAATAATATACTATAAAATGCTTTTATGCAAGAAAATGAAGAAAAGTAAGCTTATGAACAATTATGGAAGAAATTGGGTGAAAAAGGACAATTTGGATGAGAGAGAAGCCTAAATCACAACTTATGAATGCTGAGTCATAACCCAAATTGTAGCAAAGAGCAAAATGTCGCGTTCCATAGAAGAGTTAATCGTAACATAGAATGATGGAGACATGTCACAAGATGCTCAAGATTGGGTTATGATGTAATTCAATAATGTGCTAACTCATAACCACCTTAAGACTAGGTCATGATGTAGCTGTTCGTGTGTTTATCTAAATACTGCAAGTGCATGACGTAGCAATAGCTAGTTCAGCAAGTACAGGTCATATCCCACAAATACCAATGTATCAACTACTAGTCTTTCACAAAACAAACTATCAGAATCAATAAAATTCAAGAGATATTAAATGGTGAATACAAGAAATGAAAGTATATTGGTAATGAAATTCAATTATAAAAGACCTAGGATTAGGATTCACCACACTTATGATGTTCAACAACCAAAACAAGTATTTCCAATTGCAATTATTTGGGATATCAAGGATGGTTTAGCCTAAGCTCATTACAAGCCTCTTTTAAGGTCTAATAATAGTCTACTTTCATCGTTCTTAGTTTAACTTGAGCCTTTTAAGTTCTGTGCCAACTAATTGATTAATACTTAGAGAAGGTTTAATTCCTTGAGGATCTTAAACTACTTTTGTGATTAAAATACCCCTAATCAACTATTAGGTTACAACAATAACTTTACCCTTTCAGTCCATCAATTATTAACTTAAGATGTGATAAACATTAGGAAAACATTCAGCAACACATACATATGCATAATAGTTAAACCAATCATCCAAAAATAATCCTAAAAAGAATTCAACAATTCAATTTAATACATCATAAGTAGGTTTCCCTAAATCATATAATAGGATCTACTCGAACATAATTGAAAGAGGAAGCAAAAACAGTTCCATTAAGTGAATCATAAATTATTTAATACAATCAAAAGAGAAAAGTAGATATAGATAGAAAGATAAAACCTGGTGTAGTAGTAGAGATGAATCTGATATACAAAACTTGATCCAATGTAAATCCAAGTCTAAAAGCATAAAGAAAACCAAACCCTAAAGTGTCCCTAGAGTGTCTAGAATGTCAAAGTCATAAAAACTGTACAAGAATTTTCAATCCCACTATGTATAGCTTCATGGCTGCCTAAATAAGGTAATATTTGGTCCCGTAGTACAGTTGTGTCTTCGGACATGGGCTAGCCATCCTGTAGGCTAGTTTCTATAAGCCTGCACTTCTTCCTACATGTAAGAAGGCCATGCCATGTTCTGGTGTCTAAAACACAGTCTGGTTGTGTTGAGGGCTGCTAAGCTTCATTCTTGCCGATTTCTTCCGTGCTTCCTCTTAAGTTTTCTCATAATCCAAAAAATGCTTCCAATAAGCTTTCTCCCTTGATTCTTGGGCTATTTTGCTCAACTACAAAAAGAGAACAAAGCCAAGCAGTATCCAGAGTAACCAAAATAGGGAAATAATCACAAGTTAACATTGAATTAAAGGATCAAAAGCAATGCATAAACATACAATTATCCCATTTATCAACTCCCCCATGCTTAAACTTTTGCTTGTCCTCAAGCAAACAACAAAACGCATCAAAAGAAAAGGAGAAGATAAACTCAAATTCTGGAAAATAGGAAAACATAACACAGCTAATTTTTCACTCAATCAATGTAATATAAATAGATATATGAGTAGGCATTTATTAGATAGTCTTCATTCTTCTAAAACTAAACCCGAATTTTTTTAATATACATTTACTCTTCTTGTTATTATCAAGTTTATGCATCAGATTATTTTTAAGCACTCAAGTAGGCCACTACATCCTTTTCATCTCCTTATATTGCCTTACCCTTATTTCAAATTTATCACTCTTTTTCTCACTCAAATTCTCTTGCTTCACATTTTTTCCTTTTTTCATTTCTCTCTTCGTCTTCTTCTTCTCTCTTTTTTTATTATAATATATAGCGAGTGCATTTTATACTCTATGTTACTAGGGTATAGATAACTAGGTACTCATACTAAGACCTTTTGGTGCCCTGAGGAGGTACTAAGAACAAAGAATTTTTGGGTTTCAAATTCCCTCATTCTTCACCTGTCCCTACCGTAACACTTTTATCATGCCAAAAAAAAGGGCAATTATTCATAGCACAATAGGTGATATGTTTTTAAAGAATTAGGGGTTTAATACTAAAAGAGAGAGACTAAATGACAAATACTTTATTTCACATAAACTATTATACATCACATTTTCATGAGGTAGATTTGACTAATATTATATTAGCCTATCAAAAAAATTGCTAATGTTATGATGAAATTGCTCAAACTCAAAGATTAAACATGACTCATATATACAAGCAAGCAAAGACCAAGACCCAAAAGTGACTCCCCCATACTTAAACTAGACATTGTCTTTAATGTCATTATGAATTAATTCACATGCAATGGAAGGGAGGAAACTTACTTGTTCATTGATCTTGTGGTGGTGGAGAAGGTAGGTGCTGGGATGGGTGCCAGTCGTATAAGGTCTGCACCATATGGTGCATGGCATCCAACATGTCCTTTATAGATTCCATTATGCATTTCATTGATTCCCTTCAATTGTGCATGCTTTGGGTTGATACATTTGTAACAACTTTTATTTATTTATTTATTATTATACAATATAGAGTTCTCATACATGTCATTAATCAAAACATATGTACAACATATTAAACACATAAATATCTACATCTTATTTATTTTAGTTGACCAATTCTGGAGATACTGGTGCAGGAGGTTGTACCTTCACTGGGTCTAAGCCAACTCGACCATAAATTTTTATTTCATTTTGAAGTCTGCCCAACATAAAGTAACTCGATCCAACGTGCACTAAAAGCTAGAGCCATGCCATAGAAAAATCTGCATAATTAATTTTCTGAACATGACATGGAAATATAAAGAGAATTAAATTCCAGTAAGTTCAACAATAAATCATCATCAATATAGCTCATCACGTCATGTTCATCTCTATAAACTACAGCAAATATCTTTGGTCACATAAATGCACTATATCTTTCCACATGAGAATCGTACAATAATGACATGTATGACAGGATTAACTATTTTCATAATATCATATGATGACTATCAATTTATTCTCATATCAAGCTACCCCGGTCAAGGTGAGTATTTTCTACTCTCCGGTACGGTATTTTCTCGCTCTGTTCGACATGGCACACTTTCTCTCTTTTTTTCTCATTAGCATAATCATAACCGTTGGTAGGGCGTTCCTACTAGTGCACCACACGGATTTCCATGTGACCGTGCTCATTTCTTTTCTTTTCACAATAATAGCCAAAAATATGATTTCAATAACAAGTATGTTTATCAAAATAAAATTATTACCAAAAATCATTGGTATTCATGTCATGAACACAACCATTTCAAATATCACTTTATAAAATATTTCCATGTCAAAATTTCACACTTAAGATGGTAAAAAATTCATGCAATGGCAATGGCTATAACATATACTAGTCATTTATTATTTTCATTTATAAGATTCTTCTTCTTTTTTAAATATTATTTTTATTTCATTATTTTTTCTTGATGTAGGTTTTCATCCTATCTGACCTTCTCTTACTAACCAGAGCATAACTCCCCCATTTTAACTCGGATTTAAGTGATCTTGGTGTCAATTCAAAGATAAAACATTTATCTAAAACTATTATGTTGAACATTTTAGTGAAATATTAAGGAATCATGGTGATATTACTCACTAAAAATACAGGTTATTCCTTCTCGGATAGGTTCTAACGTCTAACTACTAATCTATCCATATCTCCCTCATAAGAATTCCAAATTAAGTGATTCCAGTGGCTAAAAATTCCTGACACATATAGAAATAATGTTTACATTAATCATTTATTTTAATTCCCTATAGAATGTTCCCAAAAATTAAAACACAGAAGCTATCCTAAAATATTCTTCCCTGATTAACCAATTTCTGACCACTGCATACTAATCGAACCATATCTGCCTCATACAGAGTCCAAATTGAATGATTCCAGTGGCTAAAAATCCATGACACACACACACACACACACACACACACATATATATATATATATATATATATAAAATTCTTAATTTAACCATTTATTTTAATTCCCTACAAAATGTTCCCAGAAATTAAAACACAGAAGCTATCATAACATATTCTTCCCTGATTAACCATTTTCTGACCACTTCTTACTAATAGGAACATATCTACCTCATATGGACTCCAAATTGAGTTATTTTATTGGCTAAAATTCTGTGAGACATAGATCTACATTTTTTATGTTAACCATTTGTTTTAATTCCTTACTGATTCTTCCCAGAATTTTAAAAATAGAAACTTAAAATTTTGCCACCCATAGCTATACCTATGCAGAACTATCTACATCAGCCTAAGTATTCAAATATACATAATATGTAACATGATATAGCAACATCCATGACCAATCATCAAAGTTCTAAGAACAAAATCTCATATAAATATTACAAGTTTCAAATCGTTTCTTCAAAAGGAAATATTGTCAAACTTACCTTGAGCACTTAGTCCTCTAGACTTCTCCTTCCTCTTTCTTCCTTTGTTCCTCTCCTTTCCTCACTCTACCTTGCTTCTATTTTTCCTCTCCCTCACTTGGACGAAATTATAATGTTGTAAGGGTGGGTTTTCTTATATAGACCACCAAATAATTCAACTTTCATGATCATGGGTCTACCTTATCACAATTAGGATGCACTTGGTTGAATTTTTTGAAAACAAACAACTCATGTTCTTGTCTTTCTCTTCCTTAGTCAAGATATGCATAGGAAAAGGAGATTTGTATTTTGAAAATTATGATGATATGTTCTTAAGATAAGGAACAAGGTCCCTTTGATTTAGGGATTCATTTCCTTTTTCTTTTGCCTTAATCAATTATGATAGGTTTTCCTTTTTAGGTGGCAAATTTCCAACCCTTGAATCTTCCTTGCTTAGCTAAAATTATTTGTGTAAGATAAGGATATTTTGTCATAATGCTATGTATTATTACCCACTTGCTAAAATTATGAGTGTAAGATATAGATATTTTGTCCTAATGCCATTTATTATCACACCACTTGCTAAAATTATGAATGTAGGATATCACACCACTTTCTAAATTTTTGTCTTAATGCCATGTCACCTAATCTTGATTACACCATTATTTCATTACTTTATTGTATTTTTATTTTTATTTTTCCTCTTGGGTTTGGGCTTATTCTTGCCCATTTCCTTTACTTTGGTTAAAATTCTTCATTTCATAATGGGCTTAGTCACATTTTCATGATTTTTGGGCTACCGGTCCAATTTCTATATCCTAGTCCAAGTCTATGTTTTATTTCTTCCTTAGGCTATCCTATTGGCTTGCTAAAAATTCATGTGAAGTAGAAAAACTCTATATGAAGTGTCCATAGGTTAAAGCCCAATTTATGGGTGGAGATACTAAACTTAGTAACTTTAACTATTAAATTAGAAAAAAATTACCCTAATCCAATCTTCTTGAAATTTTAATACCTTTACTTTCTTCACAAAAATTTATCTTCCTTACCCAAGAATTTTACATTTCTTTAGTATATTTATTTCTAATATTTCCTCTTAGATTTTCTCTTTTTACCTATTTCATTAATGTTAGAAAATTTCTATACATACACGTAAGGTGAAGAATTTCTAAGGATTATATTTCCTTAGATATCTAAAAATTTTCTAATAAATTTTATTTCCTTAATTAAATATTTATGTATCTTTATCAATAAAAGAAACGAAATTAGGGATGTTACTTTGAATACTTTTGTACTTTTATTAATTCATGAAACGAAATTAGGGATGTTACAACATTCATGGCATGCAGGGTGGTTCTTGGATTGAGTTGCTCCTCCTCTATTTAGCCAAGATATGAGGAGAAGGAGTCCTGATCAATGGAGGGCACAGTGGAAGGACTTGTAGAATTAAATGTAAGAGGGGAAAATATAGGTGGTAGGGTTGGCAGTGGTTCATGTGGTTGTTCATCCCTCGCATAATCTAAAAAATATTATCCTTACCTTCTTCCAATGGATATATCCAATTATCGGGATTAGTGACTGTCGTTCTATCTGGGCTAGGTAGGTGGAAAATACTATGCCCTCAGAAATGCAACCAATAGTCGGCATTTCTTTTAATAATCAATTTTATATGCAGATAGGATTCTAAATCAATTTATCTACTACTAGCTATGGGTTGCAATTCCTATAAAGTTGGTTCTAAGCTTAACCCTCTAGCAATAGCAATTACTAACCCCCCTATAACAATTTTTTCACTCATGGCATTACCTATCCTTGCCATTTGATGGGCCAGGAAGGCCCTTGTATCTACCTGGATTTCATTTACCATAGCTCAAAGAAAATAAAGCTCAAGTTAATTTGCAAATCCCATCACTTTTAGCCCTACAAAAAAAATATGGGCTATAAGGAATTGTAAATATTTAAAGCAAGGGTTACAAATTAGTGAGGCTTTAGAAACAAATGTAATATACTGCCTCCTATAAAAATTAAGTTTGAAAATTCTTATGCATTAAAACCTTGGGGGACCGCTCTAGGACCCCAGGGAGGTAGTCTAAATAGTGCATTAAATTGGACTAAAGATAAACTATAAGTAGTATCAAATAATCTAAAGTTAATGCCGCCCTTATCGATGTTAGGACCCTAAAACAGGATCACGTTAACTAAACTAAAAAATTTCAATGTAGTCATGGAATAGGCTGGTTAATGGAGCCGTATAAATGTTGCCTACCCAATCCTATTAACCAGATATCAAACCTCTGTCAAAAGGCCTAATCGGTCTAAACATTCCTCATCCATATAATGATTACTCATAATTCTCTGTTTTACAAGTGTATTGTATCGTGTCCATTGATTATCATCAATGCACAACATACCATATTCATTTAATTTATGAGGGAGTTGGGACAATCTTTGGGCTCACCCTCTACGAGGTTGGTGGGATTGGGAGAAACTTTGGCCAATTCGAGCTCTTTTTGGGGCCATTCAGAATGGTATATGATAAATTTTTAAAGGGAATGGGATGAACAATCACTAGAACCAACAATGTAAAACTAATAATCCACACCAATTCAAGAATGATAAACAAGAGCACTTTAACTTATAATCTAGCATAATTTATATTAGAATAATAATGCCATGGCATAATAGTTCAGATGTATCAAAATTATGGAAATGTTAGCCTAGGAAAATTATCTAGCAATTCTTTGGTAAAATTAGACCCAAATGCAAAGACCAGAGCATTAAAAAGCAGATAAGGAAAACATCAGTCGAAGAGGATCAAATATATAGAACAATAAGGTAGCCAAGCAAAGCTGAGAAACCTAAAACTAAATGCACCAATAAGATATGAAAAATCCAATAAAATCAGGCACTAGCAAAATTCTAGAATACAATTCCATCACTAATGTTATAATTTCAAAAAATCAACTAGCAACTGGTATTGTACATTAGGTAATAAGCAGCCATAATTAGAAAATTCCAAATAATACTCTATGCAATTGAATTCCAAACAAGGTAATCTAGGTTAAACTAGCAATGCCAAGATCAGTATAATTCAGCACAGATAAATTCAATTACAACTCAGCACAAAATTCTTATGAAATTAGAAATAAAGAGAGAGAGAGAAAGAGAGATAGCATGATTACCTGATGGGAGTATTATGGTTGAAGGCAAAGCAACTAGGGATGGAGGTACTTTCTGATTGAGAGGGATGTATAGTAGAAAAGAGACAACTTGAGAAAAATGGTAGGGCTTAGTAGGACTAGGCATAAGTGGGTGTTGGAGGGAGAGATGATTGAGTGGAGTAGGGGTATTATGGTTTAAGTGAAGGGAGAGGGATATAGTGGGTAAGGGAGTGAGATTTAGGAGTAAAGGATCATGGGTGAGGGTGAAAAGGAACTCATGGATAGGGGGTATAGGAAAGTGCTTGAGTATTAGAGGGGGAAGAGGAAGCACGGTGGGGGAAAGGTTTTGGGGGGTATTATAGTGATTTGGGGTGTGGAAAAAGGCAAAGGGGACTTTAGTAGGGGATGGGAAGAAGGTGGGTATGCTAAGAGGGGAGGAGGGAGAGCTCGTGGAAGGGTTACAGGGGTGAGGGCACAGTAGGTCTTACTGGTTGAGGGGGAAGGGGAATACAGCCACGAAGGAAGAACATGTGAATGAGGGAGAGAGAACGAGTGAGGGGGATGAAGAGCACGTGGAAAAGAAAAGGGGTTAATAGGATAAGAATGCCCGAAACATGGCCGTGTGCTAGGACATAGCTTAGCCTTGTTTTGGGTTGCTTAGCTATAGAAGGACATGTTGGACAACACAGTACACTTGTGTTGTGGGCTGGAAACGCATATTCTTCCTGGGATTGGAGCACGATTGTGTCTTGGGACACTGCTTGCTCGTGTTGCATGCTAAATTCCCCAAAATTTTTCCAATGTGGCCGTACTTAATATATGGCATGTTCTAGGACACAGCAAAGCCTTGTTAAGAGTTGGAATTGCCTTAAACTTCAAAATTTGGCCATATGTTTGCCCTTCTTAAGATTTCTTCAAAGATCTTCCTTTCTTCACTCTTGGACATGTAAAAATTGACCTGCAAACTACCTGTAAACTGGTATTATTACCCAACTAAAAAGACTAAACAAAAAACAAGACCACAAGCAATAAAACTAAACCAATGGAAACTCAAAACTAAAATGTGGGTTGCCTTCCACAAAGTGCTCTTTAAAAGTCATGAGATTAACTATTTTGCATTCTATTGGCTTGAAGAGGGCTCCAAGAGGTTTTGGAGAACTCTCTTTTCGATTTAAATCCATTGTCTCATATCATAATATTTTGGTGGTTGCCCATTTGGTTTGAAATATCCAATTGCTCCCCTTTAAATTTTTGTTACCCTATGTCTCAAGTTGGGAGGAAGTAGTTTAAGTTCTATCTTTAGGATGTTGACTTCCTCCACAATTGCTTGCTTCTAGTTAAGGTCCACTTCAATCTTTTCTAATTTTTCCTTTCAGGGGAATATAGGAAACTTATTAATTTTCTTTGCGTAAATAACAACTTGAACCTATTTAGCATATGACAAAGAATTCTCCATAAGACATAACTCAAGTGGGTTAGTAAAACACAAACTCAATGCATCATTAACTATATTTTGTTCAGGTAAGTCAATCATACAACATAACTTATTTAAAGAGGGGATTTCACTGCATCAACCAAGTTAAACTCTATTTTCTCATCCCCTACATTTAAAGAAAGCTTTCCATCTTTTACATTTTTATTAGCACCTGTTGTAGCTAAGAAAGTCCTTCCAAGAATGATGGGAATTTTATTATCCTCCTTCATCTCTAAAATCACAAAATCCACAAGTATAAAACACTTACCTACCTTTAGAGGAAAATCCTTTAAAATACCCATTGGACACTTAACAGATCGGTCTGCCAATTGAAGAGAAAGGGTGATAAGCTTCAAGTCAACTATTTGGAGTTTCTTGCAAATAGATAAAGGCATAAGACTCACACTTGATCTAAGATCACATAAAGCTCTTTCAATGTTCATATCTCCAATAGAACAAGGAATAGAGAAGCTTCTAGAGTCTTTAAGCTTTAGAGGTAGTTTATTTTGAATTAGTGCACTACACTTCTCCATCAATGCCACAGTAGCATGCTTCTCAATCTTCCTCTTATTTGAGAAGATTTATTTCATAAACTTTGCATATCAAAGTATCTAAGAGATGGCTTCCAAGAATGGGATATTGATATAAGATTCTTAGCACATCTAGGAATTTCCCATATTGTTTCTCAAACCTAGCTCTAACCACCAATCTCTGAGGAAAAAGGATTGGTGGCTTGTATGGTTTAGAAGCCACACACTTGGGCTCTTCTTCTTTCTTTTCCTCCCCGTTTTGCTCTTCCTGTAACAGCTTCATTTTTTTACATATATACAAATATATGTATTTTTTAAATCCCATGAAGTCATTACCTCTTTACTTCTAACTACTTCTAACTATTTAACTCATAATAACATTCAATTAAATTAACCAAGCATAATTAAGGTTTATGGTATACCATTAATACTAATAAAATTCTGAGTTTGCATATACATAATTAATTAACATATGTACAAAAATCAAATACATATACATCTACATCTTATTCATCTATATTGACTAGTTTCTGGGATACAGGTGCGGGTGGTTGCACCTTCATCGGGATCTTAGCCAACATGACCCAACGTACGCTAAAAGCCGGTCATAGAGAATATCTTCATATCTAATCCTCTGAACATGATATGGAAATATACTGAGAATTAATTCCTAGTAGATTCAACAATAAATCATAATTATCATCAATATAGATCATCATGTCATGTTCATCTGTATAAGCTACAACAAATATCTTAGGTCACATGAATGCACTTTATCTATGCACATGAAAATCATATAGTAATGACATGTATGGCATGAATAAATATTTTTAGAATATCATATGATGACTATCAACTTATTTTCATATTAAGCTACCCCGATCAGGGTGAGTACTTCTACTCTATAGTACGGGCTTTTCTCGCTTCGTCTGACATAACACACTTTCTCTTTCCTTTTTTATTAACATAATCATAGCTGTGAGTAAGGCGTCCCCTACTAGTGCATCACACGGACCGCCATTTGACCGTACTCGTCTCTTTTCTTTTCTTTTCTTTTCACGTTAATAGCCAAAAATATGATTTCAATTTCAAGTATGTTCATTATACTCACATGCCATAATTTATTATCAAAGCATAATCATTACCAAAAATCGATGGTAAAATACAATCTTGCCATGAACATAATCATTTTCGAATATCACTTCAAAAAATATTTTCATGTCAAAATTACACACTTAAGATGGTAAGGAGTTCATGCAATGGCAATGGCTATGGCATACACTAGTCATTTATTATTTTCATTTATAAGATTCTTCTTCTTTTTTAAATATTATTTCCTCTCTCACTAAATAGAGCATAACACTCTCATTTTAAATCTAATAGAGGTGATCTTGGTGTCAATTGAAAGATAAGACAATCATTTAAAACCCTTATGTTGAACATTTTAGTGAAATCTTAAGTATTCGTGTTGTTACTACTCTCTCAATTTCAATGTTATTTCTTCTCGGGTAGGTTCAGAGCTCTACTTACTAATCTAACCATATCTTTCTCATACGAACTCCAATAGAGGTTATTCCAAAGCATATAAAAGTTAAGACACTTATATACAACTTTCTTGTTTATAATTTCTTCATATTCCTTACAAATTATTTCCAGAAAATTGAAAACAAAAATGCTTACATTTTTCACTCTGGATTCTAGACTGATTCTAACCTTTACTAATTAATCAGCTATATCTCCCTCATATGGACTCAAAATTAAGTGATTTTCAAGCCTATAGATCCATACTACATATATCTATATTTATTATGTTAAAAATTTTGTTTAATGCCCTAAAAGGTTTGCCCAAAAATTCAATCACATAAGCATACTTAACAGATTCTTTCTTGGTTAGCTAGTTTTTGACCACTACTTACTAATCTGACCATAGCTTCCTAATATGGATTCCAAATTGAATGATTCTAGTGGCTAAATATTCTTGAGACATATATACATATTTTTCATGTTAACTATTTATTTTATTTACCTATAGATTTTTCTCATAAATTCAAACACAGAAGCTTACCTAACAGATTCTTCCCTAGTTAACCATTTTCTGACCACTACTTACTAATCAGATAATATCTCCCTCACCTAGACTCCACATTAAGTGATTCTAGTGGCTACAAATCCATGTGACATATATCTATATTTTTATGTTAACCATTTCTTTTAATTCTTAACCGATTCTTTCCATAATTTCAAAAAAAGAATCTTCTCTGGTTAATATGAAATCTAGTTTCCTAACCAAACCTTTCCTATTGTTTTAGTTCATCATTTTATTATGTCCTCTTTTATTTTCTTCCTAATTTACATCCAATCATCTTCCATCAATTTTTCACCACATTCAAATATATAAAATAGCAGCATAAAAATCTTAAAATTTTGCCTCCCATAGCCATACCTCTGTAAAAATTTCCACACCAACCGAAATGTTCAAAACATCCATCATATGTAAGATAACATGTAACATGATATAGCAACATCCATGACCAATCATCAAAGTAACAAATATTGTAAATTTCATCAAAGTTCTAAGATCAAAATCCCATATAAATGTTACAAATTTTAAAGCTTTTCCTCAAAAAGAGATATTGTTAAACCTACCTAAAGATCTCCCTACTCACTTAGTAAATTCTTTGTCTTGTTTCTCTTGAAGGAAGTAGAAAGATTCCTCCCTTCCCTTAACTTTTCTAGCAGCTTAAATAAGAAAAGGAGGGTGAGTTTTGAACCCTAAGGATGAAGAGAAAAGATAAACTCAAGTAGAGATTAAGCTAACTTATCTTGAGTACTTAGTCCTATAGACTTCTCCTTCCTTTTCCTTCCCCTCTTCTCCTCTCTTTCTCTCCTTTCCTCACTCTACCTTGCTTATGTTTTTCCTCTCCCTCAATTGGATGAAATTATAATGTTATAAGGGTGGGTTTTGCTTAAATAAACTATCAAGTGGTTCACATTTCATAATCATGGTTCTACCTTATCACAATTAGGATGCACTTGGTTGTTTTTTGGGGAAAGACAACTCATGTTCTTATCTTCCTTTCCCTTAGTCAAGATATGCATAGCAAAAGGAGATTTGTATTTTTAAAATTATGATAAAATATTCTTAAGACAAGGGACAAGGTCCCTTTGATTTAGGGATTCATTTCCTTTTTCTTTTGTCTTAATCAAGTATAATAGGTTTTCCTTTCTAGGTGGCAAGTTTCCAGCCCTTAAGTCTCCCTTGCTTAGCTGAAATGATTTGTGTAGGATAAGGATGTTTTTTCATAATGCCATGTATTATTACCTACTTGTTGAAATTATGAATATAGGATATAGATGTTTTGTCATAATGCCATGTGACTTAATCTTGATTATTATTACACTATTATTTTCTCACATGATTCTTATTTTCCCTCTTGGATTCAGGCTCATTCTTACCCATTTTCTTTGCTTTGGCTGAAATTCTACCTTTCATGGAGGGCTTGGTCACATTTTCATGGTTTGTGGCTATCGGTCCAATTTCTATATCTTAGTCCAAGCCTATGTTTTATTTCTTTCTTAGGCTATCCTATTGGCTTGTTAGAAACTCATGTGAAGTGGAAAAACTCTATATGAAGTGTCCATAGGTGAAAGCCCAATGTATGGGTGGAGATGTTAAACTTAGGAACTTTAACTCTTGAATTAAGAAAAATTATCCTAATCTAATCTTCTTGAAATTTTAAGACCTTGGCTTACTTCCCAAAAATTTATCTTCCTTAACCAAGAATTTCGTCTCTCTTTAGTATGTTATTTCAAAGTTTTTCCTATTAGGTTTTTTTCTCTTTACTTATTCCCTTAATGTTAGAAACATTTTCCATGCATACACATAAGGTGAAGAATTTCTAAGGATTATATTTATGTAGATATCTAAAAATTGTCTAATAAATTTTATTTCATTAACTAAATATTTATATACCTTTATTAATAAAAGAAACAAAATTAGGGATGTTACACTTCCTCCTTGGCTTGTTCTGATTTAGCCTAAGGTTCTTCCTTCTCTTTCCTACTTCCTTCTGGCTTAGCCAACTGCTTTCCACTTCTCAAGGTCATGGCATTGCAATGCTCTCTAGTGTTTTCCATTTATCTAGGAAGTTTACCAAAGTTCCTATTTAATGAGCTAGCTTATTGTACAATCTGTGTTTCCAACATCTTAATATGAGTAGTTAGCGAATCAACCTTTAAGGCTAAGTCTTTTATAGCCTTATTCATGGAATGGTTTAAGCTATGACTTCTTCATTCTATTTAGACTGAGTTATTATGAAGTTTTCCACCAGTGCCTCCAAATTGGACTTTGGTTGGGGTAGAGGATTAAAAGACTGTTGATTCTGAAATCCAGGCTGCTTGAAATTGTTCTGAGGAGGTTGATTGGAATTGGCTTTACAGGAAAAGTTGGGATGGTACCTCCAACCTAGGTTGTAAGTGTTACTGAAAGGATTGTTGCTATGATTATTATTGACAAAATTAACCTATTCACAATCTTGCTATATAGGATTTTCAAGCTAACATTCATTGGCTATATGGTCAACACATCCACAAATCTCACATGTAGAAGAGGAAGAAGAAGAACCAACAAAATTGATGCTCATCTTATCAAGCTTACAAAATAATGAATCAACCTTATAAGATAAATGATCAAGGTAACATCCCTAATTTCGTACATAAATATTTAATGTAACATTACTAATTTCATTTCTTTTATTAATAAAGGTACATAAATAATTAATTAAGGAAACAAAATTTATTAGACAATTTTTAGATATTTAAGAAATATAATCCTTCGAAAATTTTCACCTTATATGTATGCATAGAAAATGTTTCTAACATTAAGGGAATAGGTAAAGAAAGAAAACCTAATAAGAAAAATTAGAAATAATATACTAAAGATAGGCAAAATTCTTAGGTAAGGAAGATAAATTTTTGTGATGTAAGTAAAGGTCTTAAAATTTCAAGAAGATTGAATTAGAGTAATTTTTCCTAATTTAAGAGCTAGAGTTATTAAGTTTAACATCTCCACCCATAAATTGGGCTTTCACCTATGGACCCTTCATATAGAGCTTTTCTACTTCACATGAATTTCTGGCAAGCCAATAGGATATCCCAAGTAAGAAATAAAACATAGACTTGGACTAGGATATAGAAGTTGGACCGATAGCCCAAAAGTCATGAAAATGTGACCAAACCCTTCATGAAAGGTAGAATTTCAGCCAAAGCAAAGCCAATGGATAAGAATGAGCCCAAATCCAAGAAGGAAAAATAAGAATCATGTGAGGAAATAGTAGTGTAATAATAATCAAGATTAGGTCACATGGCATTAAGACAAAACATCTATATCCTACATTCATAATTTCAACAAGTAGGTAATAATACATGGTTTTAGGACATAACATCTATATCCTATATTCATAATTTCAACAAGTGGGTAACAATAAATAGCATTATGACAAAACATCCTTATCCTACACAAATCATTTCAGCTAAGCAAGGGAGATTCAAGGGATATAAATTTGCCACCTAAAAAGGCAAACCTATTATACTTGATTAAGACAAAAGAAAAAAGAAATGAATTCCTAAATCAGAGGGACCTTGTCCCTTGTCTTAAGAAGATTTTAACATGATTTTAAAAATACAAATCTCCTTTTGCTATGCATATCTTGACTAAGGGAGAGGAAGACAAGAACATGAGTTGTTTTTCCCCCAAAAAACAACCAAATGCATCCTAATTGTGATAAGGTAGACCCATAGTTATGAAAGGTGAACCACATGATATTTTATTTAAGCAAAACTCACCCTTATAACATTATAATTTTGTCCAAGTGAGGGAGAGAAAAAACATAAGCAAGGTAGAGTGAGGAAATGAGAGAAAGAGAGGAGAAGAAAGGAAGAAAGATAAGCAAGGTATACCCATGGTTATGAAAGGTGAACCGCATGATAGTTACTCTATGTTGGGCAGATCCCATAAATTAATAAGATGTTTGTGGTCGATTTGGCTAAGATCCTAGTGAAGGTACAACCACCCGCACTTGTATCTCTGGAACTGGTCAATATGGATGAATAAGATGTAGAGATATATGTGTTTGATTTGTTTATGGATATTGTTAATTAATGATGTGTAAATCTTAATTATGCTTGGTTAAATTAATTTATTATTATTTTGAATTAAATAAAGGTAATGACTTCATGGGACTTTAAAAAAGTTTATATATATGTATATTTGTAAAAGAAAAAGGAGTTGTTCCATAATTGGTATCAGAGCAGGTCGATCCTAGATGGCCAGTGGTTGGATGGTTATTTGAGTTGTTCTTATAGTGTCTTGAGTATGTTGTGGTTGTGCTGTATAGGGGATCAGTGATTTCATATAGGTAAGAAATTACTAGTGTTTCCTATCTATATCCCGAGGTGGTGTTATGACTGCTGTTAAATATTTTTAAAACTAACTATTGGGCTTGATCACCTCAATAGCAGCATAACTTTGTTTTTGCCACAATAGGAAATGACACCAATGAGGAGAAATTCGGCAAACAATGTGGAGGAAACCCTCCACAACTTGGCCACGGTAATTCGAGACCAAGTTATGATCATCAACCAAATTTTACAATACCTTCAAAATGCTAATAATCGGATAGCAAGAAATGATAATGGCATATCCGAGTTCTTAAGGACTAGACCACCTTGATTTTAAGGCAGCTTTAACCTGATTGTAGCTGAAAGGTAGGTAAGGGAACTAGAGAAAATCTTTGAAGTGATAGGCTGTATTGAGGAGCAGCAAGTTATCTTCGCTGCATTTATACTGAAAGATGAAGCAGAATACTGGTGTTCAAAGACACCTTTTTGAAAAAGTACTTCCCAAGTACTGTGCGGGAAGGGAAGGAGATTGAATTTCTCCAACTTAGGTAGGGTAGCATGACCGTAGACCAGTACATTGCAAGGTTTGAAGAGTTGTCTAAGTTATTCTCTTACCTATGATTTAACCCCGATGAAGAATGGAAGGCTATTAAGTTCGAAGCAAGATTGAATCTATAGATAAGGAATGCTGTTGTAGCTATAAAGATCAAGGAGTTTGTACCTCTGATAAATAAATGCAGACTCTTGGAGAAGAGCTAGAGGGTAGTGGCAAATGAGAAACAAAGACGAAACTTTTCGAAAAGGAAGAACAGGCCACAAAACTCTAGTAGAAATGTTAGAGGAAAAGGATAAGGTACTGGCAAGAAGCCAATGACTACAAGTTCCCAACCTTTCCAACAGAAATTTTTCACAATCAAGTGTACTAAGTGCAAACGTATGCATGGTAATCGGCCATGCTATATAGGATCAAATTTTTGCTTCAATTATGGACAAAAGCGTCATTTTGCAAAGAACTGCCCACATAATTTGGGAAAGCAGCCGAAACAGAGGCCTTAGGTGAAAGGAAGGGTTTTCACCCTGAGCAACCAAGAGGCAGTGCAATACCCCACATGATTCAAGGTACATGCTATATTTATAGATTTGCTCTTATGTTGTTATTTGACTCAGGTGCTAGTCATTCATTTATATCGGAAGAATGTATTAGGGAGCTTCAGTATCCTATTTTTGAAACCCCCTATGAGCTATCTGTAGTAACTCCCATAGGGGAAAGGGTCTTAACTTCCTCTATATGTAAAGACTGTTAGGTCACTATTCAGGAGAAAACATTTTTTGTAGACCTCGTCTATCTACCTTTAAAAGGAATTAATGTCATTCTAAAGTTAGACTGGATGTCTAGAAATTGGGTCTTGCTAGATTGTTGCAAAAAGACTGTTGAATTTCTACCTCCTACTTCAAAAGAGGAGATGTAGTTATTGATGCTCAATGCCAATCAAGTTAATAGGGAGTTGAAGAATGGAGTACTTGGATACATTCTCTTGTATTTATCAAATCTAAAAGTCAGACTGAAGCTTATTGAAATCCCAATAGCCAACAAGTTTTCTAAAGTATTTCCATCAAATATTCCAAGCTAACCTCCTAAGAGAGAGATAAAGTTCTCTATTGATCTCCTACCTGGGATAAGGCCTATCTCTATTGCACCTTATAGAATAGCCTCAAAGGAGCTATAAGAACTCAAGAAATAGTTGGAGGAAATATTAGATAAGCAATTCATTAGACCAAGTATATCACCTTGGGGAGCTCCTGTGTTGTTCGTTAAGAAGAAAGATGGGAGCTTGAGACTATGCATAGATTACAGACAGCTGAATAAGGTGACTATAAAAAATAAGTATCCTCTCCCTAAGATAGATGATTTATTAGATCAACTGAAGGGAGCCTCCATCTTTTCTAAAATTGACTTGAGATCAGGATACCATTAGATTAGGATAAAAGAGGAGGACGTAACAAAAATAGCTTTCAGGACTAGGTATGGACACTATGAGTTTCTCGTAATGCCCTTTGGTTTAACAAATGCACCTACAATTTTCATGGATTACAAGAATCGCATTTTTCGACCCTACCTAGATCAATTTGTGGTAGTGTTCATTAATGAGATCTTGATATTTTCTAAGAGTGAGAAAGAACATGAACAACCTCTTTGAATCGTGCTGCAAGTGTTGAAAGAGAAAAAGTTGTATGCCAAATTAGAGAAGTGTGAATTTTGGCTGTCAGAGGTAAAATTTCTCAAACATGTCATTTCCAATAAAGGGGTAGCCGTAGACCCTGGCAATATAGAAGTAGTGATTTAGTGGAAAAGACCAAAAATAATTACAGAAGTCAGAAGTTTCTTGGGTTTGGTAGGATACTATAAGAGGTTTATACAAAACTTCTCTCGTATAGCCTTTGCCATTGACTAAATTAACCAGGAATGGAAGTCCTTTCAAATGGACTGATCAATGTGAAGATAGTTTCCAAGAGCTTAAGACAAGATTGACCACTCTTTCTGTTTTAATTATTCCAGACCCTACAAGACATTTTGAAGTATATAGTGATGCTTCAAAGAAAGAGCTAGGGTGTGTACTGATGCATGAAAAGAGAGTAGTTGCTTATGCCTCTAGGAAACTGAGACCCCACAAAGGAAACTATCCAACCCATGATCTTGAATTGGTGGCGGTGGTGTTTTCCTTAAAGATTTGGCGACACTATTTATACGGAGCGACATTTGAAGTATACTATGATCACAAGAGTCTTAAGTACCTTTTTAATCAGAAAGAGTTGAATATGAGGCAATGAAGATGGGTAGAATTCCTCAATGACTACAAGTTTGAGATAAAGTATCATCCAAAAAAGGCGAATGTTGTACTTGATTCTTTAAGTCAAAAATCTCTACACATAGGTCGGATGATGGTGTCTAAGATGTAGATGCTAGAAAAGTTTCAAAATTTGAAGCTGGCCACTGCTTTTACCTCAAAGAAGCTAATTATCAATGGGTTGAGTATAGAGTATAACCTAAGAGCCCAAATTAAAGAGGCTCAGGTACACGAACAATACTTACGGGACCATAATGATCAAGATGATTTTTTTGTCTCAGAAGATGGAGTAATCATGTATCAAGGAAGGGTTTGTGCTCCTCAAGAACAAGAGTTGAGGATTAAGATCCTGCAGGAAGTGCATCAGAGTAAATACATAGTCCATCCTGGATCCACTAAAATGTACTAGGATTTAAAGAGGATGTATTGGTGGCCAGGGATGAAAAAGGACATTGCTGAGTTTGTGGCAAAATGGCTAACTTGTCAGAAGGTGAAGGTAAAGCATCAGAAGCCAGTGAGATTTCTACAACCTCATGAGATCCTTAAATGGAAATGGGACAGTATTTTAATGGATTTTGTGGTGGGCTTACCTAAGACTTCAGTTGGACATGACTCTATCTGGGTAATAGTTGACAAATTAACCAAATTTGCTTACTTTTTGCCAATAAAAATTAACTTTTCACTGGACAAATTGGCCTAGTTGAACGTCTAGGAAATAGTTAGACTACATGGAATTCCCTTAAATATCATTTCTGATAGAGATCTAAGGTTCACGTCGAGGTTTTGGAAGGCGTTGCAGGAAGTTTTTGGAACCCAGTTGCGGTTCAATACTGCCTACGATCCTCAGACTAACGGTAGACAGAACAAACCATTCAAACCCTAGAAGATATGTTAAGGGCCTATGTGATAGAGTAAGGTAAAGGATGGGATAATTATCTACCTTTAGTGGAATTTGCTTATAATAATAGTTATCACTCCAGTATTAAGATGGCCTTCTACGAAGCTTTATATGGTAGGAAGTACCGATCTCCCTTATATTGGTTTGAGGTAGGAGAAAAGAACTTGCTAAGTCCTGTTCTAGTTCAACAAACCACTAAACAAATCAGGATGATACAAGACAAAATACTTACAGCTTAGAGTCCGCAAAAGAGTTACTATGATAAGAGATATAGACCTCTAGAGTTTGAGGAAGGAGACTGTGTATTTTTTAAACTTTCTCCAACTACTAGAGTTGGTAGTTCTCTCAAAACCAGAAAGCTAAGTCCGCGATTTTTAGGATCCTACCAAATTTTGAAGAAAGTGGGGACGTCAGCATATCAAGTTACCCTTTCACCTAGTTTGTCCAACCTGCATAATGTTTTCCATGTATCACAGCTCTGGAAGTATCTTTTAGATTCATAACATGTAATACAGGATGAACCAATTCAAATAAAGGAGACATGACATACCAGCTAGTACCAACATCCATATTAGACACCAACATGAAGCAATTGAGGAATAAGACCATTCCCTTGGTTAAGGTGTTATGAGAAGGTTTGACTCCGAAAGAAGTAACTTGAGAGCTGGAAGAAGTCATGAGGAAAAAATATCCATAATTGTTCTTAATAGGTAATTTCTAAAATTTTAAGGATAAAATTTCTTTTAGGGGGAAAGAAATGTAACATCCCTAATTTTGTACATAAATATTTAATGTAACATCCATTATTTCATTTCTTTTATTAATAAAAGTACATAAATAATTAATTAAGGAAATAAAATTTAGGGGAAAATGCATATTGCCACCCTAATGTATTAGTGTAATTGCATTTTCCCCCATTTCCTTTCAATTTAAGCAATGTACCCTATTTTCTTTCATCTAGTTACAAATTACTCCCTACATTTAATTTTCACCGTTAAATCCAAAATTTAAAGGTGCAAAATGACCAAAATGCCTTTAATTTTTAACTTCCTTCTTTTTGAAAAAAAAACCAAAAAATCTTATTTTTTTTTTAAAAAACTAGTTACATTTTTTAAAATAAAAACAATCCATTCCCTTCCTTCAATGATAGCCGCGAGACCTGGCAGTGTTCCCCTGCTCTTCGTAACATTGCCTGCCGTTGCGATGCCATCGGGAGTAAGTGTTGTCCCTTGGCCGACATCACCACGAACAACCTAGCAAAAAATGACGGTCACTATTGAACCCCCCAGTCTTCCCTTACAAAAATTGAGCCCCTTTTGAGCCATGTTTCTCATCATTCGCATTCGTTAGCGATGCTACATGTTCTACAGTTGAAGTGATAGTATCTTGCTTCTAGCAATAGGAAATCCATATATTCCTCCTCTATCCCTTCTTCATCACTTTCTCCTTCTCCCTTTTCTTTTTGGACTTCTTCATTAGTGGTTTTTGCTTCTTTTTCTTCTGGTGCTTCTTCATCAATTTCTTCTTCATCAGCTTCCTCTGCTTCACAATCTAAATGGGTACCATTCTCACATTCTTCAGCATCTTCTTATTCTTCCTTTTGCTCTTCCTCAGTAGTTGTTTCTTTTTCTTGTTATTCTTTTCACTAGCTTTCTCTATTACACAATCTAAATGGGTACCATACTCTCATTCTTGGCAGTAATAGAGCAATAGCGCTCAGATATCATCCCAATGCAGACAATACAGAACAAGAACACATAATCTTCCTCTTTGTAAGGGTAATTACAGAGCAGAGTAAGAGGGTGCTCATAGTCCTTACACTTCACAGTCCCGCTAAAGAAGCACACCAGATATGAAGATCAAAAGAGTAACTTCTGTAATGGCAATGAAAGGAAAAACTAGGAAGCCCACAAGCATCACAAAAGAACTCACCAAAATAATAAGAAGAAGTAAAATGGAGAAGATTCAAAGAATGTTCAGGGTGGGATCTGTGCTTATGTACCTTCATAGGCAAGTCAAAGCATGACTTATGGATGATGAAGTCACAGTTGGAGTTAGAGCACCTATAATATGCAGAATCTACTAGCTTTAGCTCATAAATTGAGCAAATTATCTTTTGTTCTTCTTGTTCTCCTTCTTCGCAATCCTATACTTGAGAAGGGCAGAGAGGGTGGTTGTGAAAGAAAGACTTCTCGAAAATTTTAATAATCTCTTTCTCCATTGGAATATCTTCTTCTGGTGGCTTATGTCGGTCATGGTACATCACTTGCTCACAGTGGCATTGCAACGATGGGCAATGTTTTAGAGAGCAGGGGAACACACGCAGGTCTCGTGACTATCGTTGAAGGAAAGGAATGGTTTGTTTTTATTCAGAAAAATGTAATGATTTTTTAAAAATAAAATAATATTTTTTGGTTTTATTCAAAAAATAAAAAGAAAGTTAAAAATTAAAGGGTAGTTTGGTCATTTTGTACCTCTAAATTTTGGATTCAATGGTAAAAATTAAAGGTAGGGAGTATTTTTAACTATATAAAAGAGCAGGGGGTACATTGCTCAAATTGAAATGAAATGGGGCAAATTGCAATAACACCAATACATTAGGGTGGCAATATGCCTTTTCCCCTAAAATTTATTAGACAATTTTTAGATATCTAAAAAATATAATCCTTAGAAATTCTTCACCTTATGTGTATGCATAGAAAATGTTTCTAACATTAAGGGAATAGGTAAAGAGAGAAAACTTAAAAGGAAAAATTAGAAATAACATACTAAAGAGAAGCAAAATTCTTGGGTAAGGAACATAAATTTTTGTGAAGTAAGTAAATGTCTTAAAATTTTAAGAAGATTGGATTAGGGTAATTTTTCCTAATTCAAGAGCTAGAGTTACTAAGTTTAACATCTCCACCCATAAATTGGGCTTTCACCTATAGACACTTCATATTGAGTTTTTCCACTTCGCATGAATTTCTAACAAGCCAACACGATAGTCCAAGCAAGAAATAAAACATAGACTTCGACTAGGATATATAAGTTAGACTGATAGCCCAAAAATCATGAAAATGTGACCAAGCCTTTCATGAAAAGTAGAATTTTAGCCAAAGCAAAGGAAATGGGTAAGAATGAGCCCAAATCCAAGAAGGAAAAATAAGAATCATGTAAGGAAATAGTAGTGTAATAATAATCAAGATTAGGTCATATGGCATTAAGACAAAACATCTATATCCTACATTCATAATTTCAACAATTAGGTAATAATACATGGTTTTAGGACAAAACATCTATATCCTATATTCATAACTTCAACAAGTGGGTAATAATACATAGCATTATGACAAAACATCCTTATTGTACATAAATAATTTCAGCCAAGCAAGGGAGATTCAAGGTCTGGAAATTTTCCACCTAAAAAGGCAAACCTATCATACTTGATTAAGACAAAAGAAAAAAGAAATGAATCCCTAAATTAAAGGGACCTTATCCCTTGTCTTAAGAAAATTTTAACATGTTTTTCAATATACAAATCTCATTTTGCTATGAATATCATAACTAAAGGAGGAAGACAAGAACATGAGTTGTTTTTCCCCAAAAACCAACCAAGTGCATCTTAATTGTGATAATGTAAATCCATGGTTATGAAAGGTGAATCACATGATAGTTTATTTAAGGAAAACCCAACCTTATAACATTATTATTTCGTTAAAGTGAGAGAGAGGAAAAACATAAGCAAGGTAGAGTGAGGAAAAGAAAGAAAGAGAGGAGATAAGAGGAAGAAAGAGGAAGGATAAGTCTAGAGGACTAAGTACTCAAGGTAAGTTAGCTTAATCTCTACTTAAATCTATCTTTCTTCTTCATTCTTAGGGTTCAAAAACTCACCCTCCTTCTCTTATTTGAGCTGCTAGAAAAGCTAAGGGAAGGGAGGAATCTTGCTACTTCGTTCAAGAGGAAACAAGAAAAAGAATTCACTAAGTGAGCTTAGGAGATCTTTAGGTAGGTTTAACAATATTTTTTTAGAAAAGCTTTCAAATTAGAAAAATTTATATGGGATTTTCATCCTATAACTTTGACAAAATTTATATTTGTTACCTGCATGATTGGCCATGCTTGTTGCTATAACAACTCCATTATTGTAAATGTAACAAAATATTTTTTGTTATATTTGTAAAATTTCATGAAGCTATTACTACTTTAATTCTAATCACTTAACTCGTAATAATAATCAAGCATAATTGTTATTAACAGTGATACAATACTGAGTTTCCATACACACCATTATTTTACAAACTACACACCATTATTTTACAAACATTTGTACAAAGATACATATTCGTTTTAATCATCTATGTTGACTACTTCTGGGGACACTGGTGCGGGTGGCACGTCCACCGGAATCTCAGTCACATCTACGATAGATACATCTGAAATAACTGAAAGTTGCCCAAGGTAGGGCACCTCAATCCAACGTACAGAAATATAAGTGTCATAGAGAAAATCTGCATATTTATTCTTCTGAACATGATATGGAAATATAGTGAGAATTAAATCCCAGTAAATTCAACAATAAATCATAATTTACCATCAATATAGTTCATCATGTCATGTTTAGCTGTATAAACTACAGAAAATATCTTTGGTCACATGAATGAATTATATCTATGCACATAAGAATCATACAATAATGATATGTATGACAGGATTAATTATTTTCAGAATATCATATAATGGCCATTAACTTATTCTCATTTCAAACTACCCCAGTCAGGGTGAGTATCTTCTACTCTCCGGTACGGGCTTTTTTAGCTCCGTCCGACATGGCCCACTTTCTCTTTCTTTTCTCATTAACATGATCATAACTGTTGGTAAGGCGTCCCCTACTGGTGCACCACACGGATTGCCATGTGACCGTACTCATTTCTTTTCTTTTCACAATGATAGCCAAAAATATGCTTTCAATAACAAGTATGTTCATCAAAATATAACTATTACCATAAATCATTGGTAATCATGCCATGAACATAACCATTTCAAATATCACTTTATAAAATATTTCCATGTCATAATTTCACACTTAAGATGGTAAGAAGTTCATACAATGGCAATGGCTATGGCATATACTAGTCGTTTATTATTTTCATTTATAAGATTCGTCTTCTTTTTTAAATATTAATTTTATTTCTTTATTTTCTTGATACAGGTTTTCATCATATCTAACCTTTTCTTTATGCTTGGCCTTTAGTAATTTTTTTCTTATTTATATCATTTACAACACATGTTCTTACAAATTTATAGAGCATTGTTCTTCAATTTGATTTCTACTATTACCCTATAGTTAAAGAGGTTCATCTAGGGTAGAAAAATGTTCAAAATAGGCTTAACCAGCTTCCAACACGGTTTTTCCATGTTCCAGGACACGGCCATGCTTTAAAAATACTTCAAATGTACTCAAAAATAGCCCCGAACACGGCTAGCCCATGCTTGAAGCACCCAGAACACGGCCTGGCCATGCTCTGTGACCTTTTCTCACTAATAAGAGCATACCTCCCTCATTTTAACTCCAATTGAGGTGATCTTTATGTCTATGGAAAGCTAAGACAATTATATAAAAGTATTATGATAATCATATCAGACAAATAGTAATAAATCTTGGTGTTATTACTCCCTTAAATTCAATATTATTTCTTATCGGTAGGTTCTAACCTTTACTTACTAATCTGACTATATCGCCCACATACGAATTCCAAATTAAGTGATTCCAGTGGTTAAACATCCGTGACATATAAATATATAATTCATATGTTAACCATTTATTTTAATTCCTTATAGAAGTTTCCCATAAATTAAAACACCGAAGCTATCCTAACATATTCTTCCCTGGTTAACCATTTTCTGACCTTTATTTACTAATCGGAACATATTTACCTCATATGAACTCTAAATTGAATTATTCCAGTGGTTAAAAATCCGTGACATACATAGCTATAATTCTTATGTTAACCATTTATTTTAATTCCATACAGATAATTCCCAGAAATTAAAATACAGAAGCTTAAAATTTTGCCACCCATAGCCATACGTATGCAGAACTATCTACACCAACCTAAGTATTCAAACATACATCACATGCAAGATCAATATGTAACATGATATAGCAACATCCATGACCAATCATCAAAGTTCTAAGATCAAAATCTCATATAAATATTATAAGTTTCAAAGGTTTTCTTCAAAAAGAAATATTGTTAAACTTACCTAAGAATCTCCCGAGCTTACTTAGTGAATTGGTTTTCTTGTTTCCTCTTGAAGAAGTAGCAAGATTCCTCCCTTCCCTTAGCTTTTCTAGCAGCTTAGGTAAGAGAAGGAGGGTGAATTTTTGAACCTCAAGGATGAAGAAGAAAAATGGACTAAAGTGGAGATTAAGGTAACTTACCTTGAGTACTTAGCCTTCTAAACTTCTCCTTCTTCTTCCTTTCTTTCTTCTCCTCTCTTTCTCTCCTTTCCTCACTCTACCTTGCTTCTATTTCTCTCTCTTCCTCACTTGGACGAAATGAAAATGTTGTAGGGGTGGGTTTTGCTTAAATAGACCACCAAATAATACACCTTTCATGATCATGGGTCTACCTTATCACAATTAGGATACACTTTGTTGAATTTTTGGAAAACAAACAACTTATGTTCTTGTCTTCCTTTTCCTTACTCAAGATATGTATAGGAAAAGGAGATTTGTATTTTGAAAATTATAATGATATGTTCTTAAGATAAGGGACAAGGTCCCTTTGATTTAGGGATTCATTTCCATTTTCTTTTGTCTTAAACAAGTATGATAGGTTTGCCTTTTTAGGTGGCAAATTTCTAGCCCTTGAATCTCCATTATTTGGTTGATATTATTTGTGTGGGATAGGAATGTTTTGTCCTAATACCATGTATTATCATACCACTTGCTAAAATTATGAGTGTAGGATATAGATGTTTTTGTCCTATAGCCTTGTATTATCATGCCACTTGCCAAAATGATGAATGTAGAATCACACCACTTGCTAAATTTTTGTCTTAATGCCATGTAACCTATTCTTTATTATTATTACATTATTATATCATCACCTAATTTATTTTATTTTATTTTTCCTCATGGATTTGGGCTTATTCCTACCCATTTTCTTTGCTTTGGATAAAATTCTACCTTTCTTGGAGGGCTTGGTCACATTTTCATAATTTTTGGGCTAATGGTCCAATTACTATATCCTAGTCCAAGTCTATGTTTTATTTCTTGCTTAGGTTATCCAATGGGCTTGCTAGAAACTTATGTGAAGTGGAAAAACTCTATATGAAGTGTCCATATGTAAAAGCCCAATGTATGGGTAAAGATTTTAAACTTAGTAACTCTAGTTCTTGAATTAGGAAAAATTACCCTAATCCAATGTTCTTGAAATTTTAAGACCTTTACTTGTTTCTAAACTACTTTCGTGATTAAAATACCACTAATCAACTATTAGGTTCTGGAAATAACTTTCACCTTTTAGTCTATTAATTATTAACCTAAGATGTGATAAACATTGGTTAGACATTCATCAACACATACATATGCATAATAGTCAAATAAATCATCCGCAAATAATCCTAAATCCTAGAATAAGATTTGCTCAGCCATAATTAAAAGGGAAAGCAAAATCATTTCCAATAAGTGAATCATAAATTATTCAATACAATCATAAGAGAAAATTAGATGGAGATCAAAAGTTAAAACCCGATGCAGAAGTAGTGATGAACCTGAGATACAAAGCTTGATCTAATGTAAATCTAAATCTAAAAGCATATAGAAAACATAATTCTACTTAAAACCTAACCCTGAAGTGTCTCCAGAGTGTTTATAATGTAAAATTCATAATAAAAAATTTGAATCCCACTATATATAGTTTAATGGCTGCCTAAAACCATAAAAAATAGTTATCTGCAGTCTCACAGCACGGCCGTATCCCAAGACATAGGATAGCCGTGCTTTGGGCTAGTTTCTATAAGCATGCACTTCTTGATGCATAAAAAATGGTCATGTGATGCTATGGGTGTCCCAAACATGGTCTGGCTGTGTTAGGGGCTGCCATACTCCTTTCTTGCCCATTTCTTCCATGCTTACTCCTTTACCTGCTCCTAATCCAGAGAAATCTTTAAATAAGCTTTATCCCTTGATTATTGTGCTCTTTTGCTCACCTACAAAAAGAAAACAAAGCCAAGTAGTACCCGGAGCAACCAAAATAAGTAAATAATCGCAAGTTGGCATTGAGTTAAGGGATGAAAAGCAATGAATAAACACACAATTTTTCCATTTATCAATAGTGTAGCAATATTCCTTATTGTTACCTATAAGTGTTGAGTCATGATGCAATCATGAAGATATCAACTTGCATGCATGATTTTCCTTTTAAATAGGAGTAGGGCCCACTTGGGATATATAAATAGAAGTAGTTTAGGTCTTTTGAAGAAATATTTGGCAAAAGAAGCATGGTAAAGTTAAAGATCATAAGTTGGCAAGGATTTAACTAGAGATATCCTTTCAATCATTATTTTTTTATGTCTCCTTTAGCCTCTATTATGGATTTTGCTTTGAATTTCTATTTTTGTATTTTCTCTATAAACTAAATCCCTATTTCTAGGGTGAATATGTAGCTGGTCACAATGGTTTGTTGAATTTATACAATAAATTTTTATTTCTTCTTCTACTTTTCATTTTCTTCTTAGTTCTTCTCGATTCTAATTAATTAGCACTAGTTAGATGATTTTCTAATCAGAATGAGATCGATAGTTGATTTATGTGTCTAGAGCTAGAAGATTGAAACCATAGATTTCATGTGAATAGGAATATACCTCATGGGTTTGTGTAGCAACGAAAGAGAATCGTAAAGTTTAATGAATTTCTAATTAGTCAATTCACATAAGAATATAGCGAGTTATTAATTAAGGGATATTTTTATAAGTGTTTGGAAGATACTAATAAATAATTTAGGGTTCTTGGTGATAACTCTAATTCATTATAGTCTCTTTATGCTTTTTTAAGGTCAATTACTCTGAACTTTGATTTATTAGCATTCATGCTCCCTAATTTAATAGCATGTTTTGCCTCCCATGAATATAAGACCAACCATTACGGTTGCTGCGAAAATTTAGTATGCATGCATAGCAAAACAGGCAGCAAACCGAGTGATATTGAGTAGTCTTGATCCTTTTAATGTGATGTATATGATGGGAAGCTGGACGTTTGTGATATGGTGCAGGTGGTAGCGAGTTAGGGCTGCTGTAGTAGGCGCGACCACTACCCAGCCTAGAAAAAAGGAGCACCCAACTGATACAGCAGAGTGCTGGGAGGCACAAGGATTGTCTCCACTACTGGAAGTGGAGGGAAAGCTATTGGCAAATGTGTAGGCCGAAAAGTAAGAAAATTACAGCAGACCAGACCATCTCTCTGGGACCACAATGCTTGTCTATAAAATGCATGGAGTAGAGAAGAAAAAGGCATGGAAGGGGGTGAGAGGAAAACAGAAAAACGAGAAAAAGGAAGCCAAGAAATTCCTTGACGGGAGTAGGCAATGAGCATACATTCTTGCCTAGGACGAGCCACCCCTGGAGGAGTTGGCACTGAATGTGAAGAAGAATGACCCTGTTGAGGATTCCTTTCCTCTCTTTCTGTGCTTCATTGTTTTAGCTGTGGATTGTATTTTTTTCTTTAGTTGTATTACTTTTCACTGAATGATGGTTATCCTGATGCTTGTAATCAGTTTGGTTATGAGGCTGGGCTAAGTTTTAGCTAGGGTTGTAGACGGGTTACAGTGAACATATGCACATTTTAATTTATGAATGATTTTGCTGTAGCATTGCTTTTTTCATTCAACTACTTTTGCATTTCTTATTTTCTTCTGTTAACTGAAATTTAATAGTAGAAGGCTGGGGCTAACACTGACCTGGAAGGGAAGTGGGGGCTGGAAAAAGGGTTGGATGTATGGGCACAACTAATATAGGAATATATAGTTGTCCCATTTGACCCAATAGTTAGGACTTCAAGCATAACTCTAGGGCTTGGCTTCATACAAGAATGTAGGACTGAATCCCAAGGGTACATGGGGCGGTAATCTTGAAAGAACCCATTCAAGAGAAAACTGGGCACTTGAGCAATTGCTATAGCAATTTCTAGAGCAAAATGAGTGTAGAAGTTTATGGCAACCCAGAAGCAACCCTAGTTCACCTAAGATTTGTTTTTTCTGCAACCTAGTGTACCTCAACTTGTTCAAACTCTTGTTTAGTTTTGTTTGATCTTATTTGCACTCGAACCTTAAAATTTGTAAACCAACAAAATTTTGCTACAGCATTTCATGAGTCAAAGAATTTTATAGTAATTTTTAGTACACTTCCTTGTGGGATGATACTCACTCATCATTACATTACTTGGTCACGATACATGCACTTGCGTTTGGACATTGCATAAATACTTTTACAACCAACAAATTTTTGACACCGTTGTCGGGGAGTGTCAACTTGAAAATTATTATTAGATATTTGACTGTGTGAAGGACTTGTATCTTTTAGTCACTTTGGTCTTATTTTGGGCAGATAAACTCAGTGCATGAGCAGGTATGATAGAGAACTATTGCTTCTAGATCTTGAGATAGAGAGGACTCTTCTAAGAAGAAGGAGAGGACTGTTGGGACCTCAGCAAGAACCAGAAATATGCAGACAACATGGATGACTGAGATAGAGTCTTGAATGCTTACGTTCAACCAAATCTAAATGGGTTGAACCTGAGCATTGTAAGACCATAAATTGAAGCTCTTCATTTCGAGCTCAAGCCTGTGATGTTCCAGATGGTAGGCTAATTCAGTGGGATGCCTACAGAGGACCCTCACCTTCACCTGAGAGTATTCATTGAAGTCACAGATGCATTCAAAATGAATGGGGTGACAGATGAAATTCTGAGGCTGAAACTGTTCCCTTATTCATTAAAAGATCGAGCTAGAGCATGACTGAACTCTCTGCCACCTGATTCTATTGCCAACTGGATTGATTTGGCAGAGAAGTTTCTGTTAAAATACTTCCCACCTACCAAGAATGCAAGATTGAGGAATGATATCACATCCTTCTAGCAACTAGACTGAGAATCTCTATATGACACTGGAGAAAGGTACAAAGAACTGCTACGGAGATGTCCCCATCATGGAATCCCGTACTACATTCAAATGGAGACCTTTTATAATGGCCTTAATGCTCAAACACGAACCATAGTGGATGTAGCAGCTAATGGGGCACTTCTATCCAAAACATATAATGAGGCATATGAGCTGCTTGAAAGGATGACCAATAACAATTATCAATGGCCTATGGATAGAGTCTCAACTGAAAAAAAAATTGCGGGTATGCATGAAGTGAGTGAAGTCACTTCTCTCATAGCCTAGCTAGCTTCATTAGTGAATGTCTTGAAAAACCAGCAACTGATTCACCCTCAAGCAGCAAATGCAGTCCAGGAAAATGGAGCATCTTATGTTCTGTGCAATGGGCCTCATTTATTCAAAAGTTGTCCTTCGAATTCGGAGTCAGTATGCTATGTGGGAAATAAGAATCGTAACAACAATCCCTTTTCAAACACGTATTACTCGGGTTGAAGGCATTATCACAATTTCTCTTGGAGTAACTACAGTACTGGACAGGGAAGCAACTCTGCCCCATAGAGACCATAAGCCCTCCCAGGATTTTAGCAGCAAAGGCATCAGCCTAATGAAACTCATACTTCGTTGAAGTCCTCGCTCAAGGAAAACATGGCAAGAAATGATGCCGTGATTCAAAGTCAAGCTGCATCATTGAGGAATCTAAAGACCCAAGTTGGGAAGCTTGCCAATGAATTAAAAAGTAGACCTCCAGGGACACTTCCAAGCAACACTGAGGTCCCTACGAGAGAAGGGAAAGAGCACTACAAGGCTATAGCTCTTAGGAGTGGAAAAGTAGTTGAAGAAACCCAAGTAAAGAGACAGGAAAAAAAATGTAACATCCCCAATTTTTTCTTATGTTACTAATTGAAATTTATTTCTTTTAGAGAGGATAAAGCATTTTGGATCTCACGAAAGGATTAAATTATTTTACTCAAGTCAAACAAGATGGTAGGAATGGTTAAAATGGCATTTATGTAATTTCATTGAGATGGCAATTTTGTAAATACTCTAGGATGGCAGTTTTGTAAATACTTTAGTATGGCATTTTTGTAATTTATGGATGATGGCATTTTTGTAATTAATGGAAGATGGCATTTTTGTGATTAAGAGGTGGTAGGTAGGAAAAATAATTAAGAGGGAGAAGGGGGAATTGGTAGGTAGGAAAAAAAAAATGAGAAGTTAAGAAGGAGAAGGGGGAAGTGTCGGTAGGATTTTTGGCAAAGAAAAGAGAAGGAAAAGAAAGAAGAAGAAAAAGAAAAGAAAGAGGAAGAAGAAGGAAAAGGAAAAGGAAGAGGAAAGGGGAATCAAGGTAAATTTATTGGACGTCTCTCTAAATTCATCATCATTTCTTAAGGAATATCCTAATTCACAGTATGGATGTAGGATTTTATTTTGTGTGGAAGGAATCAAGCACGCAAGTTTAAGGATTTATCTGAGGTAGGCTTAACATCCACTCATGAATTTTTGTATAAAATTAAATATATATACTTTTAAAATGTGATTTTGGATAACATGTGGTCTAGATATTTATATGGAATTCTATTTTGGATGTTTGGACATGCATATGGGTGCATGGAATTATATAAAAGAAAATCAAAGGAGAAGTTAAATTAAGCTGAATTTCAGAATAATTGGAAAGCTTCTATTTTTGGAATTCTATGAAACTTTGGCAAGGATTTTAAAGACATGGTCAACATATGAATTGTAGATATATGTCTCATGGATCTATAAGCTTTGGAATTACTTAATTTAGAATTCATATGAGGGAGATATGGCTAATTAATTGAGGAGAGGTCAGAATCCAGGATAGTAAAAATAAGCATTTTGTTTTAATTTTCTGGGAATAATCCGTAAAGAATCTGAAGAAGTGATAAACACAAAATTTGTAGATAATAGTCTTAGAGTTTTATAGGATTTTAAATCACCTCAATCGGAGTTCGTATAAGGGAGATATGGTTGAATAAGTGAAGACAGGTCCCAGAACATGGCATGGGTTGCATCAGCATGGGTAGGCCGTGTTCAAGGCTATTTTTAAGCATGTTTGAAGTATTTTTCAAGCATGGCCATGTCTTGAACATGGCCAGGCCATGTTGGGTGCTGGATTATCATATTTTTCACTATTGTTTGCCTAAAAATAATCTTGTTTGTTGAAATATTTTTAGGAAACATATATCCAAGAAAAATACTTTTAAAATGATGCTTTTGGTATCACAAATTACTCTTTTTCTTTATTTGATTTAAAATGAATCATATTGAATATTGGTATGTGATGAATGATTATTTATAATTTGGTATAAAAATGATGAATCATATTATGAAAGTAATTAAATGGCAAGCGTAAAGCTCATGACGATTTGCTTGATAGTTATATATTGTATTTGATGAATATGAATTTATATATACATTTATATGTATGGATGAATATCAACAGGTTGTATGGTTTGAGACGGTACCAAGTAGGGGACGTCCTATTAGCTTGAGTGAGCCAAGGGAAGGCCTCTCCAACCAGGTGACAGTCGTAATGTGAGGGGGCAGGAGGGTGATGTACTCACATTTCCTGATCACTTATTGTGACTGTAGTCGATCGGTCACTATGCGTATAACAAATGAGTAAATTAAAAGCCGTGATATGGCTGAGCATTATAAAATCAAAAGTCGATTTTCAGTGCATATATAGTATGATAATTATGCATAAATAAAAGTTATGATTTTATCTCAAAATCTTGATATATTTTTTTCTGTAGCTTATACAGCTGAACATAATTCTTGTTTTCTCATCATATTTTATTTATGTTAAGTCTACTGGGAACCTTTGTTCTCACTATTATTATTGTGTTATGTTCAGATAAAAAGAAATGAGAAATGACTGGGAATGGCATTACTGATGGAGATCTTGATGTCAGCACCACCTCCTCACCCTTTGTATTTCAAGGGTGAAGTGCTGTATAGGGACTCTTATTTAAGTACTAAAATATTGTATTGTATAAATATAACATGTGTGAGGTTTGTAATATATATGTAAACAAATATATTGTGTTTTGAAATGTTGTATTGCATAATTATAACATGTATGAGATCTATAATAAATATGTATACAAATATATTGTGTTTATATATATGACGTCTTTAAAATGCGTAATGTGAAAAAAAAAATTAAAGTAAATCAGATCTTACAAGTTGCTATAATTATAATAATTAAATTAAAAAAAATCAGACGTTACAAAAAAGACCTTACTGTACCCCTGGATAAGATGAAAGACAAGCAGAGGCAGGTTAAGGAGGCAAGTGAGAAAGCAGGAATCTCTGGAGAAAAGTCTGCAGCTTTGCCACAATAAAATGCTGCAGCTCTGCCATAGTAAAATGCTAAAGCTCTGCCACGTGCAGTAGACCAAGCTACCTCCACCATTCCCTCAAAGATTCCAAAAACAACAGAATGACCATTAGTTTTGAAGATTTCTGTATGTCCTCAAGCAGCTGCACATTAACATTCCTTTGGTGGAAGAATTAGAGCATATGCTTAACTATGTAAAGTTCATAAAGGACATCTTGACCAAGAAAAGAAGGTTTGGGAAATTTGAGACTGTCGCTCTAACACAAGAATGTAGTGTTGTGCTGTAGAATAAGCTGCCTCCCAAACTCAAGGATCTAGGTAGCTTCACCATTCCTTGCTCCATTGGGAACCAGTACTTTGACAAAACCCTCTGTGACTTGGGAGCAAGCATCAACCCCATGCCAATGACAATATTCAAGAAGCTGGGGATAGGAGAAGCAAGGACTACCACGGTCTCACTACAGCTGGCAGATAGATCCATTGCTCATTTGGAAGGGAAAATTGAGGATGTCTTAGTTAAGGTGGATAAATTCATTTTTCCAGTAGATTTTATCATACTGCATTACGAAGCAGATGCAGATGTGCCAATCATTTTGGGCAGGCCATTCCTTGTGTAACAACCTTTTTTTTCTTTATTATTATACAATATTGAGTTCACATACACGTCATTAATCAAAACGTACATGCAACATATCAAACACATAGATATTTACATCTTGTTTATTTTGGTTGACTAATTCTGGAGATACAAGTGCGGGTGGTTGCACCTTCACCGGGATCTGAGCCAACTCGACCCCAAACATCTTATTTGATTCTGAGATCTGTCCAACATAAAGTAACTCGATCCAATGTGCACTAAAAGCCAGAGCCATAAAAAAAACTGCATAACTAATTTTCTGAACATGATATGGAAATATAGTGAGAATTAAATCCCAGTAAGTTCAACAATAAAATCATCATCAATATAGCTCATCACATCATGTTCAGCTTTATAAACTACAGAAAATATCTTTGGTCACATGAATGCATTATATCTACGCACATAAGAATCATACTGTAATGATATGTATGACAGGATTAACTATTCTCAAAATATCATATGATGGCCATCAACTTATTCTCATTTCAAGCTACCCCAGTCACGGTGAGTATCCTCTACTCTCCGGTACGGGATTTTCTCGCTCCGTCCGACATGGCCCACTTTCTCTTTCTTTTCTCATTATCATGATCATAACCGTTGGTAGGGCGTCCCCTACTGGTGCACCACACGGATTGCCATGTGACCATGCTCATTTCTTTTCTTTTCACAATGATAGCCAAAAATATGCTTTCAATAATAAGTATGTTCATCAAAATATAACTATTACCAAAAATCATTGGTAATCATGCCATGAATATAACCATTTCAAATATCACTTTATAAAATATTTCCATGTCAAAATTTCACACTTAAGATGGTAAGAAGTTCATACAATGGCAATGGATATGGCTATACTAGTCATTTATTAAGATTCATCTTCTTTTTTAAATACTAATTTTATTTCTTTATTTTCTTGATGCAGGTTTTCATCCTATCTAACCTTCTCTTACTAATCAAAGCATAACTCCCTCAATTTAACTCTGATGTAGGCGATCTTGGTGTCAATTTCAAGATAAAACAATTATCTAAAACTATTATGTTGAACATTGTAGCGAAATATTAAGAAATCAAGGTGATATTACTCCCTAAATGTATAGGTTATTTCTTCTCGAATAGGTTCTAACCTCTACCTATTAATCGGACCATATCTACCTTATATGGACTCCAACTTGAGTGATTCCAATGGCTAAAACTCCGTGACACACATATCTATAATTCTTATGTTAACCATTTATTTTAATGCCTTACAGATAATTCCCATAAATTAAAATACAAAAGCTGTCCTAACATATTCTTCCCTGATGAACCATTTTCTGACCTTTGACTACTAATAAGCTCATATCTTCCTCATATGGACTCCAAATTGAATGCTTCCAGTGGCTAAAAATCCATGACACACATAGATATAATGCTTATGTTAACCATTTATTTTAATTCCATACAGATAATTCCCAGAAATTAAAATACGGAAGCTGTCCTAACATAATCTTCCCTGATGAACCATTTTCTGACCTTTGACTACTAATCAGCTCATATCTTCCTCATATGGACTCCACATTGAATGAGTCCAGTGGATAACAAGCCATGACACACATCGCTATAATTCTTATGTTAACCATGTATTTTAATTCCATAAAGATAATTCTCAGAAATTAAAATACTGAAGCTGCTCTAACATATTCTTCCCTGATCAACCATTTTCTGACCTTTGACTACTAATCAGCTCATATCTTCCTCATATGGACTCCAAATTGAATGATTCCAGTGGCTTAAAATCCATGACACACATAGATATAATTCTTATGTTAACCATTTAATTTAATTCCATACAGATAATTCCCAGAAATTAAAATACAGAAGCTGTCCTAACATATTCTTCCCTGATGAACCATTTTCTGACCTTTGACAACTAATCAGACCTTATCTACAACATATGGACTCCAAATTGAATGATTCTAGTGGATAAAAATCCGTTACACATATATCTTTAATTCTTATGTTACCCATTTATTTTAATTCCTTATAGATTGGTCCCAGAAATTAAAACACCGAAGCTTAAAATTCTGCCACCCATAGCCATACTCATGCAGAACTATCTACACCAACCTAAGTATTCAAACATACATCACATGCAAGATCAATATGTAACATGATATAACAACATCATGACCAATCATAAAAGTTCTAAGATCAAAATCTCGTATAAATATTATAAGTTTCAAAAGTTTTCTTCAAAAAGAAATATTGTTAAACTTACCTGGAGCACTTAGTCTCCTAGACTTCTCCTTCCTCTTTCTTCCTTTCTTCCTCTCCTTTCCTCACTCTACCTTGCTTTTATTTTTCCTCTCCCTCACTTGGACGAAATTCTAATGTTGTAAGGTTGGGTTTTCTTATATAGACCACCAAATAATTCACCTTTCATGATCATGGGTCTACCTTATCACAATTAGGATATACTTTGTTGAATTTTTGGAAAACAAACAACTTATGTTCTTGTCTTCCTCTTCCTTAGTCAAGATATGCATAGGAAAAGGAGATTTGTATTTTGAAAATTATGATAATATGTTCTTAAGATATGGGACAAGGTCCCTTTGATTTAGGGATTCATTTACTTTTTCTTTTGTCTTAATCAATTATGATAGGTTGCCTTTTTAAGTGGCAAATTTCTAACCCTTCAATCTCCATTATTTGGTTGAAATTATTTATGTGGGATAGAGATGTTTTTTTCCTAATGCTATGTCTTATCATACCACTTGCTAAAATTATGAGTGTAGGATATAGATGTTTTTGTCCTAAAGCCTTGTATTATTATGCCACTTGCCAAAATGATGAGTGTAGAATCACACCACTTGCTAAATTTTTGTCTTAATGCCATGTCACCTAATCTTGATTACACCATTATTTCATCACTTTATTTTTATTTTTATTTTTCCTCTTGGGTTTGGGCTCATTCTTGCCCATTTTCTTTACTTTGGTTAAAATTCTACCTTTCATAATGGGCTTGGTCACATTTTCATGATTTTTGGGCTACCGGTCTAATTTCTATATCCTAGTCCAAGTCTATGTTTTATTTATTCCTTGGGGTATCCTATTGGCTTGCTAAAAATTCATGTGAAGTAGAAAAACTCTATATAAAGTGTCCATAGGTTAAAGCCCAATTACGGGTGGAGATACTGAACTTAGTAAATAAGAAAAATTACCCTAATCCGATCTTCTTGAAATTTTAAGACATTTACTTCACAAAAATTTATCTTTCTTTACCTAAGAATTTCACCTTTCTTTAGCATGTTTATTTCTAATATTTCCTCTTAGGTTTTCTTTCTTTACCTATTCCATTAATATTAGAACATTTCTATGCATATATGTAAGGTGAAGAATTTCTAAGAAAAATATCTACAAATTATGGGATGTTACACCTAGCCACCGGCTGAACCTTAATTGATGTTCAAAAAGGGGAATTAACAATGAGAGTTCAAGATGAATAGGAAGAAAATGGAAAAACGAGAAAAGAAAGCCCAGAAATTCCCTGACGGGAGTGGGCTATGAGGATATATTCTTGCCTAGGATGAGCCATCCCTGGAGGAGGAGGCACTAAATGTGAAGAAGAGGATCCCTACTGAAGATTCCCTTCCTCTCTTTCTATGCTTCATTGTTTTAGCGCTGGATTGTATTTTGTTTTCTATAGTTGTATTACTCTTCACTACATGATGGTTATCCTGATGCTATCAGTTTGGTTATAAGGCTGGGCTAAGTTTCACCTAGGGTTGTAGACAGGTTGCAGTGAACACATGCACAGTTTAATTTATGAATGATTTTGCTATAGCATTGCTTTTGTCATTCAACTACTGATGGATTTCTTAACTTCTTCTGTTAACTAAAATTTAATAGTAGAAGGCTGAGGCTAACACTGACCTAAAAGGGTAGTGGGGGTTGGAAAAAGGGTTGGATGTATAGGCACAACTAATATAGGAATATATGGTTGTCCCATTTGACCTAATAGTTAGGACTTCAAGCATAACTCTAGGGCTTGGCATCATACAGGAATGTAAGACTGAATCCCAAGGGTACATGGGGTGGTAATCTGGAAAGAACCCATTTAAGAGAAAACTGGGCACTTGAGCAATTGCTATAGCAATTTCTAGAGCAAAATGAGTGTAGAAGTTCATGGCAACCCGGAAGCAACCCTAGTTCACCTAAGATCTGTTTTTTCTGCAACCTAGTATACCTCAACTTGTTCAAAGTCTTGTTTAGTTTTGTTCAATCTTATTTGCACTCGAACCTTAAAATTTGTAAACCAACAAAATTTTGTTATAGCATTTCACAAGTTAAAGATTTTTATAGTAATTTTTAGTACACTTCCTTGTGAGACGATACTCACTCATCATATTACTTGGTCATGATACGTGCACTTGCGTTCAGACATTGCATAAATACTTTTGCAACCAACACCTGGCTAGCAAAAATACTGAATGAATTTTATTTATTTAATTGTATAGGAACTAAGTCACAGTGACGATGGTGAAATCAAATCCTTAAAGTCTTATCCATTTCAGCATCTATAATTTACTTAATTGTAATTTGTTAGTTATTCTCTAAATTTAATTTCAGTGATTATTCTCTCATTTTGTTACCTAAATAATTAAATTATGGTTTAATTTTGGTACTTAGTACACAATCCTCATGGTATGATACTTTATGCTCACCTTTATTACTTGAAAGCAATACGCATAATTGCCAGCTTCTTAAAAATGATCTCATAAATCGTTAAGTATTTGTTTTCTAAGTTTGTTAGTTATGTAACTTGTAAAAATGCTCAAAACTAAGTTTTCCAAAGGACTATAGAAGTCTACTAAGTTTAACATGCTCCTAGAGGTTTATACTAGAGCAATTTTACAAATTAATTAACCAACAGGCGCTTAATGATGGCCTTAGACACCTGCAAGTTTATGGAATTTGAAAATTAATATTCAAAAGCACTAACAAGTGTGGATAGTTGTTATTGGATGCCTATGTTATTCTGGAAATTGAATTTACAAAATAACAAGTGCCTATAGAGTTTAATAAACGCCTACAGACATTCTGAAAAGCTCAAAATAAGGGATTTAACACTATAATAGACACCTATAGCCTGTAAAAGGTGCCCAGATCCTATACAAAAAATAAATTTATAGCCTTAAAATGGTCAAATTCCATTTATTCTCATGATAAATTACCCCTAACAACTATAATCTTTATCTCTCTTTAAATACCATATGTCTTAAATGTTGGAAGAAGAGAAAAATAATGCCTAAGCTTTGTATTCATCTTTAAGTTCTTATTTTCCTTCCTTTCTATGATATAGGCTGAAAAATATAATACATACCCTCTATGAAAGAGTTATTGTACCTTTTGATCTATTTATTTCGAGAGGATTGTGTCAAAGAAAGGAACCTTGATGAGTTTAGGCATAGAAACCCATGTGGTTTTTTTGTAAAGTGTTGGAATTGGTGTGAGAACCCAATTTTTCAACTCGGTTGAGTTATGCTATTGTAGTGGCTCATGTTATGGCTTAGGGACTGGACATAGGCTTTCTAGTTGAGCTGAACTATGATAAATATCATGTTGCCTTCTTCACTCCCTTGTTTAAGCTTTTTGGTTTTTCTAACCATCTGTATATCTTATATCTTGGATGTCTTTTGTGCTTTTATATTGTTCTCTTTTCGATTGGCTGTTGTATAGCCTTTTTAACTTCTTACGAAATTATTTTTTTAAATATCTAATTTACTAGTTTTATATTTTAAGTTTTCTTGCAAGCTTCCAAGTTTTCTTTTCCCAAGTTTCTAGTTTTTCATAAAAGCCTTGTTTTAAAACTTACAAAAGTTTTCAAACTCATTCTCACTTCCATACTTTAATGAAAAATTCTTAAACACCCAATTCATTCTTTCTTGGGTGGGAACCATTCCTAACACTTATAATGAAAAAGATAACCTAATTTTTGTAGCAGATTCACCAATTTTTAGTCTATTTTCTAGTGACATAGAAAGATTCCTAAGGTTTATGGGTAGGATATTTATATTTTCATAGTTTGTTTTCATAAATTCAATCTCTATTACCTATTTCCTTTTTACTAATGTTATTGAAAATTTTGATGTTGCACAACCTATTTCAATTATTTTCACTGCCTTAACTATTAGCCTTGGTTGAAAGGAATGTGTGGTTTTCTAGAAGGTCACAACTTGTGGCGATATGTGATTGGTGATATCAAATGCCTTGTCCAAAGAGAAAATGAAACTGATGAAAAATATGATAAATGATGTGTCCAACCTATATTGATTGGCAATATGTAACTCACTATTCATTCATTTGAGGTGGCCTCTCTACAACAAGGGGAAATGATAAACTTGGTGAAGTGTCCCCATGATGTTTTTAACCTATATTGAGGGTTAATAATTAGGGGGTAAGATGATATGTCTTGCTAATAAAATTTGATTTCTAAATTAAGATAATTCATTTTATTCACTTTTCTTGAAATTTCAAGACTTACACAATTGTTCTTAAATTTATTCTTCTCCCCTTAAATTCACCCTATCATGCAGCAATAACACCAAAAATTTCCTTTTAGAAATTTTCCTTCCTTTCCCTAATTTTATACATTTTTTGTCCTTACACATTACATTATAAATTTCTAATGTACATATTTTCTTAGATATTTCTCTAAAAATTTTCATCAATTTCTTTTCCTTATTTTTCTACTTTTCCTCATTCCTTTAAATTGATATTTTTCATGCCTTTTTAATAAGCAAAAATGGGGATGTAACACCAAACCATTACAAATTTGGATTTTAACTTAGCATTAGGTTAAACTCATTTAATTACTAGATGGCTGGTCTAGAAATCAACCAAGGTAACCAGTAAAATATATGAGTAGAAGAAAATTCAATACCTCAAATTGAATTGAAATAAATGAAATATAATTGCCTAATCTCATAGTATCATCTTACTTTGAGATTTCAATAACTTAACTAATAAAAGAATTTAGCCACGCTGGGCTATGGAAAACATTAAGAGAAAATAAAGAAGAAATAGATGAAGAGGGGTGTGATGTTGAAGAGGTTGCTAAAAGATACTCCAAAATTTTTCCAACTCCTTTTTGCGGTGCTTTTGGCTATCTTTTTATAGGCTTTCGTAACCCTTATGGCTTAAGGTTTCTTTTGCCCAACTTCTAGCCCATTTGAGTTGTAAAGTAACTTAAATTCTTATTTTTTATGTATTTTATTTTTCTAGGTTATTGAACTACCACCTAGTGCTACAAAGCCACTAGCGTTGTGCTCTTTCTTTTTGGAATGTTTCTAGGCTTTCTAGGTTACTACCACCATAGCACTAATCATCCTTCCTTCGCTTTTTAGTACTTCTCTTTTTTTTCTTCATTCTTTCTTCAATTCTTTACTTTCTTGACACTTACAACATAGAGCATAAAATTAAACCATTTCCTAACTTATTTCACTTAAAAACTAACAATAGCAACCTTAAAGGCCTTAAATTCATGCTTAATTATCCCCATATCAAATACCCCCAAACCCAACCTTTTGCTTATCCTCCAGCAAAATAAAACTCTAAAAACAAAAAATACACAACTATAAATATGTAATGAGTGTTAGGCTTACCAAACATGTTTGCCTCAGAGAATTAAATGGATTAAAGCTTCAAGAAAAATTCCAAAAATATCACAAATATATACAAGCTTAACTCAATTGCAATTCAATATTCCTTCTTTAGAATTCTGAGTGTGTGGCTTTGGAGCAATCAAATTCCTATACTCAAATGAATTATACTCTTAAAAGTGTAGCATGTTGATCTCTAATTAATTTAAGTTAGGAATTTCAGACTTATTTTTCATGCTAATCTCTACTAATGTATGCTATACACTACACTTAGAATCAAGTTGGATTTTATTAAGCTTGTAATATGGCTAGGGTATGGGGTATGATAAAGGATAAAATTTACATTTGAATCACCCAATACTACATGATAAATTTGATATTTTTCTTAAGTTTTTGTTTCTGAAATTCATAAGGTTTTCCCTCAAACTCATTTGTTGTTTTATTCCTTCTTTACATTCTATATTTTCATTTTGCCATTTCTATCTCTTTTCTTTCTTTTCTTCTTCTATTATTTTCTATTTTTCTTCTTCTTTCACTGCTATCACTTGTTTTTATTTCTATTGAAGACTTTTCTTTATTTCTTTCTTTACTCCACCTATCCACCCTATTGATAATAAAGCTCCAAATAATAAATTTCAGAAATTAATCATGTAATGAATACATAGAGTAAATTATAAATGTATAAAAATTTTCAATTAGACTCAAGTAATATATAGGTATATGAAATCAAGGTTTAATTATGCTTAAATAGGGTTACAAGATATATAATCACATAATGGTAGGCTTGAAAATGTTCAATCCATCAAATAATACCTCAATTATTTTCCAAATAGTAGTGTTAACCTAGGATTTCTCCTTAAGTGGAATTCAAATAAGTTATAAAATCCTATTGAGATCATAAAATATCTTTTAGTTATATAATTTTTTTTAAACAACAGAAAAATTGATGCCCGCGATTTAATTCATAAAATTTCATATTTCTTAAGTCAAAATATAAATTTCAAAAGGGTTAAAATTGCATATAAGTGCACTTTTTCTACATTTTTCAAGAGCTTGAAGGCAATTAACTCAAAACATAAATTGAACACACTCACACACTTACACAATCACACAACTTTCTAAATGCAATAAAGGTGTAAATTTGGTGAAAATTAGATAATATATTAGATAGGGTCAGAATCATTCAATTACTATAGTCAACTAGTCATTAATTCCACCCTTGTCCTCAATGTAAGTAAATAAATTTAAAATATAGAAGAAAAATGTAAAAGAAGAAAGTGGGTCTTGCGAATGTAATATCCCCTGATTTTCTTAAAATAGCATATTATGTTTTAATAATTATGTTTTACATACACCATTCATATTTTCTTTAGAAGGTAAATATATTTTATTTACATGATTAAGTTTTTTTATGATATATGTACACATGTTTTCTTCACATTTTATCCATGCTATCAAATTTTTTATGATTTTAATGAAAACAAGTGAGATTTATAAAATATGTTTTGAATCCAAAATTTTAAATATGCTGGTTTTGGGAATCAATAAATGAGAAAAAATAAAAATAATATGGTTATGGGACATTCCAATTTTATTCCTTGATTTCATTTGGAATTCCTTGAATAACCTTATAAAAAAATCTAATTTTTATGTATTTCTAAAACTACCCTTTTGCCATAAAAAATGGAGCAGTAGGTGAAAAAGTGAAGCATTTGGAGAAAAAGAGGGGAGGCCTTCTTTGGCTCATTCTCCACCTCACAACTCTCTCCTTTTACCACCAAAAATTCAACCAAATCAAGCTTCCATCTTAAAGGTAGGTATTCCACCGTATATTAGCTTAAACCTCAACAAAAATCAAGAAGAAAAATGCATCAAAACAACAAAAGAGCAATAACGCAATCATATAAGGTAAATGCTTCCGAAATGCTGGATTTTTTTTTATTGTTTTCCAAGCTTCCAAGTTAAAGGTTTTGTTGATAACATAGTTTATTATAAGTATGATGAATTTTGTCAAGTCCATTTTTTTTTTAATTTTATATATATATATATATATATGTAAAATCCCATGAAGTCATTACCTCTTTACTTCTAACTATTTAACTTATAATAACATTCAATCAAATTAACTAAGCATAATTAAGGTTTATGGTATACCAATAACACTGATACAATTCTGGGATGACATACACATCATTAATTAAAAATGTCTGTAAAAAAAAATGCATATATGACCACATCTTATTCATCCATATTGACCAATTTTAGGGATACAAGTGCGGGTGATTGTACCTTCACCAAGATCTTAGCCAACTCGACCCAACGTATGCTAAAAGCCAGTCATAGAAAATATTTACATATTTAGTCTTCTGAACATGATATGGAAATATAGTGAGAATTAAATCCCAGTAAGTTCAACAATAAATCATAATTATCATCAATATAACTCACCTTGTCATGTTTATCTATATAAATTACAGCAAATACCTTAAATCACATGAATGCACTTTATCTATGCACATGAAAATCGTACAGTAATGACATGTATGGCATGAATAACTATTTTTAGAATATCATATAATAGCTATCAACTTATTTTCATATCAAACTACTCCGGTTAGGGTAAGTACTTTCTACTCTCCGGTACGGCTTTTCTCACTCTGTCTGACATGACACACTTTCTCTTTCTTTTCTCATTAGCATAATCATAGCCGTGAGTAGGGCGTCCCTTACTGGTGCACCACATGGACTGCTATGTGACCGTGCTCGTCTCTTTTCTTTTCTTTTCTTTTCACATTAATAGCCAAAAATATGATTTCAATGACAAGTATGTTCATTATACTCACATGCCATAATTTATAATCAAAGCATAATCATTACCAAAAAATCATTGGTAAAAATGCAATCATGTCGTGAACATAATCATTTTCAAATATCATTTTATAATATATTTACATGTCAAAATTACACAATTAATATGGTAAGGAGTTAATACAATGACAATAGCTAGGGCATACACTAATCATTTATTATTTTCATTTATAAGATTCTTCTTCTTTCTTAAATATTATTTTCATCTTTTTATTTTCTTTATGCTTGACCTCTAATTACTTTTCTCCTACTTATATCATTTCCAACACATGTTCTCACAAATTTTATAGGAAATTCTTCTCCAATTTGGTTTTTATTATTACCCTATAGTTAAAGAGGTTCATTTAGGGTAGAAAATTGTTGAAAATAATCTTTATTAGCTCCTGACATAGCCTGTCCATGTTTTAGGACATGGCCATGCCTGAAAAATACTTCAAACATACTTAAAAACAGCCCTAAACATGACATATCCAGGCTAAGGCAACCCAAAACAATATCTGGCCATGTTCTATAACCTTTCCTCACTTATTAAAGCATATCTACCTCATACAAACTCCAATTAAGGTGATTACAAAGCTTATAAAAAACTTAGACAATTATGTGCAACTTTCATGTTTATAATTGTTTCAGATTCCTTAGGAATTATTCCTGTAACATCCCTAATTTCATTTCTTTTATTGATAAAAGTACATAAATATTTAATTAAGGAAATAAAATTTATTAGACAATATTTTAGTTATCTAAGGAAATAGAATCCTTAGAAATTCTTTAGCATATGTATATGCATAGAAAATGTTTCTAACATTAAGAGAACAAATAAAGAGGGGAAACCTAATAGGAAAAAAAATTAGAAATAACATACTAAAGAGATGCAAAATTCTTGGATAAGGAAGATAAATTTTTAGAAACAAGTAAAGGTCTTAAAATTTCAAGAACTTTGGATTCGGGTAATTTTTCCTAATTCAAGAACTAGAGTTACTAAGTTTAAAATCTTTACCCATACATTGGGCTTTTACCTATACATTGGGCTTTTACCTATGGACATTTCATATAGAGTTTTTCCACTTCACATAAGTTTCTAGTCAGCCCATTGGATAACCTAAGCAAGAAATAAAACATAGACTAGAACTAGGATATAGTAATTGGACCGATAGCCCAAAAATTATGAAAATGTGACCAAGCCCTCCAAGAAAGGTAGAATTTTATCCAAAGCAAAGAAAATGGATAGGAATAAGTCCATAATGGGTAGGAAATAAGCCCAAATCCAAGAGGAAAAATAAAATAAAATAAATTAGGTGATGATATAATAATGTAATAATAATAAAGATTAGGTTACATGGCATTAAGACAAAAATTTAGCAAATGGTGTGATTCTACATTCATAATTTTGGCAAGTGGCATGATAATACAAGGGTTTAGGACAAAAAACATCTATATCCTACACTCAAAATTTTAACAAGTGGTATGATAATACATTGCATTAGGACAAAACATTCCTATTCAACACAAATAATATAAACCAAATAATGGAGATTCAAGGGCTAGAAATTTTCCACCTAAAAAGGCAAACCTAACATACTTGTTTAAGACAAAAGAAAATTGAAATGAATCCCTAAATCAAAAGGACCTTGTCCCTTATCTTAAGAACATATCATCATAATTTTCAAAATACAAATCTCCTTTTCCTATGCATATCTTGACTAAGGAAGAGGAAGACAACAACATAAGTTGTTTGTTTTCCAAAATTTCAACCAAGTGTAATCTAATTGTGATAAGGTAGACCCATGATCATGAAAGGTGAATTATTTGGTGGTCTATATAAGAAAACCCACCCTTACAACATTAGAATTTCGTCCAAGTGAGGGAGAGGAAAAATAAAAGTAAGGTAGAGTGAGGAAAGGAGAGGAAGAAAGGAAGAAAGAGGAAGGAGAAGTCTAGATGACTAAGTGCTCCAAGTAAGTTTAACAATATTTCTTTTTGAAGAAAACTTTTGAAACTTATAATATTTATATGAGATTTTGATCTTAGAACTTTGATGATTGGTCATGCATGTTGCTATATCATGTTATATATTGATCTTGCATGTGATGTAGGTTTGAATACTTAGGCTGGTATAGAAAGTTCTGCATAGGTATAGCTATGGGTGACAAAATTTTGAGCTTATGTATTATAATTTCTGGGAATTATCTGTATCGAATTAAAATAAATGGTTAGCATACGAATTATAGCTATGTGTGTCACAGATTTTTAGCTACTGGAATCATTCAATTTGGAGTACATATTAGGGAGATATGAGCCGATAAGTAGTCAAAGGTCAGAAAATGGTTCATCAAGGTAGAATATGTTAGGATAGCTTATGTATTTTATTTTCTGTGAATTATCTGTATGGAATTAAAATAAATGGTTAACATACAAATTATAGCTACGTGTGTCATAAATTTTTAGCCACTGGAATAATTCAATTTGGAGTCCATATGAGGGAGATATGAGCCGATTAGTAGTCAAAGGTCAGAAAATGGTTCATTAGAGAAGAATATGTTAGGAAAGCTTCTGTATTTTAATTTCTGGGAATTATCTCTATGGAATTAAAATAAATGGTTAACATAAGAATTATATCTGTGTGTGTCACAGATTTTTAGACACATGAATCATTCAATTTGGAGTCCATATGAGGGAGATATGAGCTGATTAGTAGTCAAAAGTCAGAAAATAGTTTATCAGGGAATAATATTTTAGGATAGCTTCTGTATTTTAATTTCTGAAAATTATCTGTATGGTATTAAAATAAATGGTTAACATAAGACTTATAGCTATGTGTGTCACGGATATTTAACCACTAGAATCATTCCATTTGGAGTCCATATGAGGGAGATATGAGCCGATTAGTAGTCAAAGGTCAGAAAATGGTTCATTAGGAAAGAATATGTTAGGATAGCTCCTGTATTTTAATTACTGGGAATTATCTGTATGGAATTAAAATAAATGGTTAACATAAGAATTATATCTATGTGTGTCATGGATTTTTAACCACTGGAAGCATTCAATTTGGAGTCCATATGAGGGAGATATGAGCCGATTAATAGTCACAGGTCAGAAAATGGTTCATTAGGGAAGAATATGTTAGGATAGCTTCTGTATTTTAATTTCTGGGAATTATCTGTATGGAATTAAAATAAATGGTTAACATAAGAATTATATATGTGTGTGTCATGGATTTTTAGCCACTGGAATCGTTCAATTTGGAGTCCATATGAGGGAGATATGAGCCGATTAGTAGTCAAAGGTCAGAAAATGGTTCATTAGGGAAGAATATGTTAGGATAGCTTCTGTATTTTAATTTCTGGGAATTATATGTAAGGAATTAAAATAACTGGTTAACATAAGAATTATAGCTATGTGTGTCACAGAGTTTTAGCCATTTGAAGCAGTCAATTTGGAGTCCATATGAGGGAGATATGAGCCAATTAGTAGTCAAAGGTCAGAAAATGGTTCATCAGGGAAGAATATGTTAGGATAGCTTCTGTATTTTAATTTTTGGGAATTATCTGTTTGGAATTAAAATAAATGGTTAACATAATAATTATAGATATGTGTGTCACGTATTTTTAGCCACTGGAATCACTCAAGTTGGAGTTGATATGAGGTAGATATGTTCTGATTAGTAAACAAAGGTTAGAAAATGGTTAATCAGGGAAGAATATGTTAGGATAGCTTCGGTGTTTTAATTTCTCGGAACATTATATAAGGAATGAAAATAAATGGTTAACATATGAATTATAGATATATGTGTTACGGATATTTAGCCACTGGAATCACTTAATTTAGAATTCGTATGAGGGGATATGGACAGATTAGTAGGTAGCGGTCAGAACCTATCCGAGAAGAAATAACCTGTACTTTGAGGGAGTAATATCAGCATGCTATCTTAATATTTCGTTCAACTACTCAACATAATAGTTTTAGATAATTGTTTTATCTTTAATTGACACCACGATCACCTACATCGGAGTTAAATTGAGGGAGTTATGCTCTGATTAGTAAGAGAAGGTTAGATAGGATGAAAACCTACGTCAAGAAAATAAAGAAATAAAATTAATATTTAAAAAAAAAGATGAATCTTATAAATGAAAATTATAAATGACTAGTATAGCCACAACCATTGCCATTGTATGAACTTCTTACCATCTTAAGTGTGAAATTCTGACATGGAAATATTTTATAAAGTGATATTTGAAATGGTTATGTTCATGGCATGATTACCAATGATTTATGGTAATAGTTATATTTTGATGAACATACTTGTTATTGAAAGCATATTTTTGGCTATCATTGTGAAAAGAAAAGAAATGAGCATGGTCACATGGCAATCCGTGTGGTGCACCAGTAGGGGACGCCCTACCAACGGTTATGATCATGTTAATGAGAAAAGAAAGAGAAAGTGGGCCATGTCGAACGGAACGAGCAAAGCCCGTACCAGAGAGTAGAAAATACTCACCCTGACCGGGGTAGCTTGATATGAGAATAAATTGATAGTCATCATATGATATTCTGAAAATAGTTAACCCTGTCATACATGTTATTATTGTACGATTCTCATGTGCGTAGATATAGTACATTCATGTGACCAAAGTTATTTTATGTAGTTTATACAGCTGAACATAACGTGATGAGTTATATTGATGATGATTTATTGTTGAACTTACTGGGATTTAATTCTCACTATATTTTCATATCATGTTCAGAAAATTGGTTATGCATATTTTTTTATAGCTCTGGCTTTTAGTGTACATTGGATCGAGTACTTTATGTGGGACAGATCCCAGAAGCAAATAAAATGTTTGTGGTCGAGTTGGCTTAGATCCCGGTGAAGGTGCAACCACCCGCACCTATATCTCTATAATTTTTCAACCAGAATAAATAAGATGTAGATTTTTATGTGTTTGATATGTTGTACGTATGTTTTGATTAATGACATGTATGTAAACTCTGTATTGTATAAATTAAATAAATGTTATATTGAGTTAAGTTGTTACGAGGTAAAAACTTCATGGTATTTTTTTTAAAAAAAATTGATACTTAAATGTAGTTGTTACAATTCCCATAAAATCAAAAACAAAAATACTTATATTTACCAACTTGGCTTCTAGACTGATTCTGACCTCTGCTCATTTATTAGTCATAACTCTTTCATATAGACTCCAAAGTAAGTGATTTCAGAGCTCAAAGATTCGTGAGATATATTTATTATGTTAGCAATTTACTTTAATTTCCTACATATTTTGCCTAGAAATTCAAACACAGAAGCATACTTAACAGATTCTTCCGTAGTTAGCTAGTTTCTTACCACTGCTTACTAATTTAACAATATCGCCCTCATATGGAATCCAAATAGAGTGATTTTAGTGCTTAAAAATCTGTGAGTCATATATCTACATTTTTTATGTTAACCATTTCTTTTAATTTTCAACCAATTCTTCCCAGAATTTCAAAAATAGAAGCTTCCCTTGTTACTCTAAAATCCAATTTTCAAACCAAACCCTTCCTAAGGCTCTAGTTCATCATTTTATTATGTCATTTTCCATTTTCTTCCTAATTTACATCTAATAATAAGATTACTCATTTCAACATTTTAATTAGATTTCTTACACATAATTTAACATATTCCATCATCCTCTTCTCAAGAAAACAGAAAATTATATTATATATTATTAAAGGCATTCCCAAAAGAAATTTCTCATGGTCTTCTAGGTGTTTAAGGCCATATTCATTTTATCAATCTAACCATATCCCATTAATTTTTTCACCACATTTAAATATACATAATAGTAGCATAAACCCCTAAAATTTTGCCACCCATAGCCATACTTATGCAAAACCTGCCACATCAACCTAAGATTCAAACATACAACACATGATATAGCAACATCCATGGCCAATCATCAAACAAATATTATAAATTTCATCAAAGTTCTAGGAACAAAATCCCATATAAATTTCAAAACTTTTCTTCAAAAGGAGATATTGTTAAACCTACCTAAAGATCTCCCTAGCTCATTTAGTGAATTCTTTTTCTTGTTTCCTTTTAAAGGAAGTGACAAGATTCCTCCCTTCCCTTATCTTTTCCAGCAGCTTAAATAAGAGAAGGAGGGTGAGTTTTGAACCCCAATGATGAAGAGAAAAGATGGATTCAAGTGGAGATTAAGCTAACTTACCTTGAGTACTGAGCACTCTAGACTTCTCCTTCTTCTTCCTTCCTCTATTCTCCTTTCTTTCTCTCCTTTCCTCACTCTACCTTACTTCTATTTTTCCCTCTCCCTCACTTGGATGAAATTCTAATGTTATAAGAGTGATTTTTTCTTAAATAAATTATTAAGTTGTCCTCCTCTCATAATTATGGGTCTACCTTATCACAATTAGGATGCATTTGCCTTTTTTTTTAAAGACAATTCATGTTCTTATCTTCCTCTCTCTTAGTCAAGATATGCATAGTAAAAGGAGATTTGTATTTGAAAATCATGATAAAATGTTCTTAAGACAAGGGACAAGGTCCTTTTAATTTAGGGATTCATTTCTTTTTTCTTTTGTCTCACTCAAGTATGATAGGTTTGCCTTTCTAGATGAAAAAGTTTTAGCCCTTGGGTCTTCCTTACTTGCCTGAAATTATTTGTGTAGGATGGAGATGTTTTGTCATAATACTATGTATTATTGCCTACTATCATCACATGACTTGCTGTAATTATTAGTGTAAGATATAGATGTTTTGCCCTAATGCCATGTATTACTACCTATTATATCATCACATGGCTTGCTGAAATTATTAGTGTAAGATATAGATGTTTTGTCCAAATACATGTGACCTAATCTTGATTATTATTACATTACTATTTCATCACATGGTTCTTATTTTTTCCTCTTGGATTTGAACTCATTCTTGCCCATTTCCTTTGCTTTTGCTAAAATTCTACATCTCATGGAGAGTTTGGTCACATTTTAATGATTTTTGGGCTATCGATCCAACTTCTATATCTTAGTCCAAGTCTATGTTATATCTCTTGCTTGGGCTATCAAATTGGCTTGCTAGAAACTCATGTGAAGTGGAAAAACAAACTCCATGAAGGGTCCATAGGTGAAGGCCTAATGTATGAGTGGAGATGTTAAACTTAGTAACTCTAGGCTTTGAATTAGGAAAAATTACCCTAATCCATTCTTCTTCAAATTTTAAGACCTTTACTTACTTCCAAAAATTTATCTTCCTTACTCAAGAATTTCACCTCTCTTTTGGATGTTATTTCTAATTTTTCCTATTAGGTTTTCTCTCTTTACCTATTCCCTTAATGTTAGAAACATTTTCTATGCTTACACATAAGGTAAAGAATTTTTAAGGCTTATATTTTTTCTTAGATATTGAAAAATTGTTTAATAAGTTTTATTTCCTTAATTAAATATTTATGTACCTTTATTAATAAAAGAAATAAAATTAGGGATGTAAACAAAATTAAGGATGTTACAAATTTCATGGCAAGATAACATAATCTTGGTATGATGAATTTCATATCACCAAGATGTTATACACAGTTCCATCTCAGTCCTCAACCTACTCCTCTGGTCCTCCTGATGATACTAAGGAAAGGTGGCAGCATGTACACTAGGAGTTCAGACATATTTACTACTGCTAGATCCTAGACCACAATTAAACCACAAACATGAATCTTATATTGTAGATCGACATTGTGCTTTAATGATATGAGGATAACATGAAATAATAATGAGAACTAAAGTTATCATTAGATTTAACAATAATTATAGATAATAATCTTTTTAAATAACATGTCATGTTAAGTTGTATCAACTATAGACTTCACTTAGCCATAAACAATTGTAGCATGTTTGATGCATATGTTATCATGCATGTATGGCAATCATAAGTGTGCTAGACTATACCAATAATATCATCAATATCATATCATGGATTCACAATTTACAACTTTCTCATTTTCCAATTGTTTCTTTGGCTCTAACTAATTTACTATTTTTCAAGGTCAATATGAGCATGCTTACCTCACTCTACTCACTCCTGAACGTGCTTCCCTCACTCCATCCAAGCATGGCAAAAATTTCATATTTTTCATATTCGTGAATAAGGTGTCCTCTATCTAGTATCAACATAGAGGCCATGTGACCTTTTAGGGTCACCTTGCAACCCTAAGGATCACTCCTAACTATATCTCTTCTTTTATTTTCTTAAACAACAACAAAAGTATGATATTGATTTTCCAGCCAATATACAACAACATACTTGCCATTAACATAATGCATAATATATATACATAATGATTTGAAACATTTTTAAATCATGCATATGCATATATCAGTGCATTTTAAGAATTTCGATGGGATGCCCATGAAAACCAATAATAAATATAGATAGCATCCATAATATCACATTTACCTAAATGCCTTGAATATAAAGGAATTATGCTTTTGAAAATGGCTTGATTATGCTTGCTCTTCAATTAGCGTTAATATTTCATAGTTTATTTGCTTACTCTTTCTTCCTCCTTTAGGGTTCCCTTTGGCTATCCTTTTTTAACACATTTAATTGACTATTCCATTCATATAACTTGTATTTAAATTATCAATTTCATGTGAAATTTTCAAAGTGTTCTTATATGCCTTGTATAATCATTTATACTTTAAAATTCTTTAGGTTTCCACCTACCTTTAATTGTATTGGTCTTTTTGTGCATTCCTTCTATCCATTAAATTTACCTTGATCCCATGATCCCTAGTTAGAGATTTCAATTGTATACTTTAAAAATTACTAACTTTGTTCAAGTGACTCATCCCTTTAGCTTTACATAGAGAGTGCAGAGAGAGAGAAGAATAAAGAAGACATACTAGAGTAGTGTATTGTGGTCAGGTAGATAATCAGATCCTTATCCACGATGTTTCAATGTGCAGAAGAATCAGTCAAAAAAGAACCACTTTAAAATAATAAATAAATACATTGAATTATCTCTTTCGCTCTCTGACACAGTTGGCTTTTTTTATAGGATCAAAAATTGACAGCTAAAAGGTTGTAGGTTGGGCCTCTGCCCAACTTTTCTATGCAATTCACCTATCACACTCCAAACAAGATCATAACAGCCTAATCTGTATTGGGTTTAATAATTAATTAAATGACAATCCACTATAAAATATTCCAACACTTATGGATTGGTAGTACAAGCTTGTTGGAATTAGGTTTTGAGTTTGCTTCGGGTTGTGTGATTCATCTCTCTTCTTGCCCTAATTTGAAGTGTTATCCTCTAACTATATTCTTATGTTAGCATCTAAATATTGATTGGATGTATTTCATAGTCTATATATTTTGTTTAACAAAATAGTCTAATACTTAATCCCTATTTATGCTTTCCAAATAAGGTTGCTTTGCTACGAAATATTGAGAAACCTAAAGACTGTTCTAGAGTTGCAGTAAATATAATTCTTAGTTTTGTCAATTTCTTTGATATCTTGCATCTAAATAGTATTTCATTCCTTCTAGGTTATGTTACACAAGCTATATATTTTTTTCTTTTCGTTTATTTTCTTTTCATCCTTCCTATTGTCATTTTTTTCATCAAGTCATATTGTCATTGTTGATTCAACATGTGTAATGCATGGGTATCTTGAATAAAATATTTAGTCATGTTTACAAGAATTACAAAGCAATAGGAAACTGCAATAATTTTGATAAATTAGTTGCTAAGAACTCCAATTAGGAATGTCACTTAGCCACAGATATTGCTTCTCCCGATAATTCATATTCAGTGAACTCCTGAAGTTTATGCTTTTGTTTGGGTTGCTCAGTTCAAAACTCTTATCCAGCTGATGTTGCTTCAGATTTGGCATGTGGGTTGAATTCAGTTCCTATCTTCAGGGATTTTGGTGACATAAGCATAAGTTTTCCTTCAGTTAGGAAAATCTCCTAGTCACTTTTATAGTCAAAAAATTTTTAGGTACTATAGGTAAGGAAATACATTAGAAGTGATAATGGAACTTGAAGCTTCTCTTTATCTTCATTTAACATTTAGTTGTTATTTAATACTGGTTACAATGGACCTAGCTATGCTTTTTTAGTTTTAAGGTCATAGATTATAATAATCTTATTATTATTACTATTTGTTTGAATAAATAGACAGAAATTAAGGTGGGTGTTGAATTATCCAACATCAAAAGGATATTGATTTAATCTGCTTTAACTAATAGGTGAAACTATTAAGAAAGATTTAACAATTAATAATCCATCTATTGATTTCATTAATAATAGGCTACTTTGGCGTCATTTGATCCATGTATCCGAGCCTACCTAATGGGAAAAGGCTTGGTTGTTATTGTAACAATAGTATATTTTCCCTATAGGTTGGCACTTGTCAATCTGATAGGCAACCAAGCAACTTGGAAAACCTACCCTTAAAAGCTAGCCGTCAAAAGGGAAGAATCAAGCCACTTAAATACCCCATCAAGCATCCCATACTACCTAATGTGGGACTTGGGCATCCCGTACTACCTAAGTCCCTATCATATCACAACCCCTGAGAGCTGACGTCCAAGAAGTTGCACTCTATAATGCTTCACTCGACATTGCTTCACTCAGGTTTTTTGGTCAATAACTCTATTGGTCAGCCCTTCTGCAGGTAGCGTTTTCCGTAACGCCTATAATAATCTCTAATTCTAATGATAAGCACCTAGTAACTTGGAAAACACACCCTTAAAATCTAGTCGTTAAGGGAAAATAACCAAGCCTTTTAAATAGCCCATCAAGCATCCCATACTATCCGATATGGGACTTAGGCATCCCATGTAACATCCCAAACTTTTCTTTATTAACGATACATGAAAAATATTGAATTAAAGGAACAAAGAGAAGGGTAAAGACCAACTAAGAAATTCTAGACAAATATTTAAAAGGAATGTAAGACTTAGAAATTCTTAATACTATGTTTAGGCATAGGGAGTTTTTATAAAATTAAGGGAATAGAAAAATGGGAGGAAAACCTCAGAGGCAAAGTTAGAAATAGTGGCTAGTCAGGGGCAAAATTCTTGGGTAAGGAAAGTAAATTTTAAAGTTAGGTGGAGGTTTTGGAATTTCAAAAAGTTGGATTATAGAGATTATTCTAATTCAAGAACTAGATTCCCTAAGGTTTTGGTACCTCACCTTACATTATTTGGCTTCCACCTAGGATATCAACTTATGGACATTTCATCTAGGATATTTCACCTTCCATAAGTTGTTGGCAAGCCATATGGATAGCCCCATAGAGAAACACACCATGGACTTCGGCTAGGTCAAAGGAAGTGAACCAAATCTAAGTTTGTATACATGTGAAGGCCAAGCCTCCCATTGCTAGGGAAGCATTTCGGCCCAAGTAAGAAAGGAAGGGGAGAGCCTAAACCCAAGGGAGAAAATGGAGTAACATGATGCAACTATTGAGCCACAATGATTGGCTATGATTGCCTTTCATTGAGTGTACAATAAGAAAGCCAATTGAGTGTTAAATAAGTAAAGCAAATGAGTGCCAAACAAGGAAAAATCATTGTATGGATTTTAAAAAAAATCTCCATTCCCATAGGTGATGATTTCGGCCAAGATAAGAGCGGAAGAAGGGTTCAAAATTTTTGCCACCTAAGATGACTCTAATAAGCCATAATAATACCCTATTGAGTAAACTACAAGTAGAAGTAAGTAATCCCTTGACTTAAAGGAAGTTGGCCACTTGTCTCTAGCCAATTAAATCACAAAATTTCAAGAAAAACTTATTGCATTCTGAGCATACAGTTCAGCCAAGACAAGAGGGAGAGGAAAACCAAGCAAAACACCCCACAAGAAACACTTAATGCTTGCCATGATGATGTACTAGAAAGGTGCCCCATAAGAAAAGGAAATGATGTCATGCTTGGGAGAAATTTGACCATAAAAATGATAAAACACTTGGCCACTCCATTGAGCAGCATTTCAGCCAAGTGAAGGAAGAAAGGAGGCATAAACACAAGAGAGACAAAGAGGAGAGGAAAGGAAGAAAAAAGAAAAGAAAGTGTAGGGAAACTAAGTGCTCAAGGTAAGTTAGTATGATCACCACTCCAATTCTTTCTTTCCCTTCATCGTTAAGGTTTAGAACTTACTATTTCCTTCTTATTCATATAGCTAGAAAGGAAAGGGATAGGGAGAATCTTGCCATCCTTCAAGGAGGAAACAAGAAAGGGGAACTAACTAAGTAAACTAGGGAGACTTGTAGGTAGATTTAACAATATTTCTTTTTAAAAGAGTTTTGAATTTTTTTTAACATTTATATGAGACTTTGATCCTAGGACTTTGATAAGACTTGTAATAATTTTTCTACTTTTGATGTTGGCCATGAATATTTCTATATATTGCTATATGTGAATATTGTATGTGATGGATTTGTGATTGCTTAGGTTGGTATGGATTTTTTTGCATGGTCTTGGCTATGGGTGGCAAAATTTTAGGCTTATGATTTTATGTGTATTTGAATATGGTAAAATTGATGAAAGAGGGATAGGTTGATAAAATAAGGATGGCTTTAAAATTCAAGAAGAAGACCGTAGGAAACTTCGGTAGAAAAACATCCTTAATGATGCTTGATTAATTCTATTTTCTTAAAGAAGTGGGTTATGGAATATGTTATAATATGTAAGAGATAAAGTTAAAATAGAAGATAATAGGGATTTGAATAGTTGGACTTTGGGAGACTAAAATGCCAACCATAATCTTAAAAGAATAATAAGATAAGCTTAAGAAGTAAAGAAGTTGGAAACCAAGGTAGTAAAGATAAGCTTTTTTCTTTCAAATTTCTGGGTAGAATTTGTAAGGAATTAAAAGAAATTGTTAACATGAAAAATGTAGATATATGTCTTACACATTTTTAGCCATTAGAATCAACCATTTTGGAGTCCATATAAGGGAGATATGGCCAAAGTAGTAAGCAATGGTTAGAACCCACCTGAGGAGAAATAACAGTGAACTTGAGGGCTCAATAACACCCAAATTTTGTAGGTTTTTGTTAGGGTCCCTCACTAAGGATCTGGTAATGGGACATATGGCTAGTTACAAAGGGTTAAGAATGAGGGTTTTCCTATGTCGACCTATGGTGTTGGTTCCTTAAAGAGAACTTGTAATCTCCTGAGATGAGTCTTTGCTTTTTGCATAAAAGTTATATGCTGTTCTCATTCTATATTCCTCACCCTTAAGATTAATGGTATAACCACCCAAAACTACTTCCTAAAAATAAGGATACAGGGAAAGTGGAAGGGTAACCTCTGCCATAACAAGATAACTACCCACAATTGTAAATACTGTGTAACTGAATGGAAGCTAAGAAATTAAATTAAGGAAATCGAGACTTGAGAAAATACAACATAATTTCAAAAAATACATGGTTTAATTCCTAAACTTCCTATGTGTGAACCTCCAGTACACACACTGGGGTTGAAGTTTGTTAACATTACTCCCTTCCTCCAAATCACGCTTGTCCTCAAGTGTGAAGTCTGGAAAATGTTGTTGCATTGAGGAAATTGTTTCCTAAGAGGCTTCAATTAGAGAAGTGTATTGCTAGTGAATTAAGTCTTGAGGAGTGTGGTTCAAGGTGAATTTGTTAAGAACTACTAAAGGTTAAGGAGAAGGAGCTTTAGGTAATCTAGAAGGAAGAGTCTCAAGTTCTAGACAAGTACCCTCATGGAAAGCCTTCAAACAGGAGACATAGAAAATAAGATGTAGCTTAGTTATATGTGGAAGGTCCAGATTGTAGGCCATGGGTCCAATACGATGTAAGATGGTGAATGTCCCATAAAATTTAGGAAAGAGCTTCTGATGATGTCAATTAGCCAAGGAAAATTGCTTATAGGGTTGCATTCTTAAGAAAACCTTGTTACCTTTTTGAAATTCAACGCGGCGATGGTGGGAATCATAAAGAAGCTTCATCTTTGTTTGGGCTTGCAACAGATTATGTCGTAAGAGTTGGAGAGTATCATCGCAGGATAGTAAAGCTTTATCCATAGCATTAAGTTTAGATATACCTGGGTAGTAGGATAAAAGGTGTGGTGGTGGACAACCATATACAACTTCAAAAGGTGTAGCATGCAAGGAAGAATGGAAGCTAGTGTTGTAAGAATATTTAGCACAAGACAACTAGTTCATCCATTTAGTGGGGTGTGTACTAATAAAGCACCTCAAATAAATTTCAATTGTGCAATTAACAACCTCTGTTTGCCTATCAAATTAAGGGCGATAAGCTGAACTAAAGCATAACTTGGTGCTACTAAGACAAAAGAGTTCTTTCCAAAAGGTGCTAGTGAAAGTAACATCCCAATCGCTAACCATGGTCTCGAGCAGGCCATGTAACTTGAAGATCTTCTCAAAGAAAAGGCTTGCTATACTTACAGCCAAGTATGGATAAGTAGTGTCTAATATATGACAATACTTGGAGAAACGATCAACCACTACTAAGAGAACATTTTTCCTATGTAAGGTTGGTATCCCTTCCACAAAGTCCAAGGAAATATCAGCCTAATTTTGTGCTGGAACAGGCAAGGGTAGGAGGAGGCCAGCTAGTTGTAAGGTCTCTATTTTATGTCATTGGCAAATTCCATAAACACGAACAAAGTCATAAATATAGCGCTTCATACTAGTCTAGTGGAAGTCCTTCGCAATACGAAAAAGTGCCTTTTGATATCCTTTATGGTCTTGGTTGTGTAAAGCACTCATGCTTATCTGAATTGAAGGAAAGGATAGGGCCAAATAGACACATCCCTTATAGAATAATAAGCCTTGTTTAAAGCTTCATTGAGAAGATACTATTCCTGCTTGGATTGCATTGATGAGTTACTGAATTGCTGGAGAATTCTATTATTCATGTCTAATGGTATCAAAAAGGTTGAGTTGGGGCATTGAGACAGCAAGTAATATAACCTCCTAAATATCTCAGTGAGATAAAGCATCAGGCATAGTATTGCTTCGGTTAGCCTTATATTCCACTAAAAAAGTGTATCCTAATATTTTACCCAACCAGTGTTGTTGTGGAGGTGTAAGAGCCTATTGTTCTAGGTTAAGGCAATAGTTGTCTATTTTGACAATGAAATACTACCCCGATAGATACAAATGCCAATGCTTTATAGCCTTCACTAAAACAATCAATTCCTTCTCATATGTTGGAAGGTGACAATGTCTAGTCACTAGTACTCGACTAAAGAAGGCAATGGAAGGATTATTTTGTAGTAAAATAGCCCCAAGACCCATATTTAAAGCATCACATTCAATGGTGAAGGGAAGTGGGAAATTAGGAAGGGCAAATACGAGTGTAGATGTCATGGCCTACTTGAGTTCTTCAAATGCCTGAAAGTATTGATCACTCCAAACAAAGGACTTTCTCTTTAACATGGTTGTTAATGGGACTGTACTAGTTCCATTATTTTGTGTAAATTTTCAAAAATAACCTATGAGTCCTAAAAAAGCCCATAACCTTCTAAGAGTTGAAGGTTTAGGCCACCCTATCATAGCTACAATTTTAGAGGTATTTGCAGAAACTCCTTCGCTAATGCTAATGTGACCTAAATATGTTATTTGAGTTTAACCAAAGGAAAATTTTGATTATTTTAAGTAGAGGTGGTGGTCCAATAATAGTTTGAAAATAGTATGGAGGTGATGAATATGCTCAATATAGGTGATGTTGTAGGCTAGAATATCATCAAAAAAAGACCAAAATGAATTTACTTAAGTAAACACCAAATACCTCATTCATAAGAGCCTAAAACGTGGGAAGGGCATTAGTTAGACTAAAGGGTATGACCAAGAATTCAAAATGGCCCTGGTGCGTGCGAAAAGCTATTTTCTTCACATCCTCCTCTCTCATTCGAACTTGGAAATAGCTTGATCTTAAGTCAATTTGGAAAAATATCTAGCACCAAACAATTCCTCTAGAAGCTCTTTAATCACAAGAATTGGAAATTTATCTTTGATGCTTTTAGCATTTAGTTCACGATAGTCAATACACATTCGCCAAGATCTATCAGATTTAGGGACAAGTAGCACCAGGGAAGAAAAATGTGATTGACTAGGTCTAATGATTCCCTGCTTCAACATCTTCGCGTATTCCCTTTCAATTTCATCCTTTTATGTATGAGGGTATCTATAGGGTGGTACTACCATTGGTTTGGTGCCGGGTTCCAACATAATTTTTTGATCACAAAAACTTTGACGTGGTAGGGTCTGTGGTTCTAAAAATGGAAGCATACTCTTGCAATAGGCTCTGTAGATCTTATTCCCCATCTGTCCTAATTATACTGGTGTGGAGCCTTACCTTTAGGATGTTAGAAAAGGGCTAGATGCCATTTAATTCCACTTGTATTCCTTGCTAAAAAATGTCATTTGCATCTTTTTGAAGTCCTAAAGGATAGGTCCTAATGTCTTGAGCCAATTAACCCATAATACTACATCAAAACCATTTATATTTAGCAAGTATAAATCCAAGTTAAAGAAATTATTACAAATTTCAAGAGATATTCCTTTGCATTGTCCCTTGCTTTTGATTTTCCCCTATTAGCTACCACTATTCTTAAGCTCTTCTACTTCTCTATTGGGAGCTAAAACTGAGAAATAAGTGCTAAATTGATAAAGCTATGGGTACTGCCCGAGTCTACCAAAGCCCACACAAAATGAGTTCCTAACTTGCATTGTAGCAACATGTTTTTTTTTATGTATTCCCAATGATAGTGTTGAAGGAAATTTTTGGTGGGTTAATGGGCATTTCTTGTTCTTGGAAATCTTCTCCTTCATCTTCTTCGATTAGATCTATCCAAAACACCATCTTGCTTTGGTTGCCCCTAATGAATGGTTCAACATAATTGAAGCACAATCCTTTGATTCTTCTCTCTTCCATTTCTGCCTGGGTTAATTGGTTAATAATTTTGAGGCACTATTGAGAAGGGTGTTTCGGTTTTGATTTCTAGTTGTCCACTAAATATGAACAGAGGGGTTGTGCTTTTCGTTCATATAATCTTAAGACACTCATGGCAATAGCCAAGTTTAGATGGTAATGTAACTCCACGTTCATTACTATATAATCATTGAGAACACTTATATAGAGTTCTATCTTCTGAGCTTGGGTAAGAATTCCTGCTTTAGAGGGTAATTGCTTAAACTTCTCTTGATAATCTGCTACAATTCCAATCTGCCTCAATTTTGCTAGTTCACCGAGTTTATGGCTCCTAATGGGTGGGCCAAACCTCAAATTGCATTGCTATTTGAATTCCTCCTAAGTTAAATGAGAATGATCCTCTTTCAACTAAAGAAACCATATTTGAGCATGGCCTTCCAAATAGTAAGATGCCAATCCTACTTTATCCTCTTCCGGTGTTTATTGATGCCGAAAAAAATGTTAACATCGATTCAACCACCCCAATGGATATTCTTGTCCTTTAAAGCTTAGGAAGTCCAGCTTTCAAAATTAAGGGATAGTGGAACTGCCACCTGTAGTGGACAAACTGAATACTTTTTCCCCCAATGATGACTATCAGGTGTAGTACAATCTGGGGAAGACTTCGCTGTTGTAAATTCCTTGGAGAGAAAATCTAGGAAAGCGTTAATTATTTTTTGTCTGGCATGGTTAGCTATGCGTTCTTCCTAAAATAATTGCACTAGTTGTGCTATTTGTTGTTGAAGTTGATCTCCTATAACCTCCTGCTCTTATACCAAAATGTTAAGGTCCCTCGCTAAGGATGTGGTAATGGGACGTATGGTTGGTTGCAAAGGCTTAGGAGGGGAGGTTTTCCTGCATCTACCTATGGTGCTGGTTCCTTAAAGAGAACTTACAATCTCCTGAGATGAGTCTCAGCTTTTTGCATAAAAGTTATCTGATGTTCTCATTCCATATTCTTCAACCTTAGTACAAGCTTGGTGGTATAACCACCCAAAACTACTTCCTAAAAATAAGGATACAGGGAAATTGGAGGGGAAACCTCTGCCATAAGATAACTACCCACAATCCTAAATATTGAGTAATTGAACAGAAGCTAGGACATTAAACTAAGGAAATCAAGATTTCAGAAAATACAACACAATTTCAAAAAATGCAACATGATTTAATTCCTAAAATTCCCATGAATGAACCTCTGGTACACACGCTGGGGTTGAGGTTTGTTAATAGTTTTTACCAAATGCTTAACACAAAAGTTGTAGATTTTTGTCTTAGCTTTCCATAGGCTCTGGAATCACCTAAATTAGAGTCCAAATAAGAGAGATAGGGCCTATACAGTAACAAAAGGTCTAGGCCCTAAAATTTAGAATATCCTTTAGGCCTTAGTACTTGAATGAATGGAAATTTCTAATAAAAAAGAGTACCAAAACTCTGAGGAATTAATGGATATGAAGTATATGAAGCTATAAATAAGATTTTAAGTAAAAAGGTTTAAAAAGAAAGTTTTAGTAATAAGAATTTAAGGGCACATATGGAAGAATAATTTAAGTAGGATTTATTCAAGGAGAGAATGGGTTAGAGGCAAAGAATAAAAGAAAATAAAGAAATAAAATGAAATTAAGAAAGAAGAAGAATCTCTATAAGTCAAGTAAAGGACATTTCGGAAAAACCTAATTTAAGCCCTTGCCATTGCCATTGCATGAATTCTTTACCATCCTAAGTGTGTGATTTTGACGTTAATATATTTTATAAAATAATATTTGAAATGATTATGTTTTTAAAGTGCAATTTATGGCATGTGGGAATATAGAGCATATTTTGTGATTTAGAATCATACTTTGGCTATTAATGTGAAAAGAAAAAGAGAACGGTCACATGGTGGTCCCCATGTGGTGCACTAAACAGAGGATGCCCTATTCACGACTATGAAGAGAAATAGAGATTTTGTGCCATGTTTGATCGGGGTGAGAAAAGCACATTCAGAAGGGAGTAAAGCAAAAGAACCATGCTCACCTTAACTAAGAAAGAAAAGATATGATGAGAATAGTTAATTGATATTATATGAAGTAGTAATTTTGACATGCTATGACCCTTTTAACAGTTGATCTTACCCTTGATATGTTTGAATGGTTATTCATGCCTATGATTCATGGAAAGTAATTATTCATGTCATACATGTCATTGCTGCATGATTTTTATGTACATAGATACAATGTATTCATGTGGCCGGATGACTTTATTGTAGCTTATACAGTTGAATATAACATGATGATTAAATACTGATAATGATTATGATTTATTGTTGAACCTACTATGATATAATTCTCACTATGTTTTCATGTTATTGTCAGAAAAATAATTATGCAAATCTTCTCCATGACCCTTGTTTTTAGTGTACATTGGATCAAGTTGTCCTATTTGGGGCTAATTATGATAATAAATCATGTGTCTGTTATTGATGACATCGAGATCCTGGCAGAGGTGCCGCCACCCGCACTAGTGTCCCCAGATGTGGTCGTGGATGAGTAGAGCATAAATATGTATATATTTGACTTTTGTATAGTTGCTTTTGACTAACATCACCCAGATACTGACTGTATTCTTTTGGCATAGTGTTTGGGTGTTCTCTTGCTTTTGGTATGCTCAGGTAACACTAGGATACTATGAAATGTGTATATAAACTTACAACAGTATTAATATTAATGGTAGACTGTACTCCTTAATCTTAATTATGATTGCTTAATCTGATTCAGTAGTATAAGATAAGAGGATAGAAGTAAGAAAGGCAATGACTTCATATATATTTTAAAAAAATATGGAGTCGTTACATCCCATACTACCAAGTCTCTATCACAATCTCATTAGGTTTTTTAAAGCAATCACTGGCATTAACTTTTTGTTTTTGTTTTCTTTTTAATTTTAGTTGCACTAATTGGAAATCTTTTTGGCTCTTTAAAATGAGAGAAAAAAAGTATATTATCTATTAGAGTAATGGCTTTATCATTCTATTATAAAGATTAAGAGAACTTTTACCAGGGGATTAAAAATGTGTGAGTTTGTAGGTTTTGCTTAAAAAATTCCAAAAGTATAGGGACGAAAAGAAAATGATAATAGCTTTTGGAGTGGGATGAGGAAGGGTGGCTAGCAGATAACTTTATCAATTTCTAAAGAGAATGTCCACGTAACTAGCTAAATACTTATTGAATAGCCATCCAATATATAATCGAATAGGGATGTCATTGATTGTATTTAAAACAAAGCAATATGCTAGCATTAATACAACAACAACAATAAACCAAATTTTTTCCATTAAGTGAAGTCAGCTACATGGATCAAATGAAGTCAAAATATCCTATTATAAATGAGATTAATAGAAAGATTATTAATTATTAAATACTACTTAAAAGTTTCACCTATTTTCTTTATTCTTCCTCTACCTCTAATTATTAGGCTGTTCTCCATCTAATATACTCTTTTTATCAAGGTTTTCACAAGTCTTTTTTACATATGGCCAAACCACTTTAGATAAGATTTTACCATCTTCTCCACAATAGGTGTTACCTCAATTCTCTCTAAAGCATTCATTATTAATCATATCTCATCTACTATGTCCACACATCCAATGCAATATTCTATCTCTGCAACATTGAGTTTATTCTCTTGTTGTCTTTACCTGTCCAACATTCAATATCATACAATATTGTAGGTCTTATAGCTACACAGTAGAATTTTTCTTTAATTTTGAGTGGAACTTTTTTGTAATATCCCGTAATGTTTTACAATAAAATAATATATTTTTATTTTAAATGATTATGTTTTGCTAAAAGCAAATATATTTTGAATTAAAATGATTTTTTTATTGAAAATAATTATATCGGCCTATAATAAATTTTTATTATGTATAAAGATATTTATTTTGTGATTTGTTTACTTAAAATTTTATCAAGAAAGGTTATGATTTAAGAGTTCCACTAAAGTTTTATAAGAATGTAAATTTTTAGAAATTTTTGGGATATTTTAGGATGAAAAATAGTATTTATATGAATATAATAAAAATAAAAATAATAAATTTTAAATATTGAATTATTAAATAATAATAAGTAAAAAAAAATAAAAAGTGGGAGGGAGAGACAGAAGCATGAAGAAGAATACAAAATCCGCCGTAGAATACTACGATTTTGACCAAACAATTTTTCAAATCATACATAGAATCGCCGCAAATCGAAAGTAGAAATTTTAGAAAAAGATAAACTTTGAAATTCTTACTTACAGATCTCAAATTGAAAATCTGACATGGTAGATGGATTTAGGAGTTAGATAAACCTTAGGATATGAAATTTTTCGGCCATCTGAAAAAGTTTTGTGCGTCATGAATAGTATTTTCGACGGTGAATAGTACTGAACAGTTGACCAGTGATGACCAAACTTCTGAAGGCTAAATTTTGCGATTCAAGAGTACTTTCCTAGGTTTTTGGTCCTTCCAGACATGTTTCTTAGGTCTATTTAGTCAAATGTGGATTGAAAAAGTGCATTTTAGGGTTGTCCAACCTAGAGCCTTACCTTGTGAGTAAATGATTCTTTTTATGACTTGCCTTATACTCTTCTTGATCTTTAAATGTGTAATTGATTATGTTTATAATTTATTTATACTTTTATATATTTTTGAAATGGATTAAATTATCTGAATTATTTACAATCTAGAATATAGTTCAAGAAGAGTATAGTTTTGAAAATGGACTTTTGAACTCATGATATATCTGATACCACGTGTATTTATCATTAAATGATAAAGTGAATATTTATACACGTGGCATTGATTTATAAAGCTATATAATTGCCTCGAGAAAGGGTATGTATATGTGATAAACCCTGATTGGGAAATTTATGACAGATGAGCTGTATTGAGACTGAAATTCTGTATTATACTGAAAGCTCTATTTTGAATGATATGGAATATATGCATATGATAATGTTTTGGAGGAATCCTATTAGAAACACTATTTGCTAACAAGAAGTGATGTTAACCCTAGTGCCCCTTGATACCTCAACTAGCAGGGGTGGTGCTAGTCTCGTGTAAGGACCAACACACGGGATATGATATATGATGGAGAGTGGGATGCCTCCTATCTTGGTGAGATGCCAGTTATATGATATGTGATTTGCCTTCCCTTGCTTTGTGCTTGGGAAATTTCCCATATTAGAGTCCCTTCGTGTGTCCTCTTAAATGGTGGTAGGACAAACCTTAGCTAAGATGCTAAGTATAGGAAAATCCTACATCAACAAAGTACGGAAGGGATTGAACTCTGATATGGTGTTCTGATATGGGATCCTCCTAATATTTTGATAATAAATGTTTTTAATGCATATCAATGTTTATTTAATGATCATATTGTATCATATATGGTTACAGATATATGAATGTGATTTGAACTGAGAATATTTAAAATACAGGTCCCATATGGATGTACTTCCAAACTGTATTTTCTATGTGACAAATTTTAAAATATGAATACATCCATATGTTGACGTAAGAGGTCATAGGTGGTATTATCTGCTCACTGAGTTGTCAAACTCACTACACAATATTTATATATTTTTTAGATAAGGATATAGAGTTTGGTCATTCCCTTTCAAATAGTTAACCAGTTAGACGACATGATCTCTGGGTGAGCCTACATTATTTTCAAGGCTTATAGATTTTGATTTATATTGTACTTGTATTCTAGAGTATGCTCTGAACGCCACAGGCAGGATCCCTGCTTCTGCTGTTACTCTAATGTTTATAGATTTGGTTTATATATTGTGTATACATGAGAATACCTATCTGTAAAAGAGTGTATTATACATGTTATAGAAAATATATGTTCGTAAAGTATATGTTTCACGTGCTCTAAAATTAGGGGCGTGACAAGTTGGTATTAGAGAATTAGGTTCCCTGTGGCTATCAGAGCAAATGATTATTTAGTAGGACCTTTAGTATGGATATGAGCCGGACATATTTATATTTTAGGTGCTGCTGTGGGATTCTATAGGATTTCAATTTCCTTTCTATTCAAAGTTACTAAATTTCCTAGTATAAGATTGATTGGATTTTGTGGCACCTTAAAAAGGTATCTATGGGTCAATTTTTGCTTGAAAGTGGTAGGGATAGACATGACAGAGAATTTAAAGAATTGAAACAGATGCCTAATATAACCGTTTTTGAATGTGACATCCGTTTTACCTGGTTGTCTAGATATGGTAGACTTTGATATGATACTGAGAATGAATTGGTTGGTATCATGTCATTCCATTTTGGAATGTCACTTTAAGGCGATTAAATTTAATATTCCTTGAGAATTTTCTTTCTTGATAAAAGGAGACTATAGTGAGATATCTAATAATCTAATATCTGCTTTAGCAGCCCATAAGTTATTACAAAATGGTGCCAAGAATATTTGGCAGTGGTCAAAGATATAGATATGAAATACATTAATGTAGATCAAGTTCTAGTGGTTAGAGAATTTTCTGATGTGTTCCCTAAAGAATTTCCCAGATTACCCCGAAATGATAAATAAAATTTGGTATAGATTTATTTCTTAGAACCTAACCAGTGTCTATATTCTCATATAGAATGGCACCCACTAAACTTAAGGAACTGGAAAATAAATAGTTACAAGATGTGTTAGACAAGGGATTTAAATACCCTAATACTTTTTCTTGGAGTGCTTCAGTTCTATCTATGAAAAGAAAAAAATGGATCGCTGCGATTATACATAGATTATAGACAGTTGAATAAGATGACAGTGTGGAATAAATACTCATTACCTTATATAGATAATCTATTTGACCAGCTACATGGTGCTAAACATTTTTCAAAAATTGAATTGATTTGAAATCTGGATATCATCAATTAAGGATAAGGGAAGAGGATATTCCTAAAAAATTGCTTTGAGGACTTGGTATGGACACTATAAGTTCTTAGTGATGACATTTGGATTGAAAAATTCCCCAGCTGCATTCATGGATTTAATGAATAGTAATTAAGTCATCCTTTGATCAATTTGTTATTATATATATTGATTATATACTAGAATATTTCAAGAGTTTAAAGGATCATAAGCAACATTTAAAGATAGTTTTACAAACTCTAAGCGAGTATAATTAGCAAGGATGGTGTCCAAATAGACCATAAGAAAGTAAAAGTGATACAACAATGGTTACGTTCTACTACAGTTAAAGATGAAGATCCAAGTCCAATTTGCGTTTTCTACAGTTATCTATTGTCTATTCTATTTGAGCAGTAATTGGATCAGGTACATGAACATATGCTTGTAAAGCATCAATCAACTCCTCAGCATTTGAAACTGAGATGAGAATTCATCGTGTTGAGTGTGAGATAAATCTTTGTTCCACGGCTTGATCAAGAAAAGACAATAAGCCATCAAAGAAATGGTTAACATTTAACAAACTTATCGGTTTGTGATACATATTTAGTTGTGCCAAAGAGACTATTTGGAAAATCTCTTCTAAAGTACCAAAACCACCTAATAAGGCAATAAAGGCATCAGCATTGCTTATCATTCTAGCAATGCGCTTATGCATGGAAGCTACCTTAAATTCTTCCCCAATTGTCTTCCCTATGATATTGGATGTAGCTAGAGTTGTAGGAATAATACCTAGAACTTGACATCCTCCTGTATGTGCATTTGTAGACTCGCACCCCATTAACCCACGATTACCTTTACCATAGACTAAATAAATTTTTCTTCTGGCCAGCACCATACCTAAGTTTTGTGTAGCTTTCACATACTATCCATCTTTTCCAGGACTGGAACCACAAAAGACACAAATATTTCAAAACTGACAGAATGCGATTCCTTCCATAGCTACACACACCCTAACTTTAAGTATGAAGGTAAAGATACTAACGTGAGCATTTATAGAACTCAGAGAATGGCATACTAATAATAGCTATGCGAATAAATCGAGCATTATTAGAACAGCTATCTGAGTAATTGGGGATATCAGCTAAATTGAAGGTGAAAATTTTCAAAAATGACAACAAGCATGTATATGTATAGTAGTTGTGATCGTGGTTCATATTAAGCACATAAAGAGAATAAGGTTAAGATATCACCAGAAATTTGTCTTTTCCTTGTTGTCCTTGATGAAACATTGATGTCTTGATTCTTGTAGGAAATTTTTAGGTGATAGGCATAATTGTAAAAAAAAGAGTGAAAAATGCAAACAAGTTAATTGTTGAAGAGAGACAATCAAATGGTTTATATTGTTTTCCCAATGTTCTTGCCAGTCGACTATCGATATTATTAAGTCGACTAGCTATTTTGAGAATTTTTAATTTGAACTGGTTTATTTTACAGTTGATTGATTACATCTATTTTGAAACAATCAAGTGCATCCTACCAGTTCACTATGTGTTATTTATTCTTCATAAACTTTTGTAAGCTCAGAAATGTTTCTTTTCCATGTGCTATTTTTTCACCGAATACCAACAGCTTTAAAGTAGTTTTTGACACATATATTCAAAACATTTGGCCACCGATTTTTGCCGAAATAACAGCTAGATTTTGTTTACAGATTTTCAAGAATTATGGCCACTGAGTTTAATTTTCTTTCAATGCTTTGTCCAAATTTTTGACTTTCTATTTTGGAATTGTTCTCTATTATTCTTTTCATCTGTTCTACTACATTATCCCTTATTAATGTTTGGCATTAAACGCAAAGTTCTTTTCCCTCATTACAAGAAAAGTTAATTTATTTTCTTTGAAACTCAGTTATTATGGTGTTCAAGTGGTTAGTAGGTTAAAGTAATAGATATTTTGAAAGGAATAAACAGATGATAGTCTTATGGTGCTTTGACAAATGTAATCAAGAGAATTAGTGGTGTTGAAGTTCTTGAAGAATAAAATATAGGAAGTAGGAATTAAATTAATCTTTGAACTCTTAATTTAGAAATATGGAGATTATTTTGAGAATCATCTCTTAAAATAATGTAAGTGATTAAGATATTTGTGTTAAGGATTTATACCATGCTAAATTGAGTCTATTCTTTAGGATGTGAATTATGTTGAGAAAGGAGATTTTAAAAGAAGCCATAGATTTTGAATATTGATGGGATATACTAAGATTTCAAAGAATTGTACTAGTATAATGATAAAAAAAAAAGATACAAGTGAGATATTTTTTGTTGTTTGGTGAGTCAACAAGTAAGAATTGAATATATTGTTTTAGGAGAGCTATTTAGGAAGCCTTAGGATCTTAGTTAGATGATAGCATAGCTGATAATAAATCTAAATGATGTGTTTATATATTGGAAGTTATACTTCAAGTATCGTTATATAATTTTAGTGAAAGTTGGGAGAAAGGATTTATACTTAGTTTAATTTGCCTATATCAATAGTTATTAGGCCAATATAAAAATGACATTATTTAAGGTTTTATATGAAATATCGTAGGTCTCCTAATAGGTGAGTGAGTTAAGTTAAGTTTTTGGAATCTAATTTGGAATATTATGCAATAGATAGAATATGACTAACCTAAATTGATGATGTTAATTTAGAAAGTATGCTTCAAGCATATGTCTTCGAGTTTAGAAGGAAATCCCTTAGCTGAATTTGCCTATAATAAAGTGTTATTGGATGATTTAAAGCTTTATGTAAGAGGTGTTACAAACTTTCTGTTAGATGACTCAGTGGAATCAGACTTATAGTAAGAAACTCAATGCAGGCCAAAAGTCTATAAGGACCATGAATGTTGAGCACTAAAAATTATCAGTTGGTGATCAAATTTTCTTAAAGGACTCACCCATGAAAGAGGTAATGAGGTTTGAAAAGAAGGAAAAAGTTAAGATTTAGTATAGAGACTCTTTTGAAATCTAGGACAAAGTATGCATAGTATATATCACCTAGCTTTACTATCAGGATTAAGTGATGTTGGTACAATCTTTCTTACATCAATGCTATGGAAGTACCTATCAGATTCTTCTCATGCTATCTAATTCCAAGAAATTCAGTTGGACAAGAATTTGGCTTAATTATGAGTAAAAATCGATGTCTATTGTTGATCAACAAGTTAAAAAGTTATGGTTGAAAGAAATCCCTATAGTTAAGGTTATATGACAAAATCACACAAGTAAATAGATTTCCTAGAAAGTAAATATGATATAAAAAAAAGATATCCCTAATTATTTGAGTAATAAGATTGATAACTCCGAATTATGCCTTAACTTCATTCCCTACATGTGGTAAGATAGATTGAAATACGAAGACCGAATTTCTTAAGAGTGGAAGAACGTAATATCCTAGAATTTTTAAATAATAATGTTTTACGATAAAACAATATATTTTTATTTTAAATGATTATTTTTTGCTAAATGCAAATATATTTTGAATAAAAATGATTTTTTTTGTTTAAAATAATTATATCGGCCTCTAATAAATTTTTGTTTTATTTTTAGAAATATTCTTTCTTTTATTATCTATAAAGATATTTATTTTTTGATTTGTTTTATTAAAATTTAATCAAGAAAGGTCATGATTTAAGAGTTCAACTAAAGTTTTATAAGAATGTAAATTTTTAGAAATTTTTGGGATATTTTTGGATGAAAAATAGTATTTATATGTATATAATAATAAATAATAAATTTTAAATATTTAATTATTAAATAATAATAAGTAAAAAAAAGAAAGAAAAAGTGGGACGGGGAGATGGAAGCTTGAAGATGAATGCAAAATCCTGATTCCGTAATAGTATAAATAGTAACCTCCATTTTTTGTTATAAATCTGGAGTGCTTATTGGCTTTCGATCTCAAAACTAAGGGTACCACTAAATTTAGGACGAAGAATACTATAATTTTGATTGAACAATTTTTCAAAGCAGCTGCAAAATCACTGCAGATCAGAAATAGAAAATTTTAGAAAAAGGTAAACTCTGAAACTCTTATTTAGAGACCTCAAATTGAAAATATGACACCGTAGATGGATTCAGGAGTTAAATAAACCTTAGGAAATGAAATTTTTCGTCCATCTGACAACTTTTTGTGCGTCGTGAATAGTGATTTTCCGATGATGAATAGTATTTTCTGATTGTTAATAGTATCCAACAGTTGACTAGTGTTGACTAAGTTTTTGAAGGCCAATCTTTGCGATTGTTGAGTCATTTCCTAGGTTTTTTGACCCTCCAGACACGTTTTTGAGGTCTATTTAGTCAAATGTGGATTGAAAAAGTGTATTTTAGGACTGTCCAACCAAGAGCCTTACCTTGTGAGTAGATGATTCTTTTCATGACTTGCCCTATATTCTTCTTTATCTTTAAATGTGTAATTAATTATGTTTATAAGTTATTTACACTTTTATATGTTTCTTAAATGAATTAAATTATTTGAATTTTTACATTCTGGAATATAGTTCAAGAAGAGTATAGTTTTGAAAATAGATTTTTGAACTCATGATATATCTGATACTACATGTATTTCTCATTAAATGTTAAAGTGAATATTTATGTATGTGGCATTGATTTATAAAGCTATATAATTGCCTCGAGAAAGGGTATGTACATGTGATAAACCCTGATTGGAAAATTTATGACAGATGAGCTGTATTTAGACTGAAATTCTGTATTAAATTGAAAGGTCTGTTTTGAATGACATGGAATATGTGCATATGATAATTTTGTGGAGGAATCTTATGAGAAATACTTTTTGCTAACAGTAGGCGATGTTAGCCCTAGCGCACACCTTGATACCTCAACTAGCAGGGTTAGTGCTAACCTCATGTGAGGGTGTTAGAGGTGTGTTTTACTAAATACCACAAGTGCACGGCGTAGCTGTAGCTAGTCCGACAAGTACGGGTCGTGTCCCACAGAGAACAATGCCAATTACCAGAATCTCACAAAAAGTGCTATCTAAATCGATATAAGTCGATGGGCAAATATCGCAATTAAACAAGTTAAAGTAACTAATTAAGCTAAGCCTAGGGTGAGGGTTCACCACGCTTGTGATACTCAACAACAGATATTTACCCCTAATTGCAAATGCCTAAATTATTGGGGATGGTTTAGCCTAAGTTAATTAGCAATCTCTCTCAAGCATTACCAATTGTACCTAAGTTAATCGAATTACCTACTTTCGTGGTTCTTAGCTTAACCTAGGTCCATTAAGCTTCATGCCAACCATAGAATGCAACTAATCGATTTTCTTGTTCCCATTAATTTATTCAAACCTAGAGTATCTTAAACTACTTTCGTGATTAAGACAACCCTAATTAACTGTTGGATTCCGGTTTTAATCTTCACCTTTTAGTTCATTGATTAAAAACCTATTATGTGATAGATTGGTGATCAGGCATTCTATCAACTAATACATGCATACAATAGTCAATCCAAATCAATCTAATCCCAATTACAATTAGGGTTTCATAAATCAAGTCATAGGCATATCATTGTATCATAATTGGGGTTTACCAAAACCCTAGATAGAAACTACTCACACATCATAGAATCAAAAATCAAATCCATAATCATTAAATTAACCATGATAGTTTGATACAATCTCAAGAGAATGAATGGAAGTAGAAGAAAAGATAAAGAACTGAAGTAGAAAGATATAACTTGGTATGGAGCAAAGTTCAAACGAATTACAACCTTCCATGCAGTAAAATCTACTCTAGAACATCAAAATCATCAATGATATATGTAAAAACCTAGTCTAAATGTGTTTCCTAAGCCTAGAAAGTGATTCCCAAGTGTCTCCTCTGGTCTCCCTGGTCTCAGCTGCGTATCCCCCACCTTATACCTCAATTTCGGCGGCCAAAACCCTAAAAAACACGGAGCTCACAGACCCGCAGCACGGCCGTGTCCCAGGACATGGCCTGGCCGTGCTTCGGGTAGGTTTCTGGGAGAATCTGCAGCTTCTTGCACAGAGCACGGCCTGGCCGTGCTTCATGTTGCCATGCTTAGAATTTGCTAATTTTTGGTGGGCTTGCTGCTTGCTTCCTCCTCAACATGGTTCCATATCCATTTGTCACTTCTCATGAGTGTTTGCCCTGCTTCTTGACCTCTTTTGCTCACCTACAAGCATAAAAACAACCAAAGCAGTATCCAAAGCAAAGCATAACCAAAAACAGGGAAATAACCACAAGTTTACTATGAATTAGTGGATAAAATATAGCCTTTAAGTACTCAAAATGCCCCTTTATCAACTCCCCCATGCTTAAACCTTTGCTTGTCCTCAAACAAATAACATATCATATCAGGAAGGGGGAAAGATGCAATCAGATTCTAGAAGATAGAAAAATGCAATATGGATAATTTGTCACTCAATCTGTGTGCACACAATAGATATATGAATAGACATTTACAAGATAGTCTCTGTTCTTCTAAAACTAAACCAAAATTCTCCTATTATATATCTGCTTCTATTGGTACCATTGAATGTATGCATCTAATTGATTTTCCGTCACTCAAGTAGGCTACCTCATCCTTTAGATCTCCCTATGTTGCCTTACCCTTATTTCTATTTTATCACTCTTTTTCTCATTCAAACTCTTTTACTTTCCATCATTTTCTTTTTCTTTGTCATTTATTTAATTAAATTTTTTTAGAAATATGCGGTGAGTGCATTTTATGCTCCATCTCACTAGGGTAAAGGCATCTAGGTACTCATACTAAGGCCTTTTTGGTGCCTTGAAGGGGTACTCAAAGTGAAAACTTTTTGGGGTGCACATTCTCTCATTTTTCACCTCTCCCTACCTTCACACTCTCATAGTGTTAAAACCAAAAATAGCATAAAATTAACAGCACAATAGAGAGATATTTTTCAAAACATTAGAGGTTTAATCCTAGAAGAGAGAGACTAAAGTTTAAACTACCTATTTCATACCCTATTGTGCATCACATGTTCAAGAGTTAAAATCAACCTATATTATGCCAATCTATCTCTAAAATAGCAAACTTTATGATTATACAATGAAACAGGACATAAAATATGCAACTAGTAAAAACCACAATCCTAAAGTCACTCCCCCATGCTTAAACTTGACATTGTCCTCAATGTCAATATCAATGAAAGTACAGGCAAAGGGGGAAGTAACTTACTTGCTTACATGGCCCACTTATGCTTTTGTCTGGAGGACCCTTCTTCTCTTTCTCTCTTTTTTTTAGTTACTTGGGGCACGGCCGTGTCTTAGGACACGACCTGCCCGTGCTTCTCACGGGTTTCTCCAAATTTTGTAGTTTTTGGCCCGTGCTTACAGCACGGGCGTGGTGGAGGACACGGCCTAGCCGTGTTGCTGGCTGGAAGCTACAGATCTTCGAATTTTGCTCAGCTTTTGACTCTCCTTGATTTTCCTCGAGTTTTAGCCTTTTATATCGTCTCGGGCACATGGGAATAGATCTAAAATACATGAGGAAACACTCATTAAACCTATAACCAAAGAAATCAACTAAAATTAAAGATGAAAACTAAACTAAAAACTAGAAAACAAAACCAAAGGAAACTTTAAAAATTAAAATGTGGGTTGCCTCCCACAAGGCACTTATTTAAAGTCATTAGCTTGACTCTTTGGCATGCTTTCCACTCATGGAGTCTTGAAGAGAGTTTGAATAGCTCTCTTTGCTATCCATTGCCTCTTAGTGTGATGTATGAGGCTTTTTATAATAGCCTTCAAAGATGTTCTTGGCTCATTCTTTTCTTCATTTGCTCCATTCAAGCTTTGAGGAGGCAGTTTGGGTTCAAGCTTTGTATCGTTTATTTCCTCCTCAATTTCTTGCTTTTCTTCCCCCTGTTTGACATAAACACAAGAGCTTTCCACAGAGTATAACTCAAGTGGGTCAGAAGGAGAAAAAATCATGGCTTTATCATTCACATTAGGTTCAGTCAAGCCAATCATATTGCAAGATTCACCTAGAGATGAAGGGTGTAAAGCATCATTCAAATTAAATTCTACTTTTTCATCCCCTACATTCAAAGAAAGCTTTCCATCTCTCACATTTATATTGGCACCAGCCGTAGCTAGGAAAGGCCTTCCAAGAATGATGGGGATTTTATCATCTTCCTACATCTCTAAAATAATGAAATCAACCGGTATATAAAATTTTCCTACCTTTAGAGGAACATCCTCTAATATACCTACTAGATGCTTGATGGATCGGTCAGCCAAGTGAAGAGAAAGGGTGGTAGGCTTTAACTCACCCATCTGAAGCTTTTAGCAAACTGAAAGAGGCATGAGGCTGACACTTGCTCCAAGGTCACATAGGGCTCGATCAATCTTCATATCTCCTATGGAGCAAGGAATGGAGAAGCTTCCGAGATCCTTAAGCTTTTGAGGAAGCTTATTCTGGATTAATGCACTTGATCCCTCTGTCAGTGCCACCACAGCATGCTCATCAATCTTCCTCTTGTTTGAGAGGATCTCTTTCAGGAACTTTGCATAGGATGGCATTTGAGAGATGGCTTCTAAAAATGGGATATTGATATTCAGCTTCTTCAACACATCCAGAAATCTCCCAAACTACTTCTCTTGCTTAGCCTTAACCAATCTTTGAGGAAAATGGATTGGTGGCTTGTATGGTTCAGGAGTCACATATTTTGGCTTTTTCTTTCCTTTCCTCTTCTTCTTGATCCTCTTCTCTTTTCTTCTCAGATGCAGCCTGAGGTTCATTTTTCTTTACCTCCCCACTTCTCTCATATTCAGCCAACTGCTTACCACTTCTCAAAGTAATGGCATTACAATGCTCTCTGGGGTTCTCAGTCTGGCCTGAAAGTCTGCCAAAGTTCCTATTAGATAGACTTGCTTGCTGTGCTATTTGAGTTTTCAGCATCTGGCTATGAGTAGCAAGTGAATCTACCTTGGAGGCTAAATCTTTAATAGCCTCATTCATAGAATAATTCTGGGCTCTAAATTCATCATTCTGCTTACTCTGTGTAGTGATGAAATTTTCCATTAGAGCCTCCAAATTTGACTTTGGCTGAGGAGCTGGGTTGAATGGCCTCTGATTTTGGAACCCAGGAGGTTGTCTAAAGTTATTTTGAGGTTGCTAATTTTCATTCGGCTTATATGAGAGATTTGGGTGGTTTCTCCAACCTGGCTTGTAGGTGTTGCTGTAGGAATTGCTTTTTTTATTATCGTTCACAAAGTTCACTTGTTCACAATCCTGAGGTGCAGAATTTCCAAGTTGCCAATTACTGGCTATATGGCCAACACACCCATAGATCTCACATGTAGAAGATGAAGAAGAACCAATAGCATTGATGCTTAATTTATCTAACTTTTGAAACAATGCATCAACCTTAGAAGTAAGATGATTAAACGCATCTACTTCATATATACCTGCTGGTTTCCTCGGCTGCCTTTCACTAGACCAAGAGTAGTGATTTTGAGCCATATCTTCAATTAGCTCATATACTTCATCTACAGTTTTATTCATAATCGCTCCTCCAGCTGTAGCATCCACAGACATGCGGGTGCTGTAAATCAGCCCATTGTAGAAGGTATGGACTATAAGCTACTTCTCCAACCCATGGTGTGGGCATATTCTGAGGAGCTCTTTAAATCTTTCCCATGCCTCATATAAGGATTCTCCATCCCTCTGAGCAAATGTAGTAATCTGGTTCCTCAAATGGGCTGTCTTACTTGGAGGAAAGTACTTGGCCAGGAAAGCTTGAGAAAGCTACTGCCAAGTGGTAATAGACCCCGATGGGAGAGAGTGCAACCACGCACAGGCCTTATCCCTCAATGAGAAAGGGAATAATCTCAACCTGATAGCATCTGAGGAGACACCATTCAGTTTCAAGGTGTCGCAGTACTCCAAAAACATAGAGAGATAGAGATTAGGGTCTTCAGTAGGCGACCCTGCAAACTGGTTCTGCTAAACCATCTGCAAGAGAGATGGCTCAAGCTCGAAGTTATTAGCTTCTACCACTGGCCTGACTATGCTGGGGTTCAGACCATGTGTGTCTGGGGCTGTGAAGTCCTTCAGTGACCGATTATCTCTTTCCCCTATAGTAACTGCAGAACTCTCCTGCTGCTTACCTTTTCTTATCCTTCGTAGGGTGCGTTCCATTTTCGGGTCAAACTCAGCAATAAACCCATGATTTCTTTGCCTACAAGAGAAAAACACCTATGAAGGAAGAAAAGAAGCAAAATCTACAAATGAAAATTGTGCAAAAAAATAAAGAAGCAAAATAAACTGAAATTGATCTAGTCTAGCTATTTTGTAAAATATCTAATATTGGCTTTGTTCCCCGGCAACGGCGCCAACAACTTGTTAGAGGTGTGTTTTACTAAATACCGTAAGTGCACGACGTAGCTGTAGCTAGTCCGGCAAGTACGGGTCGTGTCCCACAGAGAACAATGCCAATTACCAGAATCTCACAAAAAGTGCTATATAAATCGATATAAGTCGATGGGCAAATATCGCAATTAAACAAGTTAAAGTAACTAATTAAGCTAAGCTTAGGGTTAGGGTTCACCACGCTTGTGATACTCAACAACAGATATTTACCCCTAATTGCAAATGTCTACATTATTGGGGATGGTTTAACCTAAGTTAATTATCAATCTCTTTCAAGCATTACCAATTGTACCTAAGTTAATCGATTTACCTACTTTCGTGGTTCTTAGCTTAACCTAGGTCCATTAAACTTCATGCCAACCATAGAATGCAACTAATCGGTTTTCTCGTTCCCATTAATTTATTCAAACCTAGAGTATCTTAAACTACTTTCATGATTAAGACAACCCTAATTAACTATTGGATTCCGGTTTTAATCTTCACCTTTCAGTTCATCGATTAAAAACCTATTATGTGATAGATTGGTGATCAGGCATTCTATCAACTAATACATGCATCCAATAGTCAATCCAAATCAATCTAATCCCAATTACAATTAGGGTTTCATAAATCAAGTCATAGGCATAGTATCATTTTATCACAATTGGGGTTTACCAAAACCCTAGATAAAAACTACTCACACATCATAGAATCAGAAACCAAATCCATAATCATTAAATTAACCATGATAGTTTGATACAATCTCAAGAGAATGAATGGAGGTAGAAGAAAAGATAAAGAACGTAAGTAGAAAGATATAACCTAGTATAGAGCAAAGTTCAGACGAATTACAACCTTCAATGCAGTAAAATCTACTTTAGAACATCAAAATCATCAATGATATATGTAAAAACCTAGTCTAAATGTGTTTCCTAAGCCTAGAAAGTGATTCCCAAGTGTCTCCTCCGGTCTCCCTGGTCTCAGCTGCGCATCCCCCACCTTATACCTCAATTTCGGCGGCCAAAACCCTAAAAAACATGGATCTCGCAGACCCACAGCACGGCCGTGTCCTAGGACACGGCCTAGCCGTGCTTTGGGCGGGTTTCTGAGAGAATCTACTGCTTCTTGCACAGAGCACGGCCTGGCCGTGGTGCATGCCACCAAGCACGGCCTGGCCGTGCTTCATGCTGCCATGCTCAAAATTTGCTGATTTTTGGTGGGCTTGCTCCTTGCTTCCTCCTCAACATGGTTCCATATCCATTTGTCACTTCTCATGAGTGTTTGCCCTGCTTCTTGGCCTCTTTTGCTCACCTATAAGCATAAAAACAACCAAAGCAGTATCCAAAGCAAAGCATAGCCAAAAACAGGGAAATAACCACAAGTTTACTATGAATTAGGGGATAAAATATAGCCTTTAAGTACTCAAAATACCCTTTTATCAGAGGGTCAACACATGGTATATGATATGTGATGAAGAGTGGGATGCCTCTTATCTTGGTGAGATGTTAGTTATATGATATGTAATTTGCCTTCCCTTGCTTTGTGCTTGAAAAATTGCCCATAAAAGAGTCAATTCGCGTGTCCTCTTGAATAGAAGGGAAAATCTTAGCTAAGATGCTAAGTATAGTTAAATCTTACACCAACAAAGTACAGAAAGGATTGAACTCTGATATGAGATCCTCCTAATATTTACATAAGAAATGTTTTTAATGCATATCAATGTTTGAGTAATGATCATATTGTATCATATATGGTTACAGATATATGAATGTGATTTGAACTGAGAATATTTGAAATGCAGTTCCCATATGGATGTACTTTCGAACTGTATTTCCTGTGACAAATTTTAAAATATGAATACTTCCATATATTGACCTAAAAGGTCATGGGAGGTATTATTTGCTCACTGAGTTGTCAAACTCTCTACACGATATTTATATGTTTTTCATATAAGGATATAGAGTTTGGTCATTCTCCTTCAGATAGTTGACCAGCTAGACTACATTATCTTTAGGTGAGCCTACATTGTTTCCAAGGCTCATAGATTTTGATTTATATTGTACTTGTACTCTAGAGTATGCTCTGAATGCCATAGGCAAGATCCCTGCTTCTCCTGTTACTCTGATGTTTATAGATTTGGTTTATATATTGTGTATACATGGAAATACTTATCTATAAAAGAGTGTATTATACATGTTATAAAAAATATATGTTCGTAAAGTATGTGTTTCATGTAACAACCTCTTTTTTTATTATTATTTATTATACAATATAGAGTTCATATACAAGTCATTAATCAAAACGTACATACAACAAAATCAAACACATATATAACTACATCTTATTTATTCTGGTTGACCACCGGGATCTGAACCAACTCGACCACAAACATATTATTTGATTTTGGGATCTGCCCAACATAAAGTAACTCGATCCAACGTACACTAAAAGCTAAAGCCATAGAAAAATCTGCATAACTAATTTTCTGAACATGACATGTAAATATAGTGAGAATTAAATGCCAGTAAGTTCAACAATAAATCATCATCAATATAACTCATCACGTCATGTTCAGCTGTATAAACTACAGTAAATATCTTTGGTCACATGAATGCATTATACATATGCACATTAGAATCGTACAGTAATGACATGTATGACAGGATTAATTATTTTCAGAATATCATATGATAACTATCAATTTATTCTCATATCCAGTTACCCTGGTCAGGGTGAGTATTTTCTACTCTCCGGTACGGGCTTTTCTCGCTCCGTCCGACATGGCACACTTTCTCTTTCTTTTCTCATTAACATATTCATAACCATTGGTAGGGCATCCCCTACTGGTGCACCACACGGACTTGCCCTGTGACCGTGCTCATTTCTTTTCTTTTCACAATAATAGCTAAAAATCATTGGTAATCATGCCATGAATATAACCATTTCAAATATCACTTTATAAAATATTTTCATGTCAAAATTTCACACTTAAGATGGTAAGAAGTTCATGCAATGGCAATGGCAATGGCTATGGCATATACTAATTATTTATTATTTTCATTTATAAGATTCTTCTTTTTTAAATATTAATTTTATTTCATTATTTTCTTGATGCAGGTTTTCATCCTATCTAACCTTCTCTTACTAATCAACGCATAACTCCCTCAATTTAACTCCGATGTAGGAGATCTTGGTCTCAATTTAAAGACAACACAATTATCTAAAACTATTATGTTGAACTGTTGAATGAAATATTAAGAAATCATGGTGATATTACTCCCTCAAAGTACAGGTTATTTCTTCTCAAATAGGTTCTGACCTCTACCTACTAATCTATCCATATCTCCCTCAAAAGAATTCCAAATTAATTTATTCCAGTGGCTAAAAATCTGTGACACATATAGAAATAATTTTTATGTTTAATCATTTATTTTAATTCCCTACAGAGTGTTCCCAGAAATTAAAACACCGAAGCTATCCTAAAATATTCTTTCCTGATTAACTAATTTCTGACCACTACATACTAATCATACCATATCTACCTCATACGGACTCCAAATTGATTGATTCCAGTGGATAAAATTCCGTGACACAAATATCTATAATTATTATGTTAACCATTTATTTGAATTCCCTATAGGATGTTCCCAGCAATTAAAACACAGAAGCTATCCTAACATGTTCTTCGCTGATTAACCATTTTCTGAACACTGATTACTAATCAGACCATATCTACCTCATATGGACTCCAAATTGAGTGATTCCAGTGGCTAAAATTCCGTGACACATATATCTATAATTGTTATGTTAATAAGTTATTTTAATTTCCTACATAATGTTCCCAGAAAGTCAAAAACAGAAGCTTTCCTAACAGATTCTTCCCTAATTAACCATTTTCTGAACACTGATTACTAATCAGACCATATCTACCTCATATGGACTCCAAATTGAGTGATTGCAGTGGCTAAAATTCTGTGTCACATATATATATATATATAATTGTTATGTTAACAAGTTATTTTAATTCCCTACAGAATATTCTCAGAAATTCGAAACCAGAAGCTTTCCTAACAGATTCTTCCCTGATTAACCATTTTCTGACCACTGTATACAAATCAAACCATATCTACCTCATATGGACTCCAAATTGAGTGATTCCAGTGGCTAAAAATCTGTGAGACATATATTTATAATTGTTATGTTAACAAGTTATTTTAACTCCTTACCGATTCTACCCAGAATTTTAAAAATAGAAGCTTAAAGTTTTACCACCCATAGCCATACCTTTGCAGAACTATCTACACCTGCCTAAGTATTCAAACATACATCACATGCATGAATAATATGTAACATGATAAATCAACATCCATAACCAATCATCAAAGTTCTTAAGATCAAAATCCTATATAAATGTTACAAATTTCAAAACTTTTCTTCAAAAAGAAATATTGTTAAACCTACCTTGAGCATTTAGTCCTCTAGATTTCTCCTTCCTCTTTCTTCCTTTCTTCCTCTCCTTTCCTCACTCTACCTTGCTTCTATTGTTCCTCTCCCTCACTTGGACGAAATTTTAATGTTATAAGGGTGGGTTTTGATTATATAGACTATCAAATAATTTTTCTTTCATAATCATGGGTCTACCTTATCATAATTAGGATGCACTTGGTTGAATTTTTGGAAAACAAACAACTTATGTTCTTGTCTTCCTCTTCCTTAGTCAAGATATGCATAGGAAAAAGAGATTTGTATTTTGAAAATTATGATGATTTATTCTTAAGATAAGGGACAAGGTCCCTTTGATTTATGGATTCATTTTCTTTTTCTTTTGTCTTAATCAAGTATGATAGGTTTGCCTTTTTAGGTGGAAAATTTCCAACCCTTGAATCTTCCTTGCTTAGCTAAAATTATTTGTATAGGATAAAGATGTTTTGTCATAATGTTGTGTATTATTACCCACTTGCTAAAATTATGAGTGTAGGATATAGATGTTTTGTCCTAATGCCATGTATTATCATACCACTTGCTAAAATTATGAATGTAGGATATCACACCACTTGCTAAATTTTTGTCTTAATGCCATGTCACCTAATCTTGATTACACCATTATTCCATCACTTTATTTATTTATTTTTCTCTTGGGTTTGGGCTCATTCTTGCCCATTTTCTTTACTTCGGTTAAATTTCTACCTTTCATAATGGGCTTGCCACATTTTCATGATTTTTGGGCTACCGGTCCAATTTCTATATCCTAGTCCAAGTCTATGTTTTATTTCTTCTTTGGGCTATCCTATTGGCTTGCTAAAAATTCATGTGAAGTAAAAAAACTCTATATAAAGTGTCCATAGGTAAAAGCAGAATTTATGGGTGGAGATACTAAACTTAGTAACTTTAACTCTTAAATTAAGAAAAATTACCCTAATCCAATCTTCTTGAAATTTTAATACCTTTACTGACTTCACAAAAATTTATCTTTCTTACCCAAGAATTTCACCTTTCTTTAGTATATTTATTTTTAATATTTCCTCTTAAGTTTTCTCTCTTTACCTATTCCATTAATGTTAGAATATTTCTATGCATATACGTAAGGTAAAGAATTTATACGGATTATATTTCCTTTGATATCTAAAAATTGTCTAATAAATTTTATTTTCTTACAGGATGTTACATTTCACATTCTCTAAAATTAGGGGCGTGATAAGTTGGTATCCACTCAGCTTTAATCCTATGGTTTACATTTCTCTTTACATTAATAATCCATAAATTTTTGTATGTTAATTGAATGATTTCTATTTGTAAAATAAAAGGCTATGATAAATATCCTATTATATACAATTGGAATTTACTTGGTGATTTATAATAAGAACTTTATTATTTTTTAAAAGATGTAAGAGAAAGGAAATGTATATTAGCTTTGTTTCTTGTTGATGGCTATGACTATGACTGGATGGGCTTAATAACAAGCTATTAGAAATGGTTTGATAATCTGGAGATTTATAAAATAGAGGTTTTTTGTTTCCCAAGTTTCTAGGAGATGAGACAGTGGCAAGACTCTATGAGCTTGGAAAGGTATCAATGCTAAAATCACCCTTGACCCTTTTCTTATGATTTTCCTTTGCATATTACAACTATTCATACTTGGACAGATGTATCTTGTGTTGAAAGGTTCTATATCTTTGCCTATAATTCTTCAGCATAGTTATCAAATCGTAATTCAAATCATGAATCAAATAGCATATTTTTGAATCGTAAATCGTGAATTGTAAAATTCAAAAATACATTAAAATTTAATTTTAAATATATAATATAAAACATATATATATATATATATATATATATATTAATATAAATAAAATACTTAAAATAATATATTAACTCTAATAATTTAAAAGATTAATTAACTATTAAGTCTTAAAAATGTAATAATAGGATCTAAGAATATAAGTTTGTCTATGCTTCAACTTTGAAGACTTAACTAGTTTTCTATTGTGACATTACTTGGGGTGTTTGTGTTTTGGAAGCATTCCCATTCCCCTTGGATACAACCAGCATTTCTATTTTTACTAAAGATTTATAATAAATTTGACTATTTGAGAGTATTAATAAGATGGAATGAGACAGAACCATACAACATAGTGTTCTGTCTCATTCTATCTCATTATTGTTATAAAAATGTAGAAAAGTGACTTAATAAAACAAACTCTAATATGAAGAAAACAATCAACCATGAGAAAGTGAAGATGACATAGCTTTGCTCATGCAACATTAGGTGAAGCTAACTAAAACAGAACACTGCGACATTATCAACATGCAATGAAGACAACACAGCCATGGACAACTGTGATGTGATTAACAAGCAAAGAGGCAGAGAAGACAATTCATCCATGAACAAGTTCCAGAATCACCAAAATTGTACGATTCACAATTTTCGGCATGAATCGCACGATTTCGAATCGTGCGTATCGAATTGAATCGTGCGATTTGAATTGTGAATTGCAGGATTTCGACTACTATGTTCTTTAGTAATTAGTCACCTGCATTGGTTACTATAAACTTCAATGTCTGCCAGTAGTGAAGTATGACATTTTCAGCAATCTATAGTTTTCTGTAATTTAAAAAATAAGTTCACCCTTATCAAAGCTAGTGTTATAATGTGAACTTCTATGACTTTTAGATTTTAACTAGCAACTTTTTATGTTCCTTCAAATTATCCATATTTAAAGGAAATTCCCATCTAGTGGTGGATGTACCGTACAACTATCCTTCAATCTTAAAAGTTAATGTTGCTGTTGAATGAACATACTTAGATGCCAGTAGTGAAGTATCACATGAGTTTTTAGTAAGTCAAATGGATAACTCAAGTAAGAGATATAACATAGACTTAGACTAGGATATAGAGGTTGAACCAATAGCCTAAAAATCATGAAAGTGTGGCCAAACCCTTCATGAAAGGTAGAAATTTTAGCCAAAGTAAAGGAAATGGGCAAGAATAAGCCCAAATCTAAGAGGAAAAAATAAGAATCATGTCAACACCTACTACTAACTAGCATCTTCTTTCATACATCCACATCATAGCATATTCCACTTAAAAGAATTTAGTATTATACATTTTTTTCTTATCTATAAAATTCTAGCAATGTTTACCTAACCCATAAATTAACCTATTCACTTATATTATTTGTTATCTTTCTTGGATGAGCATACAAGTGCTTCAAGCTATTCCAAGCATTTTCAAATTACATTTCCTTATAGGCAACTAACTAGGCATGATATGTATTACTTACAACAAAAAGGCTCTCATGCCGTAAAAGAAAATGGTACAGTCCATAATTTATTTTACATGGCATTATAAGCTGTCTAAAAGGGACTTGGCACTCAACTAAGCCATCCCACAAATATTACACAACCAAAGAAAATACAATCCATATCCATAATCAGATGAGTCAACCTTGAGACCCCTGTTGCTCACTTCTTACTAGAGTACCTGGAATGTGATTATGTGGACATAAAAAGATGAGATGACAATCTAAATAGCTAACAAATTTTTCAAAAAAATAGTATACATTCAATTCATTAAAACATCTCAATTTATTTAACTGAAACATAAGCATTGATCATACATACATACATCATCTTGGTCACACTAGGGACCCATAACATTTTGGTCTACTTACCCAATGCAATCCCATACCTACAAAAGGGTTATGCATCTCCTATTATTGGCCAATACGTGGGGGAAATAGGGCTTACTTGGCACACTTTGGTCAACCCTTGATTCCTGAGAATGCATACATAACATATCTTTAGACCATCATTCTTCATAGCATAAAAGTCAAGCAATCAATGAAATTGATAAATTCAAGTTCATAAACATAAAGAGTGCTTTAAGGAAAAGCTAACTACATCAATCCATACACAATCACTTCCTTTCCAAAGCTGCCAATGTTACTACCAACAACTCAAACTAAAACAAATAAGAGCTTTTGGTTAATGCATGCATATTAGCACCTAAAATCATAAGTCTCTAGTTTAAGAGCTTCTGCTCCCCAAAACAAAACTATGTTTCTGTTGCGATTTGGGGTTGTTATTAAATATGACAAAAGTCCTCTAAAAATTCTAAAATTTTCCATGGAGGTTCCTCGACATGCCTATTTTATTTTGTGGTTCTCTCAGCCCTTAACCCTTCCATTTACCCTAAGAACTACCTCCATAATCCAAAACTGTGCATATTGGTTTCAGTTCTATTTCTATTCTGTTTTCCATTGCTTTGGATGGGTAAAAATTCTTCACAATTCATGATATTTGATATGGAGCATCCTATATATGTTATATAATCACCATAAAAATTTCAAGTAAAAAATAATTCATTTGACTACTCAAATAACACACTTTTTATGGTTGTCCCCAGTTCTTTTCTGTTCTGACTCACTTTGTATCCCACTGAATTTTCATATTTTATTATATGCCTTAACCAGCCCAAAATTCAAAAAATATTACAAAATTTAAAGGCCATTTACCCAATCAAATAGTCCAAGAAAACAGGGCCTAAACATTTTTGGTTCAGAATGTGTGGTGCTTCAGCATGTTTGTTACTTAGATGGCAAAGATTGTTCCCTACCACTAAAGTTCCATGTTTTCAACTTTAACATCTTGCATCTCATGCTCAAGAATCAACCATGCAGAACCCAAAATGAGCTTTACTCACTACAAACCAACTTTTCTCAAGAGGGGAAATTCAACTTGTGCAAAAATGATCCTATGGTTCTCAAATTTCAGCTTGCTTCTCCTCTTGGCTCCCTTGCAACTTAGCTACTTTTTTTCTGGTTTCTCTCCCCCTTTGGCTCTAAGTTTTCTGGTTGCCTTCTCTCCCTCTTGGGTGCTGATTGCATGAGGAATGGGGTTTGAATTTGCAGCCCAAAATATTACCTAGACAACATGATTCTTGGCTGTTGGTTTCCACCACTCAAGAGGAAAAGGAGGTTGTGTTTTGTAAGGATTTCCTTGTGGTTCTTGCAGGGAGGGCATGATAATGTAGAGGCATAAAGTGGGGCAGTAGCCTTTGCATTATTTTTTCTAATTGTGGGCAAAAACTTGGTTGAAGTAGGTGGCATTTTTCTTGGCTGATTTTGGCTAAATTTTTTGTGGCTATGTGGCATGCTTTGGTAGGTGCAAGGTGGCTGAAATTTTATGGGCAATGTGGCATGCTATGTGGCTACAACTTTGTAGGAAATGTGGCATGCTTTGGTAGGTGCAAGCTGGCTGCAAGGTAGTTACAATTTTGTAGTCAATGTGGCATGCTATGTTGCTGTAACTTTGTGGGCATTGTGGCATGCTTTGGTAGGTGCAAGGTGCCTGCAATTTTGTGGGCAATGTGGCATGCATGTGGCTGAAACTTTGTGGGCAATGTTGCATGCTTTGGTAGGTGCAAGGTGGCTACAAGGTAGCTACAATTCTATGGGCAATGTGGCATACTGTGTGGTTGAAATTTTGTAGTGCTACTTGGCAGCTCCTTAGTTGTTTTATAATGCCTTAATTTACTACAAATCCTATATTAGTAATGTCTTTAAAATGTATTTGTATCTTTTCCCCATCCATTATGATCCTAATAATTTTATTTATATGATTCATGATTAACTTTATGTCACCTATTTTATAAATGCCTTATTGTTACATAACTAAGCATTTTAATTCTTTGTCATATGTATTTTATACTTATTCTTAGATTTATCTAACTTTATTAAAGACTTAGGATGTTACAAATCATGTGATGAAATAGTAGTGTAATAATAATCAATATTAGGTCACATGGCATTAGGACAAAACATCTATATCCTACACTTATAATTTTAGCAAGCCATGTGATGATATAGTATGTAATAATACATGGCATTAGGACAAAACATCCATATCCTACATAAATAATTTCAGTCAAGCAAAAGAGACTCGAGAGCTGGAAATTTACCACCTAGAAAGATAAACCTATCGTACTTAAGTGAGACAAAAGAAAAAAACATGAATTGCTAAATCAAAGTGACCTTGCCCCTTGTCTTGAGAACATTTTATCATAATTTTCAAATAACAAATCCTCTTTTGCTATGCATATCATGACTAAGGAAGAGAAACACAAGAACATGATTTTTCTTCCCCCAAAAGGCAACCAAGTGCAACCTAATTGTGATAAGGTAGATTTATGATTATGAGAGGTGAACCACTTGATAATTTATTTAAGTAAAAATCACCCTTATAAGATTACAATTTGGTCTAAGTGAGGGAGAGGGAAACCGGAAGCATGGTAGAGTGAAGAAAGGAGAGAAAGAGAGGAGAAGAGATGAAGAAAGAAGAAGGAAAAGTCTAGAGGACTAAGTACTCAAGGTAAATTAGCTTAATCTCCACTTGAATCCATCTTTTCTCTTCATCCTTAGGGTTCAAAACTCCCCCTCCCTCTCTTATTCAAGCTGCTGAAAAAGACAAGGGAAGAGAGGAATCTTGCCATTTCCTTCAAGAGGAAACAAGAAAAAGAATTTACTAAGTGAGTTAGGGAGATCTTTAGGTAGGTTTAACAATATCTCTTTTTGAAGAAAAGTTTTGAAATTTGTAACATTTATATGGAATTTTGATCTTAGAACTTTGTTGAAATTTATAACATTTTCTACCTTGATGATTATCCATGGATGTTGCAATATCATGTTACGTGTTGATCATGTATGTGATGGATGTTTTGAATACTTCGGTTGGTGTGGAAAGTTCTGTACAAGTATGGCTATGGATAGCAAAATTTTAGGGTTTTTATGCTGCTGTTATATATATTTGAATGTGCTGAAAAAATTGATGGAATATAATTAGATTAATAAAATGAGTATGGCCTTAAACACTTAGAAGAAGACCATGAGAAATTTTTATTGGGAAACAACCTTAATAATACATGATTTGATTTCTATTTTCTTGAGAAGTAGATAATGGAATATGTTAAATTAAGTGTAAGAAATTTAATTAAAATGTTGAAATGAGCAATCTTAGGGTTAGATGTAAATTAGGAAGAAAATGGAAGATGACGTAATAAAAGGATGAACTAAAACCTTAGGAAGGATTTGGTTAGAAAATTGGATTTTGGAGTAACCGGGGAAGCTTCTGTTTTTCAAAATTTGAGAAGAATCAGTTTGGAGTTAAAAGAAATGATTAACATAAAAAATGTAGATATATGTCTCACATATTTTTAACCACTAGAATCACCCAATTTTGAGTTCAAATGAGGGAGATATGGTCCAATTAGTAAGCAATGGTCAGAAAATGGTTAACAAGGGAAGAATCTGTTAGGTAAGCTTTTATGTTTGAATTTCTAAGGAAAAGATGTAGGGAATTAAAAGAAATAGATAACATGAAATATATATATATATATATATATATATATATATATATATATATATATATGTTTCATGAATTTTTAGCCACTAGAATCACTCAATTTGGATTTCATATGAGAGAGATATGATTATATTAGTGAGCAGTGGTCAGAAACTACTTAACTAGGGAATAATCTGTTAGGTAAGCCTCTGTGTTTAAATTTCTACGCAAAATATGTAGTGAATTAAAAGAAATGGTTAACATGAAATATATATATATATATATATATATATATATATATATATATATATATATATATATATATATATCATAATTTTTTAGCCACTGGAATCATTCAATTTGAAATCCATATGGAGGAGATATGGTCAGATTAGTAAGTAGAGATCAGAACCTACCCAAGAAGAAATAACATTCAATTTTAGGGAGTAATAACACCACGATTACTTAAGATTTCACTAAAATGTTAAACATAAGAGTTTTATATTTTTGTCTTATCTTTAAATGGACATCAAGATCACCTCAATCAAAGTTAAAATGAGGGAGTTATGCTTCTATTAGTGACAGAAGGTCAGTCTAAATGAAAACCTGCATCAGGGGACAACATAACACAAAGCATGGCTGTGTTCTAGGACACGACCATGCCGTATTCAATGAGGGAAAAGGCTTTTTGAAGCTTAAAGCATGGCTGTGTTATAGAAAATGGCCAGGTCGTGTTACAGGACACGTCGAGGTTCTGTTGGGAGCTAGTAAAGCTTATTTTTAACACTTTTCTGCCCTAAATAAACCTTATTAACTGTAGGGTAATAATAGAAACCACATTAATGAAGATTGCCCTATAATCTTTATGAAAACATATGTTGGAAATTATTTAAGCATAAGGAAAGTGACTAGAGGTCAAGCATAAAAAAATGAAGAGATGAAAATGATATTTAAGAAAGAAGAAGAATCTTATAAACGAAAATAATAAATGACTAGTGTACACCCTAGCCATTGCCATTGCATGAACTTCTTACCATCTTAAGTGTGTAATTTTGACATAGAAATATTTTATAAAGTGATATTTGAAAATGATTATGTTCATGGCATGATTCTCTTTTACCAATGATTTTAGGTAATGATTATGCTTTGATGATAAATTTGGCATGTGAGTATAATGAACATACTTATTATTAAAATCATATTTTTGGCTATTAATGTAAAAAGAAAAGAGACGAGCATAATCACATGGCGGTCCGTGTGGCGCACCAGTAGGGGACACCCTACTTACAACTACAATTATGCTATTGATAGAAGAAAGAGAAAGTGTGTCATGTCGAATGAAGCGAGAAGAGCCTGTACTAGAGAGTAGAAAGCACTCATCCCTAACTGGGGTAGTTTGATATAAAAATAAGTTAATTGCCATTATATGATATTCCAAAAATAGTTATTCATGCCATACATGTCATTACTGAATGATTTTCATGTCCATAGATAAAATGCATTCATGTGACCTAAGAAATTTGCTATAACTTATACAGATGAATATGACATGATGAGCTATATTGATGATAATTATGATTTATTACTGGACCTTCTAGGATTTAATTTTCACTATATTTTCATATCATGTTTAGAAGGCTGACTTTGAGTTAGGAGGGACAAATTTTTGCCCACCTTGATTCATTGAAGGCTGATTTTGCATCCAAGAAAAGTTTAGATGATTCCTCCAGTTTGGATTATATATAGGTGCAAACGGGCTGTCTGATGACTTTCCATGATATTAAAGAAAATTAACTTGCTCAGAGAATGTTTCTTGGTAAGCTAGTATTGATAGACAAGATTGTGCATTATGAGATATACTAGAACATAAGGCACATGCCTCTATCCTAGTATTGGTAGAAGGGTTCAGAATGTGGTTTAAAGTTAAAGCTTTGACCTTTCTAGTCAGGCTAGCTAAGGAAATTCTCACATCTGTGTCATCACTCACTTCATAAATTCCTCCTTTTTTCTGTGTTTGAGACTTCTTATCCTTGGAATCAAAGCAGTTCCAATTTTGAGAATTTTCAGATAAAGATCATAAGGATTCCTAAGCTTCTCCCTCATTCAGTTATAAAAATCTCCCACTATGCATGCTTTGGATCATTTGACTATTTGATGAAGTTAAACCATCATAAAAATATTTCACCAATCTCCAAGTTTCAAAACCATGATGAGGACATTTCAAAAGAAAATCATTAAATCTTTCCCAACATTCAAAAAAATTGTTCACCCTTTTTTTGACAAAAATAAAAAATTTCTCTCCTGAGGGCATCAGTTTTAGACATGGAAAATTTTTTGCCAAAAATTTATTTACCAATTGGTTCCAACTAGTAATAGTTCCTATAGGAAGGGAGTTCAACCAGGCTTTAACTTTATCTTTTAATGAGAATGGAAACATTCTAAGCCTAATTGACTCATCATTGAAATTTTAAAAGCTAAATGCTGAACAAATTTCAAGAAATTCCTTCACATGCAAGTATGGATCTTCTCTATCCAAACCATAAAATGTTCGTAAAAGTTGGACTATGGCTGGTTTGGGTTCAAAGTGAGTTGCAGTAGTTTGTGGAAAAACTATGTAAGATAGAGTATTGAATATGACAGGTGAGAAGTACTCCATAAGAGTTTTCTCTTGCACAACTTGTTCTTCCATTTTTTATGGTGTCCTAACAAAGTCTAATGTTCCAATTTCAAAATCAAATGGGTGATCCCAAACTTTTCCTAACCAAACGCTGATCTTTATCATGTTTCCAAGCACGTATAAACTAAAAGAAAAACTATAAACAAATATTTATAATATCTTACAACACAATTATAAAAGAGGATAATTTTACAACTTAATAACATATATATACAATGTTGAATACAAGTAACAAAGTGCAAATTGTAATACCTACTGACTAGCATCTTATTTTATACACCCACATGATAAAATATTCTCCTTAAACCTTTTAGTCTTATACATTTTTTTTCTTATCTATAAATTTCTAGCAATGTCTACCTAGCCAATAAATTAACCTATTCACTTATATTTTTAGTTATCTTTCTTGGATAAGCATACAAGTGCTTCAGACTTTTCCAAGTATTTTCATATTTCCTTTCCTTATAGGCAACTAACTAGGCATGATATGCATTAGTTCTAACAAAAGGCTCTCACGCCATAAAGAAAAGTGTACAGCCCATGACTTATTTTACATTAAATTACGAGCTATCTAAATGGAACTTGGCACTCAACTGAGCCATCCCACATATATTACACAACAAGAAAATATACAATCCATATTCATATTCAGATGAGTCAACCTTGAGACCCATGTTGTTCACTTCTTGCTGGAGTAACTGGAATGTGATTATTTGGACATAAAAAGATAAGATGACAATCTCAATAGCTAGCAATTTTTTTAGAAAAATAGTATACATTCTATTCCTTAAAACATCTCAATTTATTTCACTAAAACATAAGCACTGACCATACGTACATTCATCATCTTGGTCACACTAGGACCCATAATATTTTGGTCTACTTACCCAATGCAGTCCCATACCTATAAAAAGGTTATGCATCTCCTATTATTGGCCAATAAGTGGGGTAAATTGGGTTTATTTGGCACACCTTGGACACCTCTTAATTCCTAAGAATGCATACATAACATATTTTTAGACAATCATTCATCATAGCAAAAAAAGTCAGGCAATTAATGAAATTGATAAATTAAAGTTCATAAACATAAAGAGTGTTCTACGGAAACGATAGCTACCACAATCACTTCCTTTCCAAGGCTGCCAATGTTACAACCAGCTACTCAAACTAAAATATATAAGAGCTTTTGGTTCATGAATGCATATTAGTACCTAAAATCATAATTGTCTAGTTTAAGAGCTTCTGCTCCCCAAAACAAAATTGTGATTCTGTTGAGATTTGGGGTTATTATTAAATATGAAAAAATTTCTCTAAAAATTCTAAAATTTTCCATGGAGGTTCCTCTACATGTATATTTTATTTCAAGGATCTCTTAGCCCTTTAACTATTCCATTCACCCCAAGAAGTACATCCATAATCCAGAATAGTGCATATTGGTTTCAGTTCCATTTCTATTCCGTTTTTCATTCCTTTGGATGGGTAAAACTTCTTTCAAATTCGTGATATTTGATAAGGAAAATCCAAGTTATGTTATATAATCACCATAAAAATTTCAAATAAAAAATAATTTATTTGACCACTCAAGTAACACACTTTTTATGGTTGTCCCCAGTTCTGCTCTGTTCTGACTCACTTCCTATCCCATAGAATTTCCATATTTTATTATATGCCTCAAACTACCCATAATTCTCTCAAATTTGGTGGGATCCTTAATAATTATTCTGATAACATGTCATAAATGTTTCATACAAAAATTCAACATCTAACCCCTTTAATGTTTAGTATTTCTATAAACAGCTTAAGCTGTCTAGTAGATTTTTCTCAGCACTATTTTGATTACAAATGGCCTATTTGTAGATTCTCAAAAATCACGAAAAATTCTAGAATTGATTACCAATATTTCAAGACTTTTTTCACCAAATATTAGAGAATTTAAAGGCCATTTACCCAATCAAACAGTTCAAGAACACAGGGCCTAAAACTTTTAGGTGAAGGAACAATAACTTCCTAGTGCAGAATGTGTGGTGCTTCAGCATGTTTGTTACTTAGATGGAAAAGATTGTTTCCTACCACTAGAGTTTCATGTTTTCAACTTTAACCTCTTGCATCTCATGCTCAAGAATCACCCATGCAGAACCCAAAATGAGCTCAACTCACTACAAACTAACTTTCCTCAAGAGGGAAAACTCACCTTGTGCAGAAATACTCCTATGGTTCTCAAATTTTAGCTTGCTTCTCCTCTTAGTTTCCCTTACAACTTAGCTACTTTTTTCTGGTTGATCTCACCCTTTGGATCTAAATTTTTTGGCTGCCTTCTCTCCCTTTTGGGTGCTAATTGCATGAGGAATGGGTGGTTTGAATTTGCTACCCAAAATAATGCCTAGACATCATGATGCTGGCCACTGGTTTCCACCACTCAAGAGGAAAAGGAATGTTGTGTTTTGGAAAGATTCCCTTGTAATTTCTGCAAGGAGGGCGTGAGGATGCAGGGGCATGAAGTGGGTAGTAACTTTTGCATTATTTTTTTCTTATTGTGGGAGAAGCATGGCTGAAGTGGGTGGCATTTTCTTGGTTAAAATGTGTTTGAAAATTCTGTGGCTACGTGGAAAGATTTACTTCCTAAAAGGTGGAAATTTCTTGGCTAAATTTGGCTGAAGTTTTTGTGGCTATGTGGCATGCTTTGGTAGGTGCAAGGTGGCTATAATTTTGTGGCTAACGTGGCATGCTATGTGGCTGTAACTTTGTGGGAAATGTGGCATGCTTTGGTAGGTGCAAGGTAGCTACAATTTTGTGGCCAATGTGGCCTATTATGTGGTTGAAATTTTGTGGCGCTACTTGGCAGCTCTTTAGTTGTTTTATAATGCCTTAATTTACTACTAATCCTAGATTATTAATGTCTTAAAAATGTATTTGTATATTATTACCATCCATTATACTCTTAAGAATTTTATTTATATGATTCATGATTAACTATATGTCACCTATTTTATAAATGCCTTATTGTTACCTAACTAATCATTTTAATTCTTTGTCATATGTAATTTCTACCTATTCTTAGATTAGATTTATTAGAGACTTACGATATTACACAAATACAACAACAAAATCACAAAAGTATGCAACAAAGAATTTTTTTTTAAAATTGTTAGTAATAGTGGGAGGTATTCAATTAGTGGATCCCTATGAAAATGTTGAGGAGTCACAATAGTCTCACTTAAAATCCATACTTTTTAGGAATTGTTATCCTTGTTGTCAGAATCAACTAATTTTACACACCTAAAAGTACCACACAAATTTTTAATAAATACTTTTTTCACAAAGAAAATTCTTTATACAAAGAATAAATAAATATTCTAAATAATAACTAGTAAAAGAATTATACTTTCCTGGATCTAATTAGTTTTTCCATCAGAATCCCTGGCAACGATGCCAAAATCGTTTTTTAATTAAAAATCGCAAGCGCACAAATATATTGGAGTATAGATTTAGGGGTATGCAAGATCAAAATAAATATTTCTAACCTTCTTGCAAAAATGTTTGGATTCAAGTATACACCATGCCAATCATTATATTGTCTACAATAAATCAAGAATGATTCAAGCATTTATTGTGCCAAAGATTGTCTACAATGTATCAAGATTCACACTTTACAAAATTAAAAATGAAAGCTGTAAAAGGAACAAAAAACATAACAATAGAAACGTGACAAAGTCAATAATAATAATATAAAGTAGGCGGTAAAACCATCTATTAAGAAATAAAATAAAATGAAAATATATAACATAGGGGCAACAAAACCATCCTCTAAGAAAGTAAATAATAAGAAAATAAATAACAGAGGAACAGAAAATAAATAACAGAGGGGCAACAAAACCATCCTCTAAGAGAGTAAATAACAAGAAAATAAATAATAGAGGGGTAACAAAACCATCCTCTTAGAAAGTAAATAACAAGAAAATAAATAACAGATTGGCAACAAAGCCATCTTCTAAGAAAGTAAATAACAAAAACATGAATAACAGAGATGCAAAAAATAAATAACAGAGGGGTAACAAAACCATCCCCTAAGAAAATAAAATAACATGAAAATAAATAATAGAGGAGCAAAAAAGCCATCTTTTAAGAAAGTAAATAACAAGAAAATAAATAACAGAGGGGCAACAAAACTATCCTTTAAGAAAGAAAATAACAAGAAAATAAATAAGAAGATAAATACAACATCAAATATAAACATTGAAATTAAGAGTTAGATAAATTATTATTTTCATACCAAGAGTTTCACCCTTTTCACCTTAGCATTAGGAAATTAGTTCTCTATAATCAAGGTAAGAAAGCAAAATGAAAGATGAATAAACATGATAAAATTTATGAAAGAAAATAAAGATACAAAATGTCTAAAGAGAGAAAAATATTATAAACACATAGAACTCCAACAAAAATTTTCCAAGCTCACTCTTCATCATTTCTCCTCTATTTCTAGATCACAAGATGTCTCTATTTATAGGCAAAACAAGGGGATTAGGTGACAAAGATGGTGGGTAGCAAATTGCACTAAAATTGACAAGTTGTGTTGCATTATGTGCATAAAAAGTCATCGTGATATATCTCCTTGATAGGCACCGAATCTGCTAATCCCATCAACATAAAAGTTGTAGATATTTCCATTATATTTCTAGCCATATAAGGTGGAGAAAAATTGGCTACATATTTTTTAATTTATGACCAAAAAACTGGAGCATGTTCAGGCTAGATTACAATAGCAAACGTGATCTTTTCTAGACCCATTTTAGCCCTTTTAATATCTGAATTTGTTGACTGCTTGAACATGAAAGTTGTAGCCCATTGTATCTTTTATTGACCTACCAAAATTTGTATCCTTTGAATATTTATTTTCAGAAATAAGGCCCACAAACTACAGTGTGGTTCGGTTGGACTGCATCAGTAACCATGTTATATTCTAGCCCAATTTTGGCCCTTTGGATATCTAAATATGCTAATCACATAAATATTAAAGTTGTAAGAAAGTGTTTCAGGTATTCATATACCAAATTTCGTACATAATATATATGTATTTTCTGATATACGACCAAAATACTGCAGTAAGATCAAGTTGAAAAGCAAGCAGCCAATAAATTTTTAACAATGGGTGTTCTGCCTTGAATCTTTATGTTTCAATTCTTTTAGAAATGTGGTCATAAATCAAGATTGAATTAATGCATATATCCATTAGGATGCATCTTGGGAGTGAAAAAGAAAATGCTCCTTACTCAGCCATCCTTAATGAATTTATTTTGTCTGCTTGATTTATAAACATCATTTTCAAAGAACCACAATTTTAGCTTTGATTCCTCTAATTGAGTCCATTTTCTATTCTTCTCTCCATCTATAAAAAATACACAAAACTAAAGACAAATAAGGTTGATAAATGCTTAATTAAGGCAAAAAGATAAGATGAAAATATTTAATTTATGAGTATAAAACTCACTCATCAAATACCCACAAACTTAATCTTTTGCTTGTCCTCAAGCAAAACACACAAACCTCAACATTCAAAAGATGAGTGAGTGATGAGTTGATTTTGGCTTACTAGGCATTCCTCAAGGATTTAAAATGTGTAACCAAGGAAAATATCATAATTTCAAGGTTATGTAGAACTTCAATTCAAATGCAACGTATAGTTTACTATTGAATCCTAAGTGCGTGTGTGATAATCTTATAACATTGGACTTTTTGCATTCAAATAAATTTATGTAATCAAATATTTAAAACAAATCTCCAGATTTTTGCAGTTTAGACTCCATAAGCTTATTTTTCATATCACTCTCCACTAATGTAGATTAATCATAACATTTAAGATCATTAGGACTTTCATTAGCCTTGTAATGTGTGACATTGGTTAAAGGTGGATAAAAAGATATTAATGAAGACTCAATTCACTCTACAACATAAATGATCATTTAAGTCCTCCCAAATACTTTTGATGTTATCATGTGAATTCTATCTCCAACCTTATTCTCATCCTTATGTTATTTTCTCATACTATATATATTTTCTTTAAACGTAAACACCCCTAAACTTATTTATTTGGGAAGTTCTATTTTGTAAAAAAAAATTCTCTTTTTTTTTAAACTCCTTCCATCCACTCCTGAACCATAGGTTTTCAAATGATCATTCCTGTGAATGAAAGGTAAGGGTTAGAAATATTTTTGTTTAAAAAGTAGATAATAATATAGGTGTACAAGAAAATATAAATATAGGCTCAAAATGGGTTACTAGAGATGGCATAATGTATAAGTTGGTCTGAAAGTCTCAAATGATTCCAACAATGTCTAATTCATTTCTTAAATGGAGAGTAGTTTAGGATTTCGCCTCAAGTGATAGTCAAACAAGTTCTAAAATTTTATGAGATCATTAGTCATATTTGAATCATATAAACCTTCTCTAAATAAGAATTAGTCAAATGTAAAAGATTATGTGCTCATGATATTAGGATTCTCAAGTAAAACATAAGTCACAATAAAGTGTAGGTTCGCACATAGCACTCAGAACTCGTCTATTTTCCAAAGGTTACAAGCATTTTAAATAATTTTCATCATTGGTGTTAGTTTTGCCTAAACCCAAAACATCACTCAGTTTTTTTTTGAAATCTAGGTACTGGAACTTATACAGAGATAGGAGGCTCGGCACCCACGCCTTTTTTTATGAAGAACAAACACGAAACAAACAACAAAAATGGAAAGAGATATTACCTAGAAGGAGATTGAGGAAAAGATGAACCTGCAGTAAACTAAACAAAAAATAAAAAATTATTCAATCAAATAAAAAATTATTCAATCAAATAAAAAGTGTTACAGATGAAGATCCAAGTCCAATTTGTGTTTTCTGCGGTTGCTTGCCATCCAATCTATTTGAGCTGTAGCTAGATCAAGAACATAAACATATACTTGTAATGCCTCAATCAACTCAACAGAGATGAGAATCCATTGTGCTGAGTGTGAGATAAACCTATGTTCTACAGCTTGATCAAGAAAAGACAACAAACCATCAAAGAAATTGTTAATATTCAATAGATTTATGGGTTTATGATGGATATTCAGTTGTGCCCAGGAGACTATTTAAAAAATTTCTTTCAGAGTACCAAAACCACCTAGTAAGGTAATGAAAGCATCAGTGTTGCTCATCATTCTAGCAAAGCGCTCATGCATGGAGGATACCCTAAATTCTTCCTCAATTGTTTTTTTGATGATGTTTAATACAACTAGAGCTGTAGGAATAATACCAAGAACTTGGCATCCTCCTACATGTGTAGCTGCAAACACACACCCCATTAACCCATGGCTACCTCCACCATAGACTAAATAAATTTTTCTCCTGGCCAGTAAAATACCCAAATTTTATGCTACTTGTACATACTCTCCATTTTTTCTGGACTAGAACCACAAAAGATACAAATATTTCAAAATTGAAAAAATGAAATTCCCTCCATATCTGCACTTACCTTAACTTTGAGTATGAAGGTAAAGATAATAATGTGTGCATTTATAGAAATTAGATAAAGGCCTACTTATAGTAGCTATGCGAATAAGACGGCGGCATAATTACAATAGCCATATGAGTAGCCAGTGGATGACAACTAAATTAAAGGTGAAAAATTCAAAAATAATGACACGCATGCATACGTACAGTAGTTGTGATTGTGGCTCACAACTTCCTTTAGTTTTTCATCCAGTAACAGCTTGAACGCCCCCAATGGGTCGAGGATATGCTTCCCATCCAATTTTTTTATAAATTGGCAAACATGGTCTTTTAACGTTAGATTCTCAAGACTGTATCATTTTTGTTCTTTTTTTAAAATGGGGTCATAAACCAACAATCCCAATATGCACAGATCCACTAGGATGCATCTCAAGAGACGTTTGAAAAAATTCATCATCCAAAGACTCCTTACTCAAGCCATCCTTAATGAATTTTATTGTATATTCTCGATTTACATGAACCCATCCCAAAGAACAACAACTTATGTTACAAGTTTCACGTCCACATTTGTAGTAAACACCCATTCTTTTAGCTCTACGCTTTTTAGCAAAACTATTTTTTCCTAGACCAGGCATATAAGAAATTAAACCATTTGCAGACTCACCTACTAATTGTACCTTAGCTTCAATTAGCCAACGAACATCAACAAGTATTCCCATGTTCCTCATTAACCTTAATCTTTCAGCCCGTGCTTTATAAATTTTCATCAATGCATTGGGTGGAAGAGAAGGAAAATAATTTTACAAGTTTGAAAGTATGTCTTCCATTATAAATTCAAATTTTTTTTTGAAGATCAAAAGCAACAAAACCAAGAAAACAATAGCAACTCAAAAAAAGATATTAATGAGGGAATAAATTAATGCAAACTAAATAAAAAAATCTCACCTAAATAGCATGTATAGCAATGTTTGACAAAGGAAACAAATCAATCCTAGGAGACATGATCACACAGAAGTGTCTCATCTACCTTTGAAAAAACAATATGCACAATGAATTGGATTGACCACTGAGAAATTAGTTTTCCTGGATTTAGCTGTCCTTGTGACTCTCTTGAAATTTTGGCATTATCCTCTAAATGTATTATGTGCATGCAAATTGATAGATTAATACCCTTGATGTTTGTTATTATCCATCTTATGGTTTCTCTTTTCTCACTAAGGATTCTAATGAGTTCATCTTCCTATTCTTTATCTTAATCAGATGCTGTGACAACAAGCAAGGTCTTAGAAGGTCCTAAAAACACATATTTCATATAATTAGGCAAAACTATTAATTTAAAGTAGGCAGTAAAACCTACCATTAAGAAATTAAATAACATGAAAATAAATAACAGAGAGGCAACAAAACCATCATCTAAAAAAGTAAATAACAAAAAAAAAATAACAGAGGTGCAAAAAAAATAACAGAGGGGCAACAAAACCATCCTCTAAGAGAGTAAATAACAAGAAAAGAAATAACAGAGGGGCAATAAAACCATCCTCTAAGAGAGTAAATAACAAGAAAAGAAATAACAGAGGGGCAACAAAACTATCCTCTAAGAAAGTAAATAACAAGAAAATAAATAACAAAGGGGCAACAAAGCTATCCTCTAAGAAAGTAAGTAATAAGAAAATAAATAACAATGGAGCAACAAAACCATTCTCTAAGAAAATAAATAATAGAGAGGGAACAAAGCCATCCTCTAAGAAAATAAAATAACATGAAAATAAATAACAGAGGGGCAACAAAGACATCCTTTAAGAAAATAAATAATAGAGAGACAACAAAGCCATCCTATAAGAAAAAAATAACAAGAAAATAAATAAAATAAATACAACATCAAATATAAACATTGAAATTAAGAGTTAGATAAATTATTATTTTCATACCAAGAGTTTCACCCTTTTCACTTTAGTATTAGGAAATTAGTTCTCTATAATCAAGGTAAGAAAGCAAAATGAAAGATGGAGAAGCATGATAAAATTTATGAAAGAAAGTAAAGATACAAAATGTCTAAAGAGAAAAAAATATTACAAACACTTAGAACTCCAACAAAACATTTCCAAGCTCACTCTTTAGCCTTTCTTCTCTCTTTCTAGCTCACAAGATGTCTTTATTTATAGACAAAACAAGGGGATTAGGTGACAAAGATGGTGGGTAGCAAATTGCACTATAGTTGACAAGTTGTGTTGTATTATTTGCACCGAAGGTCATCGTGAGATATCTCCTTGATGTCCAACGAATCTGCTAATCCGATCAGCATAACAGTTATAGATATTTTCATTATCTTTCAACCATATAAGGTGGAGAAAAATTGGCCACTTATTTTGTGATTTATGACCAAACCACTGGAGTAAGGTCAGGCTAGACTGTAATAGCAAACGTGATATATTCTAGCCCAATTTTGCCCCTTTAAATGTTTGAATTTGCTAACCACTTGAACATGAAAGTTATAGACAATTATATCTTCTATTCACCTACCAAATTTTGTACCCATTGAATATATAGTTTCTGAAATAAGGCTCAAATAATATAGTAAGGTTGGGTTGGACTACAATAGTAAACATGTTATATTCTATCCCAATTTTGGCCCATTGAATGTCTGAATTAGCTAATCATATAAACATGAAAGTTGTATTCAATTGTGTCAACTATTCATCTACCAAAATTTGTACATAATATATACATATCTTCTGAGATACACAGTCAAAATACTGCAGTAACATCAAGTTGAAAAGCAAGCAACAAATAGATTTTTTAACATTTGGTGTTCTGCCTTGAATCTTTATGTTTTAATTCTTTTAGAAATATGGTCATAAATCAAGATTGAATTAATGCATATATCCATTAGGTTGCGTCTCAGGAGTGAAAAAGATAATGCTCCTTACTCAGCCATCCTCAATAAATTTATTTTGTCTGCTTGATTTATAAACATCATTTTCAAAGAACCACAATTTTAGCTTTGATTCCTCCAATTGAGTCTATTTTCTATTCTTCTCTCCATCTATAAAAAATACATAAAACTAAAGACAAATAAGGGAGATAAATGTTTAATTAAGGCAAAAAGATAAGATAAAAATATTAATTTATGTGAATAAAACTCACTCATCAATTGACTTGAGGTCAAGATACCATCAAATTAGGATCAAGGAGGACGATGTACCAAAAATACTCTTCAGGACTTGGTATAGGCACTGTGAGTTTCTCCTAATGCCCTTCAGGTTGACAAATGCTCCTGCAATTTTCATGGATTACATGAATCGCATTTTTTTGACCCTACCTAGATCAATTTGTGGTAGTGTTCATTGATGACATCTTGATATATTCTAAGAGTGAGAAATAACATGGACAACATCTCTGAATTGTGCTGCAATTGCTGAAAGACAAAACGTTGTATGCCAAATTAGAGAAGTATGGATTTTGGCTATCAAAGGTGAAGTTTCTTGTACATGTCATCTCCAATAGAGGGGTAGCTGTAAACCCTAGCAAGACGAAAGTAGTGATTCAGTGGGAGAGACTCAAGATAGTTACAGAAGTTAGAAGTTTTTTGGGTTTGGTAAGATACTACAGGAGGTTCATACAAGGCTTCTCTCGTATAGCCCTGCCACTGACCAAATTGACCAGGAAGGGAAGTCCCTTCAAATGGACTGATGAGTGTGAAGCTAGTTTCTAGGAGCTTAAGACAAGATTGACCACTCCTCCTATTTTAATTATTCCAGACCCCACAAGACATTTTGAAGTGTATAGTGACACTTCAAAGAAAGGGCTAGAGTGTGTGCTGATGCAAGGTAAGAGAGTAGTTTCTTACGGCTCTAGGCAACTAAAACCCCATGAAGGAAATTATCCAACCTATGATCTTGAATTGGCAGCGGTAGAGTTTGCCTTAAATATTTGGTGACACTATTTGTACGGGGCAACATTTGAAGTATACTATGATTACAAGAGTCTTAAGTACCTTTTTTATCATAAGGAGTTAAATATGGCGCAACAAAGATAGGTAAAATTTCTCAATGACTACAAGTTTGAGATAAAGTATCATTGAGGGAAGGCGAATGTTGTAGCTGATGCCTTAAGTCAGAAATCTCTGCACATGGGTCAAATGATGGTGCATGAGATGCAGATGCTAGAGGAATTTCAAAATTTAAAGCTGGCCACTACTCATACTCCAAAGAAGCTAATCATCAATGGATTGAGTATAGAGTGTAACCTTAGAGCCCAAATTAAAGAGGGTCAAGCTCATGACCAATACTTATAAGATTACAAAGATCAAGATAATTTTTTTGACTTGGAAGATAGAGCAATCATGTATCAAGGAAGGATTTGTGTCCCTCAAGAACGAGCAATGTGGACTAAGATCCTGCAAGAGGCACGTCAGAGTAAGTACATAGTTCATCTTGGATCCACTAAAATGTATCAGGATTTAAAAAAGATATCTTGGTGGCCAGGAATAAAAAAGGATATTGGTGAGTTCATGGTGAATTGTTTAATTTGTCAAAAGGTGAAAGTAGAGCATCAAAAGCCAGTGCGATTTCTACAACATCTTGATATCCCTGAATGGAAATGGGATAGTATTTCGATTGAATTTGTAGTGGGTTTACCTAATAATTTAGTTGGACATGACTCTATCTGGGTAATAGTAGACAAATTAACCAAATCTACTCACTTTCTACCTATAAAGATTAACTATTCACTGGACAAATTAGCCCAATTGTACATCCAGGAAATAGTCAAACTGCATGAAATTCCCTTAAATTTTGTTTATAATAGAGATCCGAGGTTCACGTTAAGGTTTTGGAAGGCGTTGTAAAAAGCTTTTGGAACGCAGTTGCGGTTCAGTACTGCTTACCATCCTTAGATTGATGGGTAGACATAGCGGACCATTCAAACCCTAGAAGATATGTTGAGGGCCTTTGTGATATAGCAAGGTAAAGGATAGGATAAGTACCTACCTTTAGTGGAGTTTTCTTATAATAATAGCTATCATTCTAGTATTAAGATGGCCCCCAATGAAACTTTATACAGAAGAAAATCCCAATCTCCACTGTGTTGGTTTGAGGAAGGAGAAAAGAACTTGCTTGGTCCTGACCTAGTTCAACAAACCACTAAGCAAATCAAGATGATACGAGACAAAATACTTACAGCTCAGAGTCAACAAAAGAGTTACTATGATAAGAGACATAGACCTTTGGAATTTGAGGAATTAGACCATATAGTTCTGAAGGTTTCCCCGATTACTGGAGTTAGTAGGTTTCTTAATACCAGAAAGCTAAGTCCGTAATTTTTGGGACCCTACCAAATTTTGAGGAAAGTAAGGACGTCAACATATCAAGTTTTCGTCCCACCTAAATTATCCAACCTACATTATGTTTTCCATGTATCACAGCTTCAAAAGTATCTTCTAGATTCCTCACATGTAATACAAGATAAACCAATCCAAATAAAGGTAAACATGGCATACAAGTTAGTACCAGCATCCATATTAGACACCGACGTGAAGCAATTAAGGAATAAGACTATTCTATTGGTTAGGGTGTTATGGAAAGGTTTGACTCCAGAAGAATTAACTTGAAAGATGGAAGAAGTCATGACGAAGAAATATCCGTAATTGTTCTTATTAGGTAATTTCTAAAATTTTGAGAACATAATTTCTTTTAGGGGGAGAGAAATGTAACATCCTTAATTTTGTTTCTTTTATTAACAAAGGTACATAAATATTTAATTAATAAAATAAAACTGATTAAACAATTTTTCGATATCTAAGAAAAAAATATAAGCCTTAAAAATTCTTCACCTTACGTGTATGCATAGAAAATGTTTTTAACATTAAGGGAATAGGTAAAGAGAGAAAATCTAATAGGAAAAATTAGAAATAACATCTATTGGTTATCATGCAAAGATGAATACAGTGTCCGAACGCAAGTGCACGTGTCGTGACCAAGTAATAAAGTGATGAGTGAGTATCGTCCCACGAGGAGTGAACTAAAAATGTTAAGGACACTTTTGCTGTGTGAAATGTTGTAGCAAAGATAGGATGGTTTATAAAATAAAGGTGGATCAATTAAATACAGCTATAACTAGGATGAGGGGTACTAGGGTGTAAAGAAAATGGAATAGGGAGGTCTAGGGTTGCTCAGGGTTGCCATGAACTATTGCACTCATATTTGCTCCAGGAATTGCTACAACAATTGTCCTAGGTGCCCAGTTCAATCTTGAATGGAGTCTTCCCAGACTTCCATTCCTTGCAATTCTGAGGTTCAGACCTGCATTCCTGCAGCAGTCTTCACCCCCGAGTTTTGCATGAAGCTCCACTGTTGGGGAGATGGGGGACCATATATTCCTATATTGGCTGTCCCCATCTATTCAAACTATTTTTCCAGTCTTTATTCCCCTCCCGGGTGAATATTGGCCTCAGTCTACCTTCATTAACTTCCGTTATCAGAGGAGTTTTAAATATAAACACAGTTGAATGTAAAAATAGTGCTGCAGCGAAATGTGTTATACTAAAAGTGTGCTCAAGTTCATTACAACCCTTGTGCAACCCTAGCCGGAAACTAGCCAAGCCTCATGGTTAAACTGGTTACAAACATCCCAGAATCACTGGTATACATCTCTAGTGATAAAAGAAAATACAAGTGCAGTCTTTGATAATGACATTTGATAATGACAAAAGAAAAAGGAAAACACAACAGCAAATCAATGGAATTCCGGGATCACAGACTATCCCGTGCTCTTATGCTCCTTAGTAGTGTGTCGCTGTTCTCCCCTTTACACCCTCACTCTCGTATCACTTTTCATCTCCCCCTCTGTCTCTCTTTATGGTTCAGCCTTGTGGTCCCAGTCAGCTACCTGGCTTTTGCTGACATTCCCCCTGCTCTGCAGTCAGCGTCCTTGTGTCAGCTTTTTCCCTCCACTTTCAGTAGTGGATGCCTTTCTACATCAGCCCAACCAGCAACTTGCAATGTCAATTGGTTGCTGCTTTCTCCTGCTAGGTAGGTGCTGCACCTGCTGCGCAGATCTGCTCCTCTGCTACCTGCGCCATAGCAGCAGAATCAGTTTCACATGTAAGACAAGAAAGGGCAGCTCACTCAATATCACTTGTGTTGCTGCCATAACTTCCACAAATGTTTACGAAATTACTGCAACAAATGAGATAGGTGATATTATATCCAAGGGAGTCATTCCATTTAATTAAGTCTAGGAATAAGAGTGCTCAATGTACCAAAACAGTACAGTAAACATAATCCGAAAGCTCATAAAAACTGTAGTAAGTTGCAATTATCAACATCCTAAAGAGAGGCAAAATTCTTAGGTAAGGAAGATAAATTTTTGGAAGTAAGTAAAGGTCTTAAAATTTCAAGAAGATTGGATTAGGGTAATTTTTCCTAATTCAAGAGCTAGAGTTCCTAATTTTAACATCTCCACCCATACATTTTGGATTTCACCTATGGATACTTCATATAGAGTTTTTCCACTTCACATGAGTTTTTAGTAAGCCAAATGGATAGCCCAAGAAAAAGATATAACATAGACTTTGACTAGGATATAGAGGTTAGACCAATATCCCAAAAATCATAAAAGTGTGGCCAAGCCCTCCATAAGAGGTAGGAATTTTAGCCAAAGAAAACGAAATAGGCAAGAATAAGCCCAAATCCAAGAGGGAAAAATAAGAATCATGTGATGAAATAGTAGTGTAATAAAAATCAAGATTCGGTCACATGGCATTAGGACAAAGCATCTATATCCCACACTTATAATTTTAGCAAGTCATGTGATTATATAGTAGGTAATAATACATGGCATTAGGACAAAATATCTATATTGTACACTCATAATTTCAGCAAGCCATGTGATGATATAGTGGGTAGTAATACATGGAATTATGACAAAACATCCCTATCCTACACAAATAATTTTAGACAAGCAAATGAGACTCAAGGGCTGGAAATTTGCCACTTAAAAAGGAAAACCTATCATACATAAGTGAGATAAAAGAAAAAAAGAAAAAGAATCCCTAAATCAAGGAAACCTTGTCCCTTGTCTTGAGAATATTTTATCATAATTTTCAAATAACAAATCCTCTTTTTGCTATGCATATCTTGACTAAGGGAGAGGATGACAATAATATGATTTTTCTTCCACCAAAAGTCAACCAAAAAGTAGACCCATGATTATGAGAGGTGAATCACTTGATAATTTATTTAAGAAAAACCACCCTTATAACATTATAATTTTATCCAAGTGAGGGAAAGGAAAAACAAAAGCAAGATAGAGTGAAGAAAGGAGATAAAAAGAGCAGAAGAGAGGAAGGAAGAAAAGAATGAAGTCTAAAGGACTAAGTACTCAAGGTAAGTTAGCTTAATCTCCACTCAAATCCACATTTTCTCTTCATCCTTGGGGTTCCAAACTCACCCTCCCTCTCTTATTCAAGCTGTTGGAAAAGATAAGGGAAGGAAGGAATCTTGCCACTTCCTTAAAAAAGAATTCACTAAGTGAGCTAGGGAGATCTTTTGGTAGGTTTAAAAATATCTCTTTTTGAAGAAAAGTTTTGAAATTTGTAACATTTATATAGGATTTTGATCTTAGAACTTTGATGAAATTTACAATATTTGCTACCTTGATGATTGGCAATGGATGTTGCTATATCATATTACATGTTGATCTTACATGTGACGGATGTTTTGAATGCTTCGGTTGGTGTGGAAAGTTCTGTATAAGTATGGCTATGGATGGAAAAATTTAGGGTTCTTATGCTGCTATTATGTATATTTGAATGTTATGAAAAAATTGATGGAATATGATTAGATTGATAAAATGAATATGGCCTTAAACACTTAGAAAAAGACCACAAGAAATTTCTGTTGGGAGACACCTTTAATAATACTTGATTTGATTTTTGTTTTCTTGAGAAGTAGATGATGGAATATGTTAAATTAATTTTAAGGAATTTAATAAAAATTTTGAAATGAGTAATCTTATGGTTAGATGTAAATTAGGAAGAAAATGAAAGAGGACGTAATAAAAGGATGAAATAAAACCTTAGGAAGGATTTGGTTAGAAAACTACATTTAAGAGTAACTAGGGAAGCTTTTGCTTTTGAAATTCTGGGAAGAATCGGTTAAGAACTGAAAGAAATGGTTAACATGACAAATGTAAATATATGTCTCACATATTTTTAGCCACTAGAATTAACCAATTTGGAGTTCAAATGAGGGAGATATGGTCTAATAAGTAAGAAGTGCTCAGAAAATGGTTAACTGGGGAAGAATCTGTTAGGTAAGCTTCTATGTTTGAATTTCTGGGAAAAACATGTAGGGAATTAAAAGAAATTGATAACAAGAAATATATATATATATGTCTCGTGGATTTTTATACTAGAATCACTCAATTTGGATTCCATATAAGGGAGATATAGTCAGATTAGTAAGCTGTGGTCAGAAGCTAGTTAGCCAAGGAAGAATCTATTAGGTAAGCTTATATGTTTAAATTTTTAGGCAAAATATGTAGGGAATTAAAAGAAATAGTTAACATTATATATATCTGTGTGTGTGTGTGTGTGTGTGTGTGCGTGTGCGTGTGTGTGTGTGTGTGTATGTATCACGAATTTTTAGCCACTAGAATCATTCAATTTGGAAATGATTTAAGTAGGAGGAAAGTGGCTAGAGGTCAAGCATAAAAAAAATGAAGAGATGTAAATAATATTTAAGAAATAAGAGGAATCTTATAAATGAAAATAATAAATGAGTAGTGTATGCCCTAGCCATTGCCATTGTATGAACTCCTTACCATCTTAAGTGTGCAATTTTGACATAAAAATATTTTATAAAGTGATATTTGAAAATGATTATGTTCATGGCATGATTCTATTTTACCAATGATTTTTGGTAATAATTATTCTTTGATGATAAATTATGGCATGTGAGTATAATGAACATACTTGTTTTTGAAATCATTTTTTGGGCTATTAATGTGAAAAGAAAAAAGACGAGAATGGTCACATGGTGGTTCGTGTGGTGCACCAATAGGGGAGACCCTACTTACAACTATGATTATGTTATTGAGAAAAGAAAGAAAAAGTATGTCATGTCGGACGGAGCGAGAAAAGCCTGTATTGGAGAGTACAAAGTACTCACCCTGGGGAGGCTTGATATGAAAATAAGTTGATAGCCATCATATGATATTCTGAAAATAGTTATTTATGACATACATGTCATTATTGTATGATTTTTATGTGCATAGATAAAGTGCATTCGTGTGACCTAAGATATTTGTTGTAGTTTATACATATGAACATGACATGATGAGCTATATTGATGATAATTATGATTTATTGTTGAACATACTGGGATTTAATTCTCACTATATTTCCATATCATGTTCAGAAGACTAAATATACAGATATTCTTTATGACCAGCTTTTCGCATACGTTAAGTCGAGTTGGCTAAGATCTCGGTGAAGTTGCAACCACACGCACATGTATCACCTGAACTTGTCAATATGGATGAATATGATGTAGACATATATGTGTTTGATTTTTGTACGGACGTTTTGAATTAATTATGTGTATGTGAACCCAGAATTGTATCAGTGTTAATGGTATACCATAAAACTTAATTATGCTTGGTTAATTTAATTGAGTGTTATTATGAGTTAAATAGTTAGAAGTAAAGAGGTAATGATTTCATGGGATTTTACATATATATATATATATATATATATGAAAAAAAATAGAGTTGTTACAACGGGCATGTTGCTCTTTGTTTGGATGAGAGCCAGTCCAAAAAAATAAGAAAGAAATTTGAAGGGTTGGATATTGAAAAAATAAACATAATAAATGAAGCATGTTAATTAAAAGTGTATTAGAAACTTGCTAAGGATAGAAGAATGCTTCAAAATGAGGTTTTAACTGGAAAATATATCTATTTTTCTATTTTTGGACATTGGATATATGACTATTGGAGTTTAGAGAGACAAAGCATTCCTTCTTGCTATTAGGCAATCAAGGGACCTGTCATTACTTTGGCCTAAAATGACCTAGTTTTAGTCTTAGTCTATATGGAAGGGGTATACCTTAAAATTTTGGGAGATAGCAGCTCCCTTCTTTTCTTTCTCCTTTCTTTTCTTTCATTGTTTTTTTTGGTATTTTTTTTCTTTAGTAAATATTTTTTTTTCTTTTTTATGAGATTTCTTTTACTTTCTTTAGGGAATATTTTTCCTTTTTTCTTTAGAAGAGGTTTTGGAGATATAAGGTTTTTCATCTCTTTCGTCTAAATTTATAGTATTGTGCTCAGATCTACCACTTTGGGCTCAGATTTGAGTTGAAGAAGATTATATCTACAACATCGTGTTTGTGACTAAGTAGAAGAAATTTGAATTACCTCTCCAAGGATACATTTATTGTTTTCCTTTTTTATGTTATATTAACTGTGTATCTAAAATAATATGATGTAATATCTAATAGATTAAGAGTTGAGAGGTATTTTACCTCTTTATTTTCTAGTTATAGTACTTGATATATTGTATCTTCAGAAGTTGTAAGACTTGTTTATCCTATCTTTGTCTTCTGTTTACTTACCTTCATGCTTAATACATTTCTCATCATATATGAATAGTGATATTTTACTTATCCAAAAAGAAAAAAGAAAACAAGATGTTGCAGTGGTGAATTTTTCTAAATAGGACATTAGACTTCTTATTAAAGCAGTTATTATCCAAGAAGGAGATTGGGATTGGGATGTAATTAAAGGGGCTATTTAGCAGGAATATCACAATCTTTTTCATGCTACTAAGTTTGATAATTTTTTCAAGGTTAAGGGTGTTCATGTGTCAACACCTACTGATTAGCATCTTATTTCATACATCCACATAATAGAATATTCCCCTTAAAACTTTTTGTATTATATATATATATATATATTCTTATATGTAAATTTTTAGCAATGTCTACCTAGCCCATAAATTTACCTATTCACCTATATTGTTAGTTATCTTTCTTGGTTATGCATACAAGTGCTTCAGGCTATTCCAAGCATTTTCAAATTTCATTTCCTTAACGGCAACTAATTAGGCGTGATATGCATTAGTTACAACAAAAAGGTTCTCACGCCATAAAGGAAAGTGTACAATCCATAACTTATTTTACATCACATTATAAGCTGTCTAAAAAGGACTTGGCACTCAACTAAGTCATCCCACATAAATTACACAACCAGAAAATACACAATCCTTATCCATAATCAACCTTGAGACCCCTGTTGCTCACTTCTTGTTGAAGTACCTAGAATGTAATTATGTGGATATAAAAAGATGAGATGAAAACCTCAATAGCTAGCAAATTTTTCAGAAAAACAATATACATTCCATTCCTTAAAACATCTTAATTTATTTCCCTGAAACATAAACACTAACCTTACATACATACATCATCTTGGTCACATTAGGGAACCATAACATTTTGATTTACTTACTCAATGTAGTCATACCTACAAAAAGGTTATGCATCCCCTCTTATTGGCCAATACGTGGGGGAAATTCGGTTTATTTGGCACACTTTGGGCACCCCTTAATTCTTGAGAATGCATACATAACATATCTTTAGACCATCATTCATCATAGCATAAAAGTCAGGCAACAAGTGAATTTGATAAATTCAAGTTCATAAACATAGAGAGTGTTTTAAGGAAAAGCTAGCTACCTCAATTCCTACACAATCACTTCCTTTCCAAAGCTGCCAATGTTACTACCAGCAACTCAAACTAAAAAATATAAGAGTTTTTGGTTAATACATGCATATTAGCACCTAAAATCATAAGTCTCTATTTTAAGATCTTATGCTCCCTAAAACAAAACTGTGATTCTATTCAGATTTGGGGTTATTATTAAATATGAAAAATGTCCTTTAAAAATTCTAAAATTTTCCATGGAGGTTCCTCTATATGTATTTTTTATTTTATGGTTCCCTCAGCCCTTAAATCTTCCATTTACCCCAAGAATTACCTCTATAATCCAGAACAATGCATATTGGTTTTAGTTCCATTTCAATTATGTTTTCCATTCCTTTGGATGGGTAAAGATTCTTCATAATTTGTTATATTTGATATGGAGTATCCTAGATATGTTATATAATCACCATAATAATTTCAAGTAAAAACTAATTCAGTTGACCCCTCAAATAACACACTTTTTATGGCTATCCTTAGTTCTGGTCTATTCTGACTCACTTCTTGTCCCACCAAATTCCAAAATTTTATTATATGCCTTAACCAGCTCATAATTCACTTAAATTTGGTGGGTTCCTTAATTAGGATATCTATAACGTTTCATAAAATTTTCAAACGAAAATTCAACATCTCACCCCATCAATTTTTAGTATTTCCATCAACCGCCTAAGATGTCCTACAAATTGTTCTCAACACTCTTTTGATTGTAAATGGCCTATTTGTAAGTTCTCAAAAAGCACAAAAATTTTCAGAATTAATTATCAATATTTCAAGACTTTGTTCACAAAATATTAGAAAATTTAAAGGCCAATTACCCAATCAAACAATCCAAGAACACATGGCCTAAAAATTTTAAGTACAGAATGTGTGGTGCTTCAGCATGTTTGTTACTTACATGGCAAAGATTGTCCCCTACCACTAGATTTCCATGTTTTAAAATTTAACATCTTGCATCTCATGCTCAATAATCACCCATGCAGAACCCAAAATGAGCTTTACTCACTACAAAACAACTTTCCTCAAGAGGCGAAACCCACCTTGTGTAGAAATGCTCCTATAGTTCTCAAATTTCAGCTTACTTCTCCTCTTGGTTTCCCTTGCAACTTAGCTACATTTTTTTTTGGTTTCTCTCCCCCTTTGGCTCTAAGTTTTCTGGCTGCCTTCTCTCCCTCTTGGGTGCTGATTGCATGAGGAATGGGGTTTGAATTTTCTACCCAAAATAATACCTAAACAGCATGATTCTTGGCTGTTGGTTTCCACCACTTTAGAGGAAAAGGAGGCTATTTTTTGCAGGGATTCCCTTGTGGTTTCTATAGGGAGGGCATAATAATTCAAAGGCTTGAAGTGGGGCAGCAGCCTTTGCATTATTTTTTCTGATTGTTGGCAGAAACGTGGCTGAAGTTGGTGGCTGTTTCTTGGCTGGAATGTTGCTGAAATAATTATGGCTATGTGGTAGGATTTCCTTGCTGAAAGGTGGAATTTTTCTTGGATGAAGTTTTTGTGGCTATGTGGCATGCTTTAGTAGGCATATAGTGGCTGCAAGGTAGTTGAAATTTTGTGGGCAATGTGGCATGCTATGTGACTGCAACTTTGTGGGCAATGTGGCATGCTTTAGTAGGTGCAAGGTGGCTGCAATTTTGTGGCCAATGTGGCATGCTATGTGGATGCAACATTGTGGGAATATGGCATGCCTTGGTAGGTGCAAGGTGGTTACAATTTCGTGGCCAATGTGGCATGCTACGTGGTTGCAACTTTGTGGGCAATGTGGCATGCTATGTGGCTGCAACTGTAACATCCCATAATTTTTATTTTTAAATAATAATGTTTTGCTATAAACAAATATATTTTTATTTGTTTAAAAATGAGTATGTTCTGTTAAAAGCAAGTATATTTTTAATTAAAGTAATTATTGTTTTACTTAAAATAATTATATTGGCCTTTAATAAAATTTTGTATTTTTAGAAATATTCTTTCTTTTATTATATATAAAGAAATTTATTTTGTGATTTGTTTTATTAAGATTTTTATCAAGAAAATTCACGATTTAAGAGTTTAACTAAAGGTTTATGAGAATGTAAATTTTTAGAAATTTATGGGATGTTTTAGGATGAAAAACGGTATTTATATGAAAATATATAAAATAAAATTCTATTATTCAATTATTAAATAATAATTATTATTATTACTATAAAGAATAAAGAAAAGAAGGAGGGGGAGACACGGTGAAGTGAAAAAGAAGAGAATGAATAGTGAAATAGTATAAATAGTATCTCTATGTTTTCTCTTTAAATCTGGAGTACCTATTGGCTTCTGATCTCAAAACTAAGGGTACCACTAGATTCAGGACAAAGAATACTACAATTTTGACTGAACAATTTCTCAAATCAACTGTAGAATTGCCGTAGATCGGAAGTAGAAAATTTAAGAAAAGATAAACTCTGAAACTCTTAGTTAAAGACCTCAAATTAGGAATCTGACATCGTAAATAGATTCAGAAATTAAATAAATCTTAAGATATGAAATTTTTTAGCTATGTGACAACTTTTTGTACTTGGTGAATAGTATTTCCAGTCATGAATAGTGTTTTCTAGCGGTCAATAGTGTTTTCTAGCCATGAATACTGACCAAATTCTCAGAGTCATTTCTTTGATTTTTGGACCCTCCGGACACTTTTTTGAAGTCTGTTTAGTCAAATGTGGATGGGAAAAGTGCATTTTGGGGCTGTCCAATCTGGAGCTCTTACCTTGTGAGTAGATGATTCTTTCTATGACTTGCCCTATACTCTTCTTGATCTTTAAGCATATATTTGATTATGTTTATGAGATATTTACACTTTTAAATGTTTCTGAAATTCATTAAAATTTATCTGAATTGCTTACAATTTGGAATATAGTTCGAGAAGAGTATAGTTTTGAAAATATATTTCTGAACTCATGGTATATCTGATTTCACATGTATTTCTCACTAAATAATAAAGTGAATATTTATGCATGTGGCATTGATTTGTAATAAATATAAAGTTACTGATTATGATTGAATGGCAAGCATAAATCTCGTGGCAAGTTGCTTGATAATTTTACATTGCATTTGATGAATATGCATTTATATATATGTATTTATATGTATGGATGAATATCGACGAGTTGTATGGCTTGTGATGGTGCCGAATAGGGGATGCCCTATTTGCCTGAGTGAGCCGAGGGAGGGTTGCTCAAACCGGGTGACAGTCGTAATGTGAGGAAGCAGATGGGTGATGGACTCACATTCCCTTATCACTATTGTGTCTGTAGTTGATCGGTCACTATGCGTATAGCAAATGTGTGTGTAGGTTGATCAGATCGACGAATGAGGCAGGTCATTTTAAAAGTTTATAATTTTATCTAAAAAACTTATTATGTTACTATAGTTTATACAACTGAGCATAACAACATTTGTTTAATGATCATACTGTGTTGAATATAGTTTAGATATTTGAATATCCTTTTATTTGAAAATATTTGAAATACGGGTCTCATATGGATATACTTCTGAACTGTATTTTCCAAGTGACAAATTTTAAAACATGAGTACATTCATATGCTGACCTAAGAGGTCATAGGAAGTATTATCTGCTCACTTAGTTGTCAAACTCACTATGTAACAACTCCATTTAAGTAAATGTAACAATTTTTTTTATATATTTAAAAAAATATTCCATGAAGTTATTACTACTTTAATTCTAACCACTTAACTCGTAATAATAATCACTTTAACCAAGCATAATTGTTATTAACAGTGATACAATACTTATAATACAATACTTAGTTTCCATACACACCATTATTTTACAAACTACACACCATTATTTTACAAACATTTGTACAAAGATACATAGTAGCTCTAGTCATCTATGTCGACTACTTCCGGGGACACTGGTGCGGGTGGCACGTCCACCGGAATCTCAGTCACATCTATGACAGATACATATGATATAGTTGGTAGTTGCCCAAGGTAAGGCACCTTGAACCAACGTACGATAATAATAAGTGTCATAGAGAAAATCTGCATATTATTCATCTGAACATGATATAGAAATATAGTAAGAATTAAATCTCAGTAAGTTCAACAATAAATCATAATTTACCATCAATATAGTAAATCATGTCATGTTCAGCTGTATAAACTACAGAAAATATCTTTGGTCACATGAATGCATTATATCTATACACATAAGAATCATACAGTAATGATATGTATGACATGATTAACTATTTTCAGAATATCATATGATGACTATCAATTTATTCTCATATCAAGCTACCCCGGTCAGGGTGAGTATTTTCTACTCTCCGGTATGGGCTTTTCTCACTCCGTCCGACATGGCCCACTTTCTCTTTCTTTTCTCATTAACATGATCATAACCGTTGGTAGGGCGTCCCCTACTGGTGCACCACATGGATTGCCATATGACCGTGCTCATTTCTTTTCTTTTCACAATGATAGCCAAAAATATGCTTTCAATAACAAGTATGTTCATCAAAATATAATTATTACCAAAAATCATTGGTAATCATGCCATGAACATAACCATTTCAAATATCACTTTATAAAATATTTCCATGTCAAAATTTCACACTTAAGATGGTAAGAAGTTCATACAATGGCAATGGTTATGGCTATACTAGTCATTTATTAAGATTCATCTTCTTTTTTAAATACGAATTTTATTTCTTTATTTTCTTGATGCAGGTTTTCATCCTATCTAACTGTCTCTTACTAATCAGAGCATAACTCCCTCAATTTAACTCTGATGTAGGTGATCTTGGTGTCCATTTCAAGATAAAACAATTATCTAAAACTATTATGTTGAACATTATAGCAAAATATTAAGAGATCATGGTGATATTACTCCCTAAATGTATAGGTTATTTCTTCTTGGATAGGTTCTGACCTATACCTACAAATCGGACCATATCTACCGCATATGGACTCCAACTTGAGTGATTCTAGCGGCTTAATATCCATGGCACACATAGCTATAATTCTTATGTTAAACATTTATTTTAATTCCATACAGATAATTCCCAGAAATTAAAATACAGAAGCTGTCCTAACATATTCTTCCCTGATGAACCATTTTCTGACCTTTGACTAATAATCAGCTCATAGCTTCCTCATATGGACTCAAATTTGAATGATTCCAGTGGCTACAAATCCATGACACAAATATCTTTAATTCGTATGTTAACCATTTATTTTAATTCCCTACAGATAATTCCCAGATATTAAAACACCGAAGCTATCCTAACATATTCTTCCCTGATAAACCATTTTCTGACATTTGCTTACTATTCGGACCATATCTACCACATATGGACTCCAAATTGAATTATTACAGTGTCTAAAAATCTGTGACACACATATCTACAATTCTTATGTTAACTATTTATTTTAATTCCATACAGATAATTCTCTGAAATTAAAATACCGAAGCTATTCTAACATATTCTTCCCTGATGAACCATTTTCTGACCTTCGCTACCTAATCGGATCATATATACATCATATGGACTCCAAATTGAATGATTCCAATGGATAAAAATCTCTGACACATATATCTACATTTCTTATGTTAATCATTTATTTTAATTCCATACAGATAATTCCCATAAATTAAAATACCGACACTATTACAGCATATTCTTCCCTGATGAACCATTTTCTGCCCTTTGCTACCTAATCGGATCATATCTACATCATATGGACTCCAAATTGAATGATTCCAATGGCTAAAAATCTGTGACACACATATCTACAATTCGTATGTTAACCATTTATTTTAATTCCATACAGATAATTCCCATAAATTAAAATACCAAAACTATCCCAACATATTCTTCCCTGATGAACTATTTTCTAACCTTTGCTAACTAATCGAACCATATCTACATCATATAGACTCCAAATTGAATGATTCCAGTGGCTAAAAATCTGTGACACACATATCTACATTTTGTATGTTAATCATTTATTTTAATTCCATACAAATAATTCTCAGAAATTAACATACCAAAGCTATCCCAACATATTCTTCCCTGATGAACTATTTTCTTATCTTTGCTAACTAATCGGACCATATCTACATCATATGGGCTCCAAATTGAATGATTCCAGTGGCTAAAAATCCGTGACACACATAGCTACAATACTTACGTTAACCATTTATTTTAATTCTATATAGATAATTTCCAGAAATTAAAATACAGAAGCTTAAAAGTTTGCCACCCATAGCCATACCTATGCAGAACTTTCTATACCGGCTTAAGTATTCAAACATACATCACATGCAAGATCAATATGTAACATGACATAGCAACATCCATGACCAATCATCACAGTTCTAAGATTAAAATCTCATATAAATATTATAAGTTTCAAAAGTTTTCTTCAAAAAGAAATATTGTTAAACTTACCTAAGAATCTCCCTAACTTAGTGAATTGGTTTTCTTGTTTCCTCTTGAAATAAGTAGCAAGATTCCTTCCTTCCTTTAACTTTTCTAGCAGCTTAGGTAAGAGAAGGAGGGTGAATTTTTTGAACCTCAAGGGTGAAGGAGAAAAAAAATGGACTCAAGTGGAGATTAAGGTAACTTACCTTGAGTACTTAGCCTTCTAAACTTCTCCTTCTTCTTCCTTCCTTTCTTCTCCTCTCTTTTTCTCCTTTCCTCACTCTACCTTGCTTCTATTTCTCTCTCTTCCTCACTTGGATGAAATTAAAATGTTGTAAGGGTGGGTTTTCTTATATAGACCACCAAATAATTCACCTTTCATGATCATAGGTCTACCTTATCACAATCAGGATACACTTTGTTGAATTTTTGGAAAACAAACAACTTATGTTCTTGTCTTCCTCTTCCTTAGTCAAGATATGCAGAAGAAAATGAGATTTGTATTTTGAAAATTATGATGATATGTTCTTAAGATAAGGGACAAAGTCCCTTTGATTTAGGGATTCATTTCCATTTTCTTTTGTCTTAAACAAGTATGATAGGTTTTTCTTTTTAGGTGGCAAATTTCTAGCCCTTGAATCTCCATTATTTAGTTGATATTATTTGTGTGGGATATGAATGTTTTGTCCTAATGCCATGTATTATCATACCACTTGCTAGAATTATGAGTGTAGGATATAGATGTTTTTGTCCTAAAGCCTTGTATTATCATGCCACTTGCCAAAATTATGAATGTAGAATCACACAACTTTCTAAATTTTTGTCTTAATGCCATGTAACCTAATCTTTATTATTATTACATTATTATATCATCACCTAATTTATTTTATTTTATTTTTCCTCTTGGATTTGGGCTTATTCCTACCCATTTTCTTTGCTTTAGATAAAATTCTACCTTTCTTGGAGAGCTTGGTCACATTTTCATAATTTTTGGGCTATTGGTCTAATTACTATATCCTAGTCCAAGTCTATGTTTTATTTCTTGCTTAGGTTATTCAATGGCCTTGCTAGAAACTTATGTGAAGTGAAAAACTCTATATGAAGTGTCCATAGGTAAAAGCCCAATGTATGGGTAAAGATTTTAAACTTAATAATTCTAGTTCTTGAATTAGGAAAAATTATCATAATCCAATGTTCTTGAAATTTTAAGATCTTTACTTGTTTCTAAAAATTTATCTTCCTTATCCAAGAATTTTGCATCTCTTTAGTATGTTATTTCTAATTTCTTTCCTATTAGGTAATTTATGAAATTTTGAGGACAAAATTTCTTTTAGGGGGAGAGAAATGTAACATCCCTAATTTCGTTTCTTTTATTCATAATTAAGGAAATAAAGTTTATTAGACAATATTTTAGATATCTAAGGAAATATAATCCTTAGAAATTCTTCACCTTATGTATATGCATAGAAAATGTTTCTAACATTAAAAGAACAAATAAAGAGGGAAAACCTAATAGGAAAAAATTAGAAAGAACATACTAAAGAGATGCAAAATTCTTGGATAAGGAAGATAAATGTTTAGAAACAAGTAAAGGTCTTAAATTTTCAAGAACATTGGATTAGGGTAATTTTTCCTAATTCAAGAACTAGAGTTACTAAGTTTAAAATCTTTATCCATACATTGGGCTTTTACCTATGGACACTTCATATAGAGTTTTTCCACTTCACATAAGTTTCTAGCAAGCCCATTAGATAACATAAGCAAGAAATAAAACATAGACTTGGACTAGAATTGGACCAATAGCCCAAAAATTATGAAAATGTGACCAAGCCCTCCAAGAAAGGTAGAATTTTATCCAAAGCAAAGAAAATGGGTAGGAATAAGCCCAAATCCAAGAGGAAAAATAAAATAAAATAAATTAGATGATGATATAATAATGTAATAATAATAAATATTAGGTTACATGGCATTAAGACAAAAATTTAGCAAGTGGTGTGATTCTACATTCATAATTTTGGCAAGTGGCATGATAATACAAGGCTTTAGGACAAAAACATCTATATCCTACACTCATAATTCTAGCAAGTGGTATGATAGTACATGGAATTAGGACAAAACATTCATATCCTACACAAATAATATCAACCAAATAATGGAGATTGAAGGGCTAGAAATTTTCCACCTAAAAAGAAAAACCTTTCATACTTGTTTAAGACAAAAGAAAATGGAAATGAATCCCTAAATCAAAGGGACCTTGTCCCTTATCTTAAGAACATATCATCATAATTTTCAAAATACAAATCTCATTTTCCTATGCATATCTTGACTAAGGAAGAGGAAGACAAGAACATAAGTTGTTTGTTTTCCAAAAATTCAACAAAGTGTATCCTGATTATGATAAGGTAGACCCATGATCATGAAAGGTGAATTATTTGGTGGTCCATATAAGAAAACCCACCCTTACAATATTTTAATTTCATCCAAGTGAGGAAGAGAGAGAAATAGAAGTAAGGTAGAGTGAGGAAAGGAGAAAAAGAGAGGAGAAGAAAGGAAGGAAGAAGAAGGAGAAGTTTAGAAGGCTAAGTACTCAAGGTAAGTTACCTTAATCTCCACTTGAGTCCATTTTTTTTCTTCTTCATCCTTGAGGTTCAAAAAATTCACCTTCCTTCTCTTACCTAAGCTGCTAGAAAGGTTAAAGGAAGGAAGGAATCTTGCTACTTCTTTCAAGAGGAAACAAGAAAACCAATTCACTAAGTAAGCTAGGGAGATTCTTAGGTAAGTTTAACAATATTTCTTTTTGAAGAAAACTTTTGAAACATATAATATTTATATGAGATTTTGATCTTAGAACTTTGATGATTGGTCATGGATGTTGCTATATCATGTTACATATTGATCTTACATGTGATGTATGTTTGAATACTTAGGTTGGTGTAGATAGTTCTGCATGGGTATGGCTACGGTTGGCAGAATTTTAAGCTTCGGTGTTTTAATTTCTGGGAACAATCTATAAGGAATTAAAATGAATGGTTAACATAAGAATTAAAGTTATATGTGTCACGGATTTTTATCCACTAGAATCATTCAATTTAGAGTTCATATGAGGTAGATATGTTCCAATTAGTAAACAAAGTTCAGAAAATGGTTAATCAGCGAAGAATATGCTAGGATAGCTTTGGTGTTTTAATTTCTGGGAAACTTCTATAAGGAATTAAAATAAATGATTAACATATGAATTATATATTTATATGTCACGGATGTTTAGCCACTGGAATCACTTAATTTGGAATTCTTATGTTGGAGATATAGTCAGATTAGTAAGTAAAGGTTAGAACCTACCCGAGAAGAAATAATATTGAATTTAAGAGAGTAATAAAACCAAGATTTATTACTATTTTGCTGATATGATTAACATAATAGTTTTATAATTGTATTAGATTTCCATAAACACCAAGATCACCTCAATAGGAGTTAAAATGAGGGAGTTATGCCCTGATTAGTGAGCCAAGGTCACAGAGCACGACCAGGCCGTGTTCTGGGTGCTTCAAACACGAGCTAGCCATGTTCGGGGCTGGTTTTGAGTACATTTGAAATATTTTTAAAGCATGGCCATGTTCCGAAACATGGACAGACAGTGTTGGAATCTGGTTAAGCCTATTTTCAACATTTTTCTACCCTAGATGAACCTCTTTAACTATAGAGTAATAGTAGAAATGAAATTGGAGAACAATACTCTATAAATTTGTAAGAACATGTGTTGGAAATGATATAAATAAGAAGAAAATTACTAAAGGCCAAGCATAAAGAGAAGGTTAGATATGATGAAAACTTACATCAATAAAATAAAGAAATAAAATTAATATTTAAAAAAGAAGACGAATCTTATAAATAAAAAGAATAAATGACTAGTATATGCCATAGCCATTGCCATTGTATGAACTTCTTACCATCTTAAGTGTGAAATTCTGACATGGAAATATTTTATAAAGTGATATTTGAAATGGTTATGTTTATGGCATGATTACCAATGATTTATGGTAATAGTTATATTTTGATAAACATACTTGTTATTGAAAGCATATTTTTGGCTATCATTGTGAAAAGAAAAGAAATGAGCACGCTCACATGGCAATCCGTGTGGTGCACCAGTAGGGGACGCCCTACCAACGGTTATGATCATGTTAATGAGAAAAGAAAGAGAAAGTGGGCCATGTCGGACGGAGCGAGAAAAGCCCGTACCGAAGAGTAGAAGATACTCACCCTGACCGGGGTAGCTTGAAATGAGAATAAGTTAATGGCCATCATATGATATTCTGAAAATAGTTAATCATGTCATACATATCATTATTGTATGATTCTTATGTGCATAGATATAATGCATTCATGTGACCAAAGATATTTTCTGTAGTTTATACAGCTGGACATGACATGATGAACTATATTGATGGTAAATTATGATTTATTGTTGAACTTACTGGGATTTAATTCTCACTATATTTCCATATCATGTTCAGAAGAATAAATATGCAGATTTTCTCTATGACACTTATTATTTCTGTACGTTGGATCGAGGTGCCCTACCTTGGGCAACTTCCAGTTATTTAAGATGTATCTGTCGTAGATGAGACTGAGATTCCGGTGGACGTGCCACCCGCACCAGTGTCCCCGGAAGTAGTCGACATAGATGATTAGAGCTCATATGTATCTTTGTACAAATGTTTGTAAAATAATGGTGTGTAGTTTGTAAAATAGTAATGTGTATGGAAACTCGGTATTGTATCACTGTTAATAACAATTATGCTTAGTTAAAGTGATTATTATTACGAGTTAAGTGGTTTGAATTAAAGTAGTAATAACTGCATGAAATTTTACAAATATAAAAAAAATGTTACATTTACATAAATGGAGTTGTTACATAATTGGTATCAACTTGTCACGCCCCTAATTTTAGGGCATGTGAAACACGTATATTATGAACATATATTTTCCATAAACATAAATATTTCAATCCTTTATCAAGGAAACAGATACATATAGGTTTTCCCATACAAATACCATATACAAATCAAGTACATATACATCAGAGTACAGCAGAAACAAGGATCCTGCCTATGACGTTCAGAGCAACTCTAGAGTACAAATATTTTACAATATAAAACATTGAGAGCCTAGAAACAATTTAGGCTCACCACTGAAGTACGACCTCTAATCGATCACTTGGTTGCTGGACCAAACTCTGTGTCTTTATCTGAAAAATAGATCCATATCATGTAGTGAGTTTTACAACTCAGTAAGCAGATAACACCCCCTATAACCTCTTAGGTCAACATATGGATGTACTTTTCTTTTCAAAGTTTCTCATATTGAAAAGTTACATTCAGGAGTACATTCATATGGGACCCGCATTTCAAAACATCTCAGTTCAAATCACATACAAATATCTGTAACCACATATGATACAAATTGATCTTAAATCAAATTTGATATGCAATAAAAATCAATTCTTTTATATAATGCTCAAGTATGTCACAACTTTCAATATACTCAATAAATAAACATGGAATGTGAGTTCATCACCCTTCTGCCTCCTCACATTACCATAGTCACAATCACAACAGGTAATCAGGGAATGTGAGTTCATCACCCTACTGCCTCCTCACATTACCACTGACTACAACTTCAATAGATCAACAGGGAATGTGAATTCATCACCCTTCTGCCTCCTCACATTACCACTGTGATCATCACAATAGGTAATTAGGGAATGTGAGTTCATCATCCTACTGCCTCCTCACATTACCACTAATACCACCTTCACAATACCGTCTCAAGCCATATAATCTCGTCATTTCTCATCAATACATACATATATATATATATAAACATGTATAAAAGTGCATATCCATCATATGCAATGAATCATTATCAAACAATTCACCATACAATAATATTCGGCAACTTATCACTTTACATATCATTCAAAACAGAGCTTTCAGTCTGAGTACAAAATCTTTTATTATAAATTTTCCAATCAGAGGAATCATATAATCATGCGCATATCCGAGGCAAATATAACACTGTAAAATTAATGCCACATGCATATCATATTTTCTTTGCCTTGTAATGCGAAATGCATTTAGAAATAACGTATTCAAAGCATTTCAAAATCTATTTCAAAAATCATACTCTTCTTGAACTAGATATCATTTCTCAATCATTTCAAATATTCCAAACCATTTCAGAAACATATGAACATATAAATAACATATAATCATACTCATTTATCAATAAAAAGTTCAAGAAGAGTAAAAACAAGCTATAGGAAGATTTATCTATTCACGCCGGAAATCACTATTCATCGCCGAAAAATACTATTCACCGTCACAAAATTTTTTACCAAATCAAGAAAACGAATTCATATCCTAATATTTATCTAGTTTATGAATCCATCTGCAGAGTCAGATTTCTAATTAGAAGTCTTTAAGTAAAGTTTTTCAGAACTTACCTTTTGTCGAGATTTTATACTTCAGATCTACGGCGATTCAACGGTTGATTTGAAAAACTGATCGGTTAAAATTGAAGTACTCTTCGTCCTGAATCCAATAACACTTTCAGTTTTGAGATCGGAAGTCCATAAGAATTCTAAATCGAAAGAAAACGTTGGACATTACCATTCACTCACTATTCATTACTATGCATCTTTCCAATTTTTTTTTTCGTTCAACTGATACTCCCTGCCTTCCGTTTTATCAGCTTTCTTTTTTTGTTTTTTAAATATAATAATAATTATTAAATAATTAATAATAGTATTTTATTTTATAAAAACCAACTTGTCACGCCCCTAATTTTAGGGCACGTGAAACACGTATATTATGAACATATATTTTCCATAAACATAAATATATCAATCCTTTATCAAGGAAACAGATACATATAGGTTTTCCCATACAGATACCATATACAAATCAAGTACATATACATCAGAGTATAGCAGAAACAAGGATCCTGCCTGTGACGTTCAGAGCAACTCTATAGTACAAATATATTACAATATAAAACATTGAGAGCCTAGAAACAATTTAGGCTCACCACTGGAGTACGACCCCTAGTCAATCACGTAGCTGTTGGACCAAACTCTATGTCTTTATCTGAAAAATAAATCCACATCGTGTAGTGAGTTTTACAACTCAGTGAGCAGATAACACCCCCTATAACCTCTTAGGTCAACATATGGATGTACTTTTCTTTTCAAAGTTTCTCATATTGAAAAGTTACATTCAGGAGTACATTCATATGGGACCCGCATTCAAAACATCTCAGTTTAAATCACATACAAATATCTGTAACCACATATGATACAAATTGATCTTCAATCGAATTTGATATGCAATAAAAATTAATTCTTTATATAATGCTCAAGTATGTCACAACTTTCAATATACTCAATAAATAAACATGGAATGTGAGTTCATCACCCTTCTGCCTCCTCACATTACCATAGTCACAATCACAATAGGTAATCATGGAATGTGAGTTCATCACCCTACTGCCTCCTCACATTACTACTGACTACAACTTCAATAGATCAATAAGGAATGTGAGTTCATCACCCTTCTGCCTCCTCACATTACCACTGTCATCATCACAATAGGTAATTAGGGAATGTGAGTTCATCACCCTACTGCCTCCTCACATTACCACTAATACCACCTTCACAATACCGTCTCAAGCCATATAATTCCGTCATTTCTCATCAATACATATATATATATATATATATATATATATATATATATATATATATATATAAACATGTATAAAAGTGCATATCCATCATATGCAATGCATCATTATCAAACAATTCGCCATACAATCATATTCGGCAACTTATCACTTTACATATCATTCAAAATAGAGCTTTCAGTCTCAGTACAAAATCTTTTATTATAAATTTTCCAATTAGGGGAATCATATAATCATGCGCATATCCGAGGCAAATATAACACTGTAAATTCATGCCACATGCATATCATATTTTCTTTGCCATGTAATGCGAAATGCATTTAGAAATAACGTATTCAAAGCATTTCAAAATCTATTTCAAAAATCATACTCTTCTTGAACTAGATATCATTTCTTAATCATTTCAGAAACATATAAACATATAAATAACATGTAATCATACTCATTTATCAATGAAAAGTTCAAGAAGAGTAAAAACAAGGTATAGGAAGAATTATCTACTCACAGTGTAAGGGCTCCAAATTGGACAGCCCTAAAATGCACTTTTCTAGTCTGAATTTGACCAAATAAGCTTCAAAAACGTGTTCGGAGGGTCCAAAAACCTTAAATGAGCTCAGTTTCTGTTCACCGCCAGAATCACTATTCATCTGCACTATTCATCGCCGGATCACTATTCATCTACCACTATTCATTACTGTGCATTTCTTCGATTTTTTTTCCTCTTTCTCGATTCCTCTCCTGGCTTCCGTTTTAACATTCTGCTTCTTTTTTTAATATAATAATAATTATTAAATAATTAATAATAAGATTTTCTTTTATAAAAATTGATATAAATTTCGTTTTCATCTTAAAATATCCCAAAAATTTCTAAAAATTTCCTTTCTTATAAATCTTTAGTTAAACTCTTAAATCATGATTTTTCTTGATAAAAATCATAATAAAACAAATTTCAAAACAAATATCTTTATTCATATTAAAAGAAAGAATATTTCTAAAAATACCATAAAAATTCAATAGAGGTCAGTATAATTATTTTAAGCAACACAATACTTCTTTTACTTAAAAGTCCACTTACTTTTCACAAATCATAATCATTTCTACATAAATAAAAATATATTTGCTTATAGCGCGCCAAAACATAAATTCTCATATTTCTTTTGTAATTCTTTAATCCATGTAATAAATAAACTTATTTTCACCGGTTCTTATCTCTATTTTCAAAATTCTCTCTTTTATTCTAAATTTCCTTTAATTTGAATTTTTGTTAAATTTTCTAGTTTATGTCAATCCCATTTAATTCACCCAATCATTTCAAGAAGATTTTTCCTAACAATTACTCATACAAGAATTCTTAATTCCAACATAATTCACATCCTAGATATTAGACTCAATTTAGCATGATATAATCCTTTAACACAAATATCTTGATCACTTACATTATTTTCAGACATGATTCTCAGAATATTCTCTATATTTCCAAATTAAGAGTTCAAAGACTAACTTAAATCCTACTTCCTATATTTTATTGTTCAAGAACTTCAACACCACTAGTTCTCTTGATTACATTCGTCAAAACACCATAAGACCATCATCCGTCCATTCTTTTCAAACTTTTCATTACTTTAACCTATTAACAACTTAAACACCATAATAACCGAGTTTCAAAGAAAAGAAATTATCTTTCATTGTAATGAGGGAAAATAACCTTTCATTTAATGCCAACCATTAACGAGTGAAACAGACGAAAAGCATAATAGAGAATGGTACCAAAAGCGAAAGTCAAATATTTTGACAAAGCATTTAAAAATATTAAAATCAGTGACCGTAATTCTTGAAAATCTGTAAATAAAATCTATCTATGATTTCAGCAAAAATCGGTGGCCGAAAATTTTGAATATATGTGTCAGAATCTACTTTAAATCTATTGGTATTCGGTGGAAAGATATCACATGGAAAAAGAAACATTTCTGAGCTTATAAAAGTCTGTGAAAATCAAAGAATATGTAGTTAACTGGTAGGATGCAGTTGATTGCTTCAAAATAGATGTAATCAATCAACTGTAAAATAACCAGTCCAAATTAAAATTTTTCAAAATAGCTAGTCGACTTAATAATACTGATAGTCGACTGGCAAAAACATTGAGAATACAAAATAAATCATTTGATTGCATTTTTACTCTCTTTTTTTACAATGAGTTTAATGGTGTTAATAAGCTTGTATAGAATTACTGTGATGAGGTAAGTTAGAATTATTAGACATGTGTCAATGGTACACGTTATTAAAGGTTTGAAGGATTTATTGCTACGTATGTTTAACATATTGATTAAAGGATTTGAGGATAAAAAATAGATGATAGATTAAGATGATGATATTCAGGGGATGATATTGATATATATAAAAAAATGACTTGATAGAAGTTTGGAATAAGAAAAGATAGTTACCCAATATGAAGGTGAATATGTTCCTTTATATGTGTGTTTTCAAATATCGACCCATAGATATATCCATGCGAGCTAGAGGATATAAATTGAAGAACTTATGAGTGAAAGAAATCCTTATGGTTAAGTTATATGGAAAAATCACTCAAGTGAATAGCCATATTAAAAAGTAAAGATGTTATACAGAAAAGATATCCCTAATTATTTAGGTAATAAGGTTGGTAACTCTGAATAATGCCTAAATTTCATTACCTATAAGTGGTAGGATGGACTGAAATTCGAGGACCGAATTTCTTAAGGGGGGAAAGAATGTAACATCCCGTAATTTTTAGATATTTTCCTTATAAATTCTTCACCTTACATATATGCATAGAAATGTTCTAATATTAATGGAATAGGTAAAGAAAGAAAACCTAAGAGGAAATATTAGAAATAAACCTGCTAAAGAAAGGTGAAATTCTTAGGTAAAGAAAGATAAATTTTTGTGAAGTAAGTAAAGGTCTTAAAATTTCAAGAAGATCGGATTAGGATAATTTTTCTTAATTACTAAGTTTAGTATCTCCAGTCGTAATTGGGCTTTAACCTATGGACACTTCATATAGAGTTTTTCTACTTCACATGAATTTTTAGCAAGCCAATAGGATAGCCCAAGGAAGAAATAAAACATAGACTTGAACTAGGATATAGAAATTGGACTGGTAGCCCAAAAATCATGAAAATGTGACCAAACCCATTATGAAAGGTAGAATTTTAACCAAAGTAAAGAAAATGGGTAAGAATGAGCCCAAACCCAAGAGAAAAAATAAAAATAAAAATAAAATTAAAGTGATGAAATAATGGTGTAATCAAGATTAGGTGACATGGCATTAAGACAAAAATTTAGCAAGTGGTGTGATTCTACATTCATCATTTTGGCAAGTGGCATAATAATACAAGGCTTTAGGACAAAAACATCTATATCCTACACTCATAATTTTAGCAAGTGGTATGATAAGACATAGCATTAGGACAAAACATCTATATCCCACATAAATAATTTCAACCAAATAATGGAGATTGAAGGGCTAGAAATTTGCCACTTAAAAAGGAAACCTATCATAATTGATTAAGACAAAAGAAAAGGTAAATGAATCCCTAAATCAAAGGGACCTTGTCCCATATCTTAAGAACATATCATCATAATTTTCAAAATACAAATCTCCTTTTCCTATGCATATCTTGACTAAGGAAGAGGAAGACAAGAACATAAGTTGTTTGTTTTCCAAAAATTCAACAAAGTGTATCCTAATTGTGATAAGGTAGACCCATGATCTTGAAAGGTGAATTATTTGATGGTCTATACAAGAAAACCCACCCTTACAACATTAGAATTTCGTCCAAGTGAGGGAGAGGAAAAATAGAAGCAAGGTAGAGTGAGGAAAGGAGAGGAAGAAAGGAAGAAAGAGGAAGGAGAAGTCTAGAGGACTAAGTGCTCCAAGTAAGTTTAACAATATTTCTTTTTGAAGAAAACTTTTGAAACTTATAATATTTATATGAGATTTTGATCTTAGAACTTTGATGATTGGTCATGGATGTTGCTATATCATGTTACATATTGATCTTGCATGTGGTGTATGTTTGAATACTTAGGTTGGTGTAGATAGTTCTGCATGGGTATGGCTATAGTTGGCAGAATTTTAAATTTAGGTGTTTTAATTTCTGGGAATTATCTGTAGGGAATGAAAATAAATGGTTAACATAAGAATTAAAGATATGTGTGTCACGGATTTTTAGCCACTGAAATCATTCAATTTGGAGTCCATATGAGGAATATATGAGCCGATTAGTAGTCAAAGATCAGAAAATGGGTCATCAGGGAAGAATATGTTAGGATAGCTTTGGTATTTTAATTTCTGAGAATTATCTGTAGGGAATTCAAATAAATGGTTAACAAAAGAATTTAAGATATATGTGTCACGGGTTTGTAGCCACTGGAATCATTCAATTTAGAGTCAATATGATGTATATATCGTCTGATTAGTAAGCAAAGGTCAGAAAATGGTTCATCAGGGAAGAATATGTTAGGATAGTTTTGGTATTTTAATTTCTGGGAACACTCTATAAGGAATTAAAATAAATGGTTAACATATGAATTATAGATAGGTGTGTCACGGATTTTTAGCCACTGGAATCATTCAATTTGGAGTCCATATGAGGTAGATATGGTTTGATTCGTAGTCAAAGGTCAGAAAATGGTTCATCAGGGAAGAATATGTTAGGATAGTTTCTGTATTTTAATTTTTGGGAATGATCTGTATGGAATTAAAATAAATGGTTAACATAAGAATTATAGCTATGTGTGTCACGGATTTTAACCACTGGAATCATTCAAGTTAGAGTTTATGTGAGATAGATATGTTCCGATTTGTAAACAAAGGTCAAAAAATGGTTAATCAGGGAAGAATATGTTAGGATAGCTTCGGTGTTTTATTTTCTGGGAAAATTATATAAGGAATTAAAATAAATGGTTAACATATGAATTATATATTTATGTGTCATGGATGTTTAGCCACTGGAATCACTTAATTTGGAATTCGTATCTGGGAGATGAAGTCTGATTAGTAAGTAAAGCTTAGAACCTACCCGAGAAGAAATAATGTTGAATTTAAGGGAGCCATAACACCATGATTTATTTCTATTTTGCTGATATGATTAACATAATAGTTTTAGATAATTGTCTTAGCTTTCCATATACACTAAGATCACTACAATCGGAGTTAAAATGAGGGAGTTATTCTCTGATTAGTGAGCAAAGGTCACAGAGCACGGCCAAGCCGTGTTCTGGGTGCTTCAAGCACGGGCTAGCCGTGTTCGGGGCTGTTTTTGAGTACATTTGAAGTATTTTTAAAGCATGGTCGTGTCCTGGAATATGGCCAGACCGTGTTGGAAGCTGGTGAAGCCTATTTTCAACATTTTTCTACCCTAGATGAACCTCTTTAACTATAGGGTAATAGTAGAAATCAAATTGGGGAACAATGCTCTATAAATTTGTAAGAACATGTGTTGGAAATAATATAATTAAGAAGAAAATGACTAAGGCCAAGCATAAAGAGAAGGTTAGATATGATGAAAACCTGCATCAAGAAAATAAAGAAATAAACTTAATATTTAAAAAAGAAGACGAATCTTATAAATGACTAGTATATGCCATTGCCATTGCCATTGTATGAACTTCTTACCATCTTAAGTGTGAAATTATGACATGAAAATATTTTATAAAGTGATATTTGAAATGGTTATGTTCATGGTATGATTACTAATGATTTATGGTAATAGTTATATTTTGATGAACATACTTCTTATTGAAAGCATATTTTTGGCTATTATTGTGAAAAGAAAAGAAATGAGCACGCTCACATGGCAATTCGTGTGGTGCACCAGTAGGGGACACCCTACCAACGGTTATGATCATGTTAATGAGAAAAGAAAGAGAAAGTGGGCCATGTCGGACGGAGCGAGAAAAGCCCGTACCAGAGAGTAGAAGATACTCACCCTAACCGTGGTAGCTTAAAATGAGAATAAGTTGATGGCCATCATATGATATTCTGAAAATAGTTAATCCTGTCATACATATCATTACTGTATGATTCTTATGTGCATAGATATAATGCATTCATGTGACCAAAGATATTTTCTGTAGTTTATATAGCTGAACATGACGTGATGAGCTATATTGATGATGATTTATTGTTGAACTTACTGGGATTTAATTCTCACTATATTTTCATATTATGTTCAAAAAATTAGTTGTGCAGCTTTTTCTATGGCTCTGACTTTTAGTGCACATTGGATCGAGTTACTTTATGTTGGGCAGATCTCAGAATCAAATAAGATGTTTGTGGTTGAGTTGACTCAGATCCCGGTGAAGGTGCAACCACCCGCACCTGTATCTCCGGAATTGGTCAACCAAAAAAACAAGATGTAAATATCTATGTGTTTGATATGTTGCATGTACGTTTTGATTAATGACGTGTATGTGAACTCAATAATGTATAATAATAAAGAGAAAAAAAAATTTGTTACATAATTGGTATCAGAGGAGGTCGATCCTAGATGGCTAGTGGGTGGATGGTTATCTAAATCGATCTTATAGTGTCTTGAGTATGTTGTGGTTGTGCTGTGTAAGGGATCATTGATTCATATAGGTAAGAAATTACTAGTGTTTCCTATCTATATGCCGAGGTGGTGTTATGACTGCTATTAAATATTTTTGAACTAACTATTGGGCTTGATCAACTCAATAGCAGCATAACTTTATTTTTGCCATAGTAGGAAATGGCACCACCAAGGAGGAATCCAGCAACCAATGCAGAGGAAACCCTACACAACCTTGCCACAGCAATTCGAGATTAAGTCATGACCACCAACAAAATTTTACAACATCTCCAGAATGCTAATAACCCAAATGGTGAGAATGGTGCTAACAACCGGATGGCTGGAAAAGATAATGGCATATCTGAGTTCTTGAAGACTAGACCGCCTTGTTTCCAAGGTGGCTATGACCCAACAGTAGCCAAAAGGTGGATAAGGGAATTAGAGAAAATCTTTGAAGTGATGGGCTGTACTAAAGAGCAGCAAGTTATTTTTGCTGCATATATGTTAAAGGATGAAGCAGAATACTGGTGGCGTGGAGCTAGAGAACTTTTAGCTCATCAGTGAAGACAGATCACCTGGCAAGTGTTCAAGGACATTTTTTTTTTGAAAAGTACTTTCCAAGTACTGTACGGGCAGAGAAAGAGATCGAATTTCTCCAACTCAGGCAAGGAAGCATGACCGTGGACCAGTATATCACAAGGTTCGAGGAGCTATCTAAGTTCTCTTCTTATCTGCGATATAACCCAGATGAAGCATGGAAGGCAGTTAAGTTTGAAGCGGGACTAAACCCGGAGATAAAGAATGTTGTTATAGCTATGGAGATCAAGGAGTTTGTACCTCTGATAAATAAATACAGACTCCTAGAAAAGAGTTTAAGGGCAGTGGAGGACAAGAAGTAAAGGTGAAACCTATGGAAGAGGAAGAAAAATTTTCCCAATCCTGGAAAGAACGTGAGAAGAAGTGGATATGGAGCTGGTAAGAGGCCATTGATTGTGGGTCCTAGACCTTTTCAACAAGACCTCACCTCAGTCAAGTGTGCTAAGTGCGGACGCATGCATGGTAACCGGCCATGCTACATGGGACAAGATGTCTGCTTCAATTGCGGACAGAAGGGACATTTTGCAAGAAACTGCCCACAGAATGCGGGAAAACAGCCAGAACAGAGGCCTCAGGTGAAAGGAAGGGTTTTTACCCTGAGCGGCCAAGAGGCAACTCAATCTTCTGAAATGATTCAAGGTACATGCTATATCTATGGATTTGCTCTTATGGTGTTATTTGACTCTGGTGCTAGTCATTCATTTATATCGGAAGAATGTATTAGGAAGTTTCAGTTTCCTATTTCTGAAACTCCCTATGAGCTATCAGTAGTAACCCCTACAGGGGAACGGGTATTAACTTCCTCTGTATGTAAAGACTGTCAAGTCACCATCCAGGAGAAAACTTTTTCTGTAGACCTCGTCTGTTTGCCTTTAAGAGGTATTGAGGTTATTCTAGGGTTAGACTGGATGTCTAGAAATCGAGTCTTGCTGAATTGTTGTAACAAGACTATTGAATTTCTACCTCCTACTCCGAAAGAGGAGGTCCAGTTATTGATGCTAAATGCCAATCAAGTTAATAGGGAGTTGAAGAATGGAGTACTTGGATACATTCTCTTGTATTTATCAAACCTAGAAGTCGAATCGAAGCTTGATGAAATCCCAATAGCCAACGAGTTTCCAGAAGTATTTCCATCAGATATTCCAGGCTTACCTCCCAAGAGAGAGATAGAGTTCTTTATTGATCTCCTACCTGGGACAAGGCCTATCTCTATTGCACCATATCGAATGGCCTCGAAGGAACTACAGGAACTCAAGAAGCAAATGGAGGAACTATTAGACAAGCAATTCATTAGACCGAGTGTATCACCTTGGGGTGCTCCTGTATTGTTTGTTAAGAAGAAAGACGGGAGCTTGAGACTATGCATAGATTACAGACAACTGAATAAGGTGACTATCAAAAACAAGTACCCTCTCCCTAGGATAGATGACTTATTGGATCAATTGAAGGGAGCCTCCATCTTTTCTAAAATTGACTTGTGGTCAGGATATCATCAGATTAGGATCAAGGAGGAGGACAGACCGAAAACTGCCTTTAGGACTAGGTATGGGCACTATGAGTTTCTCGTAATGCCCTTCGGGTTGACGAATGCACCTACAATTTTTATGGATTACATGAATCGCATTTTTCGACCCTACCTAGATCAATTTGTTGTAGTGTTCATTGATGACATCTTAATATATTCTAAGAGTGAGAAAGAACATGAACAACATCTTCGCATCGTGCTGCAAGTGCTGAAAGAGAAAAAATTATATGCCAAATTGGAAAAGTGTGAGTTTTGGCTGTCAAAGGTGAAGTTTCTTGGACATGTCATCTCTAATAGAGGGGTAGCCGTAGATCCTAGCAAGACGGAAGCAGTGATTCAGTGGGAGAGACCAAAGACGATTACGGAAGTCAGAAGTTTCCTAGGTTTGGCAGGATACTACAGAAGGTTTATACAAAACTTCTCTCGTATAGCCTTGCCATTAACTAAATTGACCAGGAAGGGAAGTCCTTTCAAATGGACTGATCAATGTGAAGCTAGTTTTCAGGAGCTGAAGACAAGACTGACCACTCCTCCTCTTTTAATTATTCCAGACCCCACAGGACATTTTGAAGTGTATAGTGACGCTTCAAAGAAAGGGCTAGGATGTGTGCTGATGTAAGATAAGAGAGTAGTTGCTTACGCCTCTAGGCACTGAGACCCCATGAAGGAAACTATCCAACCCATGATCTTGAATTAGCGGCACTAGTGTTTGCCTTAAAGATTTGGCGACACTATTTGTACGGGGCAACCTTTGAAGTATATTGTGATCATAAAAGTCTTAAATACCTCTTTGATCAGAAGGAGTTAAATATGAGGCAACGAAGATGGGTAGAATTCTTCAATGACTACAAGTTTGAGATAAAGTATCATCCCGGAAAGGCGAATGTTGTAGCAGATGCCTTGAGTCGAAAATCTCTGCACATAGGTTAAATGATGGTGTATGAGATGCAGATGCTATAGGAGTTTCAAAATTTGAAGCTAGCCACTACTCTTACTCCAAAGAATCTAGTCATTAATGGTTTAAGTATAGGGTGTGACCTTAGAGCCCAGATTAAAGAGGCTCAAGCTCACGACCAATACTTACAGGATCATAAAGACCAAGGTAATTTTTCTGTCATAGAAGATGGAGCAATCATGTATCAGGGAAGGATTTGTGTCCCTCAAGAACGAGAGTTGAGGACTAAGATCCTGCAAGAGGCGCATCAGAGTAAATACACAGTCCATCCTGGATGCACTAAAATGTACCAGGATTTAAAAAGGATGTATTGGTGACCAGGGATGAAAAAGGACATTGCTGAGTTTGTGGCAAAATGTCTCATTTGTCAAAAGGTGAAGGTAGAGCATCAAAAGCCAGCGGGATTTCTACAACCTCTTGAGATCCCTAAATGGAAATGGGACAGTATATCAATGGACTTTGTTGTGGGATTACCTAAGACTTCAGTGGGACATGACTCTATCTGGGTAATAATTGACATATTAATCAAATCTGCTCACTTTTTGCCCATAAAAATTAACTATTCACTGGATAAATTAGCCCAATTGTACATCTAGGAAATAGTTAGATTGCATGGAATTCTCTTAAATATCGTTTCTGATAGAGATCCAAGGTTCACATCAAGGTTTTGGAAGGCGTTGCAGGAAGCTTTTGGTACTCAGTTGCGGTTCAGTACTGCCTACCATCCTCAGACTGATGGGCAAACAGAACGCACCATTCAAACCTTAGAAGATATGTTGAGGGCCTGTGTGATAGAGCAAGGTAAAGGATAGGATAAGTACATACCTTTAGTAGAGTTTACTTATAATAATAGTTATCATTCTAGTATTAAGATGGCCCCCTATGAAGCTTTATACGGTAGAAAGTGTCGATCTCTACTATGTTGGTTTGAGGTAGGAGAAAAGAACTTGTTGGATCCTGATCTAGTTCAACAAACCATTGAACAAATCAGGATGATACGAGACAAAATACTTACAACTCAGAGTCGGCAAAAGAGTTACTACGATAAGAGACATAGACCTCTGGAGTTTGAGGAAGGAGACCATGTATTTCTGAAACTTTCCCCGACTACTGGAGTTGGTAGGTCTCTCAAAACAAGAAAGCTAAGTCCACGATTTTTGGGACCCTACCAAATTTTGAAAAAAGTAGGGACATCAGCATATCAAGTTGCTCTCCCACCTAATTTGTCCAACCTACATAATGTTTTCCACGTATCACAGCTGCGAAAGTATCTTCCAGATTCATCACATGTAATACAGGATGAACCAATCCAAATAAAGGAGAACATGACATACCAGCTAGTACCTGCATCCATATTGGACACTGACGTGAAGCAACTGAGAAATAAAACCATTCCCCTTGTTAAGGTGTTCTAGGAAGGTTTGACTCCGAAAGAAGCAACTTGGGAGCTGGAAGAAGTCATGAGGAAGAAATATCCGCAATTGTTCTTATTAGGTACTTTCTGAAATTTTGAAGACAAAATTCTTTTAGGGGGAGAGAAATGTAACATCCCTAATGTCGTTTCTTTTATTGATAAAAGTACAAAAATATTTAATTAAGGAAATAAAATTTATTAGACAATATTTTAGATATCTAAGGAAATATAATCCTTAGATATTCTTCACCTTATGTATATGCATAGAAAATGTTTCTAACATTAAGAACAAATAAAGAGGAAAAACCTAATAGGAAAGAAATTAGAAATAACATACTAAAGAGATACAAAATTCTTGGATAAGGAAGATAAATTTTGAGAAACAAGTAAAGGTCTTAAAATTTCAAGAAGATCGGATTAGGGTAATTTTTCTTAATTACTAAGTTTAGTATCTCCACTCGTAATTGGGCTTTAACCTATAGACACTTCATATAGAGTTTTTCTACTTCACATGAATTTTTAGCAAGCAAATAGGATAGCCCAAGGAAGAAATAAAACATAGACTTGGACTAGGATATAGAAATTGGACCGGTAGCCCAAAAATCATGAAAATGTGACCAAGCCCATTATGAAAGGTAGAATTTTAATGAAAGTAAAGAAAATGGGCAAGAATGAGTCCAAACCCAAGAGGGAAAATAAAAATAAAAATAAAATTAAAGTGATGAAATAATGGTGTAATCAAGATTAGGTGACATGGCATTAAGACAAAAATTTAGCAAGTGGTGTGATTCTACTTTCATCATTTTGGCAAGTGGCATAATAGAGAATGGTGCCAAAAGCGAAAGTCAAATATTTTGACAAAGCATTTAAAAATATTAAAATCGGTGGCCGTAATTCTTGAAAATCTGTAAACAAAATCTATCTATGATTTCAGCAAAAAATCGGTGGCCACAAATTTTGAATATATGTGTCAGAATCTACTTTAAATCTATTGGTATTCGGTGGAAAGATATCACATGGAAAAAGAAACATTTTTGAGCTTATAAAAGTTTGTGAAAATCAAAGAATATGTAGTTAACTGGTAGGATGCAGTTGATTGCTTCAAAATACTTACAGCTCAGAGTCGGCAAAAGAGTTACTACGATAAGAGACATAGACCTCTGGAGTTTGAGGAAGGAGACCATGTATTTCTGAAACTTTCTCCGACTACTGGAGTTGGTAGGTCTCTCAAAACAAGAAAGCTAAGTCCACGATTTTTGGGACCTTACCAAATTTTGAAAAAAGTAGGGACATCAGCATATCAAGTTGCTCTCCCACCTAATTTTTCCAACCTACATAATGTTTTCCACGTATCACAGCTGCGGAAGTATATTCCAGATTCATCACATGTAATACAGGATGAACCAATCCAAATAAAGGAGAACATGACATACCAGCTAGTACTTGCATCCATATTGGACACTGACGTGAAGCAACTGAGAAATAAAACCATTCCCCTTGTTAAGGCGTTCTGGGAAGGTTTGACTCCGGAAGAAGCAACTTGGGAGCTGGAAGAAGTCATGAGGAAGAAATATCCGCAATTGTTCTTATTAGGTACTTTCTAAAATTTTGAGGACAAAATTCTTTTAGGGGGAGAGAAATGTAACATCCCTAATTTCGTTTCTTTTATTGATAAAAGTACAAAAATATTTAATTAAGGAAAAAAATTAGAAATAACATACTAAAGAGATGCAAAATTCTTGGATAAGGAAGATAAATTTTTAGAAACAAGTAAAGGTCTTAAAATTTCAAGAACATTGGATTAGGGTAATTTTTCCTAATTCAAGAACTAGAATTACTAAGTTTAAAATCATTACCCATACATTGGGCTTTTACCTATGGACACTTCATATAGAGTTTTCCACTTGACATAAGTTTCTAGCAAGACCATTGAATAACCTAAGCAAAAAATAAAACATAGACTTGGACTAGGATATAGTAATTGGACCAATAGCTCAAAAATTACGAAAATGTGACCAAGCCCTCCAAGAAATGAAGAATTTTATCCAAAGCAAAGAAAATGGGTAGGAATAAGCCCATAATGGGTAGGAATAAGCCCAAATCCAAGAGGAAAAATAAAATAAAATAAATTAGGTGATGATATAATAATGTAATAATAATAAAGATTAGGTTACATGGCAATAAGACAAAAATTTAGCAAGTGGTGTGATTCTACATTCATCATTTTGGCAAGTGGCATGATAATACAAGGCTTTAGGACAAAAACATCTATATCCTACACTCATAATTCTAGCAAGTGGTATGATAATACATGGCATTAGGACAAAACATTCCTATCCCACACAAATAATATCAACCAAATAATGGAGATTCAAGGGCTAGAAATTTGCCACCTAAAAAGGAAAACCTATCATACTTGTTTAAGACAAAAGAAAATGGAAAAGAATCCCTAAATCAAAGGGACCTTGTCCCCTATCTTAAGAACATATCATCATAATTTTCAAAATACAAATCTCCTTTTCCTATGCATATCTTGACTAAGGAAAAGGAAGACAAGAACATAAGTTGTTTGTTTTCCAAAAATTCAACAAAGTGTATCCTAATTGTGATAAGGTAGACCCATGATCATGAAAAGTGAATTATTTGGTGGTCTATATAAGAAAACCCACCCTTACAACATTATAATTTCGCCCAAGTGAGGGAGAGGAAAAATAGAAGCAAGGTAGAGTGAGGAAAGGAAAGGAAGAAAGGACGAAAGAGGAAGGAGAAGTCTAGGGGACTAAGTGCTCCAGGTAAGTTTAACAATATTTCTTTTTGAAGAAAACTTTTGAAACTTAAAATATTTATATGAGATTTTGATCTTAGAACTTTTATGATTGGTCATGATGTTGCTATATCATGTTACATATTGATCTTGCATGTGATGTATGTTTGAATACTTAGGTTGGTGTAGATAGTTCGGCATGGGTATGGCTATGGGTGGCAGAATTTTTAGTTTTGGTGTTTTAATTTCTGAGAAATATCTGTATGGAATTAAAATAAATGGTTAACATAAGAATTAAAGATATGTGTCACGAATTTTTAGCCACTGGAATCATTCAATTTGGAGACCATATGAGGTAGATATGGTCCGAATAGTAGTCTAAGGTTAGAAAATGGTTCATCAGGGAAGAATATGTTAGGACAGCTTCTGTAGTTTACTTTTGGGAATTATCAGTAAGGAATTAAAATAAATGGTTAACATAAAAATTATAGCTATATGTGTAATGGATTTGAAGCCACTGGAATCATTCAATTTGGAGTCCATATGAGGAAGATATAAGCTGATTAGTAGTCAAAGGTCAGAAAATGGTTCATCAGGGAAGAATATGTTAGGACAGCTTCTGTATTTTAATTTCTGGAAATTATCCGTAAAAAATTAAAATAAATGTTTAACATAAGAATTATTGCTATGTGTGTCATGGATTTTACGCCACTGGAATCATTCAATTTGCAGTCCATATGAGGAATATATGAGCTGATTAGTAGTCAAAGGTCAGAAAATGGTTCATCAGGGAAGAATATGTTAGAACAGCTTTTGTATTTTAATTTCTAGTAATTATCTATACGAAATTAAAATAAATGGTTAACATAAGAATTATAGCTATGTGTGTCATGGATTTTAAGCCACTGGAATCATTTAATTTGGAGTCCATATGAGGAATATATGAGCTGATTAGTAGTTAAAGGTCAGAAAATGGTTCATCAGGGAAGAATATGTTAGGACAGCTTCTGTATTTTAATTTTTGGAAATTATCTATATGGATTTAAAATAAATTGTTAATATAAGAATTATAGCTATGTGTTTAATGGATTTTAATCCACTAGAATCATTCAATTTGGAGTCTATATGAGGAAGATAGCAGCTGATTAGTAGTCAAAGGTCAGAAAATGGTTCATCAGGGAAGATTATGTTAGGACAGCTTCGCTATTTTAATCTCTTGGAATTATCTATATGGAATTAAAATAAATGGTTAACATAAGAATTAAAGATAAATGTGTCGCGGATTTTTAGCCACTGGAATAATTCAATATGGAGTCTATATGAGGTAGATATGGTCCGATTAGTAGTCAAAGGTCAGAAAATGGTTCATCAGGGAAGAATATGTTAGGACAGCTTCTATATTTTAATTTCTGGGAATTATCAGTAAGGAATTAAAATAAATGGTTGACATAATAATTATACCCATGTGTGTAATGGATTTTAAACCACTGGAATCATTGAATTTGGAGTCCATATGAGGAAGATATGAGCTGATTAGTAGTCAAAGGTCAGAAAATGGTTCATCAGGGAAGAATATGTTAGGACAGCTTCTGTATTTTAATTTCTGGGAATTAACGTTAAGGAATTAAAATAAATAGTTAACATAAGAATTATTGCTATGTGTGTAATGGATTTTACGCCACTGGAATCATTCTATTTGGAGTCCATATGAGGAATATATGAGCTGATTAGTAGTCAAAGGTCAGACAATGGTTCATCAGTGAAGAATATGATAGGACAGCTTCTGTATTTTACATTCAAGGAATTATCTGTATGGAATTAAAATAAATGGTTAACATAAGAATTATAGATATGTGTGTCATGGATTTTATGCCACTGGAATCATTCAATTTGGAGTCCATATGAGGAATATATGAGCTGATTAATAGTCAAAGGTCAGAAAATGGTTCATCAGGGAAGAATATGTTAGGACATCTTCTGTATTTTAATTTTTGGGAATTATCTGAATGGATTTAAAATAAATGGTTAACTTAATAATTATATCTATGTGTGTAATGGATTTTAAGCCACTAGAATTATTCCATTTGGAGTCCATATGAGGAAGATATGAGCAGATTAGTAGTCAAAGGTCAGAAAATGGTTCATCAGGGAAGATTATGTTAGGACAGCTTCTGTATTTTAATTTCCTGAAATTATCTGTATGGAAATAAAATTAATGGTTAACATAAGAATTAAAGATATATGTGTCACGGATTTGTAACCACTGGAATCATTCAATTTGGAGTCCATATGAGGTAGATAAGGTCTGATTAGTAGTCAAAGGTCAGAAAATGGTTCATCAGGGAAGAATATGTTAAGACAGCTTCTGTATTTTACTTTCTGGGAATTATCTGTATTTAATTAAAATAAATGGTTAACATACGAATTATGTCTATGTGTGTCATGGATTGGTAGCCACTGGAATCACTCAATTTGGAGTCCATATCAGGAAGATATGAGCTTATTAGTAGTCAAAAGTCAAAAAATGGTTCATCAGGGAAGAATATGTTAGGACAGCTTCTATATTTTAATTTCTGGGAATTATCTGTATGGAATTAAAATAAATCTTTAACATATGAATTATTTCTATGTGTGGCATGGATTTTAAGCCACCGTAATTATTCAATTTGGAGTCCATATGAGGAAGATATGAGCTGATTAGTAGTCAAAGGTCAGAAAATGGTTCATCAGGGAAGAATATGTTAGGACAACTTTTGTATTTTACTTTCTGGGAATTATCTGTTTGGAATTAAAATAAATGGATAACATAAGAATTATTTCTATGTGTGTCAAGGATTTGTAGCCACTGGAATCATTCAATTTGGAGTCCATATGAGGAAGATATGAGTTTATTAGTAGTCAAAGGTCAGAAAATGGTTCATCAGGGAAGAATATGTTAGGACAGCTTCTATATTTTAATTTCTGAGAATTATCTGTATGGAATTAAAATAAATGGTTAACATAAGAATTATATATATGTGTGTGTCACGAATTTTTAGACACTGGAATCACTCAAATGGGAGTCCATATGAGGTAGATATGGTTCGATTAGTAGGTAGAGGTCAGAACCTATCCGAGAAGAAATAACCTATACATTTAAGGAGTAATATAACCTTGATTTCTTAATATTTCGCTACAATGTTCAACATAATAGTTTTGGATAATTGTTTTATCTTGAAATTGACACTAAGATCACCTACATCAGAGTTAAATTGAGGGAGTTATACTCTGATTAGTATGAGAAGGTTAAATAGGATGAAAACCTGCATCAAGAAAATAAAGAAATAAAATTAGTATTTAAAAAAAGAAGCTGAATCTTAATAAATGACTAGTATAGCCATAGCCATTGCCATTGTATGAACTTCTTACCATCTTAAGTGTGAAATTTTGACATGGAAATATTTTATAAAGTGATATTTGAAATGGTTATGTTCATTGCATGATTACCAATGATTTTTGGTAATAATTATATTTTGATTAACATACTTGTTATTGAAAGCATAGTTTTGGCTATCATTGTGAAAAGAAAAGAAATGAGCACGGTCACATGGCAATCTGTGTGGTGCACCAGTAAGGGACGCCCTACCAACGATTATGATCATGTTAATGAGAAAAGAAAGAGAAAGTGGGCCATGTCGGACGGAGCGAGAAAAGCCCGTACCAGAGAGTAGAGGATACTCACCCTGACCAGGGTAGCTTGAAATGAGAATAAGTTGATGGCCATCATATGATATTTTAAAAATAGTTAATCCTGTCATACATATTATTACAGTATGTTTCTTATGTGCATAGATATAATGCGTTCATGTGGCCAAAGATATTTTCTGTAGTTTATACAGCTGAACATGACGTGATGAGCTATATTGATGATGATTTATTGTTGAACTTACTGGGATTTAATTCTCACTATATTTGCATATCATGTTCAGAAAATTAGTTATGCAGCTTTTTCTATGGCTCTTGCTTTTAGTGCACATTGGATCGACTTACTTTATGTTGGGCAGATCTCATAATCAAATAAGATGTTTGCGGTCGCATTGGCTCAGATCCCGGTGAAGGTGCAATCACCCGTACCTGTATCTCTGGAATTGGTCAACCAAAATAAACAAGATGTAAATATCTATGTGTTTGATATGTTGTATGTACGCTTTGATTAATGACGTGTATGTGAACTCAATATTGTATAATAATAATAAAATAAAAAAAGATTGTTACATAATTGGTATCAGAGCAGGTCGATCCTAGATGGCCAGTGGGTGGATGGTTATCTGAATTGATCTTATAGTGTCTTGAGTATGTTGTGGTTGTGCTGTGTAGGGGATCAGTGACTTATATAGGTAAGAAATTACTAGTGTTTCTTATCTATATGCCGAGGTGGTGTTATGACTGCTGTTAAATTTTTTTTTTGAAACTAACTATTGGGCTTGATCACCTCAATAACAGCATAAATTTATTTTTTCCCATAGTAGGAAATGGCACCACCAAGGCAGAATCCGGCAAACAATGCGGAGGAAATCTTGCACAACATTGCCACAGCAATTCAAGAATTTGGTATTGATTTACTCCTTAGAACCCAACTAGTATCTATATCCCTATATAGAATGATATCGATCGAATTTTTTTAAAAAAAAATTAGTTACAAGACTTGTTAGACAAGGTATTTAAATACCCCAGTACTTTTATTCAGAGTGCTCCAGTTCTATCTGTGAAAAAGAAAGATGGATCACTATAACTATGCATAGATTATAGATAGTTGAATATGGTGACAATGTAGAATAGAAACCCATTAGCTCGTATAGATTACCTGTTTGACCAGTTATAAGGTGTTCAATATTTTTCCACAAATAGATTTGGGATATGAGTAACATTAATTAAGGATAAGAGAAGAGGATGTAGGACTTATTATGGGCATTATGAGTTCTTGGTGATGCATTTAAATTGACAAATCTTTAGCTGCATTCATAGATTTAATTAATAGTAATTAGGTCATCCCTGGATCAATTTGTTATTATATATATTGATGATATACTAGAATATTTCAAAAGTTCAGAGGATCATAAGCAACATTCAAAGATAGTTTTACCAACTCTAAAGGAGTATGGTTGGTAAATATGGTATCCAAGTAGACTCTAAGAAAGTAAAAGTAGTACAATAATAGCTACGTTTTACTACATTTAAAGATGAAGATCCAAATCTAATTTACGCTTCCTATGGTTATCTGCCGTCTATTCTATTTGAGTCATAGTTGGATCAGGTACATGAACATAGGCTTGTAAAGCATCAATCAACACTTCAGCATTTGAAGCCGAGATGAGAATTCATCGTGCTGAGTGTGGGATAAACCTCTGTTCCACAGCTTGATCTAGAAAAGACAACAGACCATCAAAGAAGTGGTTAACATTTAACAAACCTATCGGTTTGTGATGCATATTCAGTTGTGCCCAAGAGACTATTTGAAAAATCTCCTCTAAAGTACCAAAACCATCTGGTAAGGCAATGAAGGCGTCAGCATTGCTCATCATTCTAGCCATGCGTTCATGCATGGAAGCTACCCTATATTCTTCCCCAATTGTCTTCCCTATGTTGCTGGATGTAGCTAGAGCTGTAGGAATAATACCTAGAACTTGGCATCCCCCTACATGTGCAGCTGTAGCCACACACTTCATTAACCCACAGTTACCTCCACCATACACTAAATGAATTCTTCTCCTAGCCAGCACCATACCCAGATTTTGTGCTGCTTTAACATACTCCCCATCTTTTCCAGGACTGGAATCACAAAAGACACAAATATTTCAAAACTGACGGGATGCGGTTCCCTCCATAATTTCTATCACCTTAACTTTGAGTATAGACAAAGATACTAATGTAAGTATTTATAGAACTCAGAGAAGGGCATATTTATAATAGCTATCCGAATAGGCCGGGTATTATTAGAACAACTATGTGAGTGATTGGTGGATATTAGCTAAATTAAAGGTTAAAAAAAATGACGGCAAGCATGTATATGTACAGTAGTTATGACTGTGACCCATATTAAGCACATAAAGAGCATAAGATAAGATATCACCAGAAATCTGTCTTTATCTTGTTGTTTTTGATGAAGCATTGATGTCTTGATTCTTGTAGAAAAGTTGTAGGTGATAGTCATCATTGTAAAAAAAAAGAGTGAAAATGCAAACCAATTAATTGTTGAAGAGGAACAATCAAATGGTTTATTTTGTTTTCTCAATGTTTTTGCCAGTCGACTATCAGTATTATTAAGTCGACTAGCTATTTTGAGAAATTTTAATTTGGATTGGTTATTTTACAGTTGATTGATTACATCTATTCTGAAGCAATCAACTGCATCCTACCAGTTAGCTACGTACTCTTTGTTTTCACAGACTTTTATAAGCTCGGAAATTTTTCTTTTCCACCGAATATCAACAGCTTTAAAGTAGATTTTGACACATATATTCAAAATTTACGGCCACCGATTTTTGCTGAAATCGTAGATAGATTTTGTTTACAGATTTTCAAGAATTACGGCCACCGATTTTAATATTTTTCAATGCTTTGTCCAAATTTTTGACTTTTGCTTTTGGCACCATTCTCTATTATGCTTTTCGTCTGTTTCATTGCATTCTCCCTCATTAACGGTTGGCATTAAATGCATGGTTATTTTCCCACATTGCAATGAAAGATAATTTCTTTTCTTTGAAACTCGGTTATTATGGTGTCTAAGTTGTTAGTAGGTTAAAGTAATGAAAATTTTGAAATGAATGGATGGATGATGGTCTTATGGTGTTTTGTCGAATGTAATCAAGAGAACTAGTGGTGTTGAAGTTCTTGAGGAATAAAATATAGGAAGTAGGATTTAAGTTAGTCTTTGAACTCTTAATTTGGAAATATAGAGAATATTCTGAGAACCATGTCCGAAAATAATGTAAGTGATCAAGATATTTGTGTTAAAGGATTATATCATGCTAAATTGAGTCTAGTATCTAGGATGTGAATTATGTTGGAATTGAGAATTCTTGTATGAGTAATTGTTAGGAAAAATCTTCTGGAAATGATTAGGTGAATTAAATGGGATTGACGTAAACTAGAATGAGGCGCTTTTGGATATGATAGAAGAAATAATTGAAATTTTTGACAATGAGTTAATGGTGTTAATAAGCTTGTATAAAATTACTGTGATGAGGTAAGTTGGAATTATTAGACATGTGTCAATGGTACACGTTATTAAAGGTTTGAAGGATTTATTGCTACGTATGTTTAACATACTGATTAAACGATTTGAGGATAAAAAATAGATGATATATTAAGATGATGATATTCAGGGGATGATGTTCATATAAAAAAAATTGACTTGATAGAAGTTGGGAATAAGAAAAGATAGTTACCCAATATGAAGGTGAATATGTTCCTTTATATGTGTGTTTTCAAATATCGACCCATAGATATATCTATGCGAGCTAGAGGATATAAATTGAAGAACTTATGAGTGAAAGAAATCCTTATGGTTAAGTTATATGGAAAAAAATCACTCAAGTGAATAGCCATATTAAAAAGTAAAGATGTTATACCGAAAAGATATCCCTAATTATTTAGGTAATAAGGTTGGTAACTCTGAATAATGCCTTAATTTCATTCCCTACAAGTGGTAGGATGGACTGAAATTCGGGGACCGAATTTCTTAAGCGGGGAAGAATGTAACATCCCGTAATTTTTAGATATTTTCCTTATAAATTCTTCACCTTACATATATGCATATAAATGTTTTAATATTAATGGAATAGGTAAAGAAAGAAAACCTAAGAGGAAATATTAGAAATAAACATGCTAAAGAAAGGTGAAATTCTTAGGTAAGGAAGATAAATGTTTGTGAAGTAAAGGTCTTAAAATTTCAAGAAGATTGGATTAGGGTAATTTTTCCTAATTTAAGAGTAAAAGTTACTAAGTTTAGTATCTCCACCCATAAATTGGGCTTTCACCTATGGACACTTCATATAGAGTTTTTCTTCTTCACATAAGTTTCTAGCAAGCCATTGGATAACCTAAGCAAGAAATAAAACATAGACTTGGACTAGGATATAGTAATTGGACCCATAGACCAAAAATTATGAAAATGGGACCAAGCCCTCCAAGAAAGGTAGAATTTTATCCAAAGAAAAGAAAATGGGTAGGAATAAGCCCATAATGGGTAGGAATAAGCCCAAATCCAAGAGGAAAAATAAAATAAAATAAATTAGGTGATGATATAATAATATAATAATAAAGATTAGGTTACATGGCATTAAGACAAAAATTTAGCAAGTGGTGTGATTCTACATTCATCATTTTGGCAAGTGGCATGATAATACAAGGCTTTAGGACAAAAACATCTATATTCTACACTCATAATTCTAGCAAGTGGTATGATAATACATGGCATTAGGAAAAAAAATTCCTATCCCACACAAATAATATCAACCAAATAATGGAGATTCAAGGGCTAGAAATTTGCCACCTAAAAAAGCAAACCTATCATACTTGTTTAAGATAAAAGAAAATGGAAAAGAATCCCTAAATCAAAGGGACCTTGTCCCCTATCTTAAGAACATATCATCATAATTTTCAAAATACAAATCTCCTTTTCCTATGCATATCTTGACTAAGGAAGAGGAAGACAAGAACATAAGTTGTTTGTTTTCCAAAAATTCAACAAAGTGTATCCTAATTGTGATAAGGTAGACCCATGATCATGAAAGGTGAATTATTTGGTGGTCTATATAAGAAAACCCACCCTTACGACATTATAATTTCGTCCAAGTGAGGGAGAGGAAAAATAGAAGCAAGGTAGAGTGAGGAAAGGAGATGAAGAAAGGAAGAAAGAGGAAGGAGAAGTCTAGGGGACTAAGTGCTCCAGGAAACTTTAACAATATTTCTTTTTGAAGAAAACTTTTGAAACTTATAATATTTATATGAGATTTTGATCTTAGAACTTTAATGATTGGTCATGATGTTGCTATATCATGTTACATATTGATCTTGCATGTGATGTATGTTTGATTACTTAGGTTGGTGTAGATAGTTCGGCATGGGTATGGCTATGGGTGGCAGAATTTTAAGCTTTGGTGTTTTAATTTTTGAGAATTATCTGTATGGAATTAAATTAAATAGTTAACATAAGAAATAAAGATATATGTGTCACGGATTTTTAGCCACTGGAATAATTCAATTTGGAGTCCATATGAGGTAGATATGGTCCGATTAGTAGTCAAAGGTCAGAAAATGGTTCATCAGGGAAGAATATGTTAGGACAGCTTTTGTATTTTAATTTCTGGGATATCTCAGTAAGGAATTACGATAAATGGTTAACATAAGAATTATAGCTATGTGTGTCATGGATTTTATGCCACTGGAATCATTCAATTTGGAGTCCATATGAGGAATATATGAGCAGATTAGTAGTCAAAGGTCAGAAAATGGTTCATCAGGGAAGAATATGTTAGGATAGCTTCTGTATTTTAATTTCTAGAAATTATCTGTATGGAATTAAAATAAATGGTTAACCTAATAATTATAGCTATTTGTGTCATGGATTTTAAGCTAGCGGAATCATTCAATTTGGAGTCCATATGAGGAATTTATGAGCTGATTAGTAGTCAAAGGTCAGAAAATGGTTCATCAGGGAAGAATATGTTAGGACAGCTTCTGTATTTTAATTTTTAGGAATCATCTGTATCGATTTCAAATAAATGGTTAACATAAGAATTATATCTATGTGTGTAATGGATTTTAAGCCGCTGGAATCATTAAATGTGGAGTCCATATGAGGAAGATATGAGCTGATTAGTAGTCAAAGGTCAGAAAATGGTTCATCAGGGAAGATTATGTTAGGAAAGCTTCTGTATTTTAATTTTTGGGAATTATTTGTATGGAATTAAAATAAATGGTTAACATAAGAATTATAGCTATGTGTGTCATGGATGTGAAGGCACTGGAATCATTCAATTTGGAGTCCATATGAAGAAGATATGAGCTGATTAGTAGTCAAAGGTCAGAAAATGGTTCATCAGGGAAGAATATGTTAGGACAGCTTTGGTATTTTAATTTCTGGGAATTATCTGTATGGAATTAAAAAAAAATGGTTAACATAAGAATTATACCTATGTGTGTCATGGATTGGTAGCCACTAGAATCATTCAATTTGGAGTCCATATGAGGAAGATATGAGCTTATTAGTAGTCAAAGGTCAGAAAATGGTTCATCAGGGAACAATATGTTAGGACAGCTTCTGTATTTTAATTTTTGGGAATTATTTGTTTGAAATTAAAATAAATGGTTAACATAAGAATTATAGAGATGTGTGTCACAAATTTTTAGCCACTGGAATTACTCAAGTTGGAGTCCATATGAGGTAGATATGGTCCGATTAGTAGGTAAAGGTCAGAACCTATCCGAGAAGAAATAACCTATACATTTAGGGAGTAATATAACCTTGATTTCTTAATATTTCGCTACAATGTTCAACATAATAGTTTTGGATAATTGTTTTATCTTGAAATTGACACCAAGATCACCTACATCAGAGTTAAATTGAGGGAGTTATGCTCTTATTAGTAAGAGAAGGTTAGATAAGATGAAAACCTGCATCAAGAAAATAAAGAAATAAAATTAGTATTTAAAAAAAGAAGATGAATCTTAATAAATGACTAGTATAGCCATAGCCATTGCCATTGTATGAACTTCTTACCATCTTAAGTGTGAAATTTTGACATGAAAATATTTTATAAAGTGATATTTGAAATGGTTATGTTCATTGCATGATGACCAATGATTTTTGGTAATAATTATATTTTGATGAACATACTTGTTATTGAAAGCATATTTTTGGCTATCATTGTGAAAAGAAAAGAAATGAGCACGGTCACATGGCAATCCGTGTGGTGCACCAGTAGGGGACGCCCTACCAACGGTTATGATCATGTTAATGTGAAAAGAAAGAGAAAGTGGGCCATGTCGGACAGAGCGAGAAAAGCCCGTACCGCAAAGTAGAGGATACTCACCCTAACCGGGGTAGCTTAAAATGCGAATAAGTTGATGGCCATCATATGATATTTTAAAAATAGTTAATCCTGTCATACATATTATTACTGTATGATTCTTATGTGCATAGATATAATGCGTTCATGTGGCCAAAGATATTTTCTGTAGTTTATACAGCTGAACATGACGTGATGAGCTATATTGATGATGATTTATTGTTGAACTTACTGGGATTTAATTCTCACTATATTTCCATATCATGTTCAGAAAATTAGTTATGCAGCTTTTTCTATGGCTCTTGCTTTTAGTGCACATTGGATCGACTTACTTTATGTTGGGCATATCTTATAATCAAATAAGATGTTTGTGGTCGAGTTGGCTCAGATCCCGATGAAGGTATAACCACCCGCACCTGTATCTCCGGAATTGGTCAACCAAAATAAACAAGATGTAAATATCTATGTGTTTGACATGTTGTATGTACGCTTTGATTAATGACGTGTATGTGAACTCAATATTGTATAATAATAATAAAATAAAAAAATATTGTTACATGAAATGTGAAAATAAATAAATAAATAAACCGGATCTTACAAATGGCCCAAGACCTTCCAAGTCTTGTTTTTTATTCGAGAGAGGCTATTGTATAGGCGGCTTCATCACCCCTATGCAGGATCTAGTTGAACTAAATTATTATCCTCTTAGAGGTGAGTTTTTCAATCAGGTTTGGTAGGTGACTAAGGTTCCAATCCTTCCTCTTCCGCTCACACATATCCACGACATTTTTATAATCAAACTAAAAAATAACCATATCTAGCTATAGGTTGTTTGCAAAATTGAGGGCTTCCTCCATCGCCTTTCCTTATTCAAGGTAACAATTATGTTCTTTACTGGAAAAAGCTGCATCTGTATTGATTTTGATCCACCCCCATGGGGGTGGTGTCCATTGAATCAGCTTTTCTATATCTTGATTATTCCTACTTTAAGCATTATTGGTATACCATTGCATCTGGTTTTGTACTTGAGCCTCTGCTACATTAGCTAGCAGATTATGAGTTTTCTATATTACTCTCATAGGATTAACCATTTCCAGCTCAAAAGTGTAAGCATTCCTTTCTTTCCAAATAAACCATAGCATATTATTAGCTATTTTAGCACTTGCTTCTTCTGTAGATTCTCCTGTTTGGATAAGATCATCAATGCTATATTCAATCCAGTCCCTCATCCAGTATATATCCTGATTAGCATCCATCACCCTAAAATCAATTCCAAACCACATAGGTCTAGACCAAGGACACCCCAAGAATAAGTGTTCTTGTGTTTCTTTTTTTAAAATGCAAATAGGACAAAGAAATTTATAACGAATCCATTTTTTTAACTTACTAATGAATTCATTACAGACTATTCTCTTATCCATTCATTTTATTATAATTAACACCTGAATTTAAGCAAACAGAATTTAATATCAAATGAGTGTATCAATTAATATTAATTAAGTCACTAGTTCATATATACATATCATAGTGTCCTAGGTGTTACTTGTAATACAAAAGCACACACACAAATATATATATATATATATATATATATATATATATATATATATATATATATATATATATATATATATATATATATATATATAGGCCTTAAACATCCATAGTAGCCTCATACGGGGACACTGGTGTGGGTGGTGGCACCTTCTCTGGAACTTCACTTGTCTCAACTATTGACACATCGTTAATCATGTGAATTTGCCAACATAAGGCATCTTTACCCAGCGTACGCTAAAAAACAGTGTCATCGAAAATAGCTGCATATTATCACTGCTTGTTTGGACATGACATGGAACTATAGTGAGATATAATAATCCCAATAGGTTCAACAATAAATCATAATTTCACATTTATAGTTCATCATGCCATGTTCAGTTATATAAGCTACAGAATTTCTTAGGCCAGAGAAATGCATCATATCTGTGGACACAAAAATCAAGCAACAATGACATATATGGCATAAATATATTTTCTTCATAATATCATGGGCATGTATAATCATTTCAAATATCAAGGGCAAGATCAACTGTTGAAAAGGGTCATGGCATGACAAATTCTCAACTTCATCATATAATGGCTATTAACAATTCTCATCATATTTTTTCTTTCTTAGTCAAGGTGAGCATCCTTTTCTATCTCTTCTCACCTCTAATCGAGCCAACACTATGTCCCGTCAGGCATGGCAACATCTGATCAGACCAACACTACATCTTGTCAAGAAAGATCTCATATAATATATATCTGTGAATAGGTCGTCCCCTATCTGGTGCACCATATTGGAAAGTCATGTGACCGTTCTCTTTTCTTTTATTTTCTTTTCACATTAATGGCCAAGATATGATTTTCAACAAAATATGCCCACATGCCAAAAATTCATCAAAACATAGTCATTTCAAATATCATTTTATAAAATATTTCCGTGTCAAAATCACACACTTAGGATGCTAAAAAAATTATGCAATGGCAATGGCTAAGGCTTAAATTAAGACTTCTCCAATCCTCATTCATCTTAACTTATAAATATTCTTCTTTCTTAATTTTATTTTCTTCCTTTAATTTCTTCCATCTTTGGCTTCTAGCCAATTTTATCCTCAAATTAGATCCTACTAGATTTATTCTTCAACATATGCCTTTAAATTCTTATTTCAAAAATTTCTCTTGAAACCTTTTTGCTAAAATCTTATTTGTAGCTTCATATACCTCTTCCCTATTAATTCCTCAAAATTTTAGTACTCCTTTTATTAGAAATTTCCATTCATTCAAGCTCTAAAGCCCAAAAGACATTTTGGATTTTGGGGCCCAGACCTTTGGTTACTATTTAGGCCTTATTCTCTCTTATTTGGACTACAATGTATGCAATTCCAGAACCCATGGAAAGATGAGACATAAACCTACAACTTTTAGTTTAATAATTTTGGGAAAAACAGACGAAATTTGGGTGTTATCAAGCCCTTAATTTCATTGTTATTTCACCTTAGGTGGGTTCTAACTTTTTCTTACTAATTGAGCTATATCTACCTCATATGAACTCTAAATTAGATTATTCTAGTGGTAAAAAATTTGTAATACATATATATACATTTTTCATGTTAACCATTTCTTTCAATTCCTTACATATTCTTCCCAAGATTCTTGGTTTTGTGAGAAGAATATTGAACAACGTATGCAAAGAACTAATATATTGAAATTAAATAGTAATGTATCAAAGTAAAGAAACACGCTAAGGTTAAGGATCCACTCTTGGTATATCAAATAAAGATAAACTTAACTCTTTTATAACTCAATTGAAATCCCCACATGATTGAGGTTCCAATCAGAAAATATGTTAGTTTAAGCTCAACTTTGTTTATACATGAATTATATTTACCTCATTTTATTGTATTACTTATATCTAAAACATTCTTATAAAATGGATTTAAGTATTTATTGTGCCAAATATTGTCTACAATATATCAAAATTCACACTTTACAAGATTAAAATACGCAAAAAATGAGAAAGGTAGAAAACTAATTAACATAACAAAATAAAATGAAATAGGTGGCAAAGCCAACCATAATAATAACACAAAGTAGGCAGCAAAACCAGCTATTAAGAAAGAAAATAACAAAGAGCCGACAGAGCCGTCCTCTAAGAAAGAACATAAGAAAAGAAATAAGAAGGTAAATACAATCATCAAATATAAACATTAAAATTAAGAGTTAGATGAATTATTATTCTTATACCAAGGTCAAAAAGCAAAATGAAATATGAAGAAGCATGATAATATTATGAAAGAAAGTAAAAATACAGAATGTCTAAAGAGAAAAAAATATTACAAGCACTTAAAACTAAAACAAAGCTCTCCCAAACTCTACTAATTCACCTCTCCACAAGCCTTCTCAAACCCTCTATTTATAGATACAATTAAGTGTGGTAATTGTTAATAATGGTGGCTAACAAGTTGTATTAAGTTAACAATTTGGGTTTTATCATGTGCACCGAAATTGAACCTTGAATTTCTCCTTAAAATCCACCGAATTTGCTGACTCCATGAACATGAAAGTTGTAGGCAATTTCATTATCTTTTCATCAAGATAAATTGTGGACAAATTAGATACATAATTTGTAACTTACGGTTGATAAAGGAAAAAATTGTGTGTTTAATGGTGTTATTTTATCCCCTAATTCATAGTGAACTTGTGATTTTTTTCCCTGCTTTGGTTCTGTTTTGTTTTTCTTGCTCTGGATACTAGTTAGTTTTTTTTCCTATTTGTAGGTGAGCAAAAGAGGCCAAGAATCAAGAAAAAAGATTCATGTGAAGAGATATATGGACTTAGAACAAACTAAGGAGGAAGCAATGAGGAAACTTAGAAGAAATTGGCAAAGGATAGACCATACAGCCTCCAACAAGGCCAGGCCATACTTGGTGTACCTGGAGCACGGCCAGGCCATGTTTTGTGTGAAACATGGAGAGAAATCAAAGAATCCAACCCAAAGCATGGCTAGACCATGTCTTAGAACACAATCGTGCTTCAAGTCCTACAATTCGTGATTTTAAGGGTTTTAAGCAACAAAGTGCTATAAATACATGGGGAAGCGTGGAGAAAGATATAGATGCATACAGACCTAGAAAAACTCAATTTAGGCTTAGGAAACACTCTTAGATTAGGTTTAGAATAGAATCATTGTTTACTTTATGTTCTTAGAGTAGAATTTACATTAATTCAAGGATTGTAACCCTAATTCATTACTTTCTGCAAATCAAGTTTTATCCTTCTAGCTTTACATCTATCTCTACTTTTACTCCTTTTTCTTGGATTATATTGAACATTGATGAATGGTTTAATGAATATGATTATGATTTCTCTTTCAATTATGTGTGAGTAGACTTGATTCGGTAAACTCACTTGTGATATGATGATACTCCATTAATTGAAATTGTGAAACCCTAATTATGATTGTTTGTTGTTAATTAGGATTAACTATTATGTATTATATGAGATTATAGAACACCTGATCAGCATTTTATCACATCTTAGGTTATTGGCTAATGAACTAAAAGATGAAATTTAATGCCAGAACTAGTTGACTAGGAATATCTTAATCATAAAAGTAGTTTAAGGTTCTCTAGGAATTGAATCAATTGGTAAGCACGAGAAACCCTATAAAATGAATCATATGGTAAGCATGGAACTTAATGGACTTAGGTTAAACTAAGAACCACGAAAGTAGGCAATTGGATTAAGCTAGGTACAATTAGTAATGCTTGAAAGAGGTTATTAATTAATTAAGGCTAAACCATCCCCTATTACCTAGATAACTGAAATTAAAGGTACATATTAAGTATTAAATATCATGAGTGTGGTAAACCCTAACCCTAGGCTTTTGATAATTAAATTCCTTATTTGCTTAATTGTGATTTCTCTCTATCAAATTACATTGATTTAGATAGCTTGTTTCGTAGAATTCTAGTAATTAATCTTTGGTCTCTGCGGGATATGACCCATACTTGTCGGACTAGCTACAGCTACGTCATGCGCTTGCGGTTAATTAGTGAAACACACATACAATAAGTTTTTGGCGCCATTGTCGAGGATCAATAGTGTCAATATTAGATATTTTACGAAATAGCTACACTAGATCATTTTTCTTTTAATTTTTTTGTACAATTTTATCTGTTGATTTTTGTCTCTTTTCTCCCTTTATAAGTGTGTTTATATTTTATGCGAAGAGATCGTGAATACTATGCTAAATTTAATCCAGAGATTGAATGCACCTTATGAAGGAGAAGAAGAAGAAAGCAGTAAAATCCTACACCACCTACCATGGAAGATAGAGATAATCAATCTCTTAAAGATTTCACCGCCCCATATACTCATGGCATAAATCTGAGTATTGTCAGACCTGTTGTTGAGGCCAACAACTTTGAGCTGAATCCTTCTCTTTTACATATGGTTCAGTAAAATCAGTTTAGAGGGTCCCTTCTGAAGACTCGAATCTCCATCTATTAGTACTTTTAGAATACTGGAATACATTGAAACTGAATAGAGTATCTTCTGATACCATCTAACTGAGGTTATTCCTATTCTTTCTATGGACAAGGCCTGAGCATAGTTGTACTCTCTTCCATTAGGGTCTATTACTACTTAGTAGTAATTTTCTCAAGCTTTCTTGGCTAAGTACTTCCCACAAGTAAGACAGCCCATCTCAGAAACCAAATTACCACTTTTGCATAGAAAGATGGGGAATCATTGTACAAATCTTGGGAGAGACTTATAGAGCATCTTAGATTATGCCCTCACCATAGGTTAGAAAAATGGCTAATAGTCCATATAATCTATAATGGACTTATATACAATACCCATATATCTATGGATGTTGTAACAGTAAAAGCCTTAATGACCAAAGTAGTTGATGATGCTTATGAGCTTATTGAAGATAAGGGTCAGAATCACTACTCCTAGTCTAGTGAGAGACAATCTAGAAAACTAGCAAGTATGTATGAAATTGATGCATTTAATCATCTAACTTCTAAAGTTGATGCATTGTTTTAGAAGTTAGATAAATTGAGAATCAATGCTATTGGTTCTTCTCTATCTTCTGCATGTGAAATTTGTGGGTGTGTTAGCCATGTAGCCAATGAATTCCAGATTGGAAACCCTACACCTCAGGATAGTAAACAGGTAAAATTTATGAATAATAATTAGAGAAGCAATCCATATAGCAACACCTATAATTCATGCTGGAAAAATCATCCAAATCTCTCATAAAAGCTGAATGTGAGTCCGCCTCATCAAAATAATTTTAGGCAACCTTATGGGTTTCATAATCAGAGGCCATTCAACCCTCCTCCACAGCCAAAGTCAAATTTGGATGCTCTTATGGAAAATTTCATTATTACTCAGAGTAAACAGAATGATGAGTTCAGAGCCCAAAACCACTCAATGAATGAGGCTACAAAAGACCTAGCCTCTAAGGTTGATTCACTTACCACTCATAGCAAGATGATGGAAACTCAAATAGCACAGTAGGCAAGCCTTTGAAATAGAAACTTTAGTATACTACCAAGCCAAACTGAAAATCCCATGGAGCACTACAATGTTATAACTTTAAGAAGTGGTAAGCAATTGGCTGAATTAAAAGGAGGTGAGGAGGTAAAGGGAGATGAACCTCAAGCTAAATCAGAACAGGCCAAAGAAGAGGAATCCAAGGGCAAGGAAAAGAATAAAGAAGAGACCAAATATATGGCTCCTGCACCATACAAGCCACCAATCCCTTTCCCTCAAAGATTAGTCAAAGCAAAGTAAAAGAAGCAATATGGAAGGTTTTTGGATGTACTGAAGAAGTTAAAATATGAAAAAAAAAATGAGAAAGGTAGAAAGCTAATTAACATAAAAATAAATAATAAAAAATAGGTGGCAAAGCCAACCATTAAAAAATAAAAATAAGAAGTAGATGGCAAAGCAAACCATGAAAAATAACAATAAGAAATAGGTGGCAAAGCCATCCATTAAACAACAAGAAAAAGAAGTAGGTGGCACAGCCAGCCATTGAAACATAAAATAAGAAAATGAAGAGGTAAATACAATATCAAATATAAACATTAAATACTTACACAAGAGTTAAATAAATCATTATTTCTCTACCAAGAGTTTCACCCTTTTACCTTAGCATGATGATATTATAAAAGAAAGTAAGGATAACAAAATATCTATAGAAAGAAGAACATTACAATAGCTCAAAACAAAGCTTTCCCAAGCTCTCTCTCCACCTCCTTAACTTACTCCTCAAGCCCTCTATTTATAGATACAATTAGGTGGTAGGTGTGGTAATTGTCAAAATTGTTAGGTAGGAAGTTGTACAAAGTTGACAATTTGGATTCCATCATGTGCACCAAAATTTAACCTTGAATATCTTCTTGAAATCCATGGAATTTGCTAACTCCATCAACATGAAAGTTGTAGAAAATTTCATTATCATTCCATCAAGACAAATTGTGGACAAATTGAATATGTAATTTGTGACTTATCGTCAAAATGCTACAGCAAAGTTAGGCTGGACTATAGCATCAGATTGATTCTCTTCTAGCCTACTTTTGGCCCTTTTAATGTCCAAATTTTTTGACCACTTGAACATGAAAGTTGTACCCAATTGTGTCAGCTACTCACCTACCAAATTTTATACATAATTGGATGTGTATTTTTTGAGATACATGGCTCAAATACTATAACAAGGTTGAGCTGGACTACAAACAACAAACATATTTTCAACATTGGGTGGTTTGCCTTGAATCTTTATGTTTTAGTTCTTTTGGAAATGTGGTTATAAATCAAGATTAAATTTATGCATATATCCATTAGGATGCATCTTAAGAGTCAATAAGATAATGCTCCTTACTCAACCATCCTCAATGAATTTGTTTTATCTGCTTAATTTATAGACATCATTCCCAAAGAACCATAATTTAACTCTGATTCCTCCAATTGAGTCCATTTTCTATTCTTCTCTCCATTTGTAAGAAATACACAAAACTAAAGAGAAGTAAAGGAGATATATGCTTAATTATGGCAAAAATATAAGATGAAAATATTTAATTTATGAGTATAAAACTCACTCATTAGCAACCTACATTTCAATTTTTAAGTTTCTTTTCATTTTGTTTTCTTTCTTTTGGTTTTGTTTTTGTCTTCAATTTTAGTTAATTTATTAGGTTAATAGTTTAAGAGTTTTTTTGGGGGTTTTGCAGGTCACAATTTGCATCTCCAAGAGTGAAAAAAGAAAGAATTTCGAAGAAATCTTAAAGCAGAGAAAAAACTGAGGCAAATTTGAGAAAATAGGAGTTTCAGCACCAAACACGGGCTACCTGTTTCATAGAGCACGCCCGTGCTTCAAGCACGGGCCAAAGTCTAGAACAATTGGCCATATCTGCACCTAACATAGGTAAGCCATGTCCCAGGCACATAGGCCACTCGTGTTATGCAACATGAGCCATTCCCTGAAGATTTGGATTTCCAACCCACAAGACGGGTAGGCCATGTTGGCTAACACAACTTGACCCCAAGCCGTGCTCCAAGCCTAGCATGAAATTTCTCCTCCAATAGGCCAGGTAAGTTATTTTTCTATGCTTTCTTCTTCTTGTCTCATCCCGTGTTCAATCTCCTCTTTCCCATGCCTAACCCGTGCCCCCTCCAGAGCTCATCTGTGCTCTTTTTCCCTACCTCTATCTCTTTTTCCACCTCCAATCTCTACTTACCCGTGCCCTAACCAAAAAAATCTCCCTTTCCCATACCTCACCTTGCTATCTCTCTCCCTATCAGTCTCTCCACACTTAGAAATTCCTTCTTCTGTGCTCCCTTCTCCATCCATCATATTCTCTCCCTCAACCACCGTAACTCCATCGCCTTCCCCAATATTCCCTCTCCTTTTTTCCCCATCATGCCCAGCCATCTTCCCCTGCACCAGCCCTTCTTCATAATCTTGTGCTCCTTCTTCCCTCTCTTCTCTATCTATCCATGCCCACTCCCTATTCCCTCACCTACTGTAACACACATTTCCCTTACACACTCCTAACTTTCCCATACCCAAGTAGCCCCTCACCCAATTCTCTTCATTCCTTTGCATCCTTATCTCTGAGTCCACCCTATGCTCTGCATCAGCTCATGGCTGCATTCTTGGTTGCTCATCTCCATCGTGCTTCTATATGGATAACTTCAATTCTCTGTGCTTGTGTTTCATTCTATGATTCTGAATTGGAATTTTCTGCCTTCATACATTATTGTGTATGTTTGCTTGTCCTACACTTTGAATGTATGTTTGCTAAATTTTCAACATGTGAGCTACCTATTTTTTCTGGGATTTGATTCTCTGATAGTAGGTTGCCTGGTTTAATTAGAATAGCTCAATGTTCTTGTTTCTTCTAAGATTGGTTACTCTGGATAAATTCCTTGTACTTGAACTATAACTTTGCACTACTCTATCCAATTGAATTATCCATAAGTCTGAAATCCCCTAGTTTTTATGTATGCTGGAAACTTTGCATTACTTGTTTAGATTATACCAAAATAGAGACTTTGCTTGTGCTTTTTTTATCTCCATAAGTTGGAGCTTATTTGAACTTGAAATTGTCACAGGGTTCCTAGTTCTTGTTAATTATTATCTCCTCTGCTAAGTTTCTTGGTATTTTATTATTATTATTGTTAGATTTGGACTTTTTGAATATCTGATAAAATTTTGCTAGCCTACATTATTTTAGATTTGGAATTGGCAATTGATCTATCCTCTGATTTCTTTCATATTGCCATCCTAAGTTTGGATTTGGCAATTGCATTAGGATACTTATTTGGATGCATTAGTGTGATAATTGGATTTTGGTCCTGCTCATCCCACTCCCCTTTTGAACTTTATTGCAATCATTACTCATGGCCCCTAAAAGAGCCAGAACTGGTCAAAGCTCATCCCAATCCTAGCAACCATGTAGAGGACGAATTCAAAGACTGTCCCAACCTCCTCACCAAATAAATTAGTATGGTATAGGGTTTGTTGATTATACTCAACGGGCATGATATGATATTCTAGTTAAACGAGGAATGCTGAGTACCCGATATACAGATGAAGAGTTTTTGGAACGATTAAGACTTTTAACAAACGTCTACTACTTAGTTGATAGGATTGGGTGGACCACATTTATTAGGCTTCATTACCAGGTGATAACTCTAATTCAGTAGAGTTATTGAACGCTTTTCTCAGGTTGATTACTCTACATTTTTGCTTATTAGTATTAATTCTCCACAATTTAATATTGTATTTGCATCTCCTAAATATAAGAACACCCATCGTACTGATTGTAAAATTCAGTGTGCATTGTAGGACAAAGGGTGCTACAGCAATCCTGCATACATCTCAGGATAGAGGGGTAGCAAATCAATTATGCTAGATGTTTCTTTAGATGAATGATATTGGGCACATGCTTGGGAGCTTATGCTGTATGGTATGATGCAAGGGGGTTGAGCACTTTACTACTATTGTAGGTTCTTCTTACACTACCCAGCGTAAAAAGAGGAGTATTCAGCTACCACAGAACAGAAGTTGTCTCCCCTACTGAAAGTGGAGAAAAAAGTGCTGGCAGAAGTACAAGCCAAAAAAGGAAAAACCTGAAAAAGAGCCATCTCACTAGGACCATAGTCCTAGCCTATAAAAGGTTGGAAGGAGAACAGACACAGGCAAATAGGTAGACAGACACATACGAGAATATAGAGAAAAGAGAGACACCCAGAGTAGCTCCTAACCTCTGGACAGGAATGTACAGAAGAAGATGACACTATTCCATTAGGAACCCATCAGGCAAAGGAGGTGGATATTGTTGGCTGGACGAAACAAAAGAGCATACAGAGGAAGGAGGATCCTTCCATAAAACTCTTCCCTCCCCCATTGTGTTTATATTTTTTTTTTCTGTTCTCCTGTATTTCCCCCTTGCATTATGGTTCTTCTAATATTTTTAGTTGTAATTAACTTGGATACGATGTTGGGCTAAGGTTTCAGATAGGTTTACAGATGGGTTGTCGTGATCCTTAAACACATTTTTAGTAAATGAATTACTCTCTTTTAGCATTGCTTTTGACATTCAACTGATCTTTGCATTTCTTTTTTTCTACTCTTGAATGACCCTTAATAGTAGAATAATGATACTGACATTTAGCTTGGAAGGGTAAATGGAAGTTGGACTGAGTTGAATGTTATGGGTTGGTAAAAAAAACCAATGCTTAACTAATATAAGAATATATAGTTGTCCCGTATGACCCACTAGTTTTAGAGCATTAAGTGTAGTTCTTGGGGTTGGATTTATATAGAAATGTATGAAACTAACCTCAACGACAACAGGTAATGGTAGTCTGGAAGGAACCCATTCAAAATGTAAAACTGGTCACTTGAACAATTGCTGCAGCAAAGTTAGAGCAAAACGAGTGTAGGAGTTCATGACAACCTTGAAGAAAACCTAGTTATCAATATTATCTTATTTTCTTCTGTTAACCTAGTGTGTCTCAAAATATCATTTTAGATTTCCTTATTTTGTTTTGTGCTTAAATCCAATTTTTCTTTACTACCAACACTTTTGCTATAGCATTTACGAGTCAAACTACTATAAGTGATTTCTGGTTACAATTCCTCGTGGGATGATACTCACTCATCACTATATTACTTGGTTGCGATACGTGTACTTGCATGTTACAGTGTTTAAACTGCATATATACATTTAATAGCAGTATGCATAGCAATAAGTTTTTAACGTTGTTGCCGGGGAATTGATAATTTAGAAATTATTTATGGATTTTGATTGTGTAGAGAATTTTAATTCTTAAGGCATCCTGGTATTTTGGGTAGGTGAAATCAGTGCATGAGCAAGTCAGATAGAGAGCTACTACTATTAAATCCTGAGATAGAGAGGACTTTTCTAAGAAGAAGGAGAGAACTGTTGGGACTACATCAAGTAGCAGAAATGGACAATCTGAGAGGATCTAACAACATGGATGACCGAGACAGAGTCTTAAATGCCTATGTTCAACCAAATCTAAATGGATTGAACCCAAGCATAGTGAGGCCAGAAACTGAAGCTCTTCATTTTGAGCTCAAGCCAGTGATGTTCCAGATGCTACAGACTACTGCACAATTTAGTGAAATACACATAGAAGATCCTCAACTCCACCTGAGAGTATTTATAAAAGTCATTGATGCATTCAAGATGAACAGGGTGACAAATGAAGTTTTGAAGCTCAAGTTGTTCCTATATTCCTTAAGAGACTGAGCAAGAGCGTGGCAAAAATCCTTACCACCTGATTCTATTGCCAATTAGAATGATTTTTTTCAAGAAGTTGCTAATAAAATATTTCCCACCTACCAAGAATGTAAGGGTGAGGAATGACATCACATCCTTCCAACAACTAGAAGGAGAATCGTTGTATGAAACTTGGGAGAGGTACAAAGAGTTGCTATAGAAATGCCCTCACCACAGGATCGCGTACAGTGTAACAACCTTTTTATTATTATTATTATACAATATTGAGTTCACATACACGTCATTAATCAAAGCGTACATACAACATATCAACACATAGATATTTACATCTTGTTTATTTTGGTTGACCAATTCTGGAGATACAGGTGCGAGTGGTTGCACCTTCACCGGGATCTGAGCCAACTCGACCACAAACATCTTATTTGATTCTGAGATCTGCCCAACATAAAGTAACCCGATCCAATGTGCACTAAAAGCCAGAGCCAAAGAAAAAGCTGCATAACTAATTTTCTGAATATGATATGGAAATATAGTGAGAATTAAATCCCAGTAAGTTCAACAATAAATCATCATCAATATAGCTCATCACGTCATGTTCAGCTGTATAAACTACAGAAAATATCTTTGGTCACATGAATGCATTATATCTATCCACATAAGAATCATACTGTAATAATATGTATGACAGGATTAACTATTTTCAAAATATCATATGATGGCCATCAACTTATTCTCATTTCAAGCTACCCCGGTCAGGGTGAGTATCCTCTACTCTCCGGTACAGGCTTTTCTCTCTTCGTCCGACATGGCACACTTTCTCTTTCTTTTCTCATAATCATAATCATAACCGTTGGTAGGGCGTCCCCTACTGGTGCACCACACAGATTGCCATGTGACCGTGCTCATTTCTTTTCTTTTCACAATGATAGCCAAAAATATGCTTTCAATAACAAGTATGTTCATCAAAATATAATTAATACCATAAATCATTGGTAATCATGCCATGAACATAACCATTTCAAATATCACTTTATAAAATATTTCCATGTCAGAATTTCACACTTAAGATGGTAAGAAGTTCATACAATGGCAATGGCTAAGGCTATACTAGTCATTTATTAAGATTCATCTTCTTTTTTAAATACTAATTTTATTTCTTTATTTTCTTGATGCAGATTTTCATCCTATCTAACCTTCTCTTACTAATCAGAGCATAACTCCCTCCATTTAACTCTGATGTAGGTGATCTTGGTGTCAATTTCAAGATAAAACTATTATCTAAAACTATTATGTTGAACATTGTAGCGAAATAGTAAGAAATCAAGGTGATATTACTCTCTAAATGTATAGGTTATTTCTTCTCGGATAGGTTCTGACCTCTACATACTAATCAGACCATATCTACCGCATATGGACTCCAACTTGAGTGATTCCAGTGACTAAAATTCTATGACACACATATCTATAATTCTTATGTCAACCATTTATTATAATTCCATACAGATAATTCTCAGAAATTAAAATACAGAAGCTGTCCTAACATATTCTTCCCTGATGAACCATTTTCTGACATTTAACTACTAATAAGCTCATATCTTCCTCATATGGACTCCAAATTGAATGATTCCAGTGGTTAAAAATCCATAACACACATAGCTATAATTAATATGTTAACCATTTATTTTAATTCAATACAGATAATTCCCAGAAATTAAAATACAGAAGCTGTCCTAACATAATCTTCCCTGATGAACCATATTCTGACCTTTGACTACTAATAAGCTCATATCTTCCTCATATGGACTCCAAATTGAATGATTCCAGTGGAGTAAAATCCATGACACATATATCTTTAATTCTTATGTTAACCATTTATTTTAATTCCCTATAGATAATTCCCAAAAATTAAAATACAGAAGCTGTCCTAACATAATCTTCCCTGATGAACCATTTTCTGACCTTTGACTACTAATCAGCTCATATCGTCCTCATATGGACTTCAAATTGAATGATTCTAGTGGCTTAAAATCCATGACACATATATCTTTAATTATTATGTTAACCATTTATTTTAATTCCCTACAGATAATTCCCAGAAATTAAAACACAGAAGCTATCCTAACATATTCTTCCCTGGTGAACCATTTTCTGACCGTTGCTTACTAGTCGGACCATATCTACCACATATGGACTCCAAATTGAATGATTCCAGTGGCTAAAAATCTATGACACACATAAATATGTTTCTTATGTTAACCATTTATTTTAATTCCTTTTAGATGTTTCCCAGAAATTAAAACACCGAAGCTTAAAATTCTGCCACCCATAGCCATACCCATGGAGAACTATCTACACCAACCTAAGTATTCAAACATACATCACATGCAAGATCAATATGTAACATGATATAACAACATCATGACCAATCATAAAAGTTCTAAGATCAAAATCTCATATAAATATTATAAGTTTCAAAAGTTTTCTTCAAAAAGAAATATTGTTAAACTTACCTGGAGCACTTAGTCTCCTAGACTTCTCCTTCCTCTTTCTTCCTTTCTTCCTCTCCTTTCCTCACTCTACCTTGCTTCTATTTTTCCTCTCCCTCATTTGGACGAAATTATAATGTTGTAAGGGTGGGTTTGCTTATATAGACCACCAAATAATTCACCTTTCATGATCATGGGTCTACCTTATCACAATTAGGATACACTTTGTTGAATTTTTGGAAAACAAACAACTTATGTTCTTGTCTTCCTCTTCCTTTGTCAAGATATGCATAAGAAAAGGAGATTTGTGTTTTGAAAATTATGATGATATGTTCCTAAGATAAGGGACAAGGTCCCTTTGATTTAGGGATTCTTTTCCATTTTCTTTTGTCTTAAACAATTATGAAAGGTTTGCCTTTTTAGTTGGCAAATTTCTAGCCCTTGAATCTCCATTATTTGGTTGATATTATTTGTGTGGGATAGGAATGTTTTGTCCTAATACCATGTATTATCATATCACTTGCTAAAATTATGAGTGTAGGATATAGGTGTTTTTTTCCTAAAGCCTTGTATTATTATGCCACTTGCCAAAATGATGAATGTAGAATCACACCACTTGCTAAATTTTTGTCTTAATGCCATGTAACCTAATCTTTATTATTATTACATTATTATATCATCACCTAATTTATTTTATTTTATTTTTTCTCTTTGATTTGGGCTTATTCCTACCCATTGTGGGCTTATTCCTACCCATTTTCTTTGCTTTGGATAAAATTCTACCTTTCTTGGAGGGCTTGGTCACATTTTCATAATTTTTGGGCTATTGGTCCAATTTCTATATCCTAGTCCAAGTCTATGTTTTATTTCTTGCTTAGGTTATCCAATGGGCTTGCTAGAAACTTATTTGAAGTGGAAAAACTCTACATGATGTTTCCATAGGTAAAAGCCCAATGTATGGGTAAATGTTTTAAATTTAGTAACTCTAGTTCTTGAATTAGGAAAAATTACCCTAATCCAATGTTGAAATTTTAAGACCTTTACTTGTTTCTAAAAATTTATCTTCCTTACCCAAGAATTTTGCATCTCTTTAGTATGTTATTTCTAATTTATGTTTTTCCTATTAGGTTTTCCCTTTTTATTTGTTCTCTTAATGGTAGAAATATTTTCTATGCATATAGATAAGTTGAAGAATTTCTAAGGATTATATTTCCTTAGATATCTAAAATATTGTCCAATAAACTTTATTTCCTTAATTAAATTATTAATAAAAGAAATGAAATTAGGGATGTTACATTCTTCCCACCTTAAGAAATTCGGTCCCCGAATTTCAGTTCATCCTACCACATGTAGGGAATGAAATTAAGGCATTATTCAGAGTTACCAACCTTATTATCTAAATAATTAGGGATATCTTTTGTTTTTGTATAACATCTTTACTTTTTAATATGTCTATTCACTTTAGTGATTTTTCTATATAACTTAACCATAAGGATTTCTTTCACTCATAAGTTCTTCACTTTATATCCTCTAGTTCGTATGGATATATCTATGGGTCGATATTAGAAAACACACACATAAAGGAACATATTCACCTTCATATTGGGTAACTATCTTTTCTTATTCCAAACTTCTATCAAGTCATTTTTGGTTTTCATATATCAACATCATCCCTTGAATATCATCATCTTAATCTATCATCTATTTTTATCCTCAAATCATTTAATCAATATGTTAAACATATGTAGCAATAAATCCTCCAAACCTTTAATAATGTTTATGTACCATATACACATGTCTAATAATTCCAACTTACCTCATCACAGTAATTCTATACAAGCTTATTAACACCATTAAACTCATTGTCAAAAATTTCTATTATTTCTTCTATCATATCCAAAAGCACCTCATTATAGCTTATGTCAATCCCATTTAATTCACCCAATCATTTCAAGAAGATTTTTCCTAACAATTACTCATACATGAATTCTCAATTCTAACATAATTCACATCCTAGATACTAGACTCAATTTAGCATGATATAATCATTTAACACAATTATCTTGATCACTTACATTATTTTCGGACATGGTTCTCAGAACATTCTCTATATTTCCAAATTAAGAGTTCAAAGACTAACTTAAATCCTACTTCCTATATTTTATTCCTCAAGAACTTCAACACCACTAATTCTCTTGATTACATTCGTCAAAACACCATAAGGCCATCATCCGTCCATTCTTTTCAAACTTTTCATTACTTTAACCTACTAACAACTTAGACATCATAATAACTGAGTTTCAAAGAAAAGAAATTATCTGTCATTGCAATGTGGGAAAATAACCTTGCACTTAATGCCAACCGTTAATGAGGGAGAATGCAATGAAACAGACGAAAAGCATAATAGAGAATGGTGCCAAAAGCGAAAGTCAAAAATTTAGACAAAGCATTGAGAAATATTAAAATCGGTGGCCGTAATTCTTGAAAATCTATAAACAAAATCTATTTACGATTTCAGCAAAAAATCGGTGACCGCAAATTTTGAATATATGTGTCAGAATCTACTTTAAAGCTGTTGATATTCGGTGGAAAAGAAACATTTCTGAACTTATAAAAGTCTGTGAAAACAAAGAGTACGTAGCTAACTGGTAGGATGCAGTTGATTGCTTCAGAATAGATGTAATCAATCAACTGTAAAATAACCAGTCCAAATTAAAATTTCTCAAAATAGCTAGTCGACTTAATAATACCGATAGTCGACTGACAAAAACATTGAGAAAACAAAATAAACCATTTGATTGTTTCTCTTCAACAATTAATTGGTTTGCATTTTCACTCTCTTTTTTTACAATGACGGCTATCACCTACAACTTTTCTATAAGAATCAAAACATCAATGCTTCATCAAAGACAACAAGATAAAGACAGATTTCTGGTGATATCTTATCTTATGCTCTTTATGTGCTTAATATGGGTCACAGTCATAACTACTGTACATATACATGCTTGCCGTCATTTTTGAATTTTTTTTACCTTTAATTTAGCTGATATCCACCAATCACTCACATAGTTGTTCTAATAATACCCGGCCTATTCGCATAACTATTATAAATATGCCCTTCTCTGAGTTCTATAAATACTTACATTAGTATCTTTTTCTATACTCAAAGTTAAGGTGATAGAAATTATGGAGGGAACCGCATTCCGTCAGTTTCGAAATATCTGTGTCTTTTGTGGTTCAAGTCCTGGAAAAGATGAGGAATATGTTAAAGCAGCACAAAATCTAGGTATGGTGCTGGCTAGGAGAAAAATTCATTTAGTGTATGGTGGAGGTAACTGTGGGTTAATGGGGTGTGTGGCTACAGCTGCACATGTAGGAGGATGCCAAGTTCTAGGTATTATTCCTACTACTCTAGCTACATACAGCAACATAGGGAAAACAATTGGGGAAGAATATAGGGTAGCTTCCATGCATGAACGCATGGTTAGAATGATGAGCAATGCTGACGCCTTCATTGCCTTACCAGGTGGATTTGGTACTTTAGAGGAGATTTTCCAAATAGTCTCTTGGGCACAACTGAATATGCATCACAAACCGATAGGATTGTTAAATGTTAATCACTTCTTTGATGGTCTGTTATCTTTTCTAGATCAAGCTATGGAACTGAGGTTTATCCCACACTCTGCACGACGAATTCTCATCTCGGCTTCAAATGCTGAAGAGTTGATTGATGCTTTACAAGCCTATGTTCATGTACCTGATCCAACTATGACTCAAAAAGAATGGACGATAGATAACCACAAGAAGCGTAAATTAGATTTGGATCTTAATCTTTAAATGTAGTAAAACGTAGCCATTATTATACTACTTTTACTTTCTTAGAGTCTACTTGGATACCATATTTACCAACCATACTCCTTTAGAGTTGGTAAAACTATCTTTGAATGTTGCTTATGATCCTCTGAACTTTTGAAATATTCTAGTATATCATCAATAAAATCAAATTGATCCAGGGATGTCCTAATTACTATTCATTAAATCTATGAATGCAACTAAAATATTTGTCAATTTAAATGACATCACCAAGAACTCATAATGCCCATAATAAGTCCTAAAATAAATTTTTTGTACATCCTCTTCTCTTATCCTTAATTAATGTTACTCATATCCCAAATCAATTTGTGGAAAAAAAATATTGAACACCTTATAACTGGTAAAATAAGTAATCTATACGAGCTAATAGGTTTCTATTTTACATTGTCACCTTATTCAACTGTCTATAATCTATGCATAGTCATAGTGATCCATCTTTCTTTTTCACAGATAGAACTATAGCACTCCGAATAAAAGTACTGGGGTATTTAAATACCTTGTCTAACAAGTCTTGTAACTATTTTTTTAAAAAAAAATTCGATCGATTTCATTCTATATAGGGATATAGATACTAGTTGGGTTCTAAGGAGTAAATCAATACCAAATTCTCGAATTGCTGTGGCAAGGTTGTGCAAGATTTCCTCCACATTGTTTGTCGGATTCCGCCTTGGTGGTGCCATTTCCTACTATAGGAAAAAAAAATTTATGCTGCTACTGAGGTGATCAAGCCCAATAGTTAGTTTCAAAAAAAATATTTAACAGCAGTCATAACACCACCTCGGCATATAGATAAGAAACACTAGTAATTTCTTACCTATATGAGTCGCTGATCCCCTACATAGCACAACCACAACATACTCAAGACACTATAAGATCGATTCAGATAACCATCCACCCACTGGCCATCTAGGATCGACCTGCTCTGATACCAATTATGTAACAATCTTCTTTTTTATTATTATTATACAATATTGAGTTCACATACACGTCATTAATCAAAGCGTACATACAACATATCAACACATAGATATTTACATCTTGTTTATTTTGGTTGACCAATTCTGGAGAAACAGGTGCGGGTGGTTGCACCTTCACCGGGATCTCAGCCAACTCGACCACAAACATCTTATTTGATTCTGAGATCTGTCCAACATAAAGTAACTCGATCCAATGTGCACTAAAAGCCAGAGCCAAAAAAAAAGCTGCATAACTAATTTTCTAAACATGATATGGAAATATAGTGAGAATTAAATCCCAGTAAGTTCAACAATAAATCATCATCAATATAGCTCATTACGTCATGTTCAGCTGTATAAACTATAGAAAATATCTTTGGTCACATGAATGCATTATATCTATGCACACAAGAATCATACTGTAATAATATGTATGACAGGATTAACTATTTTTAAAATATCATATGATGGCCATCAACTTATTCTCATTTCAAACTACCCCGATCAGGGTGAGTATCCTCTACTCTCCGGTACGGGCTTTTCTCGCTCCGTCCGACATGGCACACTTTCTCTTTCTTTTCTCATAATCATAATCATAACCGTTGGTAGGGCGTCCCCTACTGGTGCACCACACGGATTGCCATGTGACCATGCTCATTTCTTTTCTTTTCACAATGATAGCCAAAAATATACTTTCAATAACAAGTATGTTCATCAAAATATAACTATTACCATAAATCATTGGTAATCATGCCATGAACATAACCATTTCAAATATCACTTTATAAAATATTTCCATGTCAGAATTTCACACTTAAGATGGTAAGAAGTTTATACAATGGCAATGGCTAAGGCTATACTAGTCATTTATTAAGATTCATCTTCTTTTTTAAATACTAATTTTATTTCTTTATTTTCTTGATGTAGGTTTTCATCCTATCTAACCTTCTCTTACTAATCAGAGCATAACTCCCTCTATTTAACTCTGATGTAGGTGATCTTGGTGTCAATTTCAAGATAAAACAATTATCTAAAACTATTAAGTTGAACATTGTAGTGAAATATTAAGAAATCAAGGTGATATTACTCCCTAAATTTATAGGTTATTTCTTCTCGGATAGGATCTGACCTCTACCTACTAATCAGACCATATCTACCTCATATGGACTCCAACTTGAGTGCTTCCAGTGACTAAAATTCTATAACACACATATCTATAATTCTTATGTTAACCATTTATTATAATTCAATACAGATAATTCCCAGAAATTAAAATACAGAAGCTGTCCTAACATATTCTTCCCTGATGAACCATTTTCTGACCTTTGACTACTAATAAGCTCATATCTTCATCATATGGACTCCAAATTGAATGATTACAGTGGCTTAAATTCCATGACACACATATCTATAATTCTTATGTTAACCATTTATTTTAATTCCATACAGATAATTCCCAAAAATTAAAATACAGAAGCTGTCCTAACATAATCTTCCCTGATGAACCATTTTCTGACCTTTAACTACTAATCAGCTCATATCTTCCTCATATGGACTCCAAATTGAATGATTCCAGTGACTAAAATTCTATGACACACATATCTATAATTCTTATGTTAACCATTTATTATAATTCCATACAGATAATTCTCAGAAATTAAAATACAGAAGCTGTCCTAACATATTCTTCCCTGATGAACCATTTTCTGACCTTTGACTACTAATAAGCTCATATCTTCCTCATATGGACTCCAAATTGAATGATTCCAGTGGTTAAAAATCCATAACACACATAGAAATAATTCTTATGTTAACCATTTATTTTAATTCAATACAGATAATTCCCAGAAATTAAAATACAGAAGCTGTACTAACATAATCTTCCCTGATGAACCATTTTCTGACCTTTCACTACTAATCAGCTGATATCTTCCTCATATGGACTCCAAATTGAATGATTCTAGTGGCTTAAAATCCACGACACATATATCTTCAATGCTTTTGTTAACCATTTATTTTAATTCCCTACAGATAATTCCCAGAAATTAAAATACTGAAGTTGTCCTAACATAATCTTCCGTGATGAACCATTTTCTAATCTTTGACTACTAATCAGCTCATATCGTCTTCATATGGACTTCAAATTGAATGATTCCAGTGGCTTAAAATCTATGACACATATATCTTTAATTATTATGTTAACCATTTATTTTAATTCCCTACAGATAATTCCCAGAAATTAAAACACAGAAGTTATCCTAACATATTCTTCCCTGATGAACCATTTTCTGACCTTTGCTTACTATTCGGACTATATCTACCACATATGGACTCCAAATTGATTGATTCCAGTGGCTAAAAATCCATGACACACATAACTATAATTATTATGTTAACCATTTATTTTAATTCCTTATAAATGTTTCCCAAAAATTAAAACACCGAAGCTTAAAATTCTGCCACCCATAGCCATACCCATGCAGAACTATCTACACCAACCTAAGTATTCAAACATACATCACATGCAAGATCAATATGTAACAAGATATAGCAACATCATGACCAATCATAAAAGTTATAAGATCAAAATCTCATATAAATATTATATGTTTCAAAAGTTTTCTTCAAAAAGAAATATTCTTAAACTTACCTGGAGCACTTAGTCTCCTAGACTTCTCCTTCCTCTTTCTTCCTTTCTTCCTCTCCTTTCCTCACTCTACCTTGCTTCTATTTTTCCTCTCCCTCACTTGGATGAAATTATAATGTTGTAAGGGTGGGTTTTCTTATATAGACCACCAAATAATTCACCTTTCATGATCATGGGTCTACCTTATCACAATTAGGATACACTTTGTTGAACTTTTGAAAAACAAACAACTTATGTTCTTGTCTTCCTCTTCCTTAGTCAAGATATGCATAAGAAAAGGATATTTGTATTTTTAAAATTATGATGATATGTTCTTAAGATAAGGGACAAGGTCCCTTTGATTTAGGGATTCATTTCCATTTTCTTTTGTCTTAAACATATATGAAAGGTTTGCCTTTTTAGGTGGCAAATTTCTAGCCTTTGAATATCCATTATTTGGTTGATATTATTTGTGTGGGATAGGAATGTTTTGTCCTAATACCATGTATTATCATACCACTTGCTAAAATTATGAGTGTAGTATATAGATGTTTTTGTCCTAAAGCCTTGTATTATTATGCCACTTGCCAAAATGATGAATGTAGAATCACACCACTTGCTAAATTTTTGTCTTAATGCCATGTAACCTAATCTTTATTATTATTACATTATTATATCATCACCTATTTTATTTTATTTTATTTTTCCTCTTAGATTTGGGCTTATTCCTACCCATTATGGGCTTATTCCTACCCATTTTCCTTGCTTTGGATAAAATTTGACCTTTCTTGGAGGACTTGGTCACATTTTCATAATTTTTGGGCTATTGGTCCAATTTCTATATCCTAGTCCAAGTCGATGTTTTATTTCTTGCTTAGGTTATCCAATGGGCTTGCTAGAAACTTATTTGAAGTGGAAAAACTCTACATGACGTGTCCATAGGTAAAAGCCCAATGTATGGGTAAATGTTTAAAACTTAGTAACTCTAGTTCTTGAATTAGGAAAAATTACCCTAATCCAATGTTCTTGAAATTTTAAGACCTTTACTTGTTTCTAAAAATTTATCTTCCTTATCCAAGAATTTTGCATCTCTTTAGTATGTTATTTCTAATTTATGTTTTTCCTATTAGGTTTTCCCTCTTTATTTGTTCTCTTAATGGTAGAAACATTTTCTATGCATATACATAAGGTGAAGAGTTTCTAAGGATTATATTTCCTTAGATATCTAAAATATTGTGTAATAAACTTTATTTCCTTAATTAAATTATCAATAAAAGAAACAAAATTAAGGATGTTACATACAACATCCAGATAGAGACCTTTTACAATGGTTTTAATGCTTACACTAGAACCATAGTGGATGCAGCAGCTAATGGAGCACTTTTTTCCAAGACTTACAATGAAGCTTATGAGTTGCTTAAAAGGATGGCTAGTAATAATTATCAATGGCCAATGGATAGAGTCTTAACTGGAAAAGAAAAACCTGTTGGTATGCATGAAGTGAGTGAAGTCACTTCTCTCACAGCTCAAATTGCCTCTTTAGTCAACATTTTAAAAAATTAGCAGCAGAATCGTCCTCAAGGAGCTAATGCAGCCTAGGAAAGTGGAGTATCCTGTGTTCTGTGCAATGGACCTCATTTATTTTATAGTTGTCCTTCAAATCCGAAGTCAGTGTGCTATATGGGGAACATGAATCGCAACAACCCTTATTCAAATACATATAACCCAGGTTGGAGACAGCATCCTAATTTTTCTTGGAGTAAACACAATGCTGGCCAGGGTAGCAATTCTGCTCCTCAGAGGCCATAATTTCCCCTAACATTTCAGCAGCAAAAGCATTAACCCAATGAGATTCCAAACTCTTTGGAGTCATTGCTTAAGGAATACATGGCAAGAAATGATGTAGTGATCCAGAGTCAAGCTGCTTCACTAAGGAATTTGGAGACTCAAGTTGGGTAGCTGGCCAATGAGCTAAAAAATAGACCTCTAGGGACACTTCCAAGCAATACTAAAATCCCTAGGAGAAATGGGAAAGAGCACTACAAAGCCATCGCACTTAGGAGTGGAAAAGTAATGTAAGCACCCCAAGCCAAGAGACAGGAGCAAAAAAGATCTTACTGCACCTCTGGATAAAAAAGAGAACAAACAAGGGCAGGTTGGGGAGGCAAGCAAGGGGGCAGAAACCTCTGGAACAAATGTTGTAACTTTGCCACAGAAAAATGCTACAATTTTACCGCAGCAAAATGTTCGGTAGACCAGACCACCTCCACCATTCCCTCAAAGATTTCAAAAACAGCAGTAGGACCACCAGGTCAGAAGGTTTTTGGATGTACTCAAGCAGCTACACATCAATATTTCCTTGACGGAAGCCTTGGAACAAATGCCTAACTATGTCAAGTTTATGAAGGACATTTTGACTAAGAAAATGAGATTTAGAGAATTTGAAATTGTTGCTCTAACCAAGGAATGCAGTGTTATGTTGCAAAATAAATTGCCACCCAAACTCAAGGACCCAGGCAGTTTCACTATTCCATGCTCTATTGGAAACCAGTATTTTGGCAAGGCTCTCTGCAATTTAGGCACAAGCATTAATCTCATGCCTATATCAATATTCAAGAAGCTGGGGATTGGGGAAGCTAGGCCTACTATGGTTTCATTACAACTGGCAGACAGATCTATAGCATATCTAGAAGGAAAAATCGAGGATGTTTTGGTTAAGGTGGATAAATTCATTTTTCCAATGGATTTTATAGTGCTGGATTATGAAGCAGATGTAGAGGTACCAATCATTCTGGGAAGGCCATTCTTAGCTCCTGGACGAACTTTAATTAATGTGCAAAAAAGATAGTTGACAATTAGAGTACAAGATGAGCAAATTACATTCAATGTGTTTCAGTCCATGAAGTTCCCAAATGAGGTGGAGGAATGCTCAGTTATCTCTGTAATAGATACCATAATCTCTAAGCAATTTGAGAAGTGCTGTAAGGACCCAACACAAGTTGTTTGGCAAGATAGCTCAGACTCAAAAAGAGAAGATGGGGAAGAATGGACCTAGATAAAAGAAAAACAAGGCACTGGAAAGCAAATATTGGTGGTTGAGCCGTTGGATATGCCTTCCTAGGAATTGAAGCTACCAAAGGCATCAGTAGATAAACCACCAACCTTGGAGTTGAAGCCATTACCTTTACATCTGAAATATGCGTACTTAGGTGATGTAGCTACACTACTAGTGATTATTTCAGCACTTTTGACAGAGGAGCAAGAGGGGCAATTAGTTATGGTATTGAAGAAATTCAAAAGAGCTATCGGGTGGACACTTGTAGATATTAAAGGTGTAACATCCCTAATTTCATTTCTTTTATTGATAAAAGTACATAAATATTTAATTAAGGAAATAAAATTTATTAGACAATATTTTAGATATCTAAGGAAATATAATCCTTAGAAATTCTTCAACTTATGTATATGCATAGAAAATGTTTCTAACATTAAGAGAACAAATAAAGAGGGAAAACGTAATAGGAAAAAAATTAGAAATAACATACTAAAGAGATGCAAAATTCTTGGATAAGGAAGATAAATTTTTAGACACAAGTAAAGGTCTTAAAATTTCAAGAACATTATATTAGGGTAATTTTTCCTAATTCAAGAACTAGAGTTACTAAGTTTAACATCTTTACCCATACATTGGGCTTCTACCTATGGACACTTCATATAGAGTTTTTCCAATTCACATAAGTTTCTAGCTAGCCCATTGGATAACCTAGGCAAGAAATAAAACATAGACTTGGACTAGGATATAGTAATTGGATCGATAGCCCAAAAATTATGAAAATGTGACCAAGCCCTCCAAGAAAGGTATAATTTTATCCAAAGCAAAGAAAATGGGTAGGAATAAGCCCAAATCCAAGAGGAAAAATAAAATAAAATAAATTAGGTGATGATATAATAATGTAATAATAATAAAGATTAGGTTACATGGCATTAAGACAAAAATTTAGCAAGTGGTGTGATTCTACATTCATTATTTTGGCAAGTGGCATGATAATACAAGGCTTTAAGACAAAAACATCTATATCCTACACTCATAATTTTAGCAAGTGGTATGATAATACATGGCATTAGGACAAAACATTCCTATTCCACACAAATAATATCAACCAAATAATGGAGATTCAAGGGCTAGAAATTTGCCACCTAAAAAGGCAAACCTATCATACTTGTTTAAGACAAAAGAAAATGGAAATGAATCCCTAAATCAAAGGGACCTTGTCCCTTATCTAAAGAACATATCATCATAATTTTCAAAATACAAATCTACTTTTCCTATGCATATCTTGACTAAGGAAGTGGAAGACAAGAACATAAGTTGTTTGTTTTCCAAAAATTCAACAAAGTGTATCCTAATTGTGATAAGGTAGACCCATGATCATGAAAGGTGTATTATTTGGTGGTCTATTTAAGCAAAACCCACCCCTACAACATTTTAATTTCGTCCAAGTGAGGAAGAGAGAGAAATAGAAGCAAGGTAGAGTGAGGAAAGGAGAGAAAGAGAGGAGAAGAAAGGAAGGAAGAAGAAGGAGAAGTTTAGAAGGCTAAGTACTCAAGGTAAGTTACCTTAATCTTCACTTGAATCCATTTTTCTTCTTCATCCTTGAGGTTCAAAAACTCACCCTCCTTCTCTTACCTAAGTTACTAGAAAAGCTAAGGGAAGGGAGGAATCTTGCTACTTCTTTCAAGAGGAAACAAGAAAACCAATTCACTAAGTGAGCTAGGGAGATTCTTAGGTAAGTTTAACAATATTTCTTTTTGAAGAAAACTTTTGAAACTTATAATATTTATATGCGATTTTGATCTTAGAACTTTGATGATTGGTCATGATGTTGCTATATCATGTTACATATTGATCTTGCATGTGATGTATGTTTGAATACTTAGATTGGTATAGAAAGTTCTGCATAGGTATGGCTATGGGTGGCAAAATTTTTAGCTTCTTTGTTTTAATTTCTGGGACTTATCTGTAGGGAATTAAAATAAATGGTTAACATAAGAATTAAAGATATATGTGTCACGGATTTTTAGCCACTGGAATAATTCAATTTGGAGTCCATATGAGGTAGATATGTTCTGATTAGTAAGCAAAGGCAGAAAATGGTTCATCAGGGAAGAATATGTTAGCATAGCTTCTGTGTTTTAATTTTTGGGAATTATATGTAGGGAATTAAAATAAATGGTTCACATAAGAATTAATGATATATGTGTCACGGATTTTTAACCACTGGAATAATTCAATTTGGAGTCCATATGAGGTAGATATGGTCTGATTAGTAAGCAAAGGTCAGAAAATGGTTCATCAGGGAAGAATATGTTAGCATAGCTTTTGTGTTTTAATTTTTGGGAATTATATGTAGGGAATTAAAATAAATGGTTAACATAAGAATTAAAGATATATGTATCATGGATTTTTAGCCACTAGAATCATTCAATTTGGAGTCCATATGAGGTAGATATGGTCCGATTAGTAAGCAAAGGTCAGAAAATGGTTCATCAGGGGAGAATATGTTAGGATAGCTTCTGTGTTTTAATTTCTGAGAATTATCTATAGGGAATTAAAATAAATGGTTAACAAAAGAATTAAATATATATGTGTCACGGATTTTTACCGACTAGAATCATTCAATTTGGAGTCCATATGAGGTAGATATGGTCCGATTAGTAAGCAAAGGTCAGAAAATGGTTTATCAGGGAAGAATATGTTAAGATAGTTTCTGTTTTTTTTAATTTTTAGGAATTATCTTTAGGGAATTAAAATAAATGGTTAAAAAAAGAATTAAAGATATGTGTCACGAATTTTTAACCACTAGAATCATTCAATTTAGAGTCCATATGAGGTAGATATGGTTCAATTAGTAAGCAAAGGTCAGAAAATGGTTCATCAGGGAAGAATATGTTAGGATAGCTTCTGTGTTTTAATTTTTGGGAATTATCGGTAGGGAATTAAAATAATTAGTTAACATAAGATTTAAAGATATATGTGTCATGGAATTTTACCCTTTGGAATCATTCCATTTGGACTCCATATGAGGTAGACATGGTCCGATTAGTAAGCAAAGGTCAGAAAATGGTTAATCAATGAAGAATATGTTAGGATAGCTTCTGTGTTTTAATTTCTGGGAACATTCTGTAGGGAATTAAAATACATGTTTAACATAAACATTATTTCTATATGTGTCACAGATTTTTAGCCACTGGAATAACTTAATTTGGAATTCATATGAGGGAGATATGGACAGATTAGTAGGTAAAGGTCAGAACCTATCCGAGAGGAAATAACCTGTACTTTGAGGGAGTAATATCACCTTGATTTCTTAATATTTCACTAAACTGTTCAACATAATAGTTTTAGATAATTGTTTTATCTTGAAATTGACAACAAGATCACCTACATCGGAGTTCAATTGAGGGAGTTATGCTCTAATTAGTTAGAGAAGGTTAGATATGATGAAAACCTGCATCAAGAAAATAAAGAAATAAAATTAATATTTAAAAAAGAAGACAAATCTTATAAATGAAAATAATAAATGACTAGTATATGCCATAGCCATTGCCATTGTATGAACTTCTTACCATCTTAAGTGTGAAATTCTGACATGAAAATATTTTATAAAGTGATATTTGAAATGGTTATGTTCATGGGATGATTACCAATGATTTATAGTAATAGTTATATTTTGATGAACATACTTATTATTGAAAGCATATTTTGGGCTATCATTGTGAAAAGAAAAGAAATGAGCACGGTCACATGGCAATCCCTGTGGTGCTCCAGTAGGGGACGCCCTACCAACGGTTATGATTATGATTATGAGAAAAGAAAGAGAAAGTGTGCCATGTCGGACGGAGCGAGAAAAGCCCATATCGAAGAGTAGAGGATACTCACCCTAACTGGGGTAGCTTAAAATAAGAATAAGTTGATGGCCATCATATGATATTCTGAAAATAGATAATCATGTCATACATATCATTACTGTATGATTCTTATGTACATAGATATAATGCATTCATGTGACCAAAGATATTTTCTGTAGTTTATACAGCTGAACATGACATGATGAACTATATTGATGGTAAATTATGATTTATTGTTAAACCTACTAGGATTTAATTCTACTATATTTCCATATCATGTTCAGAAGAATAATGCAGATTTTCTCAATGACACTTATTATTTCCGTACGTTGGATCAAGGTACCCTACCTTGGGCAACTACCAGTTATATCAGATGTATCTGTAGTAGATATGACTGAGATTTCGGTGGAGGTGCCACCCGCACCAGTGTCCCCCGAAGTAGTCGACATAGATGATTAGAACTAATATGTATCTTTGTACAAATGTTTGTAAAATAATGGTGTGTAGTTTGTAAAATAATGGTGTGTATGGAAACTCAGTATTGTATCACTGTTAATAACAATTATGCTTGGTTAAAGTGATTATTATTACGAGTTAAGTGGTTAGAATTAAAGTAGTAATAACTTCATAGAATTTTACAAATATAAAAAAAAAATTTGTTACATTTACATAAATGGAGTCGTTACAAAAGGCATTAGTCCCTCATTTTGTATGCATAAGATTCTATTATAGGATAATGAAAAAGGGTCTATTGAAGCTCAACAAAGGCTCAATCCAATAATGAAGGAGGTGGTGAAGAAGAAAATAATTAAATGGTTAGATGCTGGAATTATTTACCCTTTATCAGACAACTCCTGGGTTAGTCCAGTCCAATGTGTTCCTAAAAAATGGGGCATGATTGTGGTTGAAAACGAAAACAATGAGCTAATCCCAACCAAAGTTGTGACTTGGTGGAGAATTTACATGGACTACAAAAAGCTGAACAAGAGCACCAGAAAGGACCATTTCCCCTTGCCATTCATTGACTAAATGTTAGACAGGCTTGCTGGAAGGGAGTACTATGGCTTCTTGGATGGGTACTCAAGGTACAACCAAATTGTTATAGCACCGAGGACCAGCACAAGACCATGTTCACATGCCCATATGGCACTTTTGCATTTCGGAGAATGCCATTTGATCTATGCAATGCTTCAACCACTTTTCAAAGATGTATGATGGCAAATTTCACTGAAATGGTAGAGCAATTTATGGAAATTTTCATGGATCACTTTTCTGTTTTTGGAAATTCTTTTGACTTGTGCCTGGGAAATTTAGCTAAAATTCTTTAAAGGTGTAAGGACACAAACCTTGTATTGAATTGGGAGAAGTGTCAATTCATGGTGAAAGAAAGAATTGTGCTAGGACACAAAGTTTGCCCAAAATGGGCTAGAATTTGACAAAGCCAAGGTAGAGATCATCGAGAAGCTGCCTCCCCCCACTTTGGTACAAGGTATTAGAAGCTTTCTGGGGCATGTAGGATTTTATAGAAGGTTTATTAAGGATTTTTCCAAGATTGCTAAGCCCCTATGCAATCTACTTGAGAAGGATAAAGCATTCTGCTTCGACGAGGATTACAGGAAAGCATTCTACTTCGATGGGTACTCAGGTACAACCAAATTGTTATAGCAACCGAGGACCAGCACAAGACCATGTTCACATGCCCATATGGCACTTTTGCATTTTGGAGAATTCCATTTGAGCTATGCAATGCTTCAGCCACTTTTCAAAGATGTATGATGGCAAATTTCACTGAAATGGTAGAGCAGTTTGTGGAAATTTTCATGGATGACTTTTCTGTTTTTGGAAATTCTTTTGACTTGTGCCTGGGAAATTTATCTAAAATTCTTTAAAGGTGTGAGGACACAAACCTTGTATTGAATTGGGAGAAGTGTCAATTCATGGTGAAAGAAAGAATTGTGCTAGGACACAAAGTTTGCCCAAAATGGGCTAGAACTTGACAAAGCCAAGGTAGAGATCATCGAGAAGCTGCCTCCCCCAACTTTGGTACAAGGTATTAGAAGCTTTCTGGGGCATGTAGGATTTTATAAAAGGTTTATTAAGGATTTTTCCAAGATTGCTAAGCCCCTATGCAATCTACTTGAGAAGGACAAAGCATTCTACTTCAACGAGGATTACAGGAAAGCATTCGGTGATCTTAAAGAGAAACTAAGTTCAACACCTATTATTGCGGCACCTGATTGGTCCTCACCATTTGAGCTCATTTGTGATGCAAGTGAAGTAGCTTTGGGAGCTGTTCTCGGGCAGCATAAGAACAAGGTGTTTCACTCTATATACTATGCTAACATGACACTACAAGAGGTCCAACTCAACTACATAGTAACAAAGAAGGAGGTACTTGCTGTGGTGTTTGTTTTTGAAAAGTTCAGATCCTACTTAGTTGGCATGAAGGTGATTGTGTATACTGACCACTCTACCATCAAGCACCTAGTCAAAAAGAAGGATTCAAAGCCTAGACTCATTCAATAGGTACTTCTGCTACAAGAATTTTATATGGAAATCAGAGATAGAAAAAGAACTAAGAATCAAGTAGTTGACCACCTTTCTAGACTTGAACAAGATAAAGAAAATGTGGAAGAAATCAATTAGAAGTTCCTGGATGAGCAACTCTTCCTCATGGCCCAGACTCATATGCCATAGTATGCTGATTACATGAATTACTTGGTGAGTGGATTGCTTCCATCAGATTTGACAACGCAACAGAAAAAGAAATTTCTGCATGACATCAATTCTTACCACTGGGATGAATCATATCTCTTCAAGCAGTGTGCTAACCAAATGCTTAAGAGATGCATTCCAAGGGAAGAAATGGAGCCTATCCTACAGCAATGCCATGCCTCACCCTATGGAGGCCACTTTGGAGGAATTTGGATTGCAAACAAGGTGTTGTAAGCAGGGTTCTACTAGCCTTCATTGTTTAAGGATTCCCACTCCTTTGTGATGCAATGTGATAGGTGCCAAAGAGTAGGGAATATATCCAAGACATGAAATGCCTCTAAACAACATTCTGGAAGTGGAATTGTTTGATTTATGGGGGATAAATTTCATAGGGCCATTCCATTTGAGTTTCAAGAATCAATATATCTTGGTTGCTGTTGACTATGTCTCAAAGTGGGTGGAAGTAGGAGCTTTTCCAACCAATGATGCAAAGTTGGTGACAAGGTTCCTTAAAAAGAACATCTTCACTAGATTTGGAACTCCGCGAGCAATCATCAATGATGGAGGATCCTATTTCTGTAATAGACAGTTTGAGGCACTGTTGGCAAAATATGGAGTTAAACACAAAGTGGCAACACCATACCATCTCCAAACCAGTGGGCAAGATAAAATCTCAAATAGAGAAATCAAAAGGATCCTCGAAAAAATGGTTGTCCCAACTAGAAAGGATTGGTCCTTAAGGTTGGATGATGCATTGTGGGCTTATCGAACAGCCTATAAAACACCTTTGGGGATGTACCCATACAAGTTAATGTTTGGAAAGGCTGGTCATTTGCCAGTGGAGCTAGAGCATCGGGCTTACTGGGAAGTTAAGAATTTAAACTTGAATTTGGAGGCTGCTAGTGAAAAAAGGATGCTGCAACTGAATGAATTGGATGAATTTCGTAGCTAGACCTATGAAAATGCTAAGCTATACAAGGAGAAGACAAAGCAATGGAATGACTAAAGAATACAGCCACAGGACTTTGAAGTAGGGCAGCAAGTCCTGTTATTCAATTCCAAATTAACTTTGTTCCCTAGAAAGCTAAAATCCCACTAGTCTGGACCTTTTCGCATTAACAAAGTATTCCCATTTGGAGCTGTTGAATTGGAAGAATGAAAATTAGGGAGAACCTTCAAGGTCAATGGACAGAGGATCAAACACTATTTCGGAGGTGAAGTGGAACACCAGCACACCTCAATTAAATTGTAAGAAGGATGAAAAGGGAAGTAGTCAGGCTGTTGACTATAAAACAAGAGCTTATGGGAGGCAACCCATGTTTTTGCAAATTCTCATTTTATTTTCTAGTTGTTAGGTAGCTTGAATTATGTTTTTGATATTAGCTGTGTTTAACTTTTCAAACCTAATGAAGCATCAGAGTTGGAACTATAGTTCTTACAATTTGCCACATAAATGTTGCAGCAAGAGTATCTTCTGCTGAAGCAAGGAGTCTTCCCCTGGCACGAAGATGTATGACATTAGGTCATAGAGTTGGAAAGAAGAAGGAAGAATCTGGGCTGAAGAAAAAAAAGATGGCAAGAGAAACTCGGTGCCTGAAAAGAAAAGAGGAGCCCAACACTTGGGCCCGATCATATAAAAAAATGGGGGGAAGTGGGAAAACTCAACGGCACCCATAAATCAACCCCTCATTTCCCTTTAACCAACTTCAGAGTGCCCATCCACCTTCTGCAGTTTGTACTATTTTGAGAAGTCCCGAAGGCCCTTGTTGCACTCATAGCCAAGACTTGCACCTTGATGAGTGAATTTTATACTCATAAATTAAATATTTTCATCTTATCTTTTGCCATAATTAAGCATAAATCTCCCTTACTTGTCTTTAGTTTTGTGTCTTTCTTACAGATGGAGAGAAGAGTAGAAAATGGACTTAATTGGAGGAATCAGAGTTAAATTGTGGTTATTTGGAAATGATGTCTATAAATCAAGCAGATAAAACAAATTCATTAAGGATGGCTGAGTAAGGAGCATTATCATATTGTCTCTTGAGACGCATCCTAATGGATATATGCACAAATTTATTCTTGATTTATGATCACATTTACAAAAGAACTAAAACATAAAGATTCAAGGCAAAGCACCCAATGTTGAGAATATGTTTGCTGGTTGCAGTCCAGCCCAACCTTGCTATAGTACTTGGGCCATATCTCTGAAAATACATATTCAATATGTATACAATTTGGTAGGTGTATAGCTGACACAATTGGGTACAACTTTCATGTTCAAGTGATCAGCAAATACGGACATTAAAAGGGCCAAACGTGGGCTAGAAGAGAATCTGACTACTGCTGCAGTCCAGCCCGACTTTGCTCTAGTATTTTGACAATAACTCACACATTACGTATCCAATTTGTACACAGTTTGTCTTGACAGAAAGCTAATGAAGTTGTCTACAACTTTCATGTTGATGAAGTCAGAAAATTCGGCGGTTTTGCAAGATGATATTCAAGGATCAAGTTCGGTGCACATGATGGAATTCAAATTGTCAACTTTGTACAACTTCCTACCTAACAATTTTGACAATTACCACACCAACCACACTTAATTGTATCTATAAATAGAGGGCTTGAGGGGTGAGTTAGGAAGTTTTTGGAGAGCTTTGGAGAGAGCTTGGGAAAGCTTTGTTGAAATTCTACGAACTTGTAATGTTATTCTCTCCTTAGACATCTTGTATTTTTCATTTTCTTTCGTAATATTATCATGTTTCTTCATCTTTCATTTCACTTTCTTGCCTTGATTATGGAGAACTAATCTCCTAATGCTAAGGTGAAAGGGTGAAACTCTTGGTATGAGAATAATAATTTATCTAACTCTTAATCTTAATGTTTATCTTTGATATTGTATTTACCTTCCTATTTCTTTTCTCATAATTATTTCTTAATGGCTGGTTTTATCATACCGCTGATTTCTTGTTATGTTATTGGCTGGTTTTATTAGACCTTCTATCTCTTATTATTTTCATGGTTGGCTTTGTCACCTACTTTATTTTATTTTACTATTGGATGGCTTTGCCACCGATTCTATTTCATTTTATTTTGTTATGTTAATTAATTTTCTACCTTTCATTTTTTGCATAAGTTAATCTTGTAAAATGTGAAATTTGATATATTGTAGACAATCTTTGGCACAATAAATGCTTGAATCAATCTTGATTTATTGTAGACAATATAATGATTGGCACAATTTATGCTTGAATTCATTTACAAGTTATCTTTTGCATCTTTGTATTTTTAATCTTGTAAAGTGTGAACCTTGATACATTGTAGACAATTTTTGGCACAATAAATACTTGAATCATTCTTGATTTATTGTAGACAATATGGTGATTGGCACAATGTACGCTTGAATCCATTTTACAAGAATGTTTTAATTATTAGAAAGGAGGTAAATATAAGTCATGTATAAACAAAGTTGAGCTTAAATTAACATATCATCCGATTAGAACTTTATTCGTGTAAAGATTCTAATTGAGTACTAAAAGAGTTAAATTTATTTTTATTCGATATACCAAGAGTGGATCCCCTAACCTTAGCATGCTTCTTTACCTTGAATACATCTTCATTTAATTTCAGTATATTAGTTCTTTGCATATTTTGTTCAATATTCCTCTCACAAAACAAGACATCGGGAACTAGGTTAGAAGTATTTATTTCGGATCTATATTAGAATTTTCTCTCAATTGGCAATCTCTGTGGGATCGACCTTGCATACCACTAAATCTATACTCCAATATATTCGTGCACTTGCGAGTTTTAATTAAAACAACAACAAGTTTTTGGCGCCGTTGCCGGGGATTGCGACGGAAAAGCTATTTGGATCCAGGTAAGTACTTTTCTTCCACTAGTTATAGTTAGAACATTTGTTTATTCTGTGTATAGAAATTTTTCTTTAGAATTGTTTCTTGAAAATTAGTGTAGTAATTTGGCTGTATAAAATTGGTTGATTCTGTCAACAAGGCTAAAAGCGCCTAAGGAGTATGGGTTTTAAGAGAAACCATTGTGATTCCTCCATATTTTCCTGGGAGTCTATCGATTAAATACTACCCATTATTACTAACACTTTGAAAAAAAAAGGAGTTTGTATAATTTTGTGATTTTTATTTTGTGGTATTTGCATTTTGTAGCTGTTGTGTAGTTAGATACTTTTTCATAATTAGGAAGCAATTTTTTTTAATTTATGCGTGCTTGGAAACGTGATAAAGATAAGCGGTTGGTTAGGAAAAGTTTAGGGTCAAACATTGAGTGTACAATAGAGACATTAGATTCTGCTGGATCACCATTAAAAATGGAAGAACAAGTTGTGCATAATAAAACTCTTATGGAGTACTTCTCACCTGTCATAGCCAATACTCCATCTTGCATAGTTTTACCACAAACTACTGCAACTCATTTTGAACTCAAACAGGCCATACTCCAACTTTTACCATCATTTTATGGTATGGAAAGAGACGATCCATACATGCACATTAAAGAGTTTCTTGAAATTTGCTCGACCTTTCGCTTTCAGAATTTCAATGATGAATCAATCAGGCTTAGAATGTTTCCATTTTCATTGAAAGATAAAGCTAAAGCCTGGTTGAACTCCCTTCCTACAGGAACTATAATTAGTTGGAACCAATTAGTAAATAAGTTTCTGGCAAAATTTTTCCCTATGTCTAAAACTGATACCCTTCGGAGAGAAATTTCTGATTTTTGTCAAAAAGAGGGTGAACAATTTTTTGAATGTTGGGAAAGATTTAATGATCTTCTTCTGAAATGTCCTCATCATGGTTTTGAAACTTGGAGATTAGTGAAATATTTCTATGATGGCTTAACTTCATCAAACCGTCAAATGATCCAAAGCATGCATGGTGGGAGATTTTTACAATTGAATGAGGAAGAAGCTTGGGAATCCTTAGGATCTTTATCTGAAAATTCTCAGCATTGGAACTGCATAGATCTCAGGGATAAAAAGTCTCAAACACAAAAAAAGGGAGGACTTTATGAAGTGAGTGATGATACAGATGTGAGAATTGCCTTAGCTAGCCTGACTAGAAAGGTAGAAGCTTTAACTTTAAGCCACACTTTAAACCCTTCTACCAATACTAGGATAGAGGCATGTGCCTTATGTTCTAGTACATCTCACATTGCACAATCTTGTCCATCTATACCAGCTTACCAAGAGGCATTCTCTGAGCAAGCTAATTCTCTTCAAACTTATGGGAAGTCATCAGATAGCCCATTTGCACCCACATATAATCCAAACTGGAGGAATCATCCAAATTTCTCATGGAGGCAAAATCAACCTGCAATGAATCAAAGTGGGCAACAATTTGCCCCTTCTAATTCATTCCCTCAAGTTCCTCATCATGCTCCTCCTTTCGGGGTATCTCAACAAAGAAAACCTTCTTTGGAAGATACTCTACAGCAATTCATGCAATCAACCCAACAAGTTTTACAATCTCACACTCAGTCCATTTCAAAGATTGAAACACAATTGGGTCAATTAGCCAGTGTTGTAAGAGAGAGAGAAAAAGGAAAATTCCCCAGTCAACCTATTCCTAATCCTAAGGGTCAATATCAAGTAGGATCATCAGCAAATCCTAAGGAAGAAGTAAAGTCTGTGACAACCCTTAGATCTGGAAAGGTCATTGATAATCATGTTCACATGCCAGAAAATGAGGAACAGAGTCAACATGAATCCCAAACTAATGACTCAAGTGAAAAGAAAAGTGAACAAATTTCTTATGCCCTTAAAGCTCCTTTCCCACAAAGACTTGCATCTGTCAAGAAAGGTACTCAGTATAGTGACATTTTAGAGGTGTTTAAGCAAGTAAGCATTAACATCCCTTTTTTGGACGCTATCAAACAAGTACCCGCTTACTCAAAATTTTTGAAAGATCTTTGTACGGTGAAAAGGAAAACTAATGTTCCAAAAAAGGCATTTTTGACTGAACAAGTGAGTTCTATAATTCAGCAAAAGACTCCTGTCAAGTACAAAGATCCAGGTTGTCCTACAATTTCTTGTATTATAGGTGACCATGTGATTAACAGAGCCTTACTTGATCTAGGAGCAAGTGTGAATCTACTGCCGTACTCTGTGTATGAGAAACTTGGGTTAGGAAAGCTGAAACCTACATCAGTGACCCTTCAGTTAGCTGATAGGTCCACCAAAATCCCTAGAGGTGTCATAGAAGATGTGCTCATTAAGGTTGATAAATTCTACTTTCTAGTAGATTTCATTGTTCTTGACACTGAACCTGTTGAGAATACAGAGACACAAATTCCAGTCATTTTGGGTAGACTATTTCTGGTAACATCCAATGCAATTATTAATTGTCGAAATGGAATCTTGAATTTATCTTTTGGAAATATGACTGTAGAATTAAATGTTTTTAATGTCTCTCATCAACCTGTGGACATGGATGATGTGTGTGAGGTCAGCATGATTGAGAGTATAATCTATGACTCATTTGTAAGTTCTTGTGATGATGACCCTTTGGAAAAATGTTTGGCCCACTTTAACATGGATTTGGATGAGGACTGTTTGATCAGTGAAGTAAATTCCATGTTAGAGACCACTCCATTAATGGATACCAATAAATGGAAAGGTAAAACAGAGATACTTATACCTTCTGAGTCTATTTTATTGCCATCCATAGAGAAACCTCCCCAGGTAGAGTTAAAACCTTTACCAGATTCTCTGAAATATGTGTTTCTAGGACCTTCTGAGACCTTGCCTGTCATTGTAGCATCTGATTTAGATAAAGAACAGGAAGTTGAACTCATAAAAGTCCTCAATGAACATAGTGAAGCCATAGGTTGGACAATAGCAGACATTAAAGGTATTAGTCCATCAATTTGCATGCACAGGATACATTTGGAGGACAATGCCAAAACCTCAAGAGATCCACAAAGACGTCTGAATCCAAACATGAAAGAAGTTGTGAGAGCCGAAGTGATTAAACTTCTTGATGTGGGTGTCATTTACCCAATTTCTGATAGTGCATGGGTTAGTCCTGTTCAGGTAGTTCCTAAGAAATCTGGCATTATTGTAGTCAAGAATGAGAATAATGAATTGATTCCCACTAGAGTACAAACTGGGTGGCGTGTTTGCATTGACTACCGTAAGTTGAATGCTGTTACAAGGAAAGACCATTTTCCACTTCCTTTTATAGATTAAATGCTAGAAAGGTTAGCTGGACATGCATATTACTGCTTTCTTGATGGATATTCTAGTTATAACCAAATTCCTATTGCACCTGAGGATCAAGAGAAAACTACATTCACTTGTCCTTTCAGAATGTTTGCCTATCGTCGAATGCCATTTGGATTGTGCAATGCACCTGCTACATTTCAGCGTTGCATGATAAGTATATTTTCTGACATGGTAGAGCGATTTCTGGAAGTATTCATGGATGATTTTTCTGTGCATGGGTCTAGTTTTGAGGAATGTCTACACCATTTAAGATTAGTCTTAATTAGGTGTAAAGAAAAGAACCTTGTTTTGAACTGGGAAAAATGCCATTTTATGGTTAAAAAGGGAATTGTTTTGGGGCATGTTGTGTCACATCAAGGTATTGAGGTAGATAGAGCCAAAATTGAACTGATTTCTAGTCTTCCACCTCCTCGGACAGTAAAAGAGGTACGTTCTTTTTTAGGCCATGCAGGGTTTTATCGCAGATTCATCAAAGATTTTAGCAAAATCTCTAGGCCTTTGTGTAGTTTACTTACCAAAGATGCCTCTTTTATCTTTGATGAAGAGTGCTGTCAAGCTTTTGAAAAGCTCAAATTCTTACTCACCTATGCACCTATCATTAGACCACCTGATTGGAATCTTCCCTTTGAAATCATGTGTGATGCTTCTGATTATGCAATTAGAGCTGTTTTGGGGTAGCGTCTTGATAAGTTTCCATATGTGATATACTATGCTAGTAAAACTCTTAATGATGCTCAATTGAATTATTCTACAACAGAAAAAGAGTTACTAGCTGTGGTATTTGCTTTAGACAAGTTTAGATCTTATTTATTAAGATCTAAGGTTGTAATTTTTACAGATCATGCTGCACTTAAGTATCTTCTTTCTAAGAAAGATGCTAAGGCCCGATTGATAAGATGGATACTGTTGTTACAAGAATTTGATTTAGAAATTCGGGATAAGAAAGGATCTGAAAATGTTGTGGCTGATCACTTGTCTAGGCTGATAGTTGAATCGGGTGAAAATAACTTACCTATCAAAGACTCATTTCCAGATGAGCAATTCATGTCCGTTTCTCAGCTACCTTGGTTTGCTGACATTGCTAATTACCTTGTCACAGGTCAAATACCTACACATTAGAGTAAGCAAGATCGGATAAAATTTTTAGCTGAAGTAAAAAAATTCTTTTGGGAAGATCCATACTTGTTTAAGTATTGTCCTGATCAAATCATTAGGAGATGTGTTTCGGAGAGTGAGCAATCTAGTGTTATTTATTTTTGTCATGATCATGCTTGTGGAGGTCATTTTAGTGCTAAAAAAAACTGCTGCAAAGGTTTTGCAATGTGGCTTTTATTGGCCATCATTGTTCAAAGATTGCCATTTGTACTGTAGTTCTTGTGAGCGTTGCCAAAAATTGGGTAGTATCTCACACAGGAACATGATGCCTCTGACTCCCATTCTTATTGTTGAGATATTCGATGTCTGAGGAGTTGATTTCATGGGTCCTTTTTCTAATTCTTTTGGCAATTTATACATCCTTGTTGCTGTGGATTATGTGTCAAAATGGGTCGAGGTTGTTGCATGTAAAACAAATGATCACAAGATTGTGGTGAAATTCTTGAAAGAAAACATTTTCTCAAGGTTTGGCACACCACGAGCAATCATTAGTGATGGGGGGAAACATTTTTGTAATAGACATTTTGAGCATTTGATGAAGAAATATGGCATCACGCACAAAGTGGCAACCCCATACCATCCACAAACTAGTGGGCAAGTTGAGATTTCAAATAGGGAAATTAAAAACATTTTGGAAAAAACGATTAACCCAAATAGGAAAGATTGGTCTTTGAAACTTTCTGATGCTTTATGGGCTTATCGTACTGCTTTTTAAACCCCTATTGGAATGTCTCCTTACCAGCTTGTGTATGGCAAGGCCTGTCATTTACCTGTTGAAATAGAGCATAAAGCTTATTGGGCCATCAAACAGTTTAACTTTGCTCTTGACAAAGCAGGTTCTCACAGGAAGCTTCAACTCAATGAATTGGAAGAAATACGGAATGATGCATATGAAAGTGCACAGTTGTATAAGGATCGAATGAAAGTTTTTCATGACAAACATATTTTAAGAAAATCATTTAATGTAGGTCAAAAGATCCTTCTATATAACTCTCGTTTACACTTATTTCCAAGGAAACTACGTTCTCGGTGGATAGGCCCATTCATTGTTCGTACTGTTTATCCACATGGTGCAGTAGAGATCAAAAATCCCAAGAACGGTGATTTGTTTAAAGTAAATGGTCAAAGATTGAAAGGATTTTTTGAATTACATAACCCAGAGATAGAGGAGTCACATTTACGTGATCCTGTCTACCAGGATTGATTCACCTCTGTTATTAAAGGTTGTCGTGCACGCTATCTAGGTAAGATCTTTCTTTATTTAACTTGCATTAATTGGTTTTCTCACTGTAATCTTCTTTTGAATTTTTATTGTTTCCTTGCTCTTGTTGTTTTTTTTCCTCTCTTTCACAAAAACAAAACAAAAACAAAAAAAAAACAAAAAAAATAATTTTGAGTCGATAATGGAGGACGTTCTCGCACAATTAAAAAATCATTTTCCTTCTCTTCCACCCAATGCATTGACAAAAATTTACAAAGCATGGGTTGAAAGATTGAGGTTAATGATGATCATGGGAATACTTGCTGATATTCGTTGGCTAATTGAAGCTAAGGTACGGTTATCAGGTGAATCTGCAAATGATTTCATCTCTTACATGCCTGGTTTAGGAAAAAGTAGTTTTGCTAAAAAGCGCAGAGCTAAACGAATGGGTGTTTGTTACAAATGTGGACGTGAAACTTGTAACAAACGTTGTTGTTCTTTGGGTTGGGTGTCTGTAAATCAGGAAGACAAAATTAAGTTCATTAACGATGGCTTGAGTAAGGAGTCATTGGATGATGACTTTCATCCGACGTCTCTTGAGACACATCCTAGTGGATCTGTGCATATCGGTATTGTCGGTCTATGGCCCCATTTCAAAAAAGAACATAAACGGTACAGTCTTGGGAATCTGACGTTAAAAGACCCTGTTTGCCAATTTATAAGAAAATTGGATGGGAAGCATATCCTCGACCCATAGAGGGCGTTTAAGCCGTTACTGGACGTAAAACCAGAGGAAGATGTGAGCCACAATCACAACTACTGTACATATACATGCGTGCCGTCATTTTTGAATTTTTCACCTTTAATTTAGCTGACATTTTTCGGCCTACTCTTATAGCTATGGAAATTATGCCCCCGGCCTATGCACATAGCTATTACAAGTATGCCCTTATTTGAGTCTTATAAATGCGCACCTCATTAACTTCATCCTCATAATCAAAGTCAAGGTGAGTGCAGATATGGAAGGAATCGCAGTTCGTCACTTTCGTAATATTTGTGTCTTTTGTGGTTCTAGTCCTAGGCAAAATGGAGAGTATGTAAAAGCAGCACAAACTTTGGGAATGGTACTAGCCAAGAGCAGATTCATTTAGTGTATGGTGGAGGTTGTCGAGGGTTAATGGGGAGTGTGTCTGGATCTGCATATCTAGGAGGATGCCAAGTTCTTGGTATTATTCCTACAGCTCTAGCTGCATCAAACATAGTAGGAAAAACAATTGGGGAAGAATGTAGGGTATCCTCCATGCATGAACGAATTGCTAAAATGATGTGCAACGCTGACGCCTTAATTGCCTTACCTGGAGGTTTTGGTACTCTAGAGGAAATTTTTCAAGTCGTCTCTTGGGCACAACTGAACATGCACCATAAACCCATAGGTTTGTTGAATGTTAACAATTTCTTTGATGGTTTGTTGTCTTTTCTTGATCATGCTGTAGAACAAAGGTTTATCTCGCACTCAGCACGTCGGATTCTCATCTCGGCCTCAAATGCTGACGAGCTGATTGATGCGTTACAAGCATTTTTTCATGTACTTGATCCAGTTATAGCTCAAATAGATTGGACAACAGAACACCGCAGAAAACGCAAACTGGACTTAAATCTTCATTTGTAATACCTTTTATTTGCTTGAGTAAATTTTTATTTTCTGTTTAGTTTGTTGCAGGTTCATCTTTTCTTAAATCTCCTTCCATGTAATATCTCTTTTAATCTTTATTGTTTATTTTGTGTTTCTTCATCTTTCAAAAAAAAAGAGAAAAAAAAAATTGAGTGATGTTTTGTGATTAGGCAAAGCTAGCACCAATTATGAAAATGGTTTAAAATGCTTGTAACCTTTGAAAAATTGATGAGTTCTGGGTGTTATGTGTGAACTTGAACTCTAATGTAACTTATGTTTTATTTGAGAATCCTAATATCTAGTGCACTTAATCTTTTACATTTGACTAATTGTTTATTCAGAAAAGATTTATGTGATTTAGATATGTTAATTGATCTCACAAGACTCTAGAACTTATTCGATTGTCACTTGAGGCAAAATCCTAGACTACTCTCCATTTAAGAAATGAATTAGGCATTTTTGGAATTGTTTGAGCCTTTCAAACCAACCTATACATGATGATATCCCTAGCAACCTATTTTGAGCTTATATTTATCCTTTCTTGAACACCTATATTTCTATCTAGCCTTTAAATAATAATATGTCTAACTCTTACCTTTCACTCACAGGCGTGATCATTTGAAAAGTTATGATTCAAGGGTGGATGTAGAAGTTTAAAAAAAAAAGAAAAAAAAAGAAAGAAAGTTAATACTCCCTAAATAAATAAGTTTGGGGGTGTTTATATTCAAAAAAAAAATAGTATGAGCAAATAAACGTAAGGATGATGAAAAGGTTGGAGATAGAATTCACAGTATAATATCAAAAGTATTTGGGAGGCTTTAAATGATTATGTACGTCGAAGAGTGAGTTGAGCTTTCATTCATATCATTTTATCCACCTTTAACCTGTGCCATACATTACAAGCCTAATGAAAGTCCTAATGATATTAAATGTTATGATTAGTCTACATTAGTGGAGAATGACATGAAAAATAAGCTTATGGAATCTCAAATGCATATATCTAGAGATCTGTTTTAAATATTTGATTACATAAATTTATTTGAATGCAAAAAGTCCAATGTCATAAGACTACTACACACACACACTTGGGATTCAAGAGTAAACCATATGTTGTATTTGAATAAAAGTTCTACATAACCTTAGAATTTTGATATCTTTCTTGGTTGCACATTTTAGATCCTTGAGGAAGGCTTAGTAAGTCAAAAACAATTCATCACTCACTCATCATTTGAATTTTGAAGTTTGTGTGTTTTGCTTGAGGACAAGCAAAAGATTAAGTCTGGGGGTGTTTGATGAGTGAATTTTATACTCATAAATTAAATATTTTCATCTTATCTTTTGCCATAATTAAGCATAAATCTCCCTTACTTGTCTTTAGTTTTGTGTCTTTCTTACAGATGGAGAGAAGAGTAGAAAATGGACTTAATTGGAGGAATCAGAGTTAAATTGTGGTTCTTTGGAAATGATGTCTATAAATCAAGCAGATAAAACAAATTCATTAAGGATGGCTGAGTAAGGAGCATTATCATATTGTCTCTTGAGACGCATCCTAATGGATATATATACAAATTTATTCTTGATTTATGATCACATTTACAAAAGAACTAAAACATAAAGATTCAAGGCAAAGCACCCAATGTTGAGAATATGTTTGCTGGTTGCAGTCCAGCCCAACCTTGCTATAGTACTTGGGCCATATCTCTGAAAATACATATTCAATATGTATGTAATTTGGTAGGTGTATAGCTGACACAATTGGGTACAACTTTAATGTTCAAGTGATCAGCAAATATGGACATTAAAAGGGCCAAAAGTGGGCTAGAAGAGAATCTGACTACTGCTGCAGTCCAACCCGACTTTGCTCTAGTATTCTGACCATAACTCACACATTACATATCCAATTTGTACACAGTTTGTCTTGACAGAAAGCTAATGAAGTTTTCTACAACTTTCGTGTTGATGAAGTCAGAAAATTCGGCGGTTTTCAAGACGATATTCAAGGATCAAGCTCGGTGCACATGATGGAATTCAAATTGTCAACTTTGTACAACTTCCTACCTAACAATTTTGACAATTACCACACCAACCACACTTAATTGTATCTATAAATAGAGGGCTTGAGGGGTGAGTTAGGAAGTTTTTGGAGAGAGCTTGGGAAAGCTTTGTTGGAATTCTACGAACTTGTAATGTTATTCTCTCCTTAGACATCTTGTATTTTTCATTTTCTTTCGTAATATTATCATGTTTCTTCATCTTTCATTTCACTTTCTTGCCTTGATTATGGAGAACTAATCTCCTAATGCTAAGGTGAAAGGGTGAAACTCTTGGTATGAGAATAATAATTTATCTAACTCTTAATCTTAATGTTTATCTTTGATATTGTATTTACCTTCCTATTTCTTTTCTCATAATTATTTCTTAATGGCTGGTTTTATCATACCGCCGATTTCTTGTTATGTTATTGGCTGGTTTTATTAGACCGTCTATCTCTAATTATTTTCATGGTTGGCTTTGCCACCTACTTTATTTTATTTTACTATTGGATGGCTTTGCCACTGATTCTATTTCATTTTATTTTGTTATGTTAATTAATTTTCTACCTTTCATTTTTTGCATAAGTTAATCTTGTAAAATGTGAAATTTGATATATTGTAGACAATCTTTGGCACAATAAATGCTTGAATCAATCTTGATTTATTGTAGACAATATAATGATTGGCACAATTTATGCTTGAATCCATTTACAAGTTATCTTTTGCATCTTTGTATTTTTAATCTTGTAAAGTGTGAACCTTGATACATTGTAGACAATTTTTGGCACAATAAATACTTGAATCATTCTTGATTTATTGTAGACAATATGGTGATTGGCACAATGTACGCTTGAATCCATTTTACAAGAATGTTTTAATTATTAGAAAGGAGGTAAATATAAGTCATGTATAAACAAAGTTGAGCTTAAATTAACATATCATCCGATTAGAACTTTATTCGTGTAAAGATTCTAATTGAGTACTAAAAGAGTTAAATTTATTTTTATTTGATATACCAAGAGTGGATCCCCTAACCTTAGCATGCTTCTTTACCTTGAATACATCTTCATTTAATTTCAGTATATTAGTTCTTTGCATATTTTGTTCAATATTCCTCTCACAAAACAAGACATCGGGAACTAGGTTAGAAGTATTTATTTCGGATCTATATTAGAATTTTCTCTCAATTGGCAATCTCTGTGGGATCGACCTTTCATACCACTAAATCTATACTCCAATAGATTCGTGCACTTACGAGTTTTAATTACACCTTCACACTCTGAGAGCTTCTTTGAGAAAGGTCAAAACTTCATCTCAGAACATCTTCCATCTACAAACAATACCGAGGGTGAAGACAGTAGTGAGAAAGGAAAGCAAGATGAAGAAATTCACCTCTGAGGAGAACCAGAGGAGGCATGACGAGGAGACGGTTCATCGGACGTTTTGTGGCAAAAAAGGCTTCACCTTTACAACTGTTGAGGATTTGGGGATGCCGATGTACGTTGCTACAGTGGTGAAGCACAGGGGTTGGCAGGACTTCGTAAAACACCCCCAGTCTACCGTGATTCCACTGGTAAGGGAGTTTTACGCTAACTTCCTAAAAGATGTAAAAGACTGGGTAAGGGTCAAAGAAACCTGGGTGCCAATCGACCCCAGCGTTATCAACGATGCCTACCAGTTAAAAGACGAAGAAGATGAGGAGCATTTGGAGTCTTTGGAAAAAAAAGACTGGGAGGCAATGTTGACAAGGTTGTGTATACCAGGCACCACATGGGATAAATCTTCCCAAGGATCTACAACCATAAACAAAGCATCCCTACTACTAGTAGCTCCACTCATGGGCAAACTGTTAGTCGAGACTAGGTAGCTATAATGGATGCCATCCTCTCTGGGATAGCCATCAATGTAGGAAGGGTCATCTCTGAACAAATTAGGGTATGTGACAATTGGAAAAAAGGCAATCTGCTTTTCCCATCCTTAATTACCATGTTGTGCTTGGCTTGCCAAGTCCCAATATCGATGGACAAAGAGACATTCAAGCTGGGAGGTGCGATAAACACTATAGCCATAGCATAGATTGTGTAAGAAAAGGGTTAGCAAGAACCCCCACTCCTTGAAAGCCAAGCACCCTCAACGTCAAGCCACCACCAACCAGCAGACAAGAAACTACACCTACTCCTGCAACAACAAGCATCCATTCTAAAATAGAAAGTACTTTTCATAAAGCAACAATAACAGTTCTGGAAGTACCAACACTAGAAGAACATTGCCCTGCACAAACCCTGGAGCTAAACTTTAAGCAGTTCTTCCCATTCCCTCAATTCCCTATGGACATATTGAGTACCCCATCTAAACAAGGAAGGGGGAACCTGAGCTTCAGACTAAAGAGGAATAAGAATCCTAAGAATCTCCCCAAGACAGAGAGAAGAGAAAGGGCCCACAAATGGCTCAAGTGGAAAATGAGTCTTCAGAGGATGAAGAGCCAATTGTAAAAAAGAGGGCTGCTATGCAGAAAGGAAAAAGCAAGCTCCTAAGCCCAAAAAAATTAGTCTAAAGGAGAAGTGGGCTTCGGAGTTCATCAAATTATTGATAGGGTCAATGCCATAAGGGTGCTACAGCAATCTTGTGTGTATCTTAGGGAAGTCTCCTTCACTTTTGTTTTCCTTTCTACTACTTTGTTGTTCAATTTACATACTGCATGCTGCCTTGCCTGCCTCAATCATACATCCTTTCTGCCTTTTTTATGTTTATACAATTTAATAGCAGTGAGGGCACTATTAATATTTAAGTTTGGGGGGAGATTAAATGTATTCTTGTTGCTCTGGTGCTGCCTGGTTCTATTTATTGTGGTTTTGTTCACTCTGTGTTTTGTGTTATGTATGATCTAGTGTATACTGGCTTAGGTCTGAAAAGTAGGTAACAATTAGGAAAGCACATATAATCTTATCTTTTCTTTTATAATATATATATATATATATATATATATATATATATAAGAGGTCTGTCATGTACTGACTTGTGGCCTGCTGTTGGTTCAAGCAAACTCATTGAGGAAAGGCTGGAAAATGTCTGATGAAATATAGGAATTTTTCATGCTAACTCTTTACAACTGGAACCTTCCCTTAAGAGCACTAGGCTATTGTCAATTTTTAGTGAGAAAAACTTGATAATTTTTCAGGAATATGGACCTAGGATTTTAGAGTTAATGTTGAAAGTCCCTTAAAACAATTTGCTGGATGACAATAGGAGGCATAAGCTCAATTTACAGAAAGACATAAGTTTGGGGTGAAACTAAAAAAGAGAGGAAAGAGTTTCCACTCCAATGCCTCTATTATCCCTTAGTAACTAGGGGTATGCATGAGCCCCATGTGTACTCTTGCGTAAAATAGTGACACAGAGGTATAAGTAGGAAATTTCCTAAAGGTGATAATGTTGAGTAATCGAGTGCCTTCATCTCAAATGTTGGCATTCGCATCAGACGACACCAATGACCTATATATATAAAAAAAACAAAGAACAAAGAAGAAATAAGTTCATTCACCCTCCTAAATGCCCTAGTTTTACTATAGTTTTATGCCTCTGATGTGTTGGTATCCTGCTTTAGTAAAGAGAGACTTGATATATTAGCATATGAAATCATAGGACTTTGACTGATTTTGACTCAAGTGATTCTTGAAGGACTAACCATAATGCACACACACATTTACAAAGGAAGTTTCGATTGAGGACTAAGAATGTGAAAAGCTGACATATGGTAGTTTCTCTTTAGAAACGATTCTGAAATATGAAAGCCAATAGCAGTGCTGCATGAACTAATCTTGTTTAAGGGGCTAGAACATAAGGAGAACTTTTTAGTGGGCAAATGGATTTTCTTGAGGATAAGCGAGACTCTAAGTTTGGGGGAATTTAATAACTCTCATTCAGTAGAGTTATTGTATGCTTTTCTAAGGTTGATTACTATGCATTTTGCCTTATTAGTATTGATTCTCCCTAATTTAATATTGTATTTGCATCTCCTGAATATAAGAACACCCATCGTGCTAATTGTAAAATTTAGTGTGCATTGCAGGACAAAGGGTGCTACAGCAATCCTGCATGCATCTCAGGATAGAGGGGCAGCAAACTGAATTATGCTAGATGTTTCTTCAGACGAATGATATTGGGTGCAGGCTTGGGAACTGATGTTGTATGGTACAATGCAGGTAAGTTGAGCACTTTGCTACTGCAGCAGGTGCTGCTCCCCTTACCCAGCGTAAAAAGAGGAGTATTCGGCTACCACATAATAGAAGTTGTCTCCACTACTGAAGGTGGAGAAAAAGGTGCTGGCAGAAGTGCAGGCCGAAAAGGGAAAAAGTTGAAAAGGAGCTACCTCACTGGGACCACAGTCCTAGCCTATAAAAGGCTGGAAGGAGAATAGACACAGGCAAATAGGTAGACAGACATACACAGGAATACAGAGAAAGAGAGACACCCAGAGCAGCCCCTAACCTCTGGACAGCAACGTACAAAAAAGGGTGATATTGTTCCATTAGGAACCCATTGGGCAAGGGAGATGGATACTATTGGCTATACAAAGCAAAAGAACAGACGAAGGAAGGAGGATCCTTCCATAAAACTCTTTCCTCCCCCATTATGTTTCTATTTTTTTTGCTATTCTATTCTACTATATTTCCCCCTTGCATTATGGCTCTTCTAATGTTTTCAATTGTAATTAACTTGGATATAATGCTGGGCTAAGCTTTCAGATAGGTTTGCATATGGGTTGTTGTGAACTTTAAGCACATTTTTAGTAAAGGAATGACTCTGTTTTAGCATTGCTTTTGACATTCAACTGATCTTTGCATTTCTTGTTTTTTGCTCTTGAATGACCCTCAAATAGTAGAATACTGATACTGACATTTAGCTTGGAAGGATAAATGAAAGTTGGATTGAGTTGAATGTTATGGGTTGGTAAAAAAAACCAATGCACAACTAATATAGGAATATATAGTTATCCCATATGACCCATTAATTTTAGAGCATCAAGTGTAGTTCTTGGGGTTAGATTTATATAGGAATGTATGAAACTAACCTTAACAACAATAGCGAATAGTTGATAAAGGGGAAATTTGAGTACTTAATGGTTATATTTTATCCTCTAATTCATAGCAAAATTGTGATTATTTCTTTTCTTTTGGTTATACTTTTCTCTGGATACTACTTTGGTTGGTTTTATGTTTGTAGGTGAGCAAAAGAGGCCAAGAAGCAATGGAAAACATGCATGTAAAGAGCTGTGAGGACTTGGAACAAGTTAAGGAGGAAGCAAGGAGGCAACACACTAGAAATTGGAAAATTCTGAGCTTGGTGTACCTGAAGCATGGCCAGGCTGTGCTCTGTGCGAGAAGTGGAGAATTTCCCAGATTTTCAGCTCGAAGCACGGTCAGGCCATGTCATGAAGCACAACCGTGCTTCGTGTCTGTACACCACATGATTTTTATGGTTTTGAGCAGTCAAGATGTTATATATACATGGGAAAACACAGAGGAACAGATCCAGACACTTAAAGACATTCTAGACTCAATTTTTAAGCTTAGAAAACACTTTTAGATTAGGTTTTTACTAGAATCGTTGTTGAATTTATGTTCTAGAGTAGGATTTACAACAATTGAAGCATTGTATTTCATCTTTACATTCTCCAAATCAGGTTTTATCTTTCTACTTTAGTTCTCTACTTCTACTTCTACTCTTTCTCTTGAATTGTATTGAACTTGAATGATTTACTTAATGAATATGATTTTGGTTTATGTTTCTATGATGTGTGAGTATATATTGATCTAAGATTTCGATAAACCCACTTATGGTATCATGATACTACATTGCTGAGTTAAATGTTGGTACCCTAATTATGATTACTTCTAAATTAATTAGGATTAACTATTATGTGCATGAATAAGGGTTGGTAGAATGCCTGATCAGCAATCTATCACGTCTTAGGTATTTAATTGATGAACTGAAAAGTGAAAGTTAAACCGGAACCTAATAGTTAATTAGGGATATCTTAATCACAAAAGTAGTTTAAGGTTCTCTAGGAATGAATCAATTAGTGGGTAAGAGAAAACCTACTAATTGTATTCCACGGTTGGCATAGAACTTAATGGACGTAGGTTGAACTAAGAACCATGAAAGTAGGAAATTGGATTAACCTAGGTACGATTAGTAATGCTTGAAAGAGGTTGCTAGTTATTTAAGGCTAAACCATCCCCAATTACCTAGATAATTGCAATTAGAGGTACATGTTGAATGTTGAATATCATAAGTGTGGTGAACCCTAACCCTAGAATTTTATTAATTGAATTACTTATTTACTTAATTGTGACAAACTTTCTATCGCATTACATCGATTTAGATAGCATATTTCGTATAATTCTAGTAGTTGATAATTCTTCTCTGTAGGATACGACCCGTACTCGCCGGACTAGCTACAGCTACGCAGTGCGCTTGCGGTTATTTATAAAACATACACAACAATGGTAGTTTGGAAGGAACCCATTCAAAATGTTAAACTGGTCACTGGAGCAATTGCTGCAGTAAAGTTAGAGTAAAACGAGTGCAGGAGTTCATGACAACCCTAAAGCAAACCTAGTTATCAATATTATCTTATTTTCTTCTGTTAACCTATCATGTCTCAAAATATCATTTCAGATTTCATTATTTTGTTTTGTGCTTGAATCTAATTTTTCTTTAATACCAATACTTTTACTACAACATTTACAAGTCAAACAACTATAAGTGATTTCTGGTTACAATTCCTTGTGGGACGATACTCACTCATCATTATATTACTTGGTTACGATACGTGCACTTACGTGTTACAGTGTTTAAACTACACATATACATTTAATAGCAGTATGCATAGCAACACCTGGCCTATGCCTGGAAAACCTTAGAGGTTTTTAGTACAGTTAATGTGGTTCTACTTCGAGGTCTCGACATTGATCAAGGCCACATTAACTTCAGATTATTTGACCGTAGATTTAGTCTATCATTAGCTCAATTTAATGCATTGTTTAACTTGCCTCTTGGAGGAGATAGATCAGTCCCCCAAATTTTTACAGCTTAACATTTTTGGAATTCTATTTTTGTTAGGGGGCAATACAATGCATCTATATCAAAAGCCTCTTTTATTTGCAACCCCACTTTTAGATATTTATAACACTTGATGGCTCATACCATTTTTGGTAGGGCTGAAAGTGATGGGGTACAAACTAAAGAGAGCTTTATTTTCTTTGGCCATCTGGAGCTTTTATGGCCCATCAGATAGCCTGGGTGGGTAATGCCATGAATGACAAGGTAATTATAGGGGATCTAGTAACTTCACTTGCTAGAGGGTTAAGTCTGAAGGTAAATCTATAGGATTTGCAACTAATAGTCGGCAGCGGCAGGATTGATTTAGAATCCTGTCTATATATGAAATTGATTGTTAAAAGGAATGCCGACTATTAGCTGCATCTTCGTGGCCATAATATCTTTTGCCTCCCTAACCCCACTAGAACTGCAGTTACTAATGAGGAGAATTGGATATACCCTCTAGAAGATGGTAAAGAAGATGATGATGAACCTGAAGGGGATGACTTCCCCCATAAGCCATTATTGGCTCTACTACCCCTACCCCCTTCCTATTATATTGACACTACATGTCCTTCTTATGTACCAAAAGAGGACCAGGATTCCATCTCCTCACGGCCTCGTCGAATAGAGGAGGAACAATTAGCACAAAGGGCCACCCTGCATGCAATGAATGACATAATCTAAAACATGTAGGGAATGATGCAAGTCTGGTACAACTAGCACTTGAGCTTGAATCCACCACCTCTAAAAGACCAATAAGTAAGTAAGTTCCTTCTCTTCCTTTGCATGAGGGGGTAGTAATTACTTATGATTAGTTTGGTTTTCATTGGTTGAAATTATTTGCATTTCATTGGCTGATTACTCTTGTCTCATTGCATAATCACAAAGTTTGTTGTTCTGTTCTAAAGATAAGCTGATGTAATATAGGTTAACTTTAGTTCATAAAATTGTGATGCACAATAGAATATAAAATAGCTAGTTATTATCTTAGTATTTTTCTTCTAGCATTGAATCTCTATTTTTTCAAAAATATCTCTCCTATTGTGCTATAAATTGTATGCCTTTTTATTTTAACACTATGAGAGTATAAAGGTAGGGAAAGGTAAAAAATGAGAAAATATGAAACTCAAAAAATTTTCACTCTAAGTACCCCTTCAAGGCACCAAAAAGGCCTTAGTATGAATACCTAATTGCCTATACCTAAGTGAGATGGAGCATAAAATACAGTCACTATATATTTTTATAAAAAAATGAATGAAATAGAGAAAAGAAAGAAGAGAAAGTGAGAAATAAAAGAATTTGAGTGAGAAAAAGAGTGATGAAATAAAAATAAGGATAAGGCAACATAGAGAGATCTAAAGGATGAGGTAGCCTACTTGAGTGTCTAAAAATCAATTTGGTGCATACAATTGTTGTTATTTTTATTAAAACTCGCAAGCGCACAAATCTATTGGAGTATAGATTTAGTAGTATGTAAGGTCGATCCCATGAGGATTGCCAATTGAGAAAATTTAATTCAGATCCAAAATAAATATTTCTAACCTAGTTGCCAGAATATTTATTTTATGAGAAGAGTACTGAACAGAGCTTGTAAAGAACTAAAATATTAAAATTAAATATGAATGTATTCAAAGTAAGAAACATGCTAAAGTTAGGGGATCCACTCTTGGTACATCAAATAATAATAAATTTTAACTCTTTTATTACTCAAATGGAATGCTCACGTAAATGAGGTTCTATTCGGAAGATATGTTACATTAAACGCGCTTTGGTTTATAGATGAAGTGTATTTGCCTTCTTTTATTGTATTACTAATAGTAAATAACTTTTGTAAAATGGATTCAAGTATACATCGTGCCAATCATCATGTTGTCTACAATAAATCAAGAATGATTCAAGTATTTATTGTACCAAAGATTGTCTACAACGTATAAAGATTTACACTTTACAAATTTAAAATAAAAATATACAAACAAAGTCAATAATAATAATATAAAGTAGGCGGTAAAACCAGCCATTGAGAAAAAAAATAACAAGAAAATAAATACAAAAAGTGCAGAAAATAAATAACAGAGGGGCAATAAAGCTATCCTCTAAGAAAGTAAATAATAAAAGTGAAAAAAATAAATAACAGAGGGGTAACAAAGCCATCCTCTAAAAAAAGTAAATAATAAAAGTGTAGAAAATAAATAACAGAGGGGCAATAAAGCCATCCTCTAAAAAAGTAAATAACAAGAAAGTAAATAATAAAAGTACAGAAAATAAATAACAGAGGGGCAACAAAGCCATCCTCTAAAAAAAGTAAATAACAAGAAAGTAAATAATAAAAGTGCAGAAAATAAATAATAGAGAGGCGACATAGCCGTCCTCTCAGAAGAAAAATAATAAGAAAATAATAACAGAAAAAATAAATAACAGAGGGGCAATAAAGCCATCCTCTAAGAAAGTAAATAACACGAAAGTAAATAATAGAAAGGCAGAAAATAAATAATAGAGGGACAACAAAACCATCCTCTAAGAAAGTAAATAACAAGAAAATAAATAAGAAGATAAATACAACATCAAGTATAAACATTAAAATTAAGAGTTAGATAAATTCTTATTTTTATATCAAGAGTTTCACCTTTTCACCTTAGCATTAGGAGATTAGTTCTCCATAATCAAGGTAAGAAAAAAAATGAAAGATGAAGAAACATGATAAAACTTATGAAAGAAAGTAAAGATACAAAATGTATAAAGAGAGAAAAAGATTACAAACACTTAGAACTTCAACAAAGATTTCCCAAGCTCACTCTTCAGCCTTTCTCCCCTCCCTTTAGCTTACAATATGTCTCTATTTATAGACAAAACAAGGGAAGTAGGTGACAAAAATGGTGGGTAGCAAATTGCACTAAAGTTGACAAGTTGTGTTGCATTATGTGCCCCGAAAGTCATCGTGATATATCGCCTTGATAGCCACCGAAGCTGATGATCCAATCAAAAAAAGAGTTGTATATATTTTCATTATCTTTCCATCCATATAAGGTAGAGAAAAATTGGCCATGTATTTTGTGAGTTATGGCCAAAACACGGCAGCAAGGTCAGGTTGGACAGCAACAGTAAACATGTTCGGTTCTAGCCAATTTTGGCCATTTTAGTGTCTGCATTTGTTGACCACGTGAACATCAAAGTTGTAGAAAATTATATCTGCTATTGACCTACAAAATTTCGTATCCATTAAATATGTATTTTCTGAAATATGGCCCAAATACTACAGTAAGGTTGGACTGGATTGCAACAGTAAACATGTTCTGTTCTAGCCCAATTTCGGCCCTTTCGATGTCTAAATTTGCTAATCACATAAACATGAAAGTTGTATGAAATTATGTCAGCTATTCATCTACCAAATTTTGTACATAATATATACGTATTTTCTAAGATACGGCCAAAATACTGTAGTAAGATCAAGTTGAAAAGTAAACAGCAAACAAATTTTTAACATTGAGTGTTTTGCCTTGAATCTTTATGTTTCAATTCTTTTAGAAATGTGGTCATAAATCAAGATTGAATTGATGTATATATCCATTAGGATGCGTCTCAAGAGACAAAAAGATAATGCTCCTTACTCAGCCATCCTTAATGAATTTATTTTGTCTTCTTGATTTATAGACATCATTTCCAAAGAATCACAATTTAGCTTTGATTCTTCCAATTGATTCAATTTCTTATTCTTCTCTTCATCTATAAAAATACACAAAACTAAAAACAAAGAAGGGAGATAAATGCTTAATTAAGGCAAAAAGATAAGATAAAAATATTTAATTTATGAGTACAAAACTCATTCATCAACAATCAATGGTAACAATATAAGTAGGTATATAATAAGAAATTTTGAGTTTAGTTTTAGAAGAATGGAGACTATTTGATAAATTTCTATTCATATATCTGCTATGTTCACATTGATTGAGTAAATTACCTCTATTGCATTTTTTTCGTCATCTGGAATTTGAATGCATTTTCCCCCTTTCTGCTGATATGTCATGTTATTTGCTTGAAGACAAGCAAATATTTAAGCATAGGGGAGTTGATAAAAGGGAAAATTGTGTGTTTAATGGTTATATTTTATCCCCTGATTCATAGTGAACTTGTGATTATTTCCTTGCTTTGGTTCTGTTTTGATTTGCTTGCTCTGGATATTGCTTGGTTTTGTTTACTATTTGTAGGTGAACAAAAGAAGCCAAGAATCAAGGGAAAACATTCATGCAAATAAATATATGGACTTGGAACAAGCTGAGGAGGAAGCAAAGAAGAAACTCAAAAGAAATTAGCAATGAATGTACCATGCAGCCTCTAACACAACCAGGCCATGCTTGATGTACCTAGAGCATGGCCAGATCATGTTCTGTGCGAGACATGAAGAGAAATCCCAGAATCCAGCCCAAAGCATAGCCAAGCTGTGTCTTGGAACACAGCCATGCTTCGAGTTCGTACAGTCCGTTATTTTAGGGGTTTTAAGTAACCAAAGTACTAAAAATACATGGAGAAGCATAGAGAAAGATATAGACGCATACAGACCTAGAAAAACTCAATTTAGGCTTATGAAACACTCTTAGATTTGGTTTATATTAGAATCACTGTTTACTTTAGGTTTTTAGAGTAGAATTTACATTGATTCAAGGATTATAACCCTATTTCATTACTTTCTGCAAATCAGGTTTTATCCTTCTAGCTTTACATCTATCTCTACTTCTACTCCTTTCTCTTTGATTGTATTGAACATTGATGAATGGTTTAATAAATATGGTTATGATTTCTCTTTCAATTATGTGTGAGTAGATTTGATCTAGGGTTTCAGTAAACCCACTTGTGATATGATGATACTACATTAATTGAAATTGCAAAACCCTAATTTTGATTGTTTGTGGTTAATTAGGATTAACTATTATGCATTATACAAGATGATAGAATGCCTGATCACTGTTTTATCAAATCTTAGGTTATTGACTAATGAACTGAAAGGTGAAAGTTAATGCCGAAACTTAATAGATGATTAGGGATATCTTAATCAGGAAAGTAGTTTAAGGTTCTCTAGAAATTAAATAAATTGGTAGGCATGAGAACCCCCTATGAATTGAATCATATGGTAAGCATGGAACTTAATGGACGTAGGTTAAACTAAGAACCACAAAAGTTGTAACGTATGTTTTTTTATTCAGTGATTACGTATTAGGCCAGCATTTTATCAAAAGATATGCATCTTGTATTTACATACATTTAAAAGTTACATACATCGGGATTAGCAATATACATACATATGTAACCCAAGGTACTGAGCATAAATCACAAAAGGCAGAGTACCATAGGGTTACATTAAAACAATAGGGTTAGCCTATTTACATCATTAGAATTATTAACATAACCCTACTTTACTATTCCCTCCCCTGGCTGTAACCCCTGGGGTACTACTGGTAGAAGAGGCAGGCCTAGAGCAGGGATCTCTACCATATTAATCACTCGAAGGTTCACTATGATCGTGAACTGTCCCAAGTAAAGGACATCTACGGTCTGTAGCTCTAGCAGAATGGTCAGCACTACAAACGGCATCTCTACTAATCTAAACATAACATTAAAACATAGTGAGATATAAAATCCCAACAAGGTCAACATCTAATAAACACAAGCATACAGAAATACTTACATGTTATGTCTAGCTGTATAAGCTACAGAAAACATTTTCTCTTTTTATACAATAAAGGTACAGTAAAATACACACAAACCTTTTTATAGGTTATGCATCAATATCACGCATGATAAATGAAGTATGTAATAATAAGATACATGTACAACTGTTCATGGCTTATAGTGGCTCATCATCTGATAATTTTCTCAATTGTAATCCTCAATGTGGCGTGAACCTTACCCCTACAACTACTCACCCACCCTTTGAGGACTTTTGGTCGGAGCCGTCCTTCCCACATTGACCACTCTAGGCTATAAGACGTCCCCTATCTTGGTACCGTATTCAAGCCACAACCCTTCAATAGCCTTACCTCGTAAGGTGTCGCATGCTGCCGGGTCACCTTAATGGGTAAAGGTCATCCTAGACTTGTCAGTATCCTCAATACAGCAAGGGAGACACCTATTACCAAGCTACCCTGCTTCAAAGAGGATCATTCTGACCTGTCAGTCGCCTCAATACAACAAAGAAGACACTTGTTACCAGGCCATCCTGCTTCAGATAGGGTCTTCCTGACAAAGCTTATGTCTTTTACATGTTTTCCCACCACTTAATACAATAAAAGCATACATATTAATATTCATCATTAACATATGCCACATTCATTCACATGCAAGCCATAACCATTTCATAATGTATTAAACATACAAGGCTCTTACATCCTTTTCCCACTACTCATGCATCATTTATCTACTTTAGATTGCTCATGCAAATGATCTATATCATGTTCAGGCATCATTCCTTCATGCTTTACCCAATTAATTCAATAAGCATACATAATCAATTGAATATTACATATTTCTTTTAACATAAATGACACATAAAACTCTCATTAATATCTCATAAACATTGATGATTAACTAAAATTCAAAAAGGAAACAGAAAACGCTGAAAAATGGTGAAACAACGTGAAGCACGGCCTGCCCGTGTCACCAAGCACAGTCGTGCTTCACACCTGTGTCTTCCCCCCGTGTTTCCCCACAACATAGTCGTGTTACACACATACCAGCACTAAACACAACCGTGCTTCGGGCCGTGTTTGCAATTTTTCCCCCTTCCAGCCCAAAGCATGGCCTGGTCATGTCTCCAAGCACAGCAATGCTCTAGGCACAAAAATCACCAAAAATTATATTATTCTCCTAAACCTGCCAAGAAAACCTAACAATAAATATATCAACGTTTTGAACATAAAAAACACATTTTTTCCATTGCATATAACCACCAAAAACATGGATTTAATCTCAAAACTAACTACACAAAATTTTCTTAAAACACTACTTCATGCACATAAGTGAACAACAACCATGGATGGCATAAATGCTTCAACAAAACTCTATCTACCTTCCAACATACTTTAATTCTCACATACACACAAGCAATTAAGTCATCCAACTAGAAATTATAAAAAAGGATGTTGATCTTACCTTTCTCTTTTTCAAAATAACTCTCTCTCTCTTTCCAAGATCAGCTACTTTCTCTCTCTAAAATTCTTCCCCAAAACTATAGATTTTCTCACCATCCATTAGCTTCCATGGAAACTTTAGGAATATACAAGAGATTAGAGAAGATCAAGACCCCAAATCTTACCTCTTCTTCTTGGATTTCACATTTCTCTCTCTAGCTCCCTTCTTCTCTCTCTCCCTTTCCTTCTTCTTTTTCTTTCTTCTCCCTTTTTCCCTTTCTCCCTTCTTGCTGTGGGTTTCTCTGATTTTTTCTGAGGAAGTGGCGACTTGGTCACCAAGTCAAGAGGAAATAATATAAAATTAATGACTTCCTCAAGAAGCCACTTGCCCCTTAACAAAAACCCTTGATTTCCCTAAGTATTTCCAAAATGCCACTCCATTACAATGTAACCATGTGGTTGGCTAAGGCCGTGTTTGGGTGAAGGGAAAGATTACCATGTGTTTAATTCCTTCTTGAGCCTACTTCAATGGATTTTTGTGCAATTTTCTTCATGGCTTCCCATCTCTATTCTTATTTTCCATTTGTGGTTCTGTAGACAAAGAATTTACTATCTCATCCTTAAACATTTCTTCCAAAAATGAGAAAACCCTTATTAAATATTCATAAGTATTTCCTTATAACTCCCCCATTTAACCCTTTTTAGTCTTTTCTTACTATTCCATTTTGTGAATATAATTAACAAAATTCCGGGTGTTACAAAACCAAGCAATTGGATTAACCTAGGTACAATTAGTAATGCTTGAAAGAGGTTATTAATTAATTAAGGCTAAATCATCCCCTATTACTTAAATAACTGAAATTAGAGGTACATATTGAGTGTTGAATATCATAAGTGTGGTAAACTCTAACCCTAGGCTTTTGGTAATTAAATTCCTTATTTGCTTAATTGTGATTTCTCTCTATCGAATTACATTGATTTAGATAGTTTGTTTCATAGAATTTTAGTAATTGATCTTTGGTCTCTGTGGGATATGACTCATACTTACCAGACTAGCTACAACTATGTCGTGCGCTTGCGATTAATTAGTGAAACACACACACAACAAGTTTTTATGGTCAAAATACTATATCAAGGTCAGGCTGGACTGCCAAATTTTGAACATATTAGATATGTGTCTTCTTAAATACGGCACAAATACTACAGTAAGGTTAGGCTGAAAAGCAAACAGCAAACAGATTTTCAATATTGGGTATTCTGCCTTGAATCTTTATGTTTCAGTTCTTTTGAAAATGTCGTTAAAAATCAAAATTGAATTGATGCATATATCCATTAGGATGCGTCTCAGGAGTCAATAAAATAATGCTGCTTACTCAGCATCCTTAATGAAATTTTTTTGTCTACTTAATTTAAAGACATTATTTTTAAAGAACTACAATTTAGCTTTAACTCCTCCAATTGAGTTCATTTTCTATTCTTCTCTCCATTTGTAAAAAATATAAAAACTAAAGACAAATAAAATAAATAAATGCTTAATTATGGCCAAAAATATAAGATAAAAATATTTAATTTTTGAGTATAAAATTTACTCATCACTCTCCATTGGCTGAAATTATGCACCTCAAAGTAGGGGTAGACTTTCTTGCATTTTTGTGATGAGATGAGCTTAAGACAAGTGGCAAAATTCTCCCTAAAACATTATATTACTTTCTTCTACTTATGGTTCACTTAATGGGGCATGATTATGGCACTATTTATAATCAGATTTTTTATCCTTCCTTTCCTCCTTTGCTAGCCGAATGTATGGTGATGGAGTGGATATTTTGCTTTCAAAAATCCATGTGACTATTAGTTTGCTTATGGAACACTCTTGCAATAAATTTTTGTTAACTTGTAGGACTCACCAAAATCTTGCTTATTGTTCATCTCATGATGAGAAATCTTTGTTATTATTCTACTACTATTACATCATGTGACTCTCCTTTTTTTTCTCTTAGATTTGGGCTCCATTTTCTCCCTTGGGCTTGGTCTCCCTCTCCTTTCTTTCTTGCTTGGGCCAAAATCCCCACCCAAAAGAGTGGAGGGCTTGGCTCACCTTCACATGGTTTGGGTGATTGTCTCATCTTATCCATCTTAGTCTAAACCTATGTCATACTCTTTATTGGGCTATCCATGTGATTTGCCAACAACTCCTATGATGTGGAAAAGTTTTAGATGAAGTGTCCATGAGGTGGCATCCTAAGTGGAAGCCAAATAGTGTAGAGCAAGGTGTCAAACTTAGAGAATTTAGTTTTTAAATTAGGAAAGTTCCCATAATCTAACTTCTTGAAATTCCAAAACATCCACTAAACTTCTAAAAATTTCTTTCCTTGCCCAAAAATTTTGCCACTTACTAGCCATTATTTCTAATTTTTGCCTCTTAAGTTCTCCTCTCTTAATGTTAGAAAATTTCTTATGACTACACATAATGTTTAGAATTTATAAGACTTATATTCTATTAACTATCTATCAAAAAATTGCTCAATAAGTCTTTATTCTTCTCTTGTTCCTTTAATTAAATATTTTATGTGTCTTATTAATAAAGAAAAAAAATTAAAGATGTTACAAAATTTCTGTGTGACTTTTCTTTCGAGTAAATTCATTCTACAAGGGGTAGCATTGTTAAGCACTCTCCACGTAAAGGATTTGATTTTTGGGGGCCCACTGAGCCCTATAACCAACTCAGAGTCTGGAGTTCATGACAACAGATACTAGAAAGGACACTTTGACGTAGTTTTTTTCTTTGGGCGATAAGCCCTTCTTACCCCCCCCCCCCCACCCCCAAAACCTACCATAATAAAAAATATTTTGGACTAAATAAATTAAAATTACGATAATTGCAATTAAAAAAATAACATAAATTTCAACTAAAATGCTATTTAATTTTTCTAATCCATTGAAAAATCCAAATTGAATGACGCAAAAACCTTTCAAACTTATAAGAAAAAAAAACATTCAAAGATTTTTCTCTTATTTTTCATTAAAAAAACGAAAAAATGGAGGGACTAGCGCTTACATATGGCTATTTACGAAGACTCTAAAAAATTAAATTAATTTGAAAAAGAGGTGCCAGCTACACAAGAGAAGGGGGAAGAAGAAAAAAGAGACATTTATTATTTTATTAGCATTATTGTATATATAGATTAGAGTTTTACATGCCAGTTTACCTTTCTTTTATTATTTTTTTAAGATTGATTATGAATAAAATATTTACATATTTAGCATTTTTTCCACACCAGGATTGTTCTTATTTTCAAGGGTTACGCTTTCATTTTACCTTAAAATATAAAATTACTTCGAAAAAGCTTGATGATCAATGTAATGTAAAATTTGTGTAGAAATGCTTAGAGTGAGGCTTTTACAATATAAAAGCTTTAGTAATCTTTACTAATTAATCAATCATTTTAATTCCGTAGCTTATGGTATACAAAGAAAATTGATGAAAAAATATTCTTGATTGAAAAGAAATTTAAAAATTTAATATATAGAATGATTTGAGTTATTCATTTGTCAAATAAAAAGAGACATTAACCAAAGGTTAAAAAGAAGATTTTTATGTGATGAGTTCCCACCAGGCATTAGGCTTGACGACACGTGATGTAACATCCCATAATTTTTAGATATTTTTCTTAGAAATTCTTCACCTTACATATATGCATAGAAATATTCTAATATTAATGGAATAGGTAAAGAAAGAAACCCTAAGAGGAAATATTAGAAATAAACATGTTAAAGAAAAGTGAAATTCTTAGGTAAGGAAGATAAATTTTTGTGAAGTAAGTAAAGGTCTTAAAATTTCAAGAATATTGGATTAGGGTAATTTTTTCCTAATTTAAGAGCAAAAGTTACTAAATTTAGTATCTCCATCCATAAATTAGGCTTTCACCTATGGACACTTCATATAGAGTTTTTCTACTTCACATAAATTTTTAGCAAGCCAATAGGATAGCCCAATGAAGAAATAAAACATAGACTTGGACTAGGATATAGAAATTAGACCGATAGCCTAAAAATCATAAAAATGTGACCAAGCCCATTATGAAAGGTAGAATTTTAACCAAAGTAAAGAAAATGGACAAGAACGAACCCAAACCCAAGAGGAAAAATGAAAAAAAAAAAGTAAAGTAATGAGATAATTGTGTAATCAAGATTAGGTGACTTGGCATTAAGACAAAAATTTAGCAAGTGGTATGATAATACAAGACTTTAAGACAAAACATCAATATCCTATACTCATAATTTTAGCAAGTGGTATGATAATACATGGCATTAGGACAAAACATTCATATCCCACACAAATAATTTCAACCAAATAATGGAGATTCAAAGGCTAGAAATTTGTCACTTAAAAAGGCAAATCTATCATACTTGATTAAGACAAAAGAAAAAGGAAATGAATCCCTAAATCAAAGGGATCTTGTCCCATATCTTAAAAACATATTATCATAATTTTCAAAATACAAATCTCCTTTTCCTATGCATATCTTGACTAAGGAAGAGGAAGACAAGAACATAAATTGTTTGTTTTCCAAAAATTCAACCAAGTGTAATCTAATTGTGATAAGGTAGACCCATGATCATGAAAGGTAAATTATTTGAGGGTCTATTTAAGCAAAACCCAACCTTACAACATGGGAATTTTTGTCCAAGTGAGGGAGAGGAAAAATAGAAGCAAGGTAGAGTGAGAAAAGGAGAGGAAGAAATGAAGAAAGAGGAAGGAGAAGTCTAGAGGACTAAGTGCTCCAGGTAAGTTTAACAATATTTCTTTTTGAAGAAAACTTTTGAAACTTATAATATTTATATGAGATTTTGATCTTAGAACTTTGATGATTGATCATAAATGTTGCTATATCATGTTACATATTGATCTTGCATGTGATGTATGTTTGAATACTTAGGCTGGTATAAAAAGTTCTGCATAGGTATGGCTATGGGTGGCAAAATTTTAAACTTCTGTTTTTAAAATGTTGAGAATAATCAGTAAGGAGTTTAAAGAAATAGTCAACATAAAAAATGTAGATATATGTGTCACATATTTTTAACCACTGGAATCACTCAATTTGGAGTCCATATGTGATAGATATAGTCTGATTAGTAAGCAGTGGTCAAAAACTGGTTCATCAGGGAAGAATATGTTAGGATAGTTTCTGTGTTTTAATTTCTGAGAATTATCTCTAGGGAATTAAAATAAATGGTTCATATAAGAATTAAATATATATGTGTCACGGATATTTAGCCACTAGAATCATTCAATTTGGAGTCCATATGAGGTAGATATGATCCGAATAGTGAGCAAAGGTCAGAAAATGGTTCATCATGGAAGAATATGTTAGGATAGCTTCTGTGTTTTAACTTCTGAGAATTATCTGTAGGAAATTAAAATAAATGGTTAACATAATAATTATATATATATATATATATATATATATATATATATATATATATATATCTGTGTGTGTGTGTGTGTGTGTGTGTGTGTGTGTGTGTGTGTCACAAATTTTTAACCACTGAAATCACTTAATTTGGAGTCCATATGTGATAGATATGGTCTGATTAGTAAGCAGTGGTCAGAAAATAGTTCATCAGGGAAGAATATGTTAGGATAGATTCTGTGTTTTAATTTCTGGGAATTATCTATAGGAAATTAAAATAAATGGTTAACATAAGAATTAAAGATATATGTATCACGATATTTAGCCACTGGAATCATTCAATTTGGAGTCCATATGAGGTAGATATGATCTGAATAGTAAGCAAAGGTCAGAAAATGGTTAATCAGGAAAGAATATGTTAGGATAGCTTCTGTGTTTTAATTTCTGAGAATTATCTGTATGGAATTAAAATAAATGGTTAACATAATAATTTATATATATATATATATATATATATATATATATATATATATATATATGTTTTACGAATTTTTAGCCACTGGAATCACTCAATTGGGAGTCCATATGTGGTAGGTATAATCCGATTAGTGTGCAGTGGTCAAAAATTGGTTAATCAGGGAAGAATATTTTAGGATAGCTTTTGTGTTTTAATTTTTGAAAACATTCTATAGGAAATTAAAATAAATAATTAACATAAAAATTATTGCTATATGTGTCACGGATTTGTAGCCACTGGAATAACTTAATTTGGAATTCTTATGAGGGAGATATGGATAGATTAGTAGGTAGAGGTCAGAACCTATCCAAGAAGAAATAACATGTACTTTGAGGGAGTAATATCACCTTGATTTCTTAATATTTCGCTGAAAGTTTCAACATAATAGTTTTAGATAATTGTTCTATCTTGAAATTGACATCAAGAGTACCTACATTGGAGTTAAATTGAGGGAGTTATGATCTGATTAGTAAGAGAATTTAGATAAGATGAAAACCTGCATCAAGAAAATAAAGAAATAAAATTAATATTTAAAAAAGAAGAAGAATCTTATAAATGAAAATAATAAATGACTAGTATATGCCATTTCCATTGCCATTGTATGAACTTCTTGCCATCCTAAGTGTGAAATTTTGACATGGAAATATTTTATAAAATGATATTTGAAATGGTTATATTCATGGCATGATTACCAATAATTTTTGGTAATAATTATATTTTGATGAACATACTTGTTATTGAAAGCATATTTTTTGCTATTATTGTGAAAGGAAAAGAAATGAGTACGGTCACATGGAAATCTGTGTGGTGCACCAGTAGGGGACGCCCTACCAACGGTTATGATTATGATTATGAGAAAAGAAAGAGAAAGTGTGCCATGTCGGACAGAGCAAGAAAAACCCATACCGGAGAGTAGAGGATACTCACCCTGACCGAGGTAGCTTAAAATGAGAATAAGTTGATAGCCATCATATGATATTCTGAAAATAGTTAATCCTGTCATACATATCATTACTGTATGATTCTTATGTGCATAGATATAATGCATTCATGTAATCAAAGATATTTTCTATAGTTTATACAGCTGAATATGACGTGATGAGCTATATTGATGATGATTTATTGTTGAACTTACTGAGATTTAATTCTCACTATATTTCCATATCATGTTCAGAAAATTAGTTATGCATTTTTTTTCTATGGCTCTGCCTTTTAGTGCACATTGGATCGAGTTACTTTATGTTGGGCAGATCTCAGAATCGAATAAGATATTTGTGGTCGAGTTGGCTCAGATCCCGGTGAAGGTGCAACCACCCGCACCTGTATCTCCAGAATTGGTCAACCAAAATAAACAAGATGTAAATATCTATGTGTTTGATATGTTATATGTACGTTTTGATTAATGACGTATATGTGGACTCAATATTGTATAATAATAAAGAAAAAAAAAAGGTTGTTACACGTGACACAGGTGGACAGGGTCAATCTGTTCCCATCCTATTCGCCACGGTAAGAACTACCACAGCCACCAACTACCTCCCGTTTCCATCGTTCTATCTTTTATCTAGGATATTTGGATAGGAATAATAGAGTTGAGAAAGAAAATAATAATTTCAAATAAAATTACTTTAAATAATTTCCTAAAATATTTAAACGCATTTTATCTTTATAATTTTACATTATTCTAATTTAGAGAGTTTTGAAGAAAAAAATAAAAATTAAGCATTATTATATTATTTATTTTAATTAATAAACTAATAAAAAAATTCAATAAAAAATTTATCGAAACATATTTTAACAAATTTATCTCTCATGAATCATTAAAAATAGAATAACACCTATTGGTGAGTTTCTCCTCTAAAAATTTTTAAATTAAGAGAATTAAAAATTATAAATATTTAGGATTTTGAAAGCTAAATAAAAAATTCTTCATTATTTTTTTTTTCTTTTGTAAGATAAACTCAACGTTGCAGAAATGAAAATGTTGCGTTGGATGTGTTGACACATTAGAAGAGATATGATTAGAAATGAGTGCATTAGAGAGAAAGTTGGGATAGCACCTATTGGGGAGAAGATGGTTGAATCCCGCTTAAGGTGGTTTGGCCATGTGTGGAGAAGACCTGCAGAAGCCCTAGTGAGAAGAGTTGATCGGATGGAGAATAGTCCAATAATTAGAGGTAGAGGGAGGCCAAAGAAAACAATAAGTAAAACTATTAAAAACGATTTAATAGTTAATAACTTATCTATTGATCTCATCCATGATAGGCCACTATGGCGCCGTTTGATCCATGTAGCCGACCCCACCTAGTGGAAAAAGGCTTAGTTGTTGTTGTTGTAAGTATTTTTACACTTTTAATATATAATTAATTTTATTCGAATAATTGAAATTATCTATTTTTTATAAGTATATTTTTTAAAAAATTGAACTTTTTATATTAAAAAAATTTACTACTAAATTTAAATTTACTTATCAATTGAATTACTATCTTGTGGGTTTATTCTCCCCTTTTTGTAATGAACTTTAAAATAAGAGAAATGTTTTAAAGAAATTTTCCCTCTCTCCTGCCTCTGTTCGTTGTCCAAATTTGAGAGTTAAAAATGGAGGGAAAGTTAAAAAAAAATTGAGGCAAAAGGGAGGAAAAAGAATATAGTTAAATAATAATTTTTCTTCTACACATTTAAATGTTTGAAATTTAATTTATTTATATGTAAATTTAAGAAATAATTAATATCACGATACTTAATTATTGATTTCTCTTCTAAAATTTTTTAAATTAAGAGAAATAATTTTATAGAATTTTACGAGGTTTTGTTAAAAATTATTGTTCTTCAACTTATATTATAACAAAATCCCATACAAAGATTTGTTTCAATTAAAGGGAAAGTTTAAGTTTGATCTTTCTTTTGTTTAGGAGTTCTTTTAGAAGGAGCGAAAAAGAACCAAGGATTTTTCACTAATTATTTAATATCTATTATTTTTTTATATTTTTAAATTCTTTCAATTTAAATAATTTTAGATGAGAAATCAATTATAAATATTATGTAATTTATTATTTTTAAATTACAGTATCAATAAATAAGTAATAATAATTGAATATTTAAATAAAAATAAATTTGTAATAATATATGATAACTAGTTATTTTCTTTTATTATTTTATTCACTATAAATATCTAAATAAAAAAATCTCATGAGTAGAGAGCTGTACCATATAAAACTTGTAGGTTTAATTTTTATAAGTTCACCAATAAATAGGTAGCACATGATTAGAGATTTCATTATATTAAAGATAATTTTTTATTTATTTGTTAGTGAAATTTAACAATAATTAAATAGAATCATTTAATCACTGACCAGTCAAGTTATTCATTTAACAGCTCTCTATTTTTTTTTTTTTTATCTTTAGGCCATAGCCTATATCATTAATACATGAACGAGCAAAAGCCCAAACCCGAGACACGCAATAGACTCGGATTACATTAAGCAACCAGAAATCCAGCTCTCAGAGAGTAACCATCGCGATACCAGGGTGAAAAAAATATAGCGACACACTCTGTACAACCCTTCCAAATCGGTAACCTAGAACCATGAAACCCGAAATTGCTAGGGGGTTTCCCTTGCTGATGCCTCTTCTTCCCTTAAGATCTTCTTTAAACTCGTCGGGGGTTGGGAAACCCAGTTTATATGGAGGGAATTTTTCTCCAAAAGCTTTGCCACCGTGTGTGCCGCCATATTCTGATCTCTTCGGATCCACTCGATGCTGACCTGCTTTCCATCAGAGGTAACCTCCTTGACTAAGTCTTGAATATGGTTGATGCTCCAATCTTGTCTTTTGCTGTTACACACTTCTACCATGGTTTTGCAATCGGACTCAATTATGACTCTTGTTAATTGCAGATTGTTAACTAATAACAAGGCTTCTTCGATCGCTTTCCCTTCTGCAACCAGAGGCGTGTGGGCTAAGCTTCGTTTGGCTATACACGTGAGGGCCATCCCCCACTCATCGCGGACCACTGCTGCAAGGTAACATTTTGATCCTTGTGTTTGGAAAGCAGCATTTGTGTTGATTTTAAGCCACCCTTCCGGGGGGTTTTTCCACCTTCTCTGTCTTGTTAAATCCCCTTCCCCGTTGACTCTATGATCTTGCATTTTTTCCTTCTGCATGCTGTTGATACAACCAATCAGGGATTTTGCTTTTTGTATTACGCTCATAGGGTCTATTTTTGTTTGTTCATACATGAATGCATTTCTCTCTTTCCATATAAACCACAACATGATGAAACACATCACCATAGCTTCCTTTTCCTCCACTCCCTGAACTTCCTTATACCTCTGAATCTTATGTTCCAACCAATCACTTATCCTGCATCCCCCCTAATTATATTGGCTCTGGATATCTGCACCAAACCAAGCTGGTCTAGTCCATGTACATTCAAGGAAAAGGTGCTCTAGTGATTCTGGGGTCTCATTGCATATAGGACACATATTATCCTGGGTGATTTTTCTTTTATGTAGATTCTCCATAGTAGGCAGAGCATTGTGTAGAATCTTCCATACATGGATTTTGATTTTCGTTGGAATGGATGTCTCCCAAATCTTCCTCCATAGAATTGTGTTGATTGATGCAGAGGTTGATGTGGCATTGCTTCTCTCCCCCTGGTCAGTCATCCTGGCTAGTTCATATCCACTCTTCACTCTATAGTGTCCATCGCTGGTCTTTGGCCAAATAAACTTATCTGCCTAATTAGAGTGTGGGATTGGGGTAGCCAAAACCTCCTTTAATAGGTAAGTAGGTAGCATTTCCCTTAGGATAGGGACCTTTCATGTCTTTGTGTCATGATCTATTAGGGAAGCCACTTTCTCCAGGCTACTATTGAATGTATTTTCAACCAAGACCCCACTCCTAAGCCACCTGTCTTCCCATATATTGATGCTATGACCATCGCCTACCTTCCACACCCCATTATTACACAACAGCTCCTTTCCTTCCCATAGGCTAAGCCAAGCCCATGAGCTATTGCTACCCCTTCTTGCCTTCTGAAAAGAAGTTTTTGGAAAGTATCTCTGCTTGAGAGTGCTGGCCCATAGGAAGTCTGGACCCTCTATCAGTCTCCAAGCCTGTTTTGCCAGTAAAGCTAGGTTCAAACTCTTGAAATCTTTAAAATTCATACCCCTTTCACTCTTCTTCCAGGTTAGCTTATCCCATTTGACCAAATGTATTCCATTTTCTTTACCATTACTTTTCCACCAGAACTTTGCCACTTCTGCACATAGTTTAAAGCAAAAAGTTTTGGGGAACAAAATAGTAGACATTGCATAAGTGGGAATAGCCTGTATAATTGCCTTTATAAGAACTTCCTTTCCTCCTTGGGACAAGTATCTCATCTTCCAATTGCACAATTTCTGCTTGACACTATCCATCACCCACTTTAGCGCCTGCCTCTTGGATCTCCCCCATATAGCTGACATGCCTAGGTATTTCCCTGGATTCTCCCACGTTGGTATGTTGAAAATTCCTTGGACTGTTTCCTTAGAGTTACTCGGGGTTGCCTTGCTGAAAATAATCCCAAATTTTTCCAAATTTATCATTTGCCCAGACCAGCTAGAGTAGTCATTAAGAATTCTCCTTATATACTCTGCATTTCGTTCATTTGCACCTGCAAAAAGAATTGAATCATTTGCAAAGAGAGGTGGGTAATTTCTGGGGCATTTCTAGCTATTTTGAGCCCAGTAATATCCTTTTTCTCTGCTGCCTCTGTTATTTTCCGTGATAAAACTTCAGCAGCCAAAATAAACAAATAGGGGGATAATGGATCCCCCTGCCTTAAGCCTCTTTGAGGAATTAAAGTTGATCCTAATAGCCCATTGACCTTAATTTTATACTCCACGGTGGTAATACATTCCATTACTAGGCCAACCCATCTACCATCAAAGCCATAGGCTTCTAACACCTTTTTAATGAAAATCCATTCTAGCCTATTATAAGCTTTGTTCATATCTAGCTTTATAGCCATATAAGGGTTTTTCTTATTTTTGTTCTGTTTTAGGAAATGGAAGGCCTCTTGAACTAGTATAGTGTTGTCTTGTATTAGCCTACCACCAACAAATGCACTTTGATTATGAGATATAAGTCTATCCAAGATAAGCTTGAGTCTGTTAACCATAATTTTGGAAATGATTTTGTATATGAAATTAGTGCAACTAATAGGACGGAAGTGGCTTACAGATTCAGGGTGTTGTACTTTGGGAATCAAGGTGATGTGTATCTCATTTATCACCCTAGGTAACTCCCCATTCTAAAAAAAACCTTTGACCACCTTGCAAACATCACCTTTCACCACTGGCCATGCTTTTTGGTAGAAAATACCATTCATTCCATCCGGTCTAGGTGCCTTCATGGCCCCCAAGCTGAAAGCTACCCTTTCCACCTTATCCTCTGTAACTTCCCTTAGCAAAGAGTCATTCATCTCCTCTGTTATCATTTTCGGGATAATCTCTTCTACTTCCAAGCAACTTCTTAGGTGAGTGGACTCATATAACTTAACAAAATGCTGTTGGAAAGTATCTTGGATGTCAGCTTCCTCCTCTTTCCATTTCCCTGCATCATTTTTTATTCTTACAATTATGTTCCTCCTTCTTCTTTGAAGAGTGGTTTGATGAAAGAACTTTATGTTTTTGTCCCCACATTCCATCCATTTAATTCTTGATCTTTGTGCCCAGAATTTTTCTTCTTGCTTCCATAACTCATTAAGTTCTTTCCTTACTCTCCTTGCTTCCTCCACTGCTTCCTTGCTATTTTTTCCATTTTGGATTTAAAGGAGCCTTCTTTTAAGCTTTGAGATATGAAAATCTGCCCTCTTGAAACTCTTCTTTTTCCACTCCTCCAAATGTACAGCCAGATTCTTCAATTTTGGTGTAAAACCTGCTGGGCATTCCACACTCCCATTGCTGTTCCAGCATTTAAATACCTCATCGATGAACTCCTCATGGTCAGCCCAATAGGCCTCAAACCTAAAGAACCTCTCTCTCTTACTTTGTTTCGAAATTGTCTCCAGCAAAAGGGGGCTATGATCTGATCCCACAGTTGGGAGGGCTGTAACTCTAGCTTCCTTGTGACAGTTAAGCCATGATAAATTTACAATGTGTCTGTTAATTCTTTCTTTCACTCCTCCTAATACCCTCATATTATTCCATGTAAACCTGCACCCCTTAACTGGGGTGTCCAAGAGGTCATTTTCCATGAGAAAATTTCTGAAAACTTTCATCTGTCTATTGTTGTGCTGCCTGCCTCCCTCCTTTTCTTTATGATGTAAAATTTCATTAAAATCCCCTATACAATTCCATGCCTGTGAAGGACCTGGATTTAAATTTTTCATGTTTCTCTAGAACTGTCTCCTCTTTCTTGGATCCGGATCCCCATAAATAAAGGTAATAAAACTGCTCTTTTGTTCTTCCTCCAGTTTGGTTCTAGTGTGAATGTAATTGTAACTCTTTCCTAACACTTCCACCTCACTGCCCTCCTTCCACATAAGGCACAAACCTCCAGCTCTTCCCCTTGGGTCTACTACAACCATCCCATTGAAACCCAGCTTTCTCTTTAGGTTGCTCAATTTTCTCTCATTTGCCTTTGTTTCTATTAAAAACAAAAGCGAGGGATTATGCTTGAGACATAAGTCTATTAATTCACGAACTGTCAAGGCAACCCCCACCCCTCGATAGTTCCAACTTATGGTTGTCATTTTGAGGGGTGGGGCATAGTTAAGCCCGCCTCCTCAGCCTTGTCTCCCACCCTCTGTTCTGCCCCTGGGGAACCTCTCCATTTCAGTCTTTTTTGTTTGTTGTTTATTCCTTCTTCCTCTAGATTTTTATCCCCTTGATACCCTTCTACTTGTCCCTCTTCCCCTCCATCTAGAGCAGCTCTCTTCCTTTTCAAATTGAGATAGTAGCTTAATGCTACAGCCAAATCATCCACCTCTGCTGCCCCATATCTGCCTCTTCTTTTCTATTATTTTCCCCTGTATCCAACTCCTCCTCACTGGGTAACTCCACAAAGTATTCCTGGTGGGTTTCCACTTCCTTTACCTTCCTTCTCCACATCCTTCTCCCAGTCTCTGAGCCTGCTCTGCTCTATCCTCCCCTCCCCTTTCCTTCTATCTCCCATATTTCCTTTCTTCCACATTGGTTGGTTTCAGTCTGGGTTGGGCTTGCCTCCTCTTTCCCTGTTTGTGAAAGAATTTCTCCTGCTATTTGGTGGGCTTTCTTTCCTTCATTTTGTAAGACCATAGCCCTGAGTTGCACTTCTGGGAAGGCCCGATCCAATTCTTCTTGGCACCAGTCTTCTATTCTTTCTGTTCGGTTCTGATTTCCTGGGTCCATTGGGCCTTTGACTTTTCCTGGCCCATCTCTTATATCTTTCAAAATCTCTATTCTCTTGGGGCTCTCGTATACAGCCTGGCTTATTGAGTTTACAAAGTCAACCCTTGTCAAATCCTACCCATCCCTCGAGCTCTCCCCCTTTTCTCCTGACTGGGTTCCCCCTTTTCTGTGTTCTAACACACAACCCTTCTTTTGTACAGAAGATGTAGTTTCCATTTCAGTGATATACCCTTCTGTGTTTTCTCCCTTCTGTTTTCTGCTATCTCTGTCCCTTTCTGAGAAAACGCTCCTCCTGTTACCTGTCATATCATTAAGTGTACTTCCATATTCCTGGGTTCCCGTGTCTCCCTCTCCTTCGCCTGAGCTCCACCGTGCCCCACCGTCTTTCTTCCTCCAGAGGCTTTCCCTAATTATAACATTCAGGGGTTTTGCTGGTTGTACACCCAGACCAGGCCCGTATCTTAATCTGGCTTCCTCAGCTCTAGCCTCCTTCTCCCTCTTGCATTCCTTCTGTTCATGACCCAAGCATCCGCATCTATAACAATACTCCTGCAATCTCTTGTATTTTAGTCTGATCCCAATACTGGGCAAGTTCCTTCTAGGAGCCCAGAATCCAGGTATGAAAGGTTCTTTTAGGTTTTCTTGGATTCTTACATGTAAGAAATGTCTCATTAGTTTTCCTTCCACAACTGGGTCTTCTACCTCCACGACTTCTCCTAGACTACTCCCAATAATGCGCCCATTTTTGACATTCATGTTTTCTAACGTTAAGCCATAGGCTTGAACCCAAAATGGTCCTTGATTGAAATCCATTTCCTAGCTCTGGGTTCCAGTTATGTAGATTGAGCAAATAGCCCATAATGTTCCACGGTTGGCCTTCCATTATTCTTCTAGCGGTTTCTTCTTCTTCAAAGTTGAATAAGAAGGTGTTTAGCCCCATATCTACTATACTCAATCCTTCTGGATTCCTCCACCCTTTGTGTATCATCGACTTCGCAGTTTTCTTGTTTAGCGTCTTGTCTATAATTATTCTGCCCACCAGGCTTCTGTGCATAATGATTCGAGTCTGCTTATCATTAGTTTCTAATTGCAATGTGCCTTCTCCCTCAGTTGTCATTGTGTTTTTTCCACCCCTCTCCCTGGTTCCTTCATGTCCTTTCTCCTCCATTCCTCTGAAGAGACGGTAATCTTGCTACTTCGTTTAGACACTTAACACTTTGAAAGAAACTCCTCTCCCTTATAGAGACTTGAGCATATGCTCAAGAAGGTGACACTCTTCCTAGAAGAGAAGAAACTCTTCTTTACGAGAAGAGAAGGACCGTCGTTTACAAAATTTTCAATATTTAACGACTCTCCATAAATTACTTTTTTAATAAAATAAATCTTGAGGAGCGGTAGTCCTGTCCAGCTATCTTGCTTCCCCACTCCCCACCCTTCTTTTTGGGCTTTGGCCCTAATTACAATGACTTTATTATGATAAAAATAGTATAATCTCTCGCCTTTCTCTCTTCCCAAAGATAATTTTGTTTTTGTCTTTCAAAGTTCACTCGCCCTATCTCTCCCTTGTTCAATTTATTTCATTTAAACCTAATTAAAGGTAAAAGGAGAAAATCCTTGTTTTACCCGCTGTCACAGTTCACAAACAGCGGTTACAGTACATGCCATAAAATTAAGAGAAAATTAACCATACTGTCCTTTTAAATTTAAATTTTATAGAAGTGTTATCATTTTTAAAATCTTGACAAATCTACTTTAAATAGAATTTTTTATTAAATTACTAAAAATATTTTCGAACCCATTTAATTTTCAGAGAAAATGAAATTAATAAAATATTATTAATATTAAAATAATTTAGCTAAAAAATTAAATAAATAATTCGTTTATCAATAATTTTTCATTTTCTTTACAAATCAGATTAGATGGAGAGCTTCATGTCACAGTTCAGAAACAGCCGTCAATCAACATTCAATCATATGACATCAGAATCCTCCGAGAGATAATTTTGATTCTTCAATAATTCTAAATCTAAGCACCCTATAGAGACATACCCCCAAAGAAATATAACAAGATGAAGCGCTTTCCCTGATGTCCCCGTCTTCTCCGCAGTTCCTGTCTCTGCACCACAACCACCACCACCACCACCTTCTCTTCTCCCTTCTCTCTTACCCATTAAAAAACAAAGTGCCTTAGCACTTAGCAATGGCTAAAGAGAGGGAGAAGAAGTTTGTTACTGTATTGGGCAACTATGCGGCAGAGCTTAAGCTTTTGCTCACGACTCTTTTGGTCCTTTGTTCTGTTGCTACTCTTCTTCAGTTCATCCCTTCCCGTTTCACAATCTCTGCATCTGATCTGCGCGTTTGCATCTCAAGAGCCTCTCAAGTCCCACCAGCTTCTTCTCCGTTATCCTCTGTGTCCCAGCTGTCTAGACTGCTTTCTGTACCACCGCCACCGCCACCGCCTTCCTCCGAGCAGGATCAAATTGTCGATAATGGAATCATCAAGCGGGCTTTCAATCCTTATGGTTCGGCTGCCTACAACTTTATCACCATGGGTGCTTACAGAGGAGGCCTTGATACCTTCGCCATTGTAGGTCTATCTTCCAAGCCTATCCACGTCTATGGCAAGCCCACCTACGAGTGTGAGTGGGCCCCTCGAGTGAACGCCACCCCCGCCGCAAAACCCATTACCACCGTTGGCTACAAGATTCTCCCCGATTGGGGCTATGGCCATGTCTATACGGTGGTGATTGTCAACTGCACCTTCTCAGAGCCCGTCAATGTAGATAACTCCGGTGGCAAATTGGTTCTTTACGCTTCCACATCAGGCGGCGGCGACTCAAATTCCAACCTCACAGATAGAATGGAGGTCCTCACAGAGTCACCGGAAAGTTTAAACACTTCCCTGTTCACTTCGAAGCCAAAGTACGACTACTTCTATTGTGGGTCATCTTTATACGGAAACTTGAACCCACAGAGAGTGAGGGAATGGATCGCTTACCATGTGAGGTTGTTTGGGCCAAGATCACACTTTGTTATACACGATGCAGGTGGGGTTCATGAGCAAGTGCTGGAGGTTTTGAAGCCATGGATGGAACTGGGTTATGTGACATTGCAGGATATCAGAGATCAGGAGAGGTTTGATGGGTATTATCACAACCAATTCATGGTGGTGAATGATTGTTTGCACCGATACAAGTTTATGGCCAAGTGGATGTTCTTTTTTGATGTAGATGAGTACATTTATGTGCCACCTAAAAGTACTATCAAAACTGTGCTCGATTCGCTTTCGGAGTATTCTCAGTTCACCATTGAGCAGATGCCCATGAGCAGTAAGATTTGCCTCTCTGCTGATTACGGCAAAACTTACAGGTACTATTACATGCTCCTTCTCTGATATTACTGTTATTATCTTTTCATTTAGCTTAAACACGCTCAACCTATACTACAGTTTTGAGATCTTGTCAAATTTCTTTTTGTTGCGGAATTAGATTAATTTGAATGTTTATATCCTTCATTACTGAATCAGCAATTGAACTCAATTTTGTGTGTAAATCATGGCATTCAATTGACCAAACAAACTCAAGAATCGAATTGGGTTCATTGTCAATTTCAGAGTCGATCTAGTCGGGATTATGATTTTAGCTAAATAAATATTATTTTCTTCTGAATCTTGACTTCAATGGAACATTCAATGAGCATTTAGTCCAGCAATTCATTGGGGATATCAGATGTGGTGCTGTTGGGTTCTTATTATTAGTTTTGATAATTGATGATATCGTGTTGTTCTCGAGTGGTTGGAAACGTTTGTCTTTTCAAAGAGATGGCGGAAGACAGGGCATATGATTTGGTATCTAAGTGCTTGGAATTATTAGCCCATTCCTTTGGTATGTGTTCTGTTTTCCTCTTACCGTGCCAGGACAAGTGGAGTTGAGGTGGGTTTGAACCTTGTTTAACTAAAAATATAACAAATTGGCCATGCTAGGTCAAGACTCTTCATTGTGTTGCTGAAAATTCAGAACCATTCTTCAATCACTGATGTTTGCTTCTCCAATAAGATTGATGCAGTAAAAGTGTTCAAATTGATTTTATTCCGGTCATTGAATAAAAACAAAATCACCGAGCATGCTAAAAGTGATCATCTCCCTTATATAGATTTTGATTTTAGATGAAGACCCTTAATTGCTGCCTTTGTCCACCAGTGAGTATTGATTATGACTGATTTGTAGGTATGCACTCAATCATATAAACTTTCATGATATTCACAATAACAGATAGATCTAGCTGTCCAAGTGGTGGATGCTTGATTTTATTGCATAGCATTGTTATCTAATGCAGAAAACAAAGTAAGAAAGCCAAGTGTAGTAGTGTTATTTGAGTTTGCCGAATGTATTATTGCATTTACAGTTTGTCTGATAACTACATCCACCGCACACATCGACACAGTTGGGAATCTTGTTCAACATCCTTATTTGTCGTTCTGTGGCGTTTGACATGGTGTGCATGAATGAATTTTTCAGGAAATGGGGTTTTGAGAAGCTTGTGTATAGAGACGTGAAGAAAGGCATCAGGAGAGATCGTAAATACGTGGTACAACCTCGTAGTCTGTATGCAACTGGGGTGCACATGTCGCAGAATCTAGCAGGAAAGACAACCCACAAAACAGAAGGGAGGATCAAATACTTCCACTACCATGGAACCATAGCAGAGAGGCGAGAATCATGCAGAATGCTTGTAAATTCAACAGAAGTTACCTATGATAAAATTCCTTATGTATTGGACACCACAATGAGGGACATCGCAGGTGTGATCAAGATATTTGAGCTCAGAATGATTGGATTCAGGTTACAGAAGACACGGCAATGACAACCTAAAAATTCTTCCTTTTTCTTTTCTTTTTTTCTTGGGGAGGGGGGGGGGGTTATGGTAGAATAGAAATTCATTGAGGTTCTTTTTATTTTCTGTATGATATTTTTTTTTCTCCCTTTTCTTTTTTTGGTTTCTATGGGTATATGATCCTGTTTCATTTTTAATAATTCTTTTGTGTTCTTTTTTTATTTTAAAATATTCTATTCTAATCTTTATATTTCTATTTTGTAAAAAATAATGAATAAAGATGACTGGTTTAATAATTTGTCGGTGTGGGGGACCAGCCGCCAGGGCATCCCCATCTCCAGTGCCACCATATGGAAGGTGCTCAATGTTCTGTTGCTTTGCTTGGGTGCATTCCTTTTACTCGCATTCCTTTTACTCATTTGGGACCATGTCCTTCTTTTGGCATCCTTATTCCTTAATAAATTTCGATGAAAGCATCCCTTTATTTTTATTTTATTTTCTAAATTTATGGACTCTATACTTTTGCGTATGAAAAAGAAAATTCTGTGCTGTTGTTATAGGAACAGGTCATTGATGAAAGGGCTAGCTTTTGGACAAGTCCAAAAGCACATGTGGGTGACATGAGTGCTCTTTCCTCTGTCATGTCCTCTAACAAACGCATGGAATAAAATGTGGTTTAACAGTACAAGATTGAATCATTAGCCTCGTAAATGTGTTCAAAACAGATTATTATGTTTTGAAAAGGGTCATTTGACGATCATTTCTGAATAGGTCGCGTTTTCTATTATTAAATATATTTTTACATATAAAGTTATGTTTCAGAGAGTAAAACAATTAAATATTTTTTGTAAGATTAAAGGTTTGAATACAACAAAATATTTGTAGACAAAATTAACTTATTAGTAGAAAAGACACTTGGTACTCCGACTAAACTTAATTTTATATTCAATATACTAAAAAGATGTCAAGATATTTATGTCAAGATTAAAAAAATATATTTTGTTATTGTATTTTTTTATTTTAAATTTACAATATATATTAATCTCAAGATATATTTAATAATGAGACTTTTATTTCGACAATTATTTTTAAATAATTTACAATTTTTATTATTAAATATATTTTTACTTATAAATTTGTGATTTTAAAAGTAACTAAATTTAAATTCAGTAGTTAAATAAATTTTATAATATCCAAAATTTAAATATGTAAAAAAATATTTATAGAAGAGGTAGTTTAGTATTCTGATGCTTGTAGAAGAGACAATTTTAGTACTTGGAGTAATTAATCTTATACTCAAAGGATGTGAAGATATTTATCTCAAGACTAACAAAATATATTTTGATATTTTATTTTTTATTTTTAATTTACAATATATATTAATCTCAAGATGTATTTTATAATGAGATTTCTCAATAAGTTAAGATATTTATAAAATTATCCTCTTTTGAAAATTCAAAATTATATTCAAGGGTATTAGTGTATTACCATAATATTTTATTTAACAAACATTTTTAGTAACTGATGAATGAAATTAAGCGGGTTTATTATACTATTAGTTTTATTTTTGTGTTTCGTGTATAAATTTTGAAATATATCAAGGGTGACATATATTTTAATGTGTGATTATCTCATATTACAAAAAGTAATAAAAATTATATTTTTTTATAATTTTGTTAATAAATTTTAGTTATTAATATTAAACATAAAAATCTTCAATATAAAATATTTAAGAATGTACGATATTAATTTACTGAATAATTTCTTAAACACAAAAGTCAATAACTGACAAAATTACTACAAGCCTAGACCGAATGAGTTCATATAATTAAATTTATGTAAATATGGTAAATATATCATATATAACAAATGGGTGGAAGTAATGGGGGAAGCAGTTGACACGACAAGATTGAATCACTAGTCCTATAAATTTGTTTATTTATTAAAGTAAAGGTATTTTTATTTTAGGGGTGTTCATTTAAACGCACAAATTATATATTCGTTAAGTGCAAACATACACTATCGTTATCATGTAATAAATTTTAAAAGTACGAATATTATTTTTACAAGAATTGTAATTATTATTTACTATCTTTATATCAATTCCAACTTTAATTGAATATTCAAAATATTAATTTTATAAGAGAGATAAAAATAAAAAATAAAAAATAAAAAATATAGCAGAAAGTAAATATTATGAAGAGAAATTTAATAAAACAAAACTTTAGAGTTTCTAATTTCACCTTAATTAATTGCCTTTGCAATCCAATTTTTTTTAACCTAAAAATTATAATCTAATTGACAGTCGAGATACTCTAAACAATCTACTGGTTTCTCTCGACATTTAATAGAAACATCTTTCGAATGTTAACTCACTATGTAATAACCGTAAAATTTAACGAAAATTCCAATTAAAGAAAATTTAGAATAAAAGAAAGAATTTTGAAAATAGAGATAAGAACCAGTGAAAATAAGTTTTACATGGATTTACAAAAGAAAATATGAGCATTTAAGTTTTGGGGCGTAATTTCTATTTTTAAATGATAGTATTTTGCTATAAGTAAATATATTTTTATTTGTTTAAAAATGATTATATTTTGCTAAAAGTAAGTAGACTTTTAAGTAAAATAATTATTGTGTTACTTCAAATAATTATACTGGCTTCTAATGAATTTTTGCCATATTTTTAGAAATATTCTTTCTTTTATTATGAATAAAAATATTTATTTTGTAATTTGTTTTATTAAGATTTTTATCAAGAAAAATCATGATTTAAGAGTTCAACTAAAAGTTATTGAGAATGTAAATTTTTAGAAATTTTTGGGATATTTTTGGATGAAAAACAGAATTTATATGAATTTATATAAAAAAAATCATATTATTTAATTATTAATTAATTATTATTATTATTAAAAAAAAAAGATAAAATGGAAGTTAATGTCGAGGAAGGAACCATCTGCAGATTTTTGGAAAATCGAGAGAGAGAAGAATAGTAAGTAAATAGCAAGTGAATAGTAACTTTCAACTTTCTCTCTAAATCTGGAGTGTCTATTGGCTTCCGATCTCAAAACTGAAGGTGTTATTGGATTCAAGACGAAAAATACTACGGTTTTAACCTATCAGTTTTTCAAATTCACCGTTGAGTTGCCGTAGATCTGAAGTAGAAAATTTCCGTAAAAGGTAAATCCTGAAACTCTTATTTAGAGACTTTCAATTGGAAATCTGACACCGTAAATGAATTCAGAAGCTAGATAAACCTTAGAATATGAGTTCTTTTCGGTCATTTGGTAACTTTTTATGTGGCGGTGAATAGTGATTTTCGGTAGTAAATAGTGGCGGTGAATATTGTTTTCTGGCGGTAAACAGTGACCAAACTCTCAGAGTCATTTTCAAGGTTTTTGGACTCTCCGGACACGTTTTTGAAGTTTATTTGGTCAAATTCAGACTTGGAAAAGTACATTTTAGGGTTGTCCAATCTGGAGCCCTACCTTGTGAGTAGATAACTCTTTCTATAACTTACCCTATACTCTTCTTGAACTTTAATTGTATAATTGATTATGTTTATAAGTGATTTATGCTTTTATATGTATCTGAAATGGATTAAGGTATCTGAAATTGATTACTATCGGAAATATAGTTCAAGAAGAGTATGGTTTTGAAAATGAGATTGTTGAACCCATTGAATATGTGATTTTAAATGAATTATATTGTATACGACACATTCTTTTATAACGTTATTTGATTGCCTTGGGGAAAGGGCATATATATATATATATGTGATAAACCCTGAATGAGTAATTTATAACAGATGAATTTTGAAATACATTGAACATGCGATTTTTACATGTATTTTTCATTATATGGCAAATGAAATATGTTATGCACATGATATTGATTTATACAGTGATATGTTTGCCTCGGATTTGGGCATGTATACGTGATTCTCTGATTGGGAAGTTTTGATAGAGGAATATACTGAGACTGAAAGCTCTGTTTTGAATTATATGTAAAGTTATAAAGTTGCCGAATATGATTGAATAGCAAGCATAAAGCTCATGGCATGTTGTTTGATAATTATGCATTGCATTTGATGGATGTGCATTTTTATACATATATATATATATATATATATATATATATATATATATGTATTGATGAATATTAACGGGTTGTATGGCTTGAGACGATATCGTGAAGGAGGTATAGTGGTAATGTGAGGAGGCAGAAGGGTGATGAACTCACATTCTCTGATTACCTATTGTGATGATGAAAGTGGTAATGTGAGGAGGCAGAAGGGTGATGAACTCACATTCCCTGTCGACCTATTGAAGTTGTAGTCAGTGGTAATGTGAGGAGACAGAAGGGTGATGAACTCATATTCCCTGATTACCTATTGTGACTGTGACTATGGTAATGTGAGGAGGCAGAAGGATGATGAACTCACATTCCATGTTTATCTATTGAGTATATTGAAAGTTGTGACATACTTGAGCATTATATAAAAATAATGAATTTTTAATGTATATTAAGTTTGATTTAAGACCATATTGTATTATATGTGGTTACAGATATTCGAATGTGATTTGAACTGAGAAAATTTGAAAATACGGGTCCCATATGGATGTATATCTTAATTGTGATTTTCAATGTGATAAATTTAAAAATAAAGAGTACATTCATATGTTGACCTGAGAGGTCACAGGAGATATTGTCTACTCACTGAGTTGTAAAACTCACTACACGTGGTTGACATATTTTTTAGATAAAGACCCAGAGTTTGGTCTTGCAGCTTCTTGATCGACTAGGTGTCGTACTTCTGTGGTGAGCCTAAATTGTTTCTTGGCTCTCAGTATTTACAAATGTAATATAAATATACTCTAGAGTTGCTCTGAACGCCACAGGCAGGATCCTTGCTTCTGCTGTACTCTGATGTATATGTACTTGATTTGTATATGGTATCTGTATGGGAAATCCTATATGTATCTGTTTCCTTGGTAAAGGATTGAGATATTCATGTTTATGGAAAATATATGTTCATAATAAATGTGTTTCACGTGCCCTAAAATTAGGGGCGTGACAAGTTGGTATCAGAGCATTAGGTTTTCCTGTGGCTATCAGAGCAATAAGTTCTTTAGTAGGACCTTTAGTATCGATACGAGCCGGACATATTTATACTTCAGGTGCTGTAAAGGGATTTTATAGGGTTTCAAATTCCTTTCTATTCCAAGTTGCTAAAGTTTATAGTATAAGATGGATTGAATATTGTGACATCTTAAGAGATATCTATGGATCAATTACAGCTTGAAAGTGAAAGTGATAGACATCTCAGAGAATTTAAAGAATTGATACAAATACCAAATATGGTAGTTTCTGAATGTGACATCCGATGTACCCGGTTGTCTAGATATGGTAGACTTTGATGTGATATCGGGAATGGATTGGTTGGAATTATGTCATGCCATTTTAGAATGTCATCCTAAGATGATTAAATTCAATATTCCTGATGATTCTTCTTTCTTGATACAAAGAGATTATAGTGAAGTATCCAGTAATCTAATCTTTGCTTTAGCAACCTATGAGTTATTACAAAACGATGCTAAGGATATTTGACAGTGGTAAGAGATGTTGATATAAAGTATACGTTCCAGTGGTTAACGAATTTTCTGATGTAATTCTTGAGGAATTGCTAGGATTACCTCAAAACGTAAAATATAATTTGGTATTGATTTACTTTCTGGAACCCAACTAGTGTCTATACTTCTATATAGAATGGCATCGACTGAACTCAAAGAATTAGAGGATCAGTTGTAACACTTGTTAGACTAAGGATTTATATACCCTAGTACTTTTACTTGGAGCGCTCTAGTTTTATTGTAAAAAAAAAAGATGGATCACTATGACTATGCATAGATTATAGACAATTGAATAAAATGGCAATGTGGAATAAATAATCATTACCTCATATAGATGATATGTTTGACCAACTACAAGGTGCTCAATATTTAAAAAAAAATTTGAATTGATTTGATATCTGAATCTCATTAATTAAGGATAAGGGAAGAGGATATTTGAAAAAGTTCTTTTAGGACTTGTTATGGCATTATGAGTTCTTGGTGATGTCATTTAGTCTAACAAATGCCCCAGTTGCATTCATGGACTTGATAAAAAAAAAGTATTGAAGCCATCCCTGGATTAATTTGTTATTATAATTATTGATAATATATTAGAATATTTCAAGAGTACAGAGGATCATAAGCAACATTTAAAGATAGTTTCACAAACTCTAAGGGAGTATGTTTGACAAAGATGGTATCCAAGTAGATCCTAAGAAAGTAAAAGCGGTACAACAATAGCCATGTACTACTAGTTACAAATGGAGATCTAAGTCCAATTTGTGCTTTCCACGGTTGTCTGTTGTCCATTCTATTCGAGCCATAGTTGGATAAGGTATATGAACATATGCTTGTAAAGCATCGATTAACTCCTCAGCATTTGAAGCCGAAATGAGAATTTGTCGTGCTGAGTGTGGGATAAACCTTTGTTCCATAGCATGATCAAGAAAAGACAACAGACCATCAACGAAATGGTTAACATTTAACAAACCTATCGGTTTGTGATGCATATTCAATTGTGCCCAAGAGACTATTTGGAAAATCTCTTCTAAAGTACCAAAACCACCTGGTAAGGCAATGAAGGCATTAGCGTTGATCATCATTCTAGCCATGCGCTCATGCATGGATGCAACTCTAAATTCTTCCCCAATTGTCTTTCCTATGATGTTGGATGCAGCTAGAGCTGTAGGAATAATACCTAGAACTTGGCATCCTCCTATATGTGTAGCTATAGACACACACCCCATTAACCCACGGTTACCTCCACCAAAGACTAAATGAATTTTTCTCCTGGCCAGCACCATACCCAGATTTTGTGCTACTTTCATATACTCTCCATCTTTTTTAGGACTGGAACCACAAAATACACAAATATTTTGGAACTGACGAAATGCGATTCCTTCCATAATTGCTATTACCCTAACTTTGAGTATGAATGTAAAGATACTAATGTAAGCATTTATAGAATTCAGAGAAGGGCATACTTATGACAGCTATACGAATAGGCTGAGTAATATTAGAACGACTATGTGAGTAATTGATGGATATCAGCTAAATTGAAGGTGAAAATTTCAAAAAAAATGACGGCAAGCATGAATATATACAGTATTTATGATTGTGACCCATATTAAGTACATAAAGAGAATAAGGTTAAGATATCACCAGAAATTAAACTTTCCCTTATTGTCCTTGATGAAGTATTGATGTCTTGATTCTTATAGAAAAGTTATAAGTGGTAGGCGTAATTGTAAAAAAGAAAGAAAGAAGAGTGAAAAATGTAAACCAGTTAGTTGTTGAAGAGGGACAATCAAATGATTTAATTTATTTTCTCAATATTTTTACCAGTCGACTATCGGTATTATTAAGTCGACTAACTATTTTGAGAAATTTTAATTTGAACTGATTATTTTATAGTTGATTGATTACATATATTTTGAAGCAATCAACTGCATCCTACCAATTAACTATGTGTTCTTTATTTTTCACAGACTTTTATAAGTTAAAAAATAATTATTTTTCATGTGATATTCTTCCACCGATAACGGTAGTTTTGAATTAAATTTTGGCACATATATTCAAAATTTACGGCCACCGATTTTCACCGAAAGAGCAGCTAGATTTTGTTTACAGATTTTCAAGAATTACGGCCATCGATTTTAATTTTCTTTCAATGTTTTGTCCAAACTTTTGACTTTCTATTTTGGCACATGCTCTATTATCTATTCTGGATTTTTGGCTGCATCGTCCTACATTAATATTTGGCATTAAATGCAAGATTCTTTTTCTTTATTATAAGGAGGGTTAATTTCTAATCTTTGAAACTCAGTTATTATGGTGTTCAACTGATTAGTAGATTAAAGTAATAGAGATTTTGAAAGGAATAGATGGATGATGATCTAATGGTGCTTTGACGAATGTGATCAGGAATTAATGGTGTTAAAGTTTTTGGAGGAGTAAAGTATGGGAAGTAAGATTTAAGTTCATCTTGAAATTTTTAATCTAGAAACATGGAGAATATTTTGGGAATCATTTCTAAGAATAATGTAAGTGATTAAGATATTTATGTTAAGGATTTATACCATGCTAAACTGAGTCTAGTATTTGGAATGTAAATTATGTTGAGATTGGAAATTCACGTATGGATAATTGTTGAGAAAGGAGATTTCAGAAGAAGTCATAGATTATGAATATGAATGACCCGAGGTAATAAGGATATACTGAGATAAAAAAAATGTACTAGTATAATGGTAAAAAGAAGATACAAGTGAAATTTTTCATTGGTGGGAATGTTGGCAAGTACGAATTGAATATATTATCTCAAGAGAGTTATTCAGGAAGTCTAAGGATATTTATTAGATTATAGTCTGGCTGATACTAAATTTAGATTATGTGTTTATACATTAGAAGTTATGCTTTAAGTATATTTATATTATTATGGTGAAAGTCGGGAGAAATTAATTGTCCTTAGTTGAACTTGTTCATATCAGTAATTATCATGCCAATATACAATGGCATCATTTGAAGTTTTACATGAATATCATAGGTTTCTTAATATGTGAGTGAATTTAGAAAAGTTAAGTTTTGGAAATCTAATTTGGAAGATTTAAGCATAATGCAAGATGTGTTACAAATGTTCTGTTAAATGACTCAGTGGAGTTAGATTTATTATAAGATGTCATTGATAAAGTGAAATTGATTAGAAAAAGAATACTGGAAACTCAATATCGGTCAAAAGTTTATAAGGACCATGAATGTTGAGCACTGGGAATTATCAGTTGGTGACCATATATTTTTTAAGGACTCACCAATGAAAGAGGTAATGATATTTGAAAAGAAAGGGAAGTTACACCCTCGGTATATAGAATCATTTGAAATTTTTGATAGGATCGGTTCAGTGGCTTATCGTTTGGATTTACTACCTGCATTGGGTAATGTTCATCCAGTTTTTCATGTGTCTATGCTACGGAAATATTTACCGGATCCAACACATGCTATACAATGTCCACTGATTCAATTACAAGAAGATTTAACCTATGAGGAACAATCAGTAGTAGTAGTGGACAGATAAATAAAGAGGTTACAGTCAAAAGAAATACCTACAGTGGAAGTGATATGGAAAAATCACTCTTCTGATGAAGCTACTTGGGAAAGTGAGGTGGATATACGCATCAGATATCCGCATTTATTTGAACAATGATGTTAGTATTTATCTGCAACTATGGTGATGAAATTCGGGGACCAAATTTCTTTAAGTGGGGAAGAATGTAATAACCGTAAAATTTCACGAAAATTTCAATTAAAGAAAATTTGAAATAAAAGAAAGAATTTTGAAAATAGAGATAAGAACCAGTGAAAATAAATTTTACATGGATTTACAAAAGAAAATATGAGCATTTAAGTAAAATAATTATTGTGTTGTTTCATTATACTGGCTTTTAATGAATTTTTGCCATAATTTTAGAAATATTCTTTCTTTTATTATGAATAAAGATATTTATTTTGTAATTTGTTTTATTGAGATTTTTATCAAGAAAAATCATGATTTAAGAGTTCAACTAAAGGTTATTGAGAATGTAAATTTTTAGAAATTTTTGGGATATTTTTGGATGAAAAATGAAATTTATATGAATTTATATAAAAGAAAATCATATTATTTAATTATTAATTAATTATTATTATTATTAAAAAAAAATATAAAACAGAAGTTAATGTCGAGGAAGGAACCGTCTGTAGATTTCTAGAAAATCGAGAGAGAGAAGAATAGTAAGTAAATAATGAGTGAATAGTAACCTTCAATTTTCTCTCTAGATCTGGAGTGCCTATTGGCTTCCGATCTCAAAACTGAAAGTGTTAATGGATTCAGGACGAAGAATACTACAGTTTTAACCGATCAATTTTTCAAATTCACCGTTGAGTTGCTGTAGATCTGAAGTAGACAATCTCCGTAAAAGGTAAATCCTAAAACTCTTATTTAGAGACTTTCAATTGAAAATCTGACACCGTAGATGAATTCAGAAGCTAGATAAACCTTAGAATATGAGTTCTTTTCGGTCATTTGGTAACATTTTATGTGGCGGTGAATAGTAATTTTTGACGTAAATAATGACGGTGAATAGTGATTCTGATAGTGAATAGTGCGGTAAATAGTGTTTTCTGGTGGTAAACAGTGACCAAACTCCCGGAGTCATTTCCAAGATTTTTGGACCCTCCGGACACGTTTTTGAAGCTTATTTGGTCAAATTCAGACTTGGAAAAGTATATTTTAAGGTTGTCCAATCTGGAGCCCTACCCTGTGAGTAGATAACTCTTTCTATAACTTGCCCTATACTCTTCTTGAACTTTAATTGTATAATTGATTATATTTATAAGTGATTTATGCTTTTATATGTATCTGAAATGGATTAAGGTATCTGGAATTGATTACTATTGGAAATATAGTTCAAGAAGAGTATGGTTTTGAAAATGAGATTGTTGAACCCATTGAATATGTGATTTTAAATGAAATATATTGTATACGACGCATTGTTTTATAATGTTATTTGATTGCCTTGGGGAAATGGCATATATATATATGTGATAAACCTTGAATGAGTAATTTATAACAGATGAATTTTGAAATACATTGAACACGCGATTTTTACATGTATTTTTTATTATATGGAAAATGAAATATGTTATGCACATGATATTGATTTATACAATGATATGTTTGCCTCGGATTTGGGCATGTATACGTGATTCCCTGATTGGGAAGTTTTGATAGAGGAATATACTAAGACTGAAAGCTCTGTTTTGAATGATATGTAAAGTTATAAAGTTGCCGAATATGATTGAATGACAAGCATAAAGCTCATGGCGTGTTGTTTGATAATTATGCATTGCATTTGATGGATGTGCATTTTTATACATTTATATATATATATATATATATGTATGTATTGATGAATATTGACTGGTTTTATGGCTTGAGACGGTATCGTGAAGGAGGTATTAGTGGTAATGTGAGGAGGCAGAAGGGTGATGAACTCACATTCCCTGTTGACCTATTGAAGTTGTAGTCAGTGGTAATGTGAGGAGGCAGAAGGGTGATGAACTCACATTCCTTGATTACCTATTGTGACTGGGACTATGGTAATGTGAGGAGGCAGAATGGTGATGAACTCACATTCCATGTTTATCTATTGAGTATATTGAAAGTTGTGACATACTTGAGCATTATATAAAAATAATGAATTTTTAATGCATATTAAGTTTGATTTAAGACCATATTGTATTATATATGGTTACAGATATTCGAATGTGATTTGAACTGAGAAAATTTGAAAATGCGGGTCCCATATGGATGTATCTCTGAATTGTGATTTTCAATGTGATAAGTTTAAAAATAAAGAGTACATTCATATGTTGACCTGAGAGGTCATAGGAGGTATTGTCTGCTCACTGAGTTGTAAAACTCACTACACGTGGTTGACATATTTTTTAGATAAAGATCCAGAGTTTGGTCCTGTAGCTTCTTGATCGACTAGGTGTCGTACTTCTGTGGTGAGCCTAAATTGCTTCTTGGCTCTTAGTATTTACAAATGTAATATAAATGTACTCTATAGTTGCTCTGAACGCCACAGGCAGGATCCTTGCTTCTGCTGTACTTTGATGTATATGTACTTGATTTGTATATGGTATCTGTATGGGAAAACCTATATGTATCTATTTCCTTGATCAAGGATTAGGATATTCATGTTTATGGAAAATATATGTTCATAATAAATGTGTTTCACGTGCCCTAAAATTAGGGGCGTGACACACTATATCTCCATGTGAATTATAACAAATAATATTAATTAAGTTCTATAGCTCTCAATTAAGACAAAATAAACAATGTAAGTATGTCTCTATCTTACATGCAATCTATGGTTCCTACATACTACTCTAAATAGATAAATCTCCTATCGGTCTTACTATTATTAACAGATCATCTAATTAGTGGCCAGTTAATTAGAAGCATTATAAACAGTGTAAAAACTCAATTAAAAAAATAATGCATGCATTAAATTGACTAGAAAATACAAGGATTCATAATTAAGGTATATCGTAGCTTCAAAAAATAAAATTAGTTTATGCTAAGATATGAATTCATCTCAAAATAAAAAGAAAACATCTAAGAGTAATAGAAAGAGATGAAAAAAAGAATTAGTGATGGAGCTCGAACTCTGATATTCCTCTTCCAAGTTAGGATATTCATCATTGCCTTTTGTTTCTCCCCCGATATCTAATTTCGTGGCTTATGGTCCCTTTTTAAAGATATTTTTTTTGGGATCATTGGATCAATATAATTCAAAATTAAAATTGGGGTTTATTTTTGCTTGGGGTCTCGATGTCAGGAATTCAACTCAAGCTGGCGTCGTGACGCCAATATCTAGCATTGCGACACTAAATCACGTAATGCTCATAACATAAAAGTTTTATATCTTTTTCTTAACTTTCATAACCGCTTGAATTGCCTCAATCAGAGCTTGTATGATAAAGTTATATGTAAATTAGTGAAGTTGTAAGAGCCCTTTTTTTTTATACCATACTTTTCCTTTCCATCATTCCAAAAGCCACGTCAATGGTTAATGTTTATACAAATGGTAACACGGATTCACATAATTACATTAGTGTACATCCAAACCCCATACATCACACCACCCCTGGAGTATAGAGGGTGGAGGAGGTGCTGCTAGCATCGGGATCTGCACGAGACATCGTCCTTTGTAACATCCTTAATTTCGTTTCTTTTATTAATAAAGGTACATAAATATTTAATGTAACATCCTTAATTTTGTTTCTTTAAAGACACATAAATATTTAATTATGGAAATAAAATTTATTAGACAATTTTTAGATATTTAAGGAAATATAATCTTTAGAAATTATTCACCTTATGTGTGTGCATAGAAAATGTTTCTAACATTAAGGGAACAAGTAAAGAGAGAAAACATAATAGGAAAAATTAGAAATAACATATAAAAGATAGACGAAATTCTTTAGTAAGGAAGATAAATTTTTGTGAAATAAGTAAATGTCATAAATTTTTAAGAAGATTGGATTAGGGTAATTTTTCCTAATTCAAGAGTTAGAAATTTCTAAGTTTAACATCTCCACTCATAAATTGGGCTTCAACTATGAACACTTCATATAGAGTTTTTTCACATCACATAAGTTTTTAGCTAGCCCATTGGATAATGTAAGAACCCTTTTTTTATTATTATTATACAATTTAGAGTTTACATACATGTCATTAATCAAAACATACGTACAACATATCAAACACATACTAGTTGACCAATTTTGGAGATACAGGTGCGGGTGGTTGCACCTTTACCGGGATCTAAGCCAACTCGCCCATAAACATTTTATTTGCTTCTGAGATCTGCCCAACATAAAGTACTCGATCCAACGTGCACTAAAAGTCAGAGCCATAGAAAAATCTGCATAACTAATTTTCTAAACATGATATGGAAATATAGTAAGAATTAAATCCCAGTAAGTTTAACAATAAATTATCATCAATATAGCTCATAACGTCATGTTCAACTGTATAAACTACAGTAAATATCTTTGGTCACATGAATGCACTATATCTATGTACATGAGAATCGTACAATAATGACATGTATGACAGGATTAACTATTTTCAGAATATCATATGATAACTATCAATTTATTCTTATATCAAGCTACCCCGATCAAGGTGAGTATTATCTACTCTCCGGTACGGGCTTTTCTCGCTCTGTCCGACATGTCCCACTTTCTCTTTCTTTTCTCATTAACATGATCATAACCATTGGTAGGGCGTCCCCTACTGGTGCACCACACGGATTGCCATGTGACTGCGCTCATTTCTTTTCTTTTCACAATGATAGCCAAAAATATGCTTTCAATAACAAGTATGTTTAACAAAATATAACTATTACCAAAAATCATTGGTAATCATGCCATGAACATAACAATTTCAAATATCACTTTATAAAATATTTTCATGTCAAAATTTCACACTTAAGATGGTAAGAAGTTCATACAACGGCAATGGCTATGTCATATACTAGTCATTTATTATTTTCATTTATAAGATTCTTTTTCTTTTTTAAATATTAATTTTATTTCTTTATTTTCTTGATGCAGGTTTTCATCCTATCTAACCTTCTCTTATTAATCAGAGCATAACTTCCTCAATTTAACTCTGATGTAGGTGATCGTGGTGTCAATTTCAAGATAAAACAATTATCTAAAACTATTATGTTGAACAGTTTAGCGAAATATTAAGAAATCAAGGTTATATTACTCCCTCAATGTACAGGTTATTTCTTCTCGGATAGGTTCTAACCTTTGCCCACTAATCGGTCCATATTTCCCTCATAAAAATTCTAAATTAAGTGATTCCAGTGGTTAAAAATCCAAGACACATATATCTATAATTTGTATATTAACTATGTATTTTAATTTCCTACAGAATGTTCCCAGAAATTAAAACACAAAAGCTATCCTAACATATTCTTCCCTGATTAACCATTTTCTGACTACTGCTTACTAATCAGACCATATCTAGCTCATATGGACTCCAAATTGAGTGATTCCAGTGGTTAAAACTCTGTGACACATATATTTATAATTCTTATGTTAACCATTTATTTTAATTCACTACAGAAAGTTAACAAAAATTAAAACATAAAAGCTAACCTAAAATATTCTTCCCTGATTAACCAATTTCTGATCACTGCATACTTATCAGACCATATCTACGTCATACGGACTCCAAATTGAGTGATTCCAGTGGTTTAAAATTCGTGAGACATAGATCTACATTTTTTATGTTAACTATTTCTTTAAATTCCTTACTGATTCGTCCCAAAAATTTAAAAACAAAAGCTAAAAAGTTTTCCACCCATAGCCATAGTTATGCAGAACTATCTACACCAGCTTAAGTATTCAAACATACATAATATGTAACATGATATAGCAACATCCATGACCAATCATCAAAGTTCTAAGATTAAAATCTCATATAAATATTATAGGTTTCAAAAGTTTTCTTCAAAAAGAAATATGGTTAAACTTACTTTGTGTACTTAGTCCTCTAGACTTATCCTTCCTCTTTCTTCCTTTCGTCCTCTCCTTTTCTCACTCTACCTTGCTTCTATTTTTCCTCTCCCTCACTTGGACGAAAATTCTAATGTTGTAAGGATGGATTTTGCTTAAATAGACCATCAAATAATTCACCTTTCATGATCATGGGTCTACCTTATCTAAATTAGGATACACTTGGTTGAATTTTTTGGAAAACAAACAACTTATGTTCTTGTCTTCCTCTTCCTTAGTCAAGATATGCATAGCAAAGGGAGATTTGTATTTTGAAAATTATGATAATATGTTTCTAAGATAAGGGACAAGGTCCTTTTGATTTAGGGATTCATTTCCTTTTTCTTTTGTCCTAATCAAGTATGATAGGTTTGCCTTTTTAGGTAGCAAATTTCTAACCCTTGAATCTCTATTATTTGGTTGAAATTATTTGTGTGGGATATGAATGTTTTGTCCTAATGCCATGTATTATCATACTACTTGCTAAAATTATGAGTGTAGGATATAGATGTTTTGTCCTAAAGCCTTGTATTATCATACCACTTGCTAAAATTATGAATGTAGGATATCACACCACTTGCTAAATTTTTGTCTTAATACCATGTCACCTAATCTTGATTACACCATTATTTCATCACTTTACTTTTATTTTTATTTTTTATTTTTCCTCTTGGGTTTGGGCTCATTCTTGCCCATTTTCTTACTTTGGTTAAAATTCTACCTTTCATAATGGGCTTGGTCACATTTTCATAATTTTTGGGCTACCGGTCCAATTTCTATATCCTAATCCAAGTCTATGTTTTATTTCTTCATTGGGCTATTCTATTGGCTTGCTAAAAATTTATGAAGTAGAAAAACTTTATATGAAGTGTCCATAGGTGAAAGCCCAATTTATGGGTAGAGATACTAAACTTAGTAACTTTTACTCTTAAATTAGGAAAAATTACCCTAATCCAATCTTCTTGAAATTTTAAGACCTTTACTTACTTCACAAAAATTTATCTTCCTTACCTAAGAATTTCACCTTTCTTTAGCATGTTTATTTCTAATATTTCCTCTTAGATTTTCTTTTTTTACCTATTCCATTAATATTAGAATATTTCTATTCATACACGTAAGGTGAAGAATTTTTAAGGATTATATTTCCTTAGATATCTAAAAATTGTCTAATAAATTTTATTTCCTTAATTAAATATTTATGTACCTTTATCAATAAAAGAAATGAAATTATGGATGTTACTTTGAATACTTTTGTACTTTTATTAATACATGAAACAAAATTAGGGATGTTACATTTCTCTCCCCTTAAAAGAAATTTTGTCCTCAAAGTTTCAGAAATTACCTAATAATAACAATTTCGGATATTTCTTCCTCATGACTTCTTCTAACTCCCAAGTTGCTTCTTCCGGAGTCAAACCTTCCCATAACACCTTAACTAAGGGAATAGTTTTGTTCCGCAATTGCTTCACGTCAGTGTCCAATATAAATGCTAGTACTAGCTGGTATGTCATGTTTTCCTTTATTTGGATTGGTTTATCTCGTATCACATGTGAGGAGTCTAGAAGATACTTCCGGAGCTGTGATACATGGAAAACATTATGCAAGTTGGACAAATTAGGTGGGAAAGCAACTTGATATGCTGATGTCCCTACTTTCTTTAGAATTTGGTAGGGTCCCAAAAATCGCGGATTTAGCTTTCTTGTTTTGAGAGACCTACCAACTCCAATAGTCAGAAAAAATTTCAGAAATACATGGTCTCCTTCCTCAAACTCTAGAGGTCTATGTCTCTTATCGTAGTAACTCTTTTGCTGACTCTGAGCTGTAAGTATTTTATCTTGTATCATCCTGATTTGTTCAGTGGTTTGTTGAACTAGATCAGGACCCAACAAGTTCTTTTCTCCTACCTCAAACCAACATAGTGGAGATCGGCACTTTTTACCGTATAAAATTTCATAGGGGGCCATCTTAATACTAGAGTGATAGCTATTATTATAAGCAAACTCTACTAAAGGTAGGTACTTATCCTATCTTGTAATTTTTATTTTTAAATAATAATGTTTTTCTATAAAAAATATATTTTTATTGTAAATGATTATGTTTTGCTAAAAGGAAGTATATTTTTAATTAAAATAATTATTGTTTTGCTTAAAATAATTATATTGGCTTTTAATAAAATTTTGTTGTATTTTTAGAAATATTCTTTCTTTTATTATCCATAAAGATATTTATTTTGTAATTTTTTTATTAATATTTTTATTAAGAAAAGTCGTGATTTAAGAGTTTAACTAAAGGTTTATAAGAATATGAATTTTTAGAAATTTTTGAGATATTTTAGGATGAAAAATAGTATTTATATGAATATATATAAAAATAAATACCATAAATCAATTATTAAATAATATTAATATTAATTTAAAGAAAAAAGAAGAAGAAGATGCAGAAGGAACGGGGGTGCAGCGTGCAGGGGGGAGGAGAGTTTTCTCTTTCTCTCTCTAATTTTTTTTTAACTTCTCTCTAAGATTTCTCTCATTCTAGACATCCAATCAAGATACCAGAAGTACCGTTGGACTCGTGGCAATGAGAGTTTCAAAACCCACCGATCAATTTTGCTGGAAGTTCGCCGGAATTTCACCAAAAATTCATAAATAGTAACTTAAAGGTAAATTTTCTAAAATGCTAGATTTTTGATGGTTTTTCAAGCTTTCAACTTAGGGGTTTTGTTAAGGATGTAGAGTATTAGTTGTAGGATAAATTTCACGGTCAAAAAACGTGATTTTGTGCTTTAATTTTGTAAAATTTACTTCGGTGAATAGTAACTGTGAACAGTATTCTGTGCATGAATAGTGATTTTAGCCGTGCATGAATAATGTTTTCTGGCCGTGAACAGTGCCAGCGTTGACCAAGCTCCCGGGGTCATTTTCTAGGTTTTTGGACCGTTCGAACTCATTTTTAAGGTCTAATTGATCAAATTCCGATGGGAAATGTGGATTTTGGGGCTGTTTAATCTGGGGCCCTTACCTTGTGAGTGAATATAATTTACTATAACACATTTTTAAATCTCTCTCATGTCCATGCATTTTAAAATAAAGTTTTAATTGTATATAGCATAAATTGAATTTCATATTTATATTGATTTATATTCTTAGAAGTTATAGGACATGCAGAATAGACCTCTAATAATCCCTCCTAAGTTTGAGATGAAAATATGGTGTTATGTTACACTTTATTGAAACTTATAATTGTATTATTTTTGAAATTGTTTCATATGACCTATGTTATACTGATACTTCATTATTTCATGAATATGGTGAAATTGTATTTGGATTTATGTTTGAAATGTGTCTTTGGGACTAAATATCATGATTTGTCTGAACTGGAATAAAATTGTTGTATTTCTAATTTTGGAGAAATGAATTTCTATGCCAGAACTTTGTCCGAAGAATGTCTTGGAAGGGAGGGATATATTTTGTCTTAAAAAGAATTTTAATCTCATACTTTCCAATTTTCCTTTCAGTTTACATTTTTGATTTATTAAACTTGTTTATTCTGGAGGAATCATTGGTAGAAACACTGTTAGCTAGCGGCAGAGATAGCTAGCCTTGGTGCACCATGAAACCCTAGCTAGCAAGAAAGTTGCTAGCTCCTTGTGCGAAAGGGCACATGAGGATTTGATTGTGAATAAGTATGGAGTTGAGGTATGTTTCCTCCAATAGCTAGTGGCATTTTTCCTGGTTACCTATGATGAGAATGTGGTGATTTACCCGTCCTATTACTGTGTGCTTGGGACAGTCAACATATGAAAAGGTTAGGGAGTTGAGGAAAGCTCCTCCCAACCTTATAATATGAATTATGAGAATATGATGATTTACCCGTCCCATTGCTATGTGCTTGGGATCAAACATGTGATTGCCCTTACCAGGCTTTGTGCTTGGGTATAAAAGAATTATAATTATGGTTCTACTTTGAATCCTCCTCTAAACATTTTTTTTAAAGAGTTATCTTTCTATTTTCTTATCTGATTTTGAAATTATTGTTTATTATACTGAATCTTAAGATTTTAGATTTTCTTTTAACAAAATTTAGCCCATTTAAAGCTTTAGTTTGTTGTTATATACATTGATTTAGATAATGTTATATTCTAACATAATTTCTATTTATGAAAACTCGTGCTTATGGTCTGTTCTGTTTCAGTTATAGTAGACTATATTTGCTCACTGAGTTGTCAAACTTACTACACGATATTTTTACATTTTTTTTCAGATAAAAATATAGAGTTTAATCATTCTTCTACAGATAACTGGTCAGTTAGACGACACATTTTATGGGTGAACCTACCTTATTTCCAGGGCTCCCAGCTTTTGGTTTATGTTGTATTTTGCACTCTAGAGTTGCTCCATATATCACAGGCAGGATATTAGCTTCCATTTGCATAGTATTTATGTATATTTTGAGATAAATAAAATTATACAGTATAGATAATAACGCTCTCAAATGAATGTGATTATTAGTTTGGCTACAATCTATACTATTTGTGAGAAATTCATTTATATGTATCATGCTAGAGGCTTACGGGATGAGATTATTCTCAAAACCCGTGCCGGTTACGTACTCCTATTTTGGGTCGTGACAAAGTTGGTATCAGAGCATTAGATTTCCCTGTGACTATCGGAGCAAAGGATTCTTTAGTAGGACCTTTAGTATGGGTATGAACCGGACATATTTATACTTCAGGTGCTGCTGAAGGATTCTATAGGGTTTCACTTTCCTTTCTATTCCAAGATTGCTAAAGTTCCTAGTATAAATTTTATTGAATATTGTGACATTTTAAAAAGTATTTATGGGTCAATTTCTGTTTGAAAGTGAAAAAGATAGGTGTGCCAAATAATTTAAAGAATTGAGATAGATACCAAATATGACGGTGTTTGAATGTTATATCCGTTTTACCCCGTTGTCTAGTTATGGTAGCCTTTGATGTGATACTGAGAATGAATTGGTTGGTATCATACCATACTATGCTATTTTGGAATGTCACTTTAAGGTGATTAAATTCAAAATTCTTAGAAAATTTTCTTTCTTGATACAAAAAGACCGTAGTAAGGTATCCAGTAATCTAATATCTGCTTTAACAGCTCATAGGTATCCAGTAATCTAATATATGCTTTAACAGCTCATAAATTATTACAAAATGGTGCCAAGGATATTTGGCAGTGTTCAAAGATATAGATATGAAATACACTAATGTAGATTATGTTCTAGTTGTTAAAAATTTTTTTGATGTAATTCTTGAGGAATTTCCAGGATTACCTCGAAACGTAAAATAAAATTTGGTATTGATTTATTTTCAAGAACCAACCAGTGTTTATACCCCCATATATAGAATGGTACTGATTGAATTCAAGGAATTGAATGATTAGTTGTAAGACTTGTTAGACAAGGGATTTATACACCCTAATACTCTCCTTAAGGTACTCTAGATCTATTTGTGAAAAAGAAGAATGGATCACTATGATTATACATAGATTACAGACATTTGAATAAGGTGGCAGTATGTAATAAGTATTCAATACCTCGTATAGATGATCTGTTTGACCAGTTATAGGGTGCTCAATATTTTTCAAAAAAAAAATATTTGATTTGAGATATGAGTATCATTAATTGAGGATAAGGAAAGAGGATATTCGAAAAATTTCTTTTAGGACTCATTATGGACATTATGAGTTTTTGGTGGTGTCATTTAGTTTGACAAATGCCCTAACTGCATTCATGGACTTAATGAATAAAATATTTAAAATTTATTATTGTCTTTATTAACAAAGTACTAATATGTTTCGAGAGTACAGAGGATCATAAGCAACATTTAAAGATAGTTTTACAAACTCTAAAGGAGTATGTTTAGCAAGGATGGTATCCAAATAAACCCTAAGAAAATAAAAGTGGAACAGCAATGGCTACATTCTACTACAGTTACAGATGAAGATCCAAATCCAATTTGCGCTTCCTGTGATTGTCTGCCGTCCATTCTATTTGAGCCATAATTGGATCAGGTACATAAACATATGCTTGTAAGGCATCAATCAACTCCTCAACATTTGAAGCCGAGATGAGAATTCGTCGTGCTGAGTGTGGGATAAACCTTTGTTCTACTGTTTGATCTAGAAAAGACAACAGACCATCAAAGAAATGATTAACATTTAATAAACCTATTGGTTTGTGATGCATATTCAGTTGTGCCCAAGAGACTATTTGAAAAATCTCCTCTAAAGTACCAAAACCACCTGGTAAGGCAATGAAGGCATCAGCATTGTTCATCATTCTAACCATGCGTTCATGCATGGAAGCTACTTTAAATTCTTCCCCAATTGTCTTCCCTATGATGTTGGATGCAGCTAGAGTTGTAGGAATAATACCTAGAACTTGGCATCCTCCAATATGTGTAGCTGTAGCCACACACCCCATTAACCCACGGTTACCTCCACCGTACACTAAATGAATTCTTCTCCTGGCCAGCACCATACCCAGATTTTGTGCTGCTTTAACATACTCCCCATCTTTTTCAGGACTAGAACCACAAAAGACACAAATATTTCGAAACTGACAGAATGCGGTTCCCTCCATAATTGCTCTTACCTTAACTCTGAGTATGAAGATAAAGATACTAATGTAAGCATTTATAGAACTTAGAGAATGAAATATTTATAATAGCTATGCGAATAGGCCGTGTATTATTAGAATAGCTATGTGAGTGATTGGTGGATATCAGCTAAATTGAAGGAGGATATTAAAAAAAATAAATTAAAAAAAATGATGGCATGCATGTATATGTATAGTAGTTATGATTGTGACCTATATTAAGCACATAAAGAGAATAAGGTTAATGTATCACCAGAAATTTGTCTTTTCCTTGTATTTCTTGATGAAGCATTGATGTCTTGATTCTTGTAGAGAAGTTGTAGGTGATAGGCATAATTGTAAAAAAAAGAAGTGAAAATGTAAACAAGTTAATTGTTGAAGAGGGATAATCAAATGGTTTATTTTGTTTTCTTAATGTTCTTGCCAGTCGACTATCTGTATTATTAAGTTGACCAGCTATTTTGAGAATTTTTCATATGGACTGGTTTATTTTACAGTTGATTGATTACATCTGTTTTGATGCAATCAACTGCATTCTACCAGTTAATTACACATTCTTTGTTTTTCACAGACTTTTATAAGTTCAGAAATAATTCTTTTTCATGTGATATTCTTCCGCCAAATAATAGCAGCTTTGAATTAAATTCTTTGCACATATATTCAAAATTTATGGCCACTGATTTTTACCGAAATTGTAGCTAGATTTTGTTTACAGATTTTCAAGAATTACGGCCACCGATTTTGATGTTTTTCAATGCTTTGCCCAAATTTTTGACTTCGTATTTTGGCACCATGCTCTATTATGTATTCCGCATTTTCTGCTGCATCGTCCTTCATTAATGTTTGACATTAAATGTAAGGTTCTCTTTTTCCTTATTATAAGGAGGTTTAATTTCTTTTCTTCGAAACTCAGTTATTATGGTGTCCAAGTAGTTAGTAGGTTAAAGTAATGAAAAGTTTGAAAAAAATAGACAAATGATGACCTTATGGTGTTTTGATGAATGTAATCAAGAGAATTAGTGGTGTTAAAGTTCTTGAAGAATAAAATATGGGAAGTAGAATTTAAATTAATCTTTGAACTCTTAATTTGAAAATATGGAGAATATTTTGAGAACTATGTCCAGAAATAAAGGCAATTAAGGTACTTGTATTAAGGGTTATACCATGCTAAGTTGAGTTTAGTATTTAGGATGTGAATTATGTTGAGATTAAAAATCCACGTGTGAATAATTGTTGAGAAATGAGATTTCAGAAGAAGCCATAGATTGTGAATATGAATAACCCAAGGTAATAATGATATATTAAGATATGAAAGAATTGTACTAGTATAAGGGTAAAAAGAATATACAAGTGATATTTCTTTTGTTGTTCGGTATGTCAGCAAGTAAAAAATTGAATATTTTATTTTAGGAGAGCTATTCAGGAAGCCTAAAGATCTTTGTTAAATTATAGTAGAGCTGATAGTAAATCTAAATGATGTGTTTACGCATTAGAAGTTATGCTTGAGTTATCTTTATATAATTTTGGTGAAAATTTGGAGAAAACCATTTATCCTTAGTTGAACTTGCCCCTATCAGTAATTATTAGGCCAATATATATATGACACCATTTGAAGTTTTACATGAAATATCGTGAGTCTCCTAATAGGTGGATGAGTTGAATAAGGTTAAGCTTTTGGAATCTAATTTGGAATATTATGCAATAAATAGAATAAGACTAACCTAAATTGATGATGTTAATTTAGAAAGCATGCTTCAAGTGTATGTCTTCGAGTTTGGAGGAAGATCCCTTAGTAGAATTTGCCTATAACAAAATGTTATTGGATGACTTAAAGCTTTATGTAAGAGGTGTCACAAACTTTTTGTTAGATGGCTCAGTGGAGTCAAACTTATGGTAAGATGTCGTTGATAAAATGAAATTGCTTAGAAAAAAAATTACCAGCAACTTGATACAGGCCAAAAGTCTATAAGGATAATGAATGATGAGTACTAAAATTATCAGTTGGTGACCAGGTTTTCTTGAAAGACTCACCAATGAAAGAGGTAATGAGGTTTGGAAAGAAGGAAAAAGTTAAGCTCTAATATATAGACTCTTTTGAAAACTTGAACGAAGTAGGCAAAGTAATACATTGCCTAGCCTTGCCATCAGGATTGAATAATGTGGATACAGACTTTCTTGCATCAATGCTAAGGAAGTACCTATTAGATTCTTCTTATATTACCTAATTCCAAAAAATTTAATTGAAAAAAAATTTAGCTTAACTATAGGTACAATCGATGTTTATTGTTGACCGACAAGTGAAAAACTTATGGATGAAAGATATCCTTAATTACTTGAGTAATAAGATTGGTAACTCTGAAATATGTCTTGATTTCATTCCCTACATGTGGTAGAATAAGTTGAAATTCGAGGACCGAATTTCTTAAGGGGGGAAGAATGTAATATCCCGTAATTTTTATTTTTAAATAATAATGTTTTGCTATAAAAATATATTTTTATTGTAAATGATTATGTTTTGCTAAAAGGAAGTATATTTTTAATTAAAATAATTATTGTTTTGCTTAAAATAATTATATTGGCTTTTAATAAAATTTTGTTGTCTTTTTAGAAATATTCTTTCTTTTATTATGCATAAAGATATTTATTTTGTAATTTGTTTTATTAAGATTTTTATTAAGAAAAGTCATGATTTAAGAGTTTATTATAAGAATGTAAATTTTTAGAAATTTTTAGGATATTTTAGGATGAAAATAGTATTTATATGAATATATATAAAAATAAATACCATAAATCAATTTTTAAATAATATTATAGCAATTATGTAACAACTTTTTATTATTATTATACAATATAGAGTTCACATACATGTCATTAATCAAAACATACGTACAACATATCAAACACATAAAAATCTACATCTTATTTATTCTGGTTGACCAATTCTGGAGATACAGGTGCAGGTGGTTGCACCTTCACCGGGATCTAAGCCAACTTGACCACAAACATTTTATTTGCTTCTGGGATCTGCCCAACATAAAGTACTCGATCCAACGTGCACTAAAAGTCAGAGCCACAAAAAAATCTGCATAACTAATTTTCTGAACATGATATGGAAATATAGTGAGAATTAAATCCCAATAAGTTCAACAATAAATCATCATCAATATAGCTCATCATGTCATGTTCAACTGTATAAACTACAGCAAATATCTTTGGTCACATGAATGCACTATATCTATGCACATGAGAATCATACAATAATGACATGTATGACAGGATTAACTATTTTTAGAATATCATATGATGACTATCAATTTATTCTCATATCAAGCTACCCCGGTCAGGGTGAGTATTTTCTACTCTCCGGTACGGGATTTTCTCGCTCCGTCTGACATGGCCCACTTTCTCTATCTTTTCTCATTCACATGATCATAACCGTTGATAGGGCGTCCCCTACTGGTGCACCATATTGATTTCCATGTGACCGTACTTATTTCCTTTCTTTTCACAATGATAGCAAAAAATATGCTTTCAATAACAAGTTTGTTCATTAAAATATAACTATTACCAAAAATCATTGGTAATCATGCCATGAACATAACCATTTCAAATATCACTTTATAAAATATTTCCATGTCAAAATTTCACACTTAAGATGGTAAGAAGTTCATACAATGGCAATAACTATGGCATATACTAGTCATTTATTATTTTCATTTATAAGATTCTTTTTCTTTTTTAAATATTAATTTTATTTATTTATTTTCTTGATGCAGGTTTTCATCCTATCTAACCTATCTTACTAATCAGATCATAACACCCTCAATTTAACTCTGATATAGGTGATCTTGATGTCAATTTCAAGATAAAACAATAATCTAAAACTATTATGTTGAACAGTTTAGAGAAATATTAAAAAATCAAAGTGATATTACTCCATCAAAATACAGGTTATTTCTTCTCGGATAGGTTCTGACCTTTACCTACTAATCTGTCCATATCTCCCTCATAAGAATTCCAAATTAAGTTATTCCAGTGGCAAAAAAATCCATGACACATATAGCAAAACTTTTTATGGTAATCATTTGTTTTAATTCCCTACAGAATGTTTCCAGAAATTAAAACACAGAAGCTATCCTAAAATATTCTTCCCTGATTAACCAATTTCTGACCACTGCATACTAATCGGAACATATCTACCACATATGGACTCCAAATTGAATGATTTCAGTGGCTAAAAATCCATGACACATATACCTATAATTCTTATGTTAACTATTTATTTTAATACATTACAGAAAATTCCAAGAAATTAAAACACAAAAGCTATCCTAATATATTCTTCCCTGATTAATCATTTTCTGACTACTGCTTACTAATTAGACCATATCTACCACATATGGACTCCAAATTTAGTGATTCCAGTGGCTAAAAATCCGTGACACACACACACACACACACACACACACACAGATATATATATATATATATATATATATATATATATATATATATATATATATATATATATATATATATTTTCATGTTATCCATTTTTTTAAATTCCTTACCGATTCTTCCTAGAATTTTAAAAATAGAAACTTAAAATTCTGCCACCCATAACCATATCTATGCAGAACTATCTATACCAACCTAAGTATTCAACATACATAATATGTAACATGATATAGCAACATCCATGACCAATCATTAAAGTTCTAAAATCAAAATCCCATATCAATATTACAAGTTTCAAAACTTTTCTTCCAAAAGAAATATTGTTAAACTTACCTGAAACACTTAGTCTTCTAGACTTCTCCTTCCTCTTTCTTCCTTTCTTCCTCTCCTTTCCTCACTCTACCTTGCTTTTATTTTTCTTCTCCCTCACTTGGACGAAAATTCTAATGTTGTAAGGGTTGATTTTTCTTAAATAGACCATCAAATAATTCACGTTTCATGATCTTGGGTCTACCTTATCACAATTAGGATACACTTGGTTGAATTTTTGGAAAACAAACAACTTATGTTCTTGTCTTCCTCTTCCTTAGTCAAGATATGCATTGCAAAAGGATATTTGTATTTTGAAAATTATGATAATATGTTCTTAAGATAAGGGACAAGGTCCCTTTGATTTAGGGATTCATTTCATTTTTCCTTTGTCTTAATCAATTATGATAGGTTTGCCTTTTTAGGTGAAAAATTTCTAGCCCTTGAATCTCCATTATTTGGTTGAAATTATTTGTGTGGGATAAAAATGTTTTGTCTTAACGCTATGTATTATCATACCACTTGCTACAATTATGAGTGTAGGATATAGATGTTTTGTCCTAAAGCCTTGTATTATCATACCACTTGCTAAAATTATGAATGTAAGATATCACACCACTTGCTAAATTTTATCTCAATGCCACATCACCTAATCTTGATTACATCATTATCTTATCACTTTATTTTTATTTTTCATCTTGGGTTTGGGCTCACTCTTGTCCATTTTCTTTACTTGGGTTAAAATTCTACATTTCATAATGGGCTTGGTCACATTTTCATGATTTTTGGGCTACCGGCCCAATTTCTATACCCTAAGACCCCAATTATGTAATAACTTTTTTATTATTATTGTTATTATACAATATAGAGTTTACATACATGTCATTAGTCAAAACATACGTACAACATATCAAACACATAAAAATCTACATCTTATTTATTCTGGTTGACCAATTCCGGAGATACAAGTGTGGGTGGTTGCAACTTCTCTGGGATCTAAGCCAACTCGACCACAAACATTTTATTTTCTTTTGGGATCTGCCCAACATAAAGTACTCGATCCAACGTGCACTAAAAGCCAGAGCCATAGAAAGATCTGCATAACTAATTTTCTGAACATGATATGGAAATATAGTGAGAATTAAATCCCAATAAGTTCAATAATAAATCATCATCAATATAGCTCATCACGTCATGTTCAGCTGTATAAACTATAGCAAACATCTTTGGTCACATGAATGCACTATATCTATGCACATGAGAATCGTACAATAATGACATGTATGACAGGATTAACTATTTTTAGAATATCATATGATGACTATCAATTTATTCTCATATCAAGCTACCCCGGTCAGGGTGAGTATTTTCTACTCTCCAGTACGGGCTTCTCTCGTTCCGTCCGACATGGTCCACTTTCTCTTTCTTTTCTCATTAACATGATCATAACCGTTGGTAGGGCGTCCTCTACTGGTGCATCACACGGATTGCCATGTGACCGTGCTCATTTCTTTTCTTTTCACAATGATAGCCAAAAATATGCTTTCAATAACAAGTATGTTCATCAAAATATAAGTATTACCAAAAATCATTGGTAATCATGCCATGAACATAACCATTTCAAATACCATTTTATAAAATATTTCCATGTCAAAATTTCACACTTAAGATGGTAAGAAGTTCATACAATGGCAATGGCTATGACATATACTAGTAATTTATTATCTTCATTTATAAGATTCTTTTTTTTAATATTAATTTTATTTTTTTATTTTCTTGATGCAGGTTTTCATCCTATCAAACATTCTCTTACTAATCTGAGCATAACTCCCTCAATTTAACTTCGATGTAGGTGATCTTGGTGTCCATTTCAAGATGAAACAATTATCTAAAACTATTATGTTGAACAATTTAGTCAAATATTAAAACAATCAAGGTGATATTACTCCCACAAAGTACAGGTTATTTCTTCTCGAATAAGTTCTGACCTATACCTACTAATCTATCCATATCTCCCTCATAAGAATTCCAAATTAAGTTATTCTAGTGGCTAAAAATCCGTGACACATATAGCAATAAATTTTATGTTAATAATTTATTTTAATTCCCTACAGAATGTTTTGAGAAATTAAAACACAGAAGCTATCCTAACATATTCTTCCCTGATTAACCACTTTCTGACCACAACTTACTAATCAGACCATATCTACCTCATATGGACTCCAAATTGCGTAATTTCAGTGGCTAAAACTTCATGACACATATATCTATAATTCATATGTTAACTATTTATTTGAATTCCTTATAGAATGTTCCCAGAAGTTAAAACACAAAAGCTATCCTAACATATTCTTCCCTGATTAACCATTTTCTGACCACTATTTACTTAACAGACCATATCTACCTCATATGGACTCCAAATTAAGTGACTCCAGTGGCTAAACATCTGTGACACATATATCTATAATTCATATGTTAAACATGTATTTGAATTCCTTACAGAATGTTCCCAGAAATTAAAACACAGAAGCTATCATGACATATTCTTCCTTGATTAACCATTTTCTGACCACTTTTTACTTAACAGACCATATCTACCTCATAAGACTGAGTAACCGAGTGTCTTCATCAACACATGTTGGCATTCGCGTCAAAAGGCACTAATGACCTCTGCTAAAATAATATATGTGTTTCAATATATATATATATATATATATATATATATATATATATATATATATATATATATATAAAGAGAGAAAGGAAATCGGTAAACTACCCCCATATTTTTAGCCCTGGTTGTGCTTATGAAGGATGCCAACTTATCCTAAGGAAGGAAGCTTGATATATTAGCATAAAAATTTTAGGAACTCTGGCTGATATTGACCCAAGTGGCTCTTGGGGAAACTGACTATATCACACACACAACTTTAAGGAAGGTTTTGGTTGAGATTGGGAAGAAGGCTTGTGGTGTTTCTTATATGGAAACAATCCTGAGAGTTGAGAGCTATCAACAGGGCTATATGGAATTAGGCAGGAGAGAAGAACTGGAATTAATTGAAAGAGGTGTGGTGAACATAACAAAATTGCTTGGGGACAAGCAACCCTTTAAGTTTGGGGGGATTTGATAACTGCAATTTATTGTAGTTTCTATGTGCTTTCCGAGTATGTTTACTGAGTTGTTTTGATGTATTTAGCACACTTATTCCAGGATTAAATTGAATGGGATGACTCCCTTAGATATAATATCATCCACCCCATTTGCTGTAGCAATTTAGTAAGCATATGTGGCAATTATGGTAGAAACCCGAGTGATATTGAGTGAGCTGGCCCCTTTTTAATATGAGGTACTAATTCAGTTTGATATGGCGCAGGTGGCAGACGAGCAGAGTTGCGCAGCAGGTGCAGCCACCCATCTAGCAGGAGAAAGCAGCAACCAACTGACATTGCAAGCTTCTGGTTGGGTTGATGTAGAACGGCCTCCACTACTGAAAGTGGAGAGAAAAAAAGCTGACACAGAGACGTTGGCTGCAGAGCAGGGAGAATGTTAGCAGAAGTCAGGCCACTTACTGGGACCACAAGGCCTAACTATAAAAAGGGCAGAAAGTAGAGCCACCAAAAAAAAAAGAAGAGAAGAAGAAAAAGAAAAGAAAAGAAAAGAAAAGAAAAGGGGGGGGGGGGAACGAACGGGAGGAAGAAGAAAGAACTACTAGGGAGAGAAAAACCATAGCCCAAGATGCACTGACACCGGATGGTGAAGCATTAGAGAAGGGGACAGTTCACAATTCCAGATTTTTCATTGATCCCTGTTGTGATTTTTACTAATTTTATAAAAAAGAATTGCATTTTTATTTTTATTTAGATAACTTAGGATGCATACCAGTGTTTTTGGGATATTTGTAGCCAGTGTAATCATGAGGCTTGGCTAGTTTCCAGCTAGGGTTGCATAAGGGTTGTAATAAACTTGAGCACATTTTTATTAACAATACATTTCACTGCAGTTTCGTTTCAACATTCAACTGTGTTTATATTTTAGTTTCCCCTAATAACAGAAGTTTAGTGGAGGAAGATCAAGGCCAATATTCACCTGGAAGGGTAATGGAGGCCGGAAAATAGTTGAATGTATGGGGTTAGCCCATATAGGGATGTATGGGTACCTCATTAGTCCAATAGTGGAGCTTCATGCACAATTCGGGGGGAGAGGACTGATGCAAGAATGCGTGTCTGAACCTCAGAATTACAAGGTATAGAAGTCTGGGAAGACTCCATTCAAGACTGAACTTGGCACTTAGAGCAATTGCTACAGCAATTCCTAGAGCAAATATGAGTGCTGTAGTTCATGGCAACCCCGAGCAACCCTAGATCACCTAATATCATTTTCTTTTACACCCTAGTACCCCAATCTTAGTTATAGTTGCATTTAATTGATCTACCTCTATTTTATCTTGTGAACCATCTTATTTTTGCTACAGCATTTCACATAGCAGAACTCGCTATAATAGTTTTAGTTCACTCCTCGTGGGACGATACTCACTCATCACTTTATTACTTGGTCACGACACGTGCACTTGCGTTCTAACATTGCATATCTATTTTGCAAGTCCACCAACAAGTTTTTGGCACCGTTGCCGGGGAGTGGTAACTTGAAAATTATTATTAGATATGTGGCTGTGTGAAGAATTTTATCTTTGAGGTCACCCTGGTTTTACTTTGCGTAGGGGAGTGTGGTGCATGAGCAGGTCTGACAGGGAGCTTCTGCCTCTAGACCCAGAGATAGAAATGACTCTTCTGAGAAGAAGGAGAGGACTGACGGGCCTCAACCATAATCAGAAATGGCTAACTAGAATGGTGCAGACAACATGGATGACAGAGATAGGGTCTTAAATGCTTATGTTCAACCAAACTTGAATGGATTGAACCCGAGCATTGTGAGACCAGAAATTGAGGCTCTCCATTTTGAGCTCAAGCCAGTAATATTCTAGATGCTGCAGACTGTAGGCCAGTTCAGTGGAATGCCTACAAAGGACCCTCACCTTCATCTCAGAGTATTCATGGAGGTTACAGATGCTTTCAAAATGAATGGGGTAACAGAAGAAGTGCTTAGGTTGAAACTCTTCCCTTATTCATAAGAGATCGAGCTAGAGTGTGGTTAAACTCTCTGCCACCCGATTCTATTGCTAACTGGAGTGATTTGGCAAAGAAATTTATGCTAAAATACTTCCGACCCACTAAGAATGCCAGATTGAGGAATGACATCACATCTTTCCAGCAATTGGAAGGTGAATCACTGTATGAGACCTGGGAGAGGTACAAAGAGCTGTTACGGAGGTGCCCTCATCATGGAATCCATTACTGCATTCAGATGGAGACCTTTTACAATGGCCTTAATGCTCAAACCCGCACTATAGTGGATGCAGCAGCCAATAGGGCACTATTGTCCAAAACATACAATGAGGCATATAAGCTGCTCGAAAGAATGGCTAGTAACAACTATCAATGGCCTATGGACAGAGTTTTCACTGGCAAAAAAATGGTAGGCATGCATGAAGTGAGTGAAGTTACTTCTCTCACAACCTAGCTAGCCTCGCTAGTTAATGTCTTGAAAAACGAGCAACCGAGGCGCCCTCAAACAGCCAACACAATCCAGGAGAATGGAATATCTTGTGTTCTGTGCAATGGGCCCTATCTTTTTGAAAATTGTCCTTCGAATCTGGAGTCAGTATGTTACTTGGGACACATGAATTGTAACAACAATCCCTATTCAAACACGTATAACCCAAGCTGGAGGCAACATCCTAACTTCTCCTGGAATAACTATGGAACTGGACAGGGAAGCAATCCTATTCCGCAAAGACCACAGGACCCCCCTGGTTTTTAGCAGCACAGGCAGCAGCTTAGTGAAACCCCCACTTCACTGGAATCCCTGCTGAAGGAATATATGGCACAGAATGATGCTCTGATCCAGAGACAAGCAGCCTCATTATGGAATCTGGAAACCCAAGTGGGACAGCTTGCTAATGAATTAAAAAGCAGACCTTCAGGGACACTTCCAAGTAGTACTGAAGTCCCTAGGAGAGAAGGAAAAGAGAACTACAAGGCTATAGCCCTAAGAAGTGGCAAGGTGGTGGAAGCACCAAAAGTAAGAGGACAGGACCAGAGAGACTCCACTGTACCCCTGGAGAAGAAGAAGGACAAGCAGAGGCAAGAGGAGGAGATACGAAAGGGAGCAGACATCTCTGGAGAAAATGCTGTAGCTTTAGCCTAGCAAAAGACTGCAGTTTTACCGTAGCAAAACATGCAGCAAACTAAGTTACCCCCTTCCCTCAGAGATTCCAGAAACAGCAGAATGACCAGCAGTTTAAAAGATTCCTGGATGTCCTGAAACAACTGCACATTAACATTCCTTTGGTGGAAGCACTAGAGCAGATGCCAAATTATGTAAAGTTCATGAAGGACATCTTAACCAAGAAGAGAAGATTTGGTGAGTTTGAGACTGTTGCTCTTACGCGAGAATGCAGCGATGTGCTGTAGAATAAGCTGCCACCCAAGCTCAAGGATCCAGGCAGTTTCACTATACCTTGTTCTATCGGGAACTAGTATTTTGGCAAGGCACTTTGTGACTTGGGAGCAAGATTCAACCTCATACCAATGGCCATATTTAAAAAAGCTAGGAATTGGAGAAGCAAGGCCTACCACAGTCTCACTGCAACTGGTAGACAAATCCATTGCACATCCAGAGGGAAAAATAGAGGATGTCCTGGTAAAGGTGGACAAGTTCATCTTCCCAATAGACTTTATAATACTGGACTATGAAGCTGATGCAGAGGTCCCAATTATTTTGGGCAGACCATTCCTAGCAACTGGTCGGACATTAATTGATGTTCAAAAAGGGGAATTAACCATGAGAGTCCAGGATGAGCAGGTTACATTCAATGTACTTCAAACCATGAAGTTTCCCAGTGAAGAAGAAGAATGTGCAGTTGTGTCTGTGATAGACACATTAGCATTAGAGCAGTTAAGAAAATGTTGCAAGGACCCATCACCAGTAACATGGACAGAAGACTCAGATTCATAAGAGGAAGACGAGAAAGAATGGGCTTGGATTGATGTCAGGCATGGAATTAGGAAGCAGGGGCCAATGAAGGAGCCATTATATGTGACCCCACCAGAATCAAGGCCGCTAAGGGCATCAGTAGAGGACCCACCAGCCTTGGAACTGAAGCCACTGCCAGCACACCTCAATTATGCGTATCTAAGAGAAACAACCACTCTTTCTGTGGTTATCTCAACACTTTTGATAGGAGAACAAGAGGAGAAATTGGTCCTGACATTGAAGAAATTTAGGAGGCCTATTGGTTGGAACTTGCTGATATTAAAGGAATCAGCCCCTCGTTTTGCATGCACAAGATACTTTTGGAGAGCAATGAAACAGGGTGCATAGAACCCCAGCGGAGGCTCAACCCAATAATGAAGGAGGTGGTAAAGAAGGAAATCATCAAGTGGCTGGATGCTGGAATTATTTACCCTATATCAGACAGCTCCTGGGTGAGTCCAATCCAATGTGTTCCTAAGAAAGGGGGCATGACTGTGGTGGAAAACGAAAATAATGAGCTCATCCCCACCAAGGTTGTGATTGGCTGGAGGATTTGCATGGATTATCGGAAGCTAAACAAAAGCACCAGGAAAGATCATTTTCCCCTGCCATTCATTGATCAAATGTTAGATAGACTTGCGGGAAGAGAATATTGTTGTTTCTTGGATGGATATTCAGGGTACAACCAGATTGCTATAGAACCGAAAGATCAGCATAAGACCACATTCACATGTCCTTATGGTACCTTTTCATTTCGAAGAATGCCATTCGGGCTTTGCAATGCTCCAACAACGTTTCAGCGATGCATGATGGCAATTTTTATAGAAATGGCTGAACAGTTTATGGAAATTTTCATGGATGACTTCTCAGTCTTCGGGGACTCCTTTGACCTATGTTTAGAAAACCTTGCTAAAGTCTTACAACGGTGTGAGGAAACAAACTTGGTGCTGAACTGGGAGAAGTGTCAGTTTATGGTAAAAGAGGGGATTGTGCTGGGACATAAAGTTTCTCAAAAAGGACTTGAGGTTGACAAGGCCAAGGTGGAAATCATAGAGAAGCTGCCTCCTCCCACCTCTGTCAAGGGCATCCGAAGCTTCCTGGGTCATGCAGGATTTTATAGGAGGTTCATTAAGGATTTCTCCAAAGTTGCCAAACCTCTATGCAGTTTGCTAGAGAAGGACAGAACATTCTATTTTGATGAAAGCTGCATGGCAGCATTCTGCGATCTCAAGAAGAAGTTGAGTACAACTCCAGTTATCGTGGCACTGGACTGGATCTCTCCATTTGAGCTAATGTGTGATACTAGTGAAGCAGCATTGGGAGCTGTCCTCGGGCAGCGTAGGAACAAGCTTTTTCACTTTATATATTATGCAAGCAAAACACTGCAAGGTGCCCAACTGAACTACACAGTGACAGAAAAGGAATTTCTTGCAGTAGTTTTTGCATTTGAAAAATTCAGATCATATCTGGTAGGAGCAAAAGTGATAGTGCACACAGACCATTCTGCCATCAAACACCTGGTTAAGAAAAAGGACTTCAAGCCCATACTCATTCGATGGGTGCTTTTGCTTCAGGAATTCGACTTGGAGATCAGGGATAGAAAGGGAACTAAAAATCAAGTGGCAGACCATCTCTCTAGACTGGAAGGGGACAGCTTAGGAGAAAATGAAATTAACGAGAGATTCCCAGATGAACAACTCTACCTCCTGTCCCAAGATAGTGTGCCATGGTATGCTAATTATGTAAATTACCTGGTAAGTGGCATGCTCCCACCAGACTTGACATTACAACAGAAGAAGAAATTTTTGCATGAGGTGAACTCATATGACTAGGATGAGCCATACTTGTTCAAGCAGTGCATTGATCAGATGATAAGAAGATGCATCCCCAGCGAAGAGCAGGAGAAAATTCTACAGCAATGCCATGCTTCCCTCTATGGAGGCCACTTTGGAGGAGTAAGAACTGCGAACAAAGTACTGCAGGCAGGGTTTTACTGGACTTCTCTATTCAAGGACTCCCACTCCTTCGTAATGCAATGTAACTGGTGCCAAAGGATAGGGAATATATCTAGAAGACACGAAATGCCACTGAACAACATCCTAAAGGTGAAATTATTTGATGTATAGGGAATAGATTTCATGGGCCCATTCCCTTCAAGTTTTGGGAATCAATACATTTTAGTAGCCGTAGACTATGTTTCAAAATGGGTGGAAGCCAGTGCATCTCAAACTAATGAGGTAAGGGTGGTGACCAGATTTTTGAAGAGAAACATCTTTACAAGGTTTGGAACTCCCAGAGCCATCATCAGCGATGGAGGGACCCATTTCTACAATAGGAAGTTCAGAGCACTCCTAACAAAATATGGAGTAAGGCACAAGGTGGCAACACCCTATCACCCACAAACGAGTGGGCAGGCTGAAGTCTCCAATAGAGAGATTAAGAGAATCCTAGAAAAAACAGTAGGCCCCACTAGGAAAGATTGGTCCTCAAGGTTTGATGATGCATTATGGGCCAATAGAACAACTTATAAAACACCACTGGGCATGTCACCATACAAGTTGGTGTTTGGGAAGGCTTGTCATCTACCGGTAGAGCTAGAGCATCGAGCATATTGGGCAGTGAAGAAGCTAAACCTGAATCTGGAAGCTGCTGGTGAGAAAAGGATGCTGCAGCTAAATGAGCTGGATGAATTCTGTGGTCAGGCTTATGAGAATGCCAAACTGTATAAGGAGAAAGCAAAGCAATGGCATGACAAGAAGATACAACCAAAGAACTTCAAAGTAGGACAGCGAGTACTGCTGTACAATTCCAAGCTGACCTTGTTTCCTGGGAAATTGAAATCTCGTTGGTCTGGTCCCTTTCGTATTAGTAAAGTTTTCCCTTTTGGAACTGTTGAATTGGAAGAAGAAACGGAAGGAAGGACATTCAAGGTTAATGGACAAAGAGTGAAGCACTATCTGGGAGGTGATGTGGATAGACAGCACACCTCAACCCATCTACAAGAGGGATGAACACAAAAAAAAAAGTTAGGCTGATGACTCTAAAACAAGCGCTTATAGGAGGCAACCCATGTTTAAATTTGTTGTTGATTAATTTGACAGTTTTTAGATAGCTTAAATCATGAATCTAATAGCATTTGTGTTTATTGCACAGGTTGGGAAGCATAACAGGGAAGGACCAATTTTTACTTGCTGCAGCAAAACCGTGTGAGAGATAGTCCTTGCTTTACTGTAGCAATTTTTTGAGCATGCTGCCTTTGCTGTAGCAAAATCATAGGCAAGTCTGTTTTTGCTGCACAAGTTGCTGCAGCAAATGCGTTCAGCCCTAAATAAAGGGGTTCCCCTCTACTATGCTGTAAAAATTTTTTTTTTGAAAAAACCAAAAAGAGGGTTGGAAAACTGGCAGAAGCCCATAAGTCACAAACCCACGTCCCTAACCCCTTCATTACATCTCTGCAACTCCCTCAACCTCTTCACCTTCCCAGATCCCTCTCGTTCTCTCAACCCCTGATGTTACCAGAGCCCAGAGCCACCTTCGTACCAGAGACCTTCACTTCCAAACCCCCGCAACCAACCATGCCGAGGATTAAGACAGTGGCAAGGAAGGCGAGCAAGGCGAAGAAATTCACCTCCGAGGAAAACAAGCAAAGACACGATGAAGAGATTTTACTGCGAAGCTTCTGTGCTGAGAAGGGTTTCATCTTCACCACATTTGAAGATTTGGGATTACCTATGTACGTTGCAGCTGTGGTCAAGCAGAGGGGATGGGAACATTTTGCCAGTCACCCACAAACTACCCTTATCCCTCTGGTAAGGGAGTTTTACACAAACTTCTCACCAGGCAATGAGAAGTGGGTGAGAGTCAGGGAGACTAGGGTTCGGTTCGACCAAGCCTCCATTAACAAGGCTTACAATCTGCCAGATGAGGAAGACCAGTATAAAGAATATCTAAGGGATCTGACAGACCAGGATTGGGACGCAATGCTTACCTGGGTATGCCTTCTAGGCACCACCTGAGACAAATCTCCACAAGGTTCCACCACAATCAATCGAGTCTCTCTGGTACCGGCAGCAAAGGTGTGGTACCACTTTCTCAAGACCCGCTTGCTACCTTCCACCCATGGGCAAACAGTGAGCCATGATAGGGTAGTAATGGTTGATGTAATCATCTCAGGCAGACTACTCAATGTAGGCCGAATCATCAGTGGCCAAATCGAAGTATGCGCCAACTGGAGAAAGGAGAGCTTACTCTTCCCTTTCCTCATCACTCTTCTGTGCCAGAATAGTCGAGTCCTAGTCTCCATTAATGAAGAAACATTGAAGGAAACCATCCCCATCACTGCAATCACCATTGCTTGGATTGTCCAAGAAAAAGCTGCCCCAAACCCACCAGCTGCCTCCCAAGGTCTTCCACAATCTGCCGGACCCTCTGCTTCTACCTTTGTACCCTAGCCAACCAACAAGACCCTTCAGCTCATCCTCCAGCAACAAGCCACCATTCTCCGACAGCAAGCAATGCTTTTGTATCACCAGCAGACGTTTTGGAGATATGAGCAGAAAAAGGACTTCGCCCTCCACACCACGCTAAAGCAGAATTACAAACAATTCTTCCCATTTCTGGCATTTCCCACAGACTTACTCTATGCTACCTTTGAGGAGGAAGGCCAAACACCTGAGCCTCAGGCAGACGAGCACAAGGAGTTTCAAGACTCCTCAACCAGCGACGAGCAATAACCAGACCCCCAACAAACTCCGATGGGCACTAAGTCCTCAAACAATGATGAACCCATTGCAAAACGGGCAGCAACGATGTGCAAGGGGAAGGCCTCACAATGATCAACACAGAGAAGGAGTGGGCTCCGTAGCTCTTCAAGGTCTTCTGAGGGTCAATGCCCCTAGGGTGCTGCAGCATCCTTGCAAGCACCCTCAGGAAGTTCCCTTATCTCCTATTTCTTCTCTGCTGCATTTAGAATTTCTTTGGCTCTGTTTCTGTTTTTGATTGGTGTCTTTAGTGTTTTTGGCAATTTAATCAGCAGTGGGGACACTGCTCATCATTGAGTTTGGGGGGGGGGTGTGATATAATGTTTGCTGTGGCATCTGCAGGAGAATTGACTTAGTGTTGTTTTAGTTATTGCTGTAGTGTTTGCTGAAGCATATGTTGGCCTTGTTTTTGTTTATTGTGTGTTTCTGTTTATTCGTGCTTTGGTTTATTTGTGCCTCTGCCTGACTGTGTTATTGAAGACCATATTATGACTTGCTGTTGCCTGTCTTACTTCCTGTTTTATGTACATTTAAAAAAAACATAGAGAGAGGAGTCTGCACATTTCATAACCTGTTGTAGTTCTGGAATACTCCATGAGGAGGGTTAGGAATTGTATTAAAACTAGAATAGGAGACCTACACCCTTACCCAATCACACATAGAACCTTCTTCTAATGAGCACAGGAATATGGGCAGTTTTTCAAAAGAAATTTGGTGATTTCAGAAATTGAACTTAAAATTTTTAGAGCCAATATTAAGAGTCTTCTGCAGAATTAGGAAAGAGGCATAAGTTTATTGTCAGAAAGGCTTAAGTTTGGGGGAAAGTAGAGGAAAAGAGAGAATTTTGGACACTCTAATGCTTCTATAGTTCCTTAGTAACTAGGGGTATGCATGAGCCCCACGTGTACCTTTGCGTAAAACAGGGACATATAGTATGAGTGGGATGCTACTTAAGGGTGATAAGGCTGAGTAACCGGGTGTCTTCATCAACACATGTTGGCATTCGCATCAAAAGGCACTAATGACCTCTGCTAAAATAATATATGTGTTTCAATATATATATATATAAAGAGAGAAAGGAAATCATTAAACTATCCTATGGAAGGAAGCTTGATATATTAGCATAAAAATCTTAGGAACTCTAGCTGATATTGACCCAAGTGGCTCTTAAAGAAACTGTCCATATCACATACACAACTTTAAGGAAGGTTTTGGTTGAGATTGGGAAGAAGGCTTGTGGTGTTTCTTATATGGAAACAATTCTGAGAGTTGAGAGCTATCAGTAGGACCATATGGAATTAGGCAAGAGAGAAGAACTGGAATTAATTGAAAGAGGTGTGGTGAACAGAAAAAAATTGCTTGGGGACAAGCAACCCTTTAAGTTTAGGGGGATTTGATAACTGCAATTTATTGTAGTTTCTATGTGCTTTCCAAGTATGTTTACTGAGTTGTTTTGATGTATTAGGCACTCTTATTCTCAGATTAAATTGAATGGGATGACTCCCTTAGATATAATATCATCCACCCCGTTTGCTGTGGCAATTTAGTAAGCATATGTGGCAATTATGGCAGAAACCCGAGTGATATTGAGTGAGCTGGCCCCTTTTTAATATGAGGTACTAATTCTGTTTGATATGGCGCAGGTGGCAGAGGAGCAGAGCTGCGCAGCAGGTGCAACCACCCACCTAACAGGAGAAAGCAGTAACCAACTGACATTGCAAGCTGCTGGTTGGGTTGATGCAGAACGGCCTCCGCTATTGAAAGTGGAGAGAAAAAAAGCTGACATAGAGACGCTGGCTGCAGAGCAAGGAGAATGTCAGCAGAAGTCAGGCCACTTACTGGGACCACAAGGCCTGACTATAAGAAAGGCAGAAAGTAGAGCCACCAAAAAAAAAGAAGAAAAGAAGAAAAAGAAAAAAAAGAAAAAAAGGGGGGACGAACGGGAGGAAGAAGAAAGAACTAGTAGGGAGAGAAAAACCACAGCCCAGGATGCATTGACACCGGATGGTGAAGCATTAGAGAAGGAGACAGTTCACAATTCCAGATTTTTCATTGATCCCTGTTGTGATTTTTACTGTTTTTGTCAAAAAGAACTGCATTTGTATTTTTATTTAGATAACTTAGGATGCATACCAGTGTTTTTGGGATATTTGTAACCAGTGTAACCATAAGGCTTGGCTAGTTTCCAGCTAGGGTTGCATAAGGGTTGTAATGAACTTGAGCACATTTTTATTAACAACACATTTCGCTGCAGTTTCGTTTCAATATTCAACTATGTTTATATTTTAATTTCCCCTGATAACGAAAGTTTAGTGGAAGAAGATCAAGGTCAATATTCAACTGGAAGGGTAATGGAGGCTGGGAAATAGTTGAATGTATGGGGTTAGCCCATATAGGGATGTATGGGTAGCCCATATAGGGATGTATGGGTACCCCATTAGGAATGCGTGTCTAAACCTCAGAATTGCAAGGAATGGAAGTTTGGGAAGACTCCATTCAAGACTGAACTTGGCACTTCGAGTAATTGCTGCAGCAATCCCTAGAGCAAATATGAGTGCTGTAGTTCATGGTAACCCTGAGCAACCCTAGATCACCTAATATCATTTTATTTTACACCCTAGTACCCCTCATATTAGTTATAATTGCATTTAATTGATCTACCTCTATTTTATCTTGACTAAGGAAGAAGAAGACAAGAACATAAGTTGTTTGTTTTCCAAAAATCAACCAAGTGCATCTTAATTGTGATAAGGTAGACCCATAATCATGAAAGACGAATTATTTGATAGTCTATTTAATCAAAACTCACCCTTGTAACATTAGAATTTTGTCCAAGTGAGAGAGAGGAAAAACATAAGTAAGGTGGAGTGAGGAAAGGAGAGGAGAGAGGAAGGAGAAGTCTATAGGACTAAGTACTCAAGGTAAGTTAGCCAAATCTCCACTTGAATCCAACTTTTCTCTTTAATCTTAAGGTTAAAAAAACTTACTCTCCTTCTCTTATTTAAGCTGCTAGAAGAGTTAAGGGAAGGAAAAAATCTTGCTACTTCCTTCAAGAGAAAACAAGAAAACGAATTTACTAAGTGAGTTAGGGAGATCTTTAGGTAGGTTTAACAATACTTCTCTTTGAAAAGTTTTAAAATTTGTAACATTTATATGGGATTTTGATCTTAGAACTTTGATGATTGGTCATGGATGTTGTTATATCACGTTACATATTGATCTTGCATGTGATGTATGTTTGAATACTTAGGCTGTTGTAGATAGTTTTGCATAGGTATGGCTATGGGTGGCAAAATTTTAAGCTTCTATTTTTAAAATACTGGGAAGAATTGGTAAGGAATTAAATTAAATGGTTAACTTGAAAATTGTAGATCTATGTCTCACGGATTTTTATCCATTGGAATCACTCAATTTGGAGTCCATATGAGGTAGATATGGTCCGATTAGTAACCAATGGTCAGAAAATGATTAATCAGGGAAGAATATGTTAGGAAAGCTTCTGTGTTTGAATTTATGGGAATATTTTGTAGGGAATTAAAATACCTAGTTAACATAAAAATTATAGATATATGTGTCACAAAATTTTAGCCACTAGAATCACACAATTTGGAATTCTTATGAGAGAGATATGGACAGATTAGTAAGTAGAGGTCAGAACCTACCCAAGAAGGAATAACCTGTCATTTGAGAGAGTACTATCACCAAGAATCTTTAATATTTGAATAAACTATTCAACATAATAGTTTTAGATAATTGTGGTATCTTTAAATTAACACCAAGATTATCTAAATTGAAGTTAAAATGAGGGAGTTATGCTCTGATTAGTACGCGAAGGTCAGATAGGATGAAAACCTACATCAAGAAAATAAAGAGATAAAAATAATATTTTTAAAAAAAGAAGAATCTTATAAATGAGAATAATTAATGACTAGTATATGCCATAGTCATTTCCATTGCATGAACTTCTTACCATCTTATGTGTGTAATTTTGACATGGAAATATTTTATAAAGTGATATTTGAAACGGTTATATTAGTGGCATGATTACCAATGATTTTTGGTAATAATTATATTTTGATGTGAGTTTAATGAACATACTTGTTATTGAAATCATATTTTTGGCTATTATTGTGAAAAAAAAGAAATGAGCACGGTCACATGGCAATCCGTGTGGTGCACCAGTAGGGGACGTCCTATCAACGATTATGATTATGTTAATGGGAAAAGAAAGAGAAAGTGTGTCATGTTGGACGCAGCGAGAAAAGACTATATCAGAGAGTAGAAAATACTCACCCTGACTAGGGTAGCTTGATATGTGAAAAAATTGATAGCCATCATATGATATTCTTGAAAATAGTCAATCCTGTCATACACGTCATTACTGTAGGATTTTCATGGGCATAGATAAAGTGCATTCATGTGACTAAAGATTTTTACTGTAGTTTATACAGATGAACATGATGTGATGAACTATATTGATGATGATTATGATTTATTGTTGAACCTACTGGGATTTAATTCTCACTATTTTTCTATATCATGTTTAGAAGATTATCTATGCAGCTATTCTCCATGACATTTATTTTTGCTGTACGTTGGATCGAGCTGCCCTACCTTGGGCAACTACTGATTATATCGAATATATCTATAATAGACATGACTGAAATTTCGGTGGAAGTGTTGCCACCCGCACCAGTGTCCCCGGTAATCTACATGGATGATTAGGGCTAATATATATATGTTATACTTTTATACAGTTGTTTGTAAATTAATTATGTGTATATAAACTCAGTATTGTATAAATTAAATAAATATTATTTTGAGTTAAGTTGTAACGAGGTGATAACTTCATGGAATTTTACAAATATTTAGTTTTTTTTTACATAAATGGAGTTGTTACATAATTGGTATTAGAGCAGGTCGATCCTAGATAGCCAGTTGGTGGATGGTTATCTCAATCGATCTTATAGTGTCTTGAGTATATTATGGTTGTGCTGTGTAGAGGATCGGTTATTTCATATAGGTAAGAAATTACTAGTGTTTCCTATCTATATGCCGAGGTATTTTATGACTACTGTTAAATATTTTTGAAACTAACTATTGGACTTCATCACCTCAATAGCAGCATAACTTTGTTTTTACCATAGTAGGAAATGGCACCACCAAGGAGGAATCCGGCAAACAATGCGAAGGAATCCCTGCATAACCTTGCCATGGCAATTCGAGACCAGGTCACGACCACCAATCAAATTTTACAATACCTCCAGAATGCTAATAAACCAAAATGGTGAGAATGGTGTTAATAATCGGATGGCAGGGAATGATAATGGCATATCTGAGTTCCTAAGGACTAGACCACCTTATTTTCAAGGCAGCTTTGACCTAATTGTAGCTGAAAAGTGGATAAAGGAACTAGAGAAAATCTTTAAAGTGATGGGTTGTATTAAGGAGCAGCAAGTTATCTTCGCTGCATATATGCTGAAAGATGAAGCAGAATGTTAGTGGCTTGGAACTAGAAAACTTTTAGCTCACTAGGGAAGGCAGGTCACCTGGCAAGTGTTCAAAGACACCTTTTTGGAAAAGTACTTCCCAAGTACTGTGTGGGTGGAAAAGGAGATTGAATTTTTCCAACTTAAGCAAGGCAGCATGACCGTAGACTAGTACATCGCGAAGTTTGAGGAGTTGTCTAAGTTCTCCTCTTACTTGCGATTTAACCCCGATGAAGCATAGAAGGCTGTTAAATTCGAAGCAAGATTGAATCTGGAGATAAGGAATGCTGTTGTAGCTATGGAGATCAGGGAGTTTGTACCTCTGATAAATAAATGCAGACTTCTAAAAAAGAGCTTGAAGGTAGTGGCAGATGAGAAACAAAGATGGAATTTCTAAAAAAGGAAGAACGATCCATAAAACTCTGGCAAAAATTTTAGAGGAAAAGGATAGGGTACTAGCAAGAGGCCAATGACTGCAAGTCTCTGACCCTTTCAACAGAACTTTTCCATAGTCAAGTGTACTAAGTGTGGAAGTATGCATGGTAATCGGCCATGCTACATAGGATTAGATGTTTGCTTCAATTGTGGACAGAAGGGTCATTTTGCAAAGAACTGCCCATAATGTAACAACTCCATTTTTTTGTACATAAATACATATATTAAAATCCCATGAAGTCATTACCTTTATTTAACTCATAATAACATTCAATTAATTTAACTAAGCATAATTAAGGTTTACACATCATTAATTAACAACATCTGTACACAAATCACACATTTATATGTCTACATCTTATTCATCCTTGATGACCAGTTTCGGGAATACGGGTGCTGGTGGTTGCACCTTCACCGGAATCTTAGCCAACTCGACCACGAACACTTTCTAAATTTATGGGATTTGTTCAATATAGAGTAACTCAATCCAATGTACACTAAGAGCCAGAGTCAAAGAAAATCTACAAAACTAGTTTTCTGAACATGATATCGAAATATAGTGAAAATTAAATCCCAGTAGGTTCAACAATAAATCATAATTATCATCAATAGAGATCATCATGTCATGTTCATCTGTATAAGCTACAATAATTATCTTAGGTCACAAAAATGTGCTTTATCTATACACATGAAAATTATACAATAATTACATAGATGACATGCATAACTATTTTCAGAATATCATATAATGACTATCAATTTATTCTTATATCAAGTTACCCCGGTCTGGGTGAGTATTTTCTACTCTCCGATACAGGCTTTTCTCACACCGTCTGACATGGCACACTTTCTCTTTCTTTTCTCATTATCATAATCATAACTGTTGGTAGGGTGTCCCCTACTGGTGCACCACACGGATTGCCATGTGACCGTGTTTATTTCTTTTCTTTTCACATTAATAGCCAAAAATATGATTTCAATAACAAGTATGTTCATTATACTCATATGCCATAATGTTTCATCAAAATATTTTCATGTCAAAATTACACACTTAAGATGGTAAGGAGTTCATGCAATGGCAATGGCTATGGCATATACTAGTCATTTATAAGATTCTTCTTCTTTTTTAAATATTCTTTTTATCTTGTCACTTTCTTTATGCATGGCCTCTAGTCACTTTTCTCCTACTTATATCATTTCCAACACATGTTTTCACAAATTTAATAAAGCATTCTTCATCAATTTGGTTTCTACTAATATCCAATAATTAATTAGGTTCATTTAGAGTAGACAAAATATTGAAAATAAGTTTTTCCAACTTCCAAACCGGCCTAAACATATCTTATAACATGGTCTGGCCATTTACTATAAAATAGCCATGCTTTAGGATTCAAAATGTCATTTCCAGCCTAGAACACGGCTTGGCTATGCCTTGAAACATGACCATGTTTTATGTTGAGTTATTCCTTGATGCAGGTTTTTATCCTGTCTGATCTTCTCTTACTAATTAGAGCATAAATCTCTCATTTTAACTCCGATTTAGGTGATCATGGTGTCAATATAAAGATAAAACAATTATCTAAAACTATTATGTTTAATAGGTTAGCTAAATATTAAGGAATCATGGTGAAATTACTTCATAAAGTTATAGGTTATTTCTTCTCGGGTCGGTTCTGACCTCTACTTACTAATCTGTTCATATCTCCCTCATAAAAATTCCAAATTGAGTAATTCCAATGGCTAAACTTCCGTGAGCCATATATATATAATTGTTATGTTAATAAGTTATTTTAATTCCCTACAGAATGTTCTCGAAAATTTAAACACAGAATCTTTCCTAACAGATTCTTCCCTGATTAACCATTTTCTGACCACTGCTTACTAATCGGACCATATCTAACTCATATGAACTCCAAATTGAGTGATTACTGTGGCTAAAAATCCATGAAACATAGAACTACATTTTTCATGTTAAGAATTTCTTTTAACCTTATAGATTTTCCACTTGAATCCAAGGTAGGTTTTCAAGAAAGAAAAAAGAGAAGTCTAGAGAACTAAGTGCTCAAAGTAAGTTAGCTAAATCTCCACTTGAATCCATCTTTTCTCTTCATTCTTAAGGTTCAAAAAACTCACTCTCCTTCTCTTATTTAAGTTGCTAGAAGAGCTAAGGGAAAGGAGGAATTTTGCTACTTCATTCAATAGGAAATAAGAAAACTAGTTCACTAAGTGAGCTAGGGATATCCTTAGGTAGGTTTAACAATATTTCCTTTTGAAAAGTTTTGAAATTTGTAACATTTATATGAGATTTTGATCTTAGAACTTTGATGATTGGTCATGGATGTTGTAATATCATGTTACATATTGATCTTGCAAGTGATGTATGTTTGAATACTTAGGCTGGTGTAGATAGTTCTGCATAGGTATGGCTATGGGTGGCAAAATTTTAAGCTTCTATTTTTAAAATACTGAGAAGAATTGGTAAGGAATTTAATTAAATGGTTAATGTGAAAAATGTAGATCTATATTTCATGGACTTTTAGCCACTGGAATCACTCCATTTGGAGTCCATATGAGGTGGATATGGTCCGACTAGTAAGCAGTGGTCAAAAAATGATTAATCAAGGAAGAATCTATTATGAAAGCTTCTGTGTTTGAATTTTTGGGAATATTCTGTATGGAATTAAAATAATTAGTTAACATAAAAGTTATAGATATATGTGTCTGGGAATTGTAGCCACTAGAATCACTCAATTTGAAATTCTTATGAGAGAGATATGGACAGATTAGTAAGTAGAGGTCTGAACTTACCCAAGAAGGAATAACTTGTCACTTGAGAGAAAAATGTCACCAAGAATCTTTAATATTTGGCTAAACTATTCAACATAAAGTGATATTTGAAACGGTTATGTTCATGGCATGATTACCAATGATTTTTGGTAATAATTATATTTTGATGTGAGTTTAATGAACAAACTTGTTATTGAAATCTTATTTTTGGCTATTATTGTGAAAAAAAGAATTGAGCACAGTCACATGGCAATTCGTGTGGTGCACCAGTAGGGGAGACCCTACCAACGGTTATGATTATGTTAATGAGAAAAGAAAGAGAAAGTGTTTTATGTCTGACACAGCGAGAAAAGACTGTACCAGAGAGTAGAAAATATTCACCCTGACTGGGGTAACTTGATATGAGAATAAATTGATAGCCATCATATGATATTCTTGAAAATAGTTAATCCTGCCATATATGTCATTATTGTACGATTTTCATGGGCATAGATAAAGTGTATTCATATGACCAAAGATTTTTGTTGTAGCATATACAAATGAACATGATGTGATGAGCTATATTGATGATGATTATGATTTATTATTGAACCTACTGGGATTTAATTCTCACTATTTTTTCATATCATGTTTAGAAAATTAGCTATGCAGCTATTCTCCATGACACTTATTATTGTTGTACGTTGGATTGAGCTGCCCTACCTTGGGCAACTACCAATTATATCAGATATATTTGTAATAGATGTGACTGAGATTTCGGTAGAGGTGCCGCCACCCGCACCAGTGCCCCCGGAAGTAGTCTACGTGGATGATTAGGGCTAATATGTATATGTTAGACTTTTGTACAGATGTTTGTAAGTTAATGATGTGTATGTAAACTCAGTATTGTATAAATTAAATAAATTTTATTTTGAGTTAAGTTGTAACGAGGTAATAACTTTATAGAATTTTACAAATATAGAAATTTTTTTTACATAAATGGAGTTGTTACATCCTCCACTAGATCTCTATGATCAAGTACACGGAAACAGCTAACATACCATATGGTTTTATTTGAACATAACACCCAAAAATAATGAAAATAGAAGTTTCCAATAGGTTTGATATTAAATGCATCATATAATTAATAAGAAAGACCACAATGTTATCTCTAGCTGTATAAGGTACGGAAAACCTTTTCTCTTTACACATGATAAGATATCAAGAATGTATAGCATGCTTACGTGTTCAGTAGATAGGTTATGCATCAATATCATGCATTCACAATAAACAAGTTAAAAATTAATATCACAGATAACATGTATATATATATATATATATATATATATATATATATATATATATACATAGTCTATTTCTCATACTCTTTTCAATTATCTGTCAGTTACCTTAACATAGCAAGACACCGGATCAACTTACTTCAGGAAGGATTATTCTAACATATCATACATCTTTACAAATATTCATAAATAGTATGATTTACTATATCATGCACACATATGATAATCACTATTGCAATATACAAAACATCATGCATGGTGGCTGATTATTCGTCTATATTTTAGTAGCAGGGTAATATGAACCAATCACCCTTCTGTTGCTCATATACCACTATCACTTAGTCGGAGTGGCCATATACTTTCTTGGTTCACTCAAGGCTAATAAGACGTCCCCTATCTGGTACCGTCTCACCGCCATACGACCTTGTCAGGTCACCTTACCAACATAAGGTGCCGCATGTTGCCAGGCCACCTTGCCATAGTAAGGGTCATCCCAATACTTTTTACCGAGCCACCTTCCTGCCACAAGGTGCCGTAAGTATCCATCTATTTCTCATATTTAGTCACATGCATAACACCATTCTCTTTATTATTAATACAATATGTAACTCCATCTCATCATCATCTCAACCATGCATCTCATCAACATATCAAGCATGCATTTCATCAACATATTAAGTATGCATCTCATCAACATCTCAAGCATGCATCTCATCAACACATAAAGTATGCATCTCATCAATAACTCATATGTAATTCATCTACATATGCCTTATCAATGCATCATACATATATCTTATATGCAATTCACTTACATATGTCTCATCAATGAATCACACATATATCCCATATGCAATTCACTTACATATGCCATCAATGCATCACACATATATCTCATATGCAATTCACTTACCTATGTATCATCAATGCATCACACATATATCTCATATTCAATATGTGATTTAATTTCTCATAATAAAAGGATGGAATTTACACTACAATGTATCATTAAAAAGTTATTTATTTGTATTTTGGTTCCCCTTATTGTTATCCATTCGTTGAAGTTCGTTTAAAGCCTTTAGAAAGAAAAATAGAGTAATTTTACCCTCAAGCAAGGCCTGGCCATGTCACAGAGCATGGCCAAGCTTGAGATTGTTTCAAACGTGCTGTAGTATCTCAAAACAGCCCAAAATACGGCCGTGTTTCGCACTGCAGACTTGCTACTAGTCTGACCTTCCATCACTATTTAGGTTATAACTACCTCACTTTAACTCTGAGTGAGATGATTTTGGTGTCTATCGAAAGCTAAGAAAATTATCTACAACTTTTATGTTTAACACTTTAACAAATTACAACCATAATTAAGTATAAAAGTGTCCCAAAATCAATATTGTGATTTTGTGTGTTATATCTGACCTCTCTCCACTTGTTAGGGTATAACTCTCTCATATGAGGTCCAATTAAAGTGACTCCAGAGGAGTTTTAATGATAAGACATAGATCTACAATTGTTATGTTGAATACATCTTCTAATTCGACACAAATCATGCAATCCAAATCCATCCATTCAGAGCATCGAATTCTATCCATTCAAAGCCAAATTTTAACACAAAACATATATAAGATATGCATTCAAACCTTTGCTCTACATAGCTATCCATATGATCATTCCAATATATGCATGAACCACCTCAAATAACATCAACTTACAAGTATACATACACCTATATATACACATGTATCATTAAGATTTCAAGCTTTATGGTAGATTAATGTTAAACCTACCCTAAGAGCTCCTTGGCTTCCTTCTTCTTGTACACTTTTTTGCTCTTCTCCTTCCTCCCACAATCTAGCATAACCACAATCAAAACCACCTATTAGGAGTTTAGAAAGAATATGAGGGATGATTTAGGGGCCGATCCATAGAGAAATCACCTTGGATATGCCTTTTTGTCTTTTCTCTTTATCTCTCTCCTTCTTCCTTCTTCTTCTTCTTCTTCTCTTCTTGGTTGCATTTTTTGCTCCCTTTCCTCCTTTGGTTGAACAACTTTTATCTTATCCCAAATATATTAATAAAATATTACATCTTCTAGAAGGCCAAACTCTCTTCCAACTATATCTCCAAACTGAAAAATATTTACAAGTTTGCCACTCCATTAGATTGTGACTAACCCCTTGACTAAGGCCTTGTTTGGCTTCTTTAAATTCCCCAAATGGTTTAATTCCTCTGTTAAGAAGATGCCAATGGGTTTTGGGATCACATTGAAAACATATCTCTAGTTTATTTCTTGTTGTTCGGTTCTAACCCCAAGGAATTAGAGAATTACACTTTCTCCTTTTCTAGATTTTCTTTTTGCCATTTAGTTACTTTATAATTTTCTAGGGTTTCTTCAATGTTCTATTTCATTCTCTTTCCTTCCCTTCACCATTAAAAATTATTTCCTACTTAATAAAATTGGGGGGTGTTACAGAAGCAACGTCAAAATTATCAAAAATTTACAGTTCTTGATATATTTTTTTCCACTTTTCTCCCAATTCTTCATTTTCTTACTACCTGCATAATAAACATACAATTACACATAAATCTAACATAAATTACTCAAAAAATAACAAAATTCTAAGTTAAATATAATTAATTTATGAAGATAAAATTCACTTATGAAATACCCCCAAAGTTAGATTTTTACTTGTCCTCAAGCAAAACAATAAAACTAGAAAAAAATTCAAAGTTATGAATTGAATGCCAAGTTGTTTCGACTTACTAAATTTTTTCCTAACAGATTTAAAAAATCTATAACTCAAGAAAAATTTCACAAAAATATAATAATGTATAAATTCAGCTCAAATGCAATTTATATTTCACCTTTTCGTATCCTGAGTGTGCGTGTGAATAACCTTGTGACACTTAACATCTTGTACTTGGATGAGTTTACGCAATTCAAAAATTTTAGTGCAAATCTCTAGATAATTGAAGTTTTAAGAGCTCCATAGGCTTATTTCTCATGTCACTCTCCATTAATATAGACTAAGCACCATAGGTAGGATCTATAGGGCTTTCTTAAGGTTATAATATCGCTTGGGTTTAAGGTAGGATAAATGATATTAAACTAAGCTTAAATCACCCAAATACACATGATTATTGTAAGTTCTTTTATAGAGCTTCTAGAGTTTATCAAGAGATTTTTCCCCAAACTTATTTTTCAGCTCCCTTTTTCATTCCATTACTTCATTTATTTATTTTTCTTATTTTCTCCTCATTCACATATTTTTTTCCCTTTTTCTTTTTTAGTTTCCTTCTTCTTCTCATTCCATGCTTTACTCTTCCACCCTTTTAACAGTATAGCTCTTAATAAATTTTGTTAATAATAATCGTGCATATGAGTGAAAAGGGTAAGGATTTTTTTTTGGTTTAGTTAATAATATGGATTTCAAAGAAAAGATTCAATTAAGCTCAAAGTAGGGAGACTAAGGATATAAAAATTTATAGGTAGGTTAGAAAGGTTCAGACAATCCAAAAATGCCTAAATCATCTCCTAAGTGAGGTGTTAACTTAGGATTTAATCTGAAGTAACAATTAAATAAGTTCTACAGTCCTATGAGATCATATATATAATTTTTGAATCACATAAACCTTTTATAAGTATTTAATTAGTCAAATGCTCAAGGTTTAAGTGCTCAAAATTTTTTAGAATTCTCAAATAAAAATATAAATTATAAGAAAATTAAATTCACACATAAATATAACTTATATCCATTTTTCAAAAACTGCAAAAATTTAAAACCAATCCAATCATCGGCTTTTAGTATTGTCTTATTCTAACAAGCCACTCAAAAAATTAATTTGAAACACGCAATCACACAAACCACACAACTTGCTCGAACACAATAAATGGTGCATGCATTGAAGAGAATCAAAATATTTAGTAGAAAATGTAATCATTCATGCATTTATAAAATTCACCCACCCCTAACTTTAAAAATTGAGTACTGAGGACTTCCTTAAATATTTGGCTCGTGGGTGGTTGATTTTTAACTCTCTTCTTCTTCTTCTTCTTCTTCTTTTTCGGTATGCTTGGTTGCCTCCCAGTTGGCGTTGTCTTCAATGTTTTTTAGCCGGACGTTTATTCACATCAACTTGCATTAATGAAGGCAATGGAGGATTTTTGAAAACTTTCTCCTATATCCTCAAAATATTTTTAGCCGGTGCTAGTCGACCTTAATATGCCTATTCTTGCTTTGGATCTTCCCATTATTATGATGAGAGATTTCAATAGGGTCAGGATAATTTATATCTTCTTCAAGAGGTTTTAGTATTCATATCTCTTTCTCCTTCATTTTAAATTTCTACTCACTTTTATTTTTTACAGATGATTTATAGCTCTACTTTGTATGTTTCTCAAAATTTGACCTTTTTAGGGCTGCTTCATGTTCCTTCAACACTGGTAAGGAGTTTTCATTTAGTGAGATAGGTTTAGGCTTTCTTCTTCCAATTTTTCAGGAAGCCTTTTTGTAATTTCTTTTCTTTCGGTACATTTTTGTAATTTCAGGTAGCTTGGAAGCTGACTTTCTTTCTTTCTTTATTCTCTCCTCTGCACTATCTATTAGCAAGCAATTTTTCACATTAGTAGGGTAATCCATAGCTTTAAAAAGCTCAAATGTTAGCTGCTCTCCTTACACTCTCAAACTGAGCTCTTCTTTTTGTATATCAATTATTACTTTTCGTATAGCTAAAAATGAGCGACCAAGAATAATAGGTATTGCTTCCTTAATATCAAGAACAATAAAATATGCAGGAAATATGAATTTATTGACTTTTACCAGAATATCTTCAACCATTCTAAGGGGGGTTTTTAATGGACCTATCAGCCATCCGTAGGGAGATTGTAGTTGGTTTTACTTCTCCAATTCTCAGTTTCTTGAAAACAGATAAAGGCATTAAATTAATACTTGCACCAAGGTCACATAAAGCTTTATCAAAATAAAGATTTCTAATAGTGCAAGTAATAGAAAAACTCCTTAAATCCTTTAGTTTTGGGGGTAACTTTTTCTACAAAATGGCTGCACTCCTCAGTAAGTGTAATTATCTCATAGTCCACCAGTTTTCTTTTTTGGGAGAAGATCTCATTCATAAACTTTATGTAATTGGGCATTTGTTCCAAGGCATCTACAAAAGGAATATTTATATATAATTTCTTAAATATCTCTAAAAATTTAGAAAATTGTTTATCTAATTTCTTCAAATTTTTCTTGAGATTTCTTTGCTTGAATGGTCTCAATTGGTGGTGGCTCATGCTCTGGTAGTTCTTTACCACTATAAAGTGTAACATCATTCACTTGCTCCTTTGGATTTCTTTCTGTATTGCTAGGCAGTGAGCCTAGAAATATTTGATTAAGAGTTTCTGATATCTGACCTACTTGAATCTTTAAATTTCTAATTGATGCTGCTTGGCTTTGAAAATTTGCTTCTAATTTTGCCATATATGCCCTGGTCTCATCATGGATTTTATTAGCCTTCTCTTGAAATTGAATAATACTTCTTGTAAGTTGAGTCAAAGCGTCTTCTAGAGGACTTATAGATGACTGAGGTTGATAATGAGACTAAGGGTCCTTGGATATCTGTATCACATTTTGGATATTTTTTTCATGAAAAATTGGGGTGATTTGCCATCCTTGATTGTACGTGTTGGAATAAGGATTATTTTTTCTATTTGAATTTCTAACATAGTGAGCTTGCTCTAATTAAGGTGAGGTGTAAACATTAGTGAATTGACATTTAGAGCTAGAGTGTCCCCTATTATATATTTCACATGCCTCAATTGGGATATGAATTGCATTGGCATTAACATTCATGGAGTCCAATCTCTTAGTTAAATTGGATATCTGAGCTGTGAGAGCAGTTATAGCATCTACCTTATGAATTCCCTAAACTCTCCTAGGTGCATTCCTTTATGTTGGCCATTGATAAGCATTAGCGGCAATTTTTTCTAATAAAGAATATGCTTCCTCTGGTGTTTTACTCATTATGGCTCCCCTGTAGCTGCATTAACCATGATTCGAGTAGAGTTAATTAAACTATTATAAAATATTTGTACTTCTAACCATTCAGGGAATCCATAATGCGGGCATCTCCTCATCATATCATTGTACTTTTTCCATGCCTCATAAAGTGATTCATTATCAAACTGGCTAAATGTAGTAATTTCACTTTTTATTTTTGCAGTTTTTGCTGGTGGAAAAAATTTGGACAAAAAATTTGTTTGCTAAGTCATTCCATGTGGTAATAGAACTAGTAGGTAAAGAGTTCAACTAGCTTTTTCCTTTGTCCCTTAGTGAGAATGGGAATAGCCTTAATCTTATAGCATCATTGGAGATATTATTATATTTAAATGTTTCGTAAATCTCCAAAAAGTTAGTAATATGATTATTTGGATCCTCACTTACTAAGCAGCTAAACTAATTAGATTACAACTTTTGCATAATTGTAGGGTTGATTTCAAAATTGTGGGCATCTACCGTAGGACATTGAATGGCATAATTCATTCCATTCACTGATGGTATCGCATAGTCTTGTAGTACCTAATTATTTTGATCATTCCCTATATTGTTGTTCACAATCTTTGGATTGTCTCCAGTGATAGCCATGGTTTCTTGAGAATTTCTAGAAGCTTCCCATTTTCTTTTCCTATTCCTTCGATAGGTTCGTTCAGTCTTAGTGTCAAGAGGAATTAAATTATCGCTCCTAAATTTTCTCATGCACCAAGGCGAACACCTAAAAATTCAAAGGAGACAATTGTAAGGAAAATAAAATAAAATTCAAATTAAAATTGGAATTAATAATAATAATAATAATAGTAATAAGAACCAAAACAATCCCCAACAATGGTGCCAAAAATTTGAAACGCACGAATTAGATATTTGTTAAGTGCAAGCGTACACTATCGTTGTCAAGTAATAAATTTTAAGAGTACGAATATTGTTCCCTAGAGGAATGTGATTATTATTTACTATCTTTATATCAATTCCAAATTTAATTGAATATTTGAAATCTTGATTTTATGAGAGAGATGAAAGCAAAACAAAAATAACAAATATAGCAGAAAGTGAATATTATGAGGAGAAATTTAATGAAGCAAAGCTCTAGGGTTTTTAATTTCACCTTAATTAATCCCCCTTGTAATCCCAATTTTTTTAACCTAGAAATTATAATCTAATTGACAATCGAGATACCTTAAACAATCCACAAGCCTCTTTTAAGGTCAAATAGAAACACCTTTCGAGTGTTAATTCACTATGTCTCCATGTGAATTATAACAAGCAAAGGTTCATTAAGTTTTATGGCTCTCAATTAAGACTGCATAGACTATGCAAGTATATCTCTATCTTGCATGTAATCTATGGTTCCTACACACTGTTCTAGACACATAAATCTCCTATTGATTTCATTATGATTAATAGATGATCTAATTAGTGGCCAGTTAATTAGAAACATTTTATACAGTGTAGAAACTCAATTAAGAAAATAAATCATGCATTAAATTGATTGGAAAATACAAGGATTCATAATTAGACTACATTGTAGCCCTAAAAAATAAAATTAGTTCATGCTAAGATATGAAATCATCTCAAAATAAAAGGAAAACATTTAAGAGTAACAAAAAGAGATGAAAAAGAGAATTGGTGATGGAGTTGAAACTCTAATCTTCCTTTTCCAAGTTAGGATGTTCTTTACTACCTTCTATTTCTCCCTCGGTATCTAATTTTTTGGCTTAAGGTCCCTTTTTAAAAAGATTTTTTGGGCTCATTGGATCAATATAATTCAAATTTAAAATTGGGGGGGGGGGTGGGTTTTCACTTGGCGTCGCGATGCCAGGAATTCAACTCCGGCTAATGTTGCGACACCACTATCTAGCATTGTGATGCTGAATCACGTAATACTTAAAACATGAAATTTTTAGATCTTTTTCGTAGCTTTTCATAGCCGCTTGAATAGCCTCAATCGGAGTTCGTATGAGAAAGTTATGTGTAAATTAGTGAAACAATATCAAAGTTGTCAAAAAATTACAATTCTTGATCTTTTTTCTCCAATTTTCTTTCAATTCTTCATCTTCTTTCAATCTACAAAATAAACACAAAAATCACACATAAATATAACATAAATTACTCAAAAACTCACAAAATTCTAAGTTAAAGTTAATTAATTTATAAATATAAAATCCAATTATCATTCATGAATTTAGTTTGGTCAGATTTGGATGCTTAACTAAACCAAACCGATTACATTTTTTTTAAATGAACCTATTTGATTTAGTGAAATCTGTGAAACCGAACCAAATCAAACCTACAAAACATCAGTTCGAGTTGGTTGAATTCATCTATTTTTTTTATTTTCTCCTCTCTTCTTCTTTGCTAGGTGATTCTATTTTGCTATTATTGCCTAAGTAACTTATAAGACAAAAGGATAGTGAGTGATTCCTATTTTAGATAAGGAAGGGGTCTTATTCTTACTTGTTGGGCCGGATTTATGGCTACATCTATTTGAATTCTAATACTAGACTAAAAATCTTTCAGTTAAGTTGAATAAACCCAACTATGAGGTATGATCAAAGCCATGGATTTCCATCTGAACACATGGGCTCTCATAAAAGATGCTAGCAACGTGTCACATGGGAATGACTGAAAGATGAGGTAGGGACTCACTACGAAGCAAGCTGGTGAGTGGTGACTGTTAGAATTTGTTTTTTCCTTTTTTTATCTCTCAAAAATAATATTGGAATACTAATATAAATAGAACATAAGATAATACACATTTATCAAGACAAACATGTTTCAATAATACTATATTAGAGTACTACATCAGTAGTTAGTGTATGTACAAGGGAAGTCTTGAGTACTACCTTTGGTTCCAAAAATAGGGAAATACCTGGTTGCCCTTTCAAAAGATACACAACGTCACATAATTACAGGAGATACATATTATATTTTCTACAATACATCTCTCGGGAGCAAAGGGTACAAGAGGTAGTGCTGTTACTAGAATCTTAAAGAAGTTTACCACTATGGCATCTAATATAATGGTGCTGGCTCAAATAACATATATCTACCAATTGAACGTCCAGGATTAGGGACAAGAAAATGGCTGGTGTAACAACTCCATTTTTTTTACATATATATATATATATATATATATATATATATATATATATATATATATATATATATATTTGTAAAATCCCATGAAGTCATTACCTCTTCACTTCTAACTATTTAACTCATAATAACATTTAATTAAATTAACCAAGCATAATTAAGGTTTATGGTATACCATTAACACTGATACAATTTTGGGTTCACATACACATCATTAATTAAAAAAGTCTATACAAAAATCAAACACACATATATCTACATCTTATTCATCCATATTGACCAGTTCTGAGGATACGAGTGTGGGTGGTTACACATTCAACGAGATCTTAGCCAACTCGACCCAACGTACGCTAAAAGTCAGTCATAGAGAATATCTGCATATTTAGTCTTCTGAACATGATATGAATATATAGTGAGAATTAAATCCCAGTAGATTCAACAATAAATCATAATTATCATCAATATAGCTCATCATGTCATGTTCATCAATATAAGCTACAACAAATACCTTAGGTCACATAAATGCATTTTATCTATGCACATGAAAATCATACAGTAATGACATGTATGGCATGAATAACTATTTTAAGAATATCATATGATAGCTATCAACTTATTTTCATATCAAGCTACCCGGTCAAGGTGAGTACTTTCTATTCTCTGGTCCAGACTTTTCTCACTTCATCTGACATGACACACTTTCTTTTTCTTTTCTCAATAGCATAATTACAGCCATGAATAGGGTGTCCCCTACTAGTGCACTACACGAACCGCCATGTAACCGTCCTCGTCTCTTTTGTTTTCACATTAATAGCCAAAAATATGATTTCAATAACAAGTATGTTCATTATACTCACATGCCATAATTTATTATCAAAGTATAATCATTACCAAAAATATTGGTAATCATACCATGAACATAATCATTTTGAAATATCACTGCGGAAAATATTTTCATGTCAAAATTACACACTTAAGATGGTAAGGGGTTCATACAATGGCAATAGCTAGGGCATACACTAGTCATTTATTATTTTTATTTATAAGATTCTTCTTCTTTCTTAAATATTATTTTCATCTCTCACAAATAAGAGAATAACTCCCTAAATTTAACTCCGATTAAGGTGATCTTGGTGTCATTTAAAGTTAAGACAATCCTCTAAAACTATTATGTTGAAAATTTTAATGAAATCATAAGGAATATAGGTGCTATTACTCCCTCAAATTCAATATTATTTCTTCACGGGTAGGTTCTGACCTCTACATAGTAATCTGATCATATCTCCCTCTTATAGACTTTAAATTAAGTGATTCTAGTTGTTAAAAGTTCGTGCATAATATATCTATATTTTTTATCTTAAACATTTCTTAGAATTCCCTACAAATTCTTCCCAAAAATTCAAACACATAAGCTTACCTAACAGATTCTTCTCTAGTTAACTAGTTTCTGAACACTACTTACTAATCTGACCATATCACCCTCATATTTGATTCCAAATTGAATAATTCCAGTGGATAAAAATTCGAGAGACATATATCTATATTTTGCATGTTAACCATTTCTTTTAATTTCCTAAATAGCTTTCCCAAAAATTCAAACAAAGAATCATACCTAACAGATTCTTCCCTAGTTAACCATTTTCTGACAACTGCTTACTAATCAGACCATATCTCCCTTATTTGAACTCCAAATTGGGTGATTCTAGTGGCAAAATATCTGTTAGACATATATCTACATTTTTCATGTTAATTATTTCTTTTATTTCCTAACCAATTCTTTCCAGAATTGCAAAAATAGAAGCTTCCCTTATTACTCCGAAATCCAGTTTTCTAACCAAAACCCTACTTAAGGTTCTAGTTCATCCTTTTATTAAATCCTCTTCCATTTTTTTTCTAATTTCCATCTAACCATAGAAATTCTCATTTCAACATTTTAATTAGATTCCTTATACTTAATTTAACATATACCATCATCCTCTTCTCAAGAAAACAGAAAATCAAATAATGTATTATTACGAGTGTTCCTAACATAAATTTCTCATGGTCTTCTTCTATGTGTTTAAGGCCATATTCATTTTATCAATCTAACCATATCTCATCAATTTTTCATCATAATTAAATATACATAACAGTAGCACAAAACCCTAAAATTTTGTCACCCATAGCCATACATATGCAGAACCTTCCACACCAATCTAAGTATTCGAACATACACCACATGCAAGATTAACATATAACATGACATAGCAACATCCATGGCTAATCATCAAAGTAGCAAATATTGTAAATTTCAACAAAGTTCTAAGATCAAAATCCCATATAAATGTTATAAATTTCAAAGATTTTCTTCAAAAAGAGATATTGTTAAACTTACCTAAAGATCTCCCTAGCTCACTTAGTGAATTCTTTTTCTTGTTTCATATTGAAGGAAGTGGCAAGATTCCTCCCATCCTTTAGCTTTTCAAGTAGCTTAAATAAGAGAAGAAGGGTGAGTTTTAAACCCTAAGGATGAAGAAAAATATTGGATTCAAGTAGAGATTAAGCTAACTTACCTTGAGTACTAGTCCTCTAGATTTCTTCTTCTTCTTCCTTCCTCTCTTTTCCTCCTTCCTCTCCTTTCCTCTAGAGTTCACATACACGTCATTAATCAAAACGTACGTACAACATATCAAACACATAAATATCTACATCTTATTTTTTCTGGTTGACCAATACCGGAGATACAGGTGCGGGTGGTTGCACCTTCACCAGGATCTGAGCCAACTCGACCACAAACATTTTATTTGTTTTTAGGATCTGCCCATCATAGAGTAACTCGATCCAACGTGTACTAAAAGCCAGAGCCATAAAAAATTTGCATAACTAATTTTCTAAACATGACATGAAAATATAGTGAGAATTAAATCCTAGTAAGTTCAACAATAAATCATCATTAATATAGCTCATCACGTCATGTTCATCTGTATAAACTACAGCAAATATCTTTGGTCACATGAATGCACTTTATCTATGCACATAAAAATCGTATAGTAATGACATGTATGACAGGATTAACTATTTTCAGAATATCATATGATGACTATCAATTTATTCTAATATCAAGCTAACCTGGTCAGGGTGAGTATTTTCTACTCTCTGGTACAGGCTTTTCTCGCTCCGTCTGACATGACACACTTTCTCTTTCTTTTCTTATTAACATAATCATAACCGTTGGTAGGGCGTCCCCAACTGGTGCACCACACGGATTGCCCATGTGACCGTGCTTATTTCTTTTCTTTTCACATTAATAGCCAAAAGTATGATTTCAATAACAAGTATGTTCATTATACTCATATACCATAATGTTTCATCAAAATATTTTCATGTCAAAATTACACACTTAGGATGGTAAGAAGTTCATGCAATGGCAATGGCTATAGCATATACTAGTCATTTATTATTTTGATTTATAAGATTCTTCTTCTTTTTTAAACATTATATTTATCTCCATTTTTTTATGCATGGCCTTTAGTCACTTTTCTACTACTTATATCATTTCCAACACATGTTCTCACAAATTTAATACAACAGTCTTCATCAATTTGGTTTCTACTATTATCCTATAGGTAATTAGGTTCATTTAGGGTAAACAAAATGTTGAAAATAAGTTTTACCAGCTTTCGAATCGGCCTAAACGTATCCTATAACATGGCTTGGTCATTTACTATTAAACAACCATGATTTAGGCTTGAAAATACCACTTCCAGCACAGAACATGGCCTAGCCGTGCCTTGAAACATGGCCATGCTTTATGTTGTGTTATTTCCTGATGTAGGTTTTCATCCTATCTGACCTTCTCTCACCAATTGCTATAGACCTCCTTTATTTCAACTCTGATTTAGGTGATCTTGCTGTCAATTTAAAGATAACACAAGTATCTAAAACTATTATGTTGAACAGTTTAGCTAAAAATTAAGGAATCATGGTGATATTACTCCCTCATGGTACATGTTATTTCTTCTTGGGTAGGTTCTGACCTCTACTTATTAATCTGTCCATATCTCCCTCATAAGAATTCCAAATTGAGTGATTCCAATGGCTACAATTCCGTGACACATATCGCTATAATTAGTATGTTAACCATTTATTTTAATTCCCTATAAAATGTTCCCAAAAATTTAAACACACAAGCTATCCTAACATATTCTTCCCTAATTAACTATTTTCTGACCACGGCTTACTAATCGAACCATATCTACCTTATATGGACTCCAAATTGAGTGATTCCAGTGGCTAAAAATCCATGAGATATAGATCTACATTTTTCATGTTAACAATTTGATTAAATTTCTTACTGATTCTTCCTAGTATTTTAAAAATTGTAGCTTAAAATTTTGCCACCCATAGCCATACTAATGCAGAACTATCTACACCAGCCTAAGTATTCAAACATACATAATATGTAACATGATATAGCAACATTCATGACCAATCATCAAAGTTCTAAGGTCAAAATCCCACATAGATGTTGTAAATTTCAAAACTTTTCTTCAAAAAGAAATATTGTTAAACTTACCTTAAGCACTTAGTCCTCTAGACTTATCTTTCCTCTTTCTTCCTTTCTTCCTGTCCTTTCCTCACTCTACCTTGCTTCTATTTTTTCCTCTCCCTCACTTGGACGAAATTATAATGTTATAAGGGTGGGTTTTGCTTAAATAAATATCAAATAATTCACCTTTCATGATCATGGGTCTACCTTATCACAATTAGGATGCACTTGGTTGATTTTTTGGAAAACAAACAACTCATGTTCTTGTCTTCCTCTTCCTTAGTCAAGATGTGCATAGGAAAAGGAGATTTATATTTTGAAAATTATGGTAATATGTTCTTAAGATAAGGGACAAGGTCCCTTTGATTTAGGGATTGATTTCCTTTTTCTTTTGTCTTAATCAAGTATGATAGGTTTGCCTTTTTAGGTGACAAATTTCCAACCCTTGAATCTTCCTTGCTTAGCTAAAATTATTTGTGTAGGATAAGGATGTTTGTCATAATGCTATGTATTATTACCCACTTGCTAAAATTATGAGTGTAGGATATAGATGTTTTGTCCTAATGCCATGTATTATCATACCACTTGCTAAAATTATGAATGTAGGATATCACACCACTTGCTAAATTTTTGTCTTAATGTCATGTCACCTAATCTTGATTACACCATTATTTCATCACTTTATTTTTATTTTTCCTCTTGGGTTTGGGCTCATTCTTGCCCATTTTCTTTACTTTGGTTAAAATTCTACCTTTCATAATGGGCTTTGTCACATTTTCATGATTTTTGAGCTACCGGTCCAATTTCTATATCCTAGTGCAAGTCTATGTTTTATTTCTTCCTTGGGCTATCCTATTAGCTTTCTAAAAATTCATGTAAAGTAGAAAAACTCTATATGAAGTGTCCATATGTGAAAGCCCAATTTATGGGTGAAGATACTAAACTTAGTAACTTTAGCTCTTAAATTAGGAAAAATTACCCTAATCCAATCTTCTTGAAATTTTAAGACCTTTACTTACTTCACAAAAATTTATCTTCCTTACAATTTCACCTTTATTTAGCATATTTATTTCTAATATTTCCTCTTAGGTTTTCTCTCTTTACCTATTCTATTAATGTTAGAACATTTCTATGCATACACATAAGGTGAAGAATTTCTAAGGATTATATTTCCTTAGATATCTAAAAATTGTCTATTAAATTTTATTTCTTTAATTAAATATTTATGTATCTTTATTAATAAAAGAAACGAAATTAAGGATATTACATTTGTTTTTCCTTCTCCCTCACTTGGATAAAATTCTAATGTTATAAGACTGGTTTTTGCTCAAATAAATTATCAAATGGTCTTCCTCTCATAATTATGGGTCTACTTTATCACAATTAGGATGCATTTGACTCCTTTTTAGGGGAAGACAATTCATGTTCTTGTCTTCCTCTCCCTTAGTTAAGATATGCATAGCAAAAGGAGATTTGTATTTGAAAATTATGACAAAATGTTCTTAAGACAAGGGACAAGGTCCCTTTGATTTAAGGATTCTTTTTCTTTTTCTTTTGTCTCACTCAAGTATGATAGGTTTTCCTTTCTAGGTGGCAAAGTTCCAGCCCTTGAGTCTCCCTTGCTTGGCTGAAATTATTTATCTAGGAAAGGGTTGTTTTTTCATAATTCCATGTATTATTACCTACTATATTATCATATGTTTTGCTAAAATTATGAGTGTAGGATATAGATGTTTTGTCCTAATACCATGTAACCTAATCTTGATTATTATTACACTATTATTTCATCACATGATTTTTATTTTTCCCTCTTTGATTTGGGCTCATTCTTGCCCATTTCCTTTGCTTTGGCTGAAATTCTACCTCTCATGGAGGGCTTGGTCACACTTTTATAAGTTTTGGGCTATCGGTGCAACTTCTATATGCTAGTCCAAGTCTATGTTATATCTCTTGCTTGGGCTATACAAATGGTTTGCTAGAAACTCATATGAAGTAGAAATAAAGTGTTTATAGGTGAAGGTCCAATGTATGGGTGGAGATGTTAAACTTAGGAATTCTAGCTCTTGAATCATGAAAAATTACCTTAATCCAATTTTCCTGAAATTTTAAGACCTTTAGTTTCTTCCAAAAATTTATCTTCCTTACTCAAGAATTTCTCTTCTCTTTAGGATGTTATTTCTAATTTTTTTTCTATTAAGTTTTCTCTCTTTACCTCTTCCTTTAATGTTAAAAACATTTTCTATGCATACACATAAGGTGAAGAATTTCTAAGGCTTATATTTTCTTAGATATCTAAAAATTGTATAATAAATTTTATTTCCTTAATTAAATATTTATGTACCTTTATTAATAAAAGAAACAAAATTAGGGATGTTATATTTCTTTCCCCTTAAAAGAATTTTATCCTCAAAATTTTTGAAATTACCTAATAAGAACAATTGCGGATATTTCTTCCTCATGACTTCTTCTAGCTCCCAAGTTACTCTTTTTGGAGTCAAACCTTCCCATAACACCTTAACTAAGGGAATGGTCTTATTCCTCAATTGTTTCATGTTGGTGTCCAACATGGATGATGGTACTAGCTGGTATGTCATGTTCTCCTTTATTTGGATTGGTTCATCCTGTATTACATGTGAAGAATCTGGAAGATACTTCTAGAACTATGATACATGGAAAACATTATGCAGGTTCGACAAATTAGGTGGGAGGGCAACTTAATATGCCGATGTCCCTACTTTCTTCAAAATTTGGTAGAGTCCCAAAAATCGCAAACTTAACTTTCTGGTCTTGAGAGACCAACAAAATCCAGTAGTCGGGAAAACCTTTTGAAATACATAGTCTCCTTCCTCAAACTATAGAGGTCTATGTCTCTTATTATAGTAACTCTTTTGTTGACTCTGAGCTGTAAGTATTTTTTCTTGTATCATCTTGATTTGCTTAGTGGTTTGTTGAACTAGGTCAGGACCAAGCAAGTTCTTTTCTCCTACCTCAAACCAACATAGTGGAGATCGGCACTTCTTATCGTATAACGCTTCGTAAGGGGCCATATTAATACTAGAGTGATGGCAATTATTATAAGCATAATCCACTAAAGGTAGGTACTTATCCCATCTTTTACCTTGCTTTATCACAAAGGCCATCAACATATCTTCTAGGGTTTGAATGGTCTGTTCTGTCTACCCATTAGTCTGAGGATGGTAAGAAGTACTAAACCACAACTGGATTCCAAAAGCTTCTTGCAACACCATCCAAAATCTTGATGTGAACCTTGGATCTCTATCAGAAATGATATTTAAGGTAATTCCATGTAGTCTAACTATTTCCTGGATGTACAATTAGGTCAATTTGTCCAGTGAATAGTTAATCTTTTTGGGCAGAAAGTAAGCAGATTTGGTTAATCTGTCAACTATTACCCAAATAAAGTTATGTCCAACTAAAGTCTTAGGTAAACCCATCACAAAGTCCATCAAAATACTGTCCCATTTTCATTTAGGGACTTCAAGAGATTGTAGAAATCTCACTGGCTTTTGATGCTCTACGTTCACCTTCTGACATTTTGCCACAAACTCAGCAATGTCCTTTTTCATCCTTGGCCACCAGTACATCTTCTTTAAGTCTTGATATATTTTAGTGGATCCAAGATGGATTATGTACTTACTTTGATGTGCTTCCTGCAGGATCTTAGTCCTCAACTCTTATTCTTAAGGGACACAAACCCTTCCTTGATATATGATTACTGGTGCGCACTGTCGCAGGTGCACCCAAATTAATACCTTACCTCAAAACTAACCTGTAGTAGTGGGAGTAAGGGTCGATCCCACAGAGACTGGAATTACCTTATGTGATTAAAAGGGGGGAATTGATAATCGCAAATTAAGTAAAGTAAACAATAATGAAAATAAATAAGCGAAAGTGATTAATGATAAAGACGTTGGTTTCGGTTGGTATCCACCGTCAAGGGATTACATTGATCATCGACAACATAATCAATCTGCAAATGAATATCTATCATTGGGGTTTTAACCCCATTTCTCCTTAAGCCTAGCAAATTAATGACAATCGCACTAATTAAACCCTAATTAATAAGCCATCCTTTAACACATTGGTAAAACATGACTTGTTAACCGCATGAAGAACGAGAGAAACTGGCAGAGCTAAATAAATATAAACACATCGGCTATATCTAATTTAGTCAATCATTAATCATAGGTTCAATGATTTATAATCCAAAACCCTCAAACCTATTTGCCTCACGAATCACAGAATTAAAGACTTTGTTCAAAACACAATTCAGCGGTAGATTAAAACAGACGAAATACTAGTAGGCCTCCTAGCAATCATATGAAAAATCATTAAGAGAAAGAACAGATGAACAATCAATATTCAAAACAAATTGAAATAATAACATCAGATCCACATCTCACAATGTATAAAAATCCCTTGAGGTTTTAACTCACCTCAACCAACTAAAAGAACTAGCCACGCAGGGCCATAAGAAACTCTAAAGAAGAATTGAAGAATGTAGATGAAGAATTAGATTCAGAATTCGATCCTTTCTCTGGTTGCTTTCCTCCCATTTTATAGACTTTCCTCCTCCTCATCGAAGTTAGAAAGAGATTTAGGTCAAATTCTCGTCCATCCCACTTCAATTTAGGCAAAAACCACCTAAAATCGCGAAATCAACAAGCCTTGTACGGCGGGCGGGCACCGCGGCGCTACAAAGATCCTGCCACGGGGCACCATGGCACGTTGGGTTGAGCGCCGCTGCGGTCTGCATCGAAGGGGCTAAGGCGCCGCGGCGCTCCATCTTGGGTAACTCCGCGCCGAGGCGCTCCGGATTGCCTTATCGTGGCGCCACGGTGCTCCCTTGTGAGCGCCGCGGCGCCCAAAATCTTCTGGATTTTGCCGAAGTTCCAAACACATAAGTTGTAGCTCTTTGGTTCTTGTTTCCATAGCCACTGGAATCACCTTGATCGGAGTTCAAATGAGCGAGATATGCCTCCATTAGTGATGAAAGGTCAGAAATCAGCATTTTTCATGATTTTCTCTCTATTTTTCTCTTCTTTTCTTCTTTATTATTCCTAAAACACAAAACACAACACTCAATCAATTCATATCTATTTTCTACTAAAATTGAATAAAAAGAAACTTAAAACATGTCAAAAACATGCTTATTTTATAGCATGTCAAATACCCCCACACTTACTCTTTTTGCTTGTCCTCAAGCAAACATTGATTCATGTAAACAGAATTCAATATATGAAATGAGTTGATGGTTTACCAATATGCTGCCTCATAGTGAAAATTGTATGCTCTTGAAGAAATTTCAGAAAATTTTCATGACCATGTGCAACATTTAATTCAAATGCAATTTATAATTTTATTCCCTAAAATCCATAGTGTGTGTGTGTCTTTGGATAATTTAATTTTCTTTTACCTAAATGAGCTTATATATCTCAAGAATAATAGCATGGCTCTCTATTTAAATTTTCCATATGCTTATTTTTCATGCTACTCTCCACTAATGTAGGCTAAAACTACTTCTTAGGATCAAAAGGACTTAACTAAGCTTGTAATGTGGCTAGGCTATGGGATGAGATATAAGATATAATTTAAAGCTCAATCTCCCAACATCACATGATTAACTCTAATCTATTTGAGCTCATTCTCAAGATTGGAGAGTTTTTTTTTTCCACACTTATTTCTTTGCTTTTCTGCATTCTACTTTTCATTGATTCTCTATTTCTTCTTTTTCAATCACTGGATAGACTTTCAATAGTCTTTTGAGAATATATATATATATATATATATATATATATATATATATATATATATATATATATATATATTTCTTTCTTTCTTTTGTCCTTGCTCCACCCTTTCATTAATACAGATCTATAAAACAAATATTCAGAAATTAATCATGGAGTGAGTGAATCAGGTAGAAAAAAATAAAGGTATTAATCACAAAAATTTGGTCTTGGCTGTTTTGTGGGTATAGAATAAAATGTTAATTAAGCTCAAAATAGAGGTTCTAAAGATATTCACTTGTTTGGGTTAAGCTTGAAAGGCTCAATCTCATAAAAAAATATGCCTAAATCATCTCCTAATTGTTAGTATTAGCCTAGGATTTCGTCTCAAGTAGCATTTAAATAAGTTCTAGAAATTTAAAAGAGATCATAAAATATTTTTGAGTTATATAATCTTTTTCTAAGTAAAAGACAAATTAAATATCCAAAATTACTGTGCAAAAGAATTTCAGGATTTTTAGAAAATAGATAATCATAAATTGAAAAGAATTTAAAATTACACATAATTATGACTTTCCTAAATCTCCCAAGAGCTATAAGCAATTTAAACAGTTATATCATTAGCTATTGGTTCAGCTATCACAAACTCATAAATTGAAATTTTATTCACATGCTCACCTCATGACAGGATTAAAAGTGCACGTATCATAAAATTATAGTTATGCATCAAAGTAGGAAAGTGCACAAGTGTATGATTTATTATACAGTCATCCAGCTGAATCATAAAGTGACCCCCCCACACTTAAAAACATACATTGTCCCCAATGTAAGAATATAAAAGAGAGTATAAAAGGGACAAATAATAACATAAGGAGGGGCTCAGTGAAACTTCCCTGATTAGTGATCACCATCCATCTCATAATGCTCAGGTGCAGGCCTAAAGGGTGGTTCAGGAGGTGCCGGGAAAGCAATCGGGAGGTTCAGGGCATGAGCTAACTGGCTAAAACATGCATGATGTTGCTGGGCAATAGAGTGCTGATAGAGGGCCAGATCGTTCATTTGATGGCTCAGATACTCTGTGCGCTCCCATAAATCTTCAATGGTATACTAGGATAGTGGTGGAGTTGAGCTGCTGCCCGGTTCCTCTGTAGGAACTGGCTGAATCCCTAGCTCCTCCCCTGCTACTTCTTCATGGCCTTTGTATTTTTGTATGTCTGCATAGGAAATAGGTCTCATTTGGTGAATGAGAGCCTCAGTGGAATCCCAGCTTACTCCTGCCTTCTGACATAAACCAGTAATTAAACTAGGGGCAAAGAGGGATTCGCCTCTAGCACTAATACAACTGAGCATCTACCTATGAATAATCTTGCCTACATCAATAGAAAGGCCCTTTAGTATTGCATAAAGCAAAATGGCCCTGTCTCTCCTGACTTGACTCATGTTGAAGCTGGGCATGAATCTTGCTGACACGAAATAGTGCCATGCTTTAGCCACTTTATTCATATCAGCTCTAGCAAGGTATAACGGATGGCCATTGCTATCCAATTTCCAGGAGGCCCCCTGTAGCATAGAGTGCATATAACGTCTTCAAAGTCAATGTAGGATTGAAGAAGCATCGTATATCCATCATCCTCAATATCAGGCAGTGAATAGAATTCATTAATGGTGTGCGGAATGAATGGCACCATCTTGCCTCTAACCCGTGCTTTATGACGTTCGTGAACTGTGGCATTGGAGTAGAACTCCTGTACCACGGGAATAACTCCTGGTTCTGGGTTCCTGTAGAAAATCTCCCAATGGCTATGGAGGATGTTGTCTCTGTGAGGTAGCCCTTCGGTAATAATAAATCCACGCTCTGGAACTATAGGCTTATGCACCACCACTCTGATGTGATGTTGATAAACCTCTTTAGTCACAAAAGCCACAGTGTCGAATGCTGGAGGGTCCTCAGCTCTGTTCTTCCTCTTAGAGATGCCTAATTTGGAAGTTTTTGGGGCCATTGCACTTGGCAAACTCACTGGGGCGTTTTATCAAACACCTAGTGTGCACTCTTGAAAAATGGAGAGAATGGATGGTAGATTTGTAGCTTGAAGTCCCAATGCAGTAAAAACCAGTAGCAATGAAGTATAGAGATCAACTTCAGCAGGATAAACAAAGTAAATCGTACCCAATTCAGTGTGATTTGTGGCTGGAAAGTGTGAGATCAAAATTTCTTAAGAACCCTTGAAAATTGGCGTGGAATCCAGCTCAAACGCTGAAAAGAAGTGTATAATCCTACAAAAGAAGATGCATAATCATGTAATGTTAGCAATATAACTTAATGGGAGGTGAGTATAGTTGATTCAAGGCCAGAAAGTGGATTTAGAGGGGAAAAGCAAGCAAAAACGGGGGAAAAGGACGAAGAGCTCGCGCTGCTCTTATGGAGAGCATCGCGGCGCTCAACCATTCTGAGTAAGTAGCACCGCGGCATTGTTCAAGAGCGCCGTGACGCTCAGTTTGGGCGCCGCGGCGCATGTGCGCGTCCGCAGTTCCAAATTTGATTTTATAAAGAAAAATTAAATTATGAAAAGAAAAATTAAGAAGAAGAAGAATGGATGTTGGGTTGCCTCCCAACCAGTGCATTTGTTTTACATCGTTGGCTCGACTCAGCTCCCTATCTTTGTTCATGGAGGCTCTTTGAGGTTCATTTTAAATTTCTGGGACTGATTCAATCCTTGAAATTCAACTGCATAACCAAAAGCCACATCAGTAATAACAAGTGGTCCTAACCAAGGGAGAGATTTCTTACCTTTAAAGGGTCTAACCCCTTGAATTTCTAGAATTTGATGCAACTCTACAGTCGGGTCTATGCCTTTAAGGTTTGCAATTGTTTTTATAATGGAATTTCTTTTTTTCTGAAAAATATGCATCAATTCTTCTTCTTTTTTAACACCCAAATTCTTGGCAACTAAAATAGGTGATGCATCCCCTACTTCCAAGTATTTCAAGTGATTGGGAAGAGGTGACAATTTAGACCCAAGATCCTGCAAAATAGAAGGTGCAAGAGTAGTATCAGAATTTGATAATTCCTTATAAGCAACCTTACCTTTTTGTGGCCCTTCTGAAAAATTATTGAGTGCAGCCAGTTTCTCCTTTGTACCTTCATCTAAGTCTATCTCACCATCATCTGCTGCTATAGATTTGTTCACACTTTCCTCCATTTTATCCTTTTCATCTAATTCAAACACATTGTATGCCAACGAATCAAGTATATCAATGGAATAAACAGGAGTATCATCACCTGGGTGTTTCATGGCTTCATACATATTGAATTTTATTACTTCACCATCAAATTCCATAATGAGTGTGCCATTGTGAACATCTATCTTAGTTTTGGAGGTTTTCAAGAATGGTCTCCCTAATAATATTGGAGAAGCAAAATCCCCATTGTCCATGTCAAGCACATAAAAATCTGCAGGGAACACCAAATCATCTACCTGCACCAAGACATCCTCAATTATTCCCTTAGGATATGCAGTGGACCTATCTGCTAGTTGAATTATCAAATTTACAGATTTCAATGGTCCCAAATTCAAATATGTATATACAGAATATGGCATAACATTGATGGAAGCTCCTAAATCTAACATAGCCTTTTCAATGCGAGTTCCCCCAATTTTGCATGGAATAATAAACATACCTGAATCCTTGCATTTAGTGGGGATTTTTGTCTGTATCTTAGCAGATACATTCTGACTCATATGAATCTTTTCAAAATCCTTTAATTTTTGCCCTTCTTTTTTAATACATAGTTCTTTCAAGAACTTTGCATATCTTGGCACCTATTTAATGGTATCTAGAAGGGGGAGATTAACTTCACATTTTCTAAAGATGTCATACAATTCAGAAGTTTTCTCATTTAGCCTATTCTCTTTAAGAGCTTCTGGAAAAGGAGGTTTAGATTTATATTCAGAGAAAGGTTCAGACTTACCTTTTGGATGCTTACCTACCATGATTGCATTATTCTTGTCTTCCTCTTGCTCAGTTGGTGCATATAACTCTTGCATTGGAGTCTCAACTTCTTTATCACCTTGTAGCATGATTGCACTCACATTTTCCCTTGGGTTTACCACAGTTTGTGAAGGTAACTTACATGAGTTTTGAGCATCCAATCTACTCACTGTGGTTGCTAACTGACCTACTTGAGTTGTCAGATTTTGAATGCTAGCTCTTGTCTCTTGATGAAATTGATGAGAGTTATGTACAAGAGTTTTCACAATGTCTTCCAACAGATTACTTACCTGTTGATCCTGGGGTGCATTCTGTCTAGGATAATAGGCTTGCTGATTTTGTTGAAAATTTTATTCTGCAGGCCTATTTTGTGCACTCCCATATCTGAAATTGGGATGATCCTTCCATCCAGGATTGTATGTATTGGCATATGGATCATACCTTTTTGGTTGGCCAAGAAAACCTCCTACAGCATTCGCTTGTTCTGTGGATTCCTTTTGAAGTGTAGGACACATGTCAGTTGGGTGCCCTGTGGCTGAGCATATTCCACATACTTTAACTTGCTGTAGTGTACCTGTAGCCATTTGGCGCACAAGAGAAGTAAGTTCAGATATTTGATTCTGAAGAGAAGTAGTACTTACCTCCTGGGCATGTCTAATAGGAGGATCATGCCTAACGCAAAATTGTTGTGAATTGGCAGCCATATTTGATATCAGGATTCTGGCTGCCTCAGGAGTTTTATCTACTAATGTTCCTCCACTAGCTGCATCTATCATGCTCCTATCTCCCTGCAAAAGACCTTCATAAAAATATTGGATTAGTAGCAGCTCACTAATCTGATGATGTGGGCAGCTTGCACAAAGTTTCTTAAACCTCTCACAATATTCATAAAGCGTTTTACCATGCAATTGTCTAATGCCGCATATTTCTTTCCTAATAGTAGCGGCTCTAGATGCAGGAAAATAACGTTCTAAAAACATTCTCTTCATCTCATTCCAAGTAGTGATAGTACCAGAAGGCAAATAATACAACCAATCTTTGGCTGAATCTTTTAAGGAAAAAGGAAAAGCCCTAAGTTTTATTTGTTCCTCAGTTACTCCAGGGGGCTTCATACTGGTACATACTACATGGAACTCCTTCAGATGTTTATGTGGGTCTTCACCTGTAAGACCATGAAAACTTGGTAAGAGATGAATTAATCCAGATTTCAACTCAAAATTAACATTGTCATTAAGATTAGGAAAAGTAATGCATAAGGGTTGCTGATGCAAACCAGGAGCTGCAAGCTCCTTCAGAGTGGGATGCCTGGCCATGATCACTTCCTCCATATCCTGATCAATGTCTTCTTGAATTCCTCTTATGTTCCTGTATACAGATTTTCCAATATTTGGATTGAACTGTAAATCTCGAGAATTAGAAGAACAAGTTACAGGCATAAATAAAAAAAAATCAAAAAAAGTAATGATGTAGTCCTCGGTAACGGCGCCAAAATTTGGTGCCCACTGTCGCAGGTGCACCCAAATTAATACCTTACCTCAAAACTAACCTGTAGTAGTGGGAGTAAGGGTCGATCCCACAAAGACTGGAATTACCTTATGTGATTAAAAGGGGGGAATTGATAATCGCAAATTAAGTAAAGTAACTAATAATGAAAATAAATAAGCGAAAGTGATTAATGATAAAGACGTTGGTTTCGGTTGGTATCCACCGTCAAGGGATTACATTGATCATCGACAACATAATCAATCTGCAAATGAATATCTATCATTGGGGTTTTAACCCCGTTTCTCCTTAAGCCTAGCAAATTTATGACAATCGCACTAATTAAACCCTAATTAACAAGCCATCCTTTAACATATTGGTAAAACATGACTTGTTAACCGCATGAAGAACGAGAGAAACTGACAAAGCTAAAAAAATATAAACACATCGGCTATATCTAATTTAGTCAATCATACATCATAGGTTCAATGATTTATAATCCAAAACCCTCAAACCTATTTGCCTCACGAATCGCAAAATTAAAGACTTTGTTCAAAACACAATTCAGCGGTAGATTAAAACAGACGAAATACTAGTAGGCCTCCTAGCAATCATATAAAAAATCATTAAGAGAAAGAACAGATGAACAATCAATATTCAAAACAAATTGAAATAATAACATCAGATCCACATCTCACAATGTATAAAAATCCCTTGAGGTTTCAACTCACCTCAACCAACTAAAAGAACTAGCCACGCAGGGCCATAAGAAACTCTAAAGAAGAATTGAAGAATGTAGATGAAGAATTAGATTCAGACTTTGATCCTTTCTCTTGTTGCTTTCCTCCCATTTTATAGACTTTCCTCCTCCTCATCGAAGTCAGAAAGAGATTTAGGTCAAATTCCCGTCCATCCCACTTCAATTTAGGCAAAAACCACATAAAATCGCGAAATCAGCAAGCCTCGTACGGAGGGCGGTCACCGCGGCGCTTAAGTAGAGTGCCGCGGCGCTACGAAGATCCTGCCATGGGGCGCCGCGACAGTCTACGTTGAAGGGGATCAGGTGCCGCGGCGCTCCGGATTGCCTTATCGTGGCACCGCGGTGCCCAAAATCTTATGGATTTTGCCGAAGTAACGAACATGAAAGTTGTAGCCCTATGTTTCTTCTTTCCATAGCCACTGAAATCACCTTGATCGGAGTTTAAATGAGCGAAATATGCCTCCATTAGTGATGAAAGATCAGAAATCAGCATTTTTCATGATTTTCTCTCTATTTTTCTCTTCTTGTCTTCTTTATTATTCCTAAAACACAAAACACAACACTCAATCAATTCATATCTATTTTCTACTAAAATTAAATAAAAAGCAACTTAAAACATGTCAAAAACATGCTTATTTTATAGCATGTCAATTACTCTATCTTCCAAGACAGAAAAACCATTTTGTTCTTTGTGATCCGGTAAGTATTGGTTGTGAGTTTGAGCCTCTTTAATTTCGGCTCTAAGATCACACCCTATACTCAACCCATTGATGATTAGCTTCTTTGGGGTAAGAGTAGTGACCAGCTTCAAATTTCAAAACTCCTCTACCATTTGCATCTCATACACCATCATCCGACCTATATGCATAGATTTCTGACCCAAGGCATCAGCTACAACATTCATCTTTCCTGTATGATACTTTATCTCAAACTAGTAATCATTGAGGAATTCTACCCATCTTCATTGCCTCATATTTAACTCCTTCTGGTAAAAAAGATACTTAAGACTTTTATAATCACAATATACTTCAAATGTCACTTTGTATAAATAGTGTCGCCAAATCTTTAAGGCAAACACCATCGCCGCTAATTGAAGATTATGGGTTGGATAGTTTTCTTCGTGGGGTCTTAGTTGCCTAGAGGCGTAAGCAACTACTCTTTTGTCTTGCATTAACACACACCCTAGCCTTTTCTTTGAAGCGTCAGTATACACTTCAAAATGTCTTGTGGGGTCTGGAATAATTAAAATAGGAGGAGTGGTTAGTGTTGCCTTAAGCTCTTGGAAACTAGCTTCACATTGATCAGTCCATTTGAAAGGACTTCCCTTCCTGGTCAATTTAGTCAATGGCAAGGCTATACGAGAGAAGTTTTGTATAAACCTCTTATAGTATTCTAGCAAACCCAAGAAACTTCTGACTTTTGTAACCGTCTTGGGTCTTTCCTACTTAATCACTACATCCATCTTGATAGGGTCTATGGCTACCCCTCTATTGGAGATGACATGTCCGAGAAACTTCACCTCTATAAACCAAAATCCATACTTTTCCAATTTGACACACAATATTTTCTCTTTCAACACTTGCAGCACGATTCAGAGATGTTGTTCATGTTCTTTCTCACTTTTAGAGTATATCAAGATGTCATCTATGAACACTACCACAAATTGATCTAGGCAGGGTCAAAAAATATGAATCATGTAATCCATGAAAATTACAGGTGCATTTGTTAACCCAAAGGGAATTACAAGAAACTCAATGCCTATACCTAGTCCTAAAGGCTATTTTTGGTACATCCTCCTCCTTGATCCTAATATGATGGTATCCTAACCTTAAGTCAATCTTATAAAAGATGGAGGCTCCCTTCAGTTGATCCAATAAGTCATCTATCCTAGGGAGAGGGTACTTATTTTTTATAGTCACTTTATTCAGATGTCTATAGTCAATGCTTAGTCTCAGGCACCTATCTTTCTTCTTAACAAACAATATAGGAGCTCCCTAAGGTGATACACTCGGTCTAATGAATTACTTGTCTAAAAATTTCTTCAACTGTTTCTTAAGTTCCTGTAGTTTCTTTGAGGCCATTCTATAAGGTACAATAGAGATAGGCCCAGTCCTGGGTAGAAGATCAATAGAGAACTCTATCTCTCTCTCGGGAGGTAAGTCTGGAATATATGGTGGAAATATTTTAGGAAACTCATTAGCTATTGGGATTTCATTAAGCTTCAATTCAAATTCTAGGTTTGATAAACACAGGAGAATATAACTAAGTACTCCACTCTTTAACTCCCTATTGACTTGATTGGCATTTAGCATCAATAATTGCATCTCTTTTTGTGAAGTAAGAGGTAGAAATTCAATGATCTCGGTGCAACAATTTAGTAAGACTCGATTCCTAGACATTCAGTCTAGCTCTAGAATGACATTAATACCTCTTAAAGGTAGGCATACAAGGTCTACAAAAAAAGTTTTCTCCTGAATAGTGACCTTGCAGTCTTTACATACAAAGGAAGTTAAGACTCTTTCCCCTGTGGGGGTTACTACAGATAGCTCATAAGGGATTTCAGAAATAGGATATTGAAGCTCCCTAATTCTAACATCCCTAATTTCGTTTCATGTATTCAAAGTAACATCCCTAATTTTGTTTCTTTTATTGATAAAGGTACATAAATATTTAATTAAGGAAATAAAATTTATTAGACAATTTTTAGATATCTAAGGAAATATAATCCTTAGAAATTCTTCAACTTACATGTATACATAGAAATGTTCTAACATTAATGGAATAGGTAAAGAGAGAAAACCTAAGTGGAAAAATTAGAAATATAAAGAAAGGTGAAATTCTTGGGTAAGGAAGATAAATTTTTGTCAAGTAAGTAAAGGTATTAAAATTTCAAGAAGACTAGATTAGGGTAATTTTTCCTAATTTAAGAGTTAAAGTTACTAAGTTTAGTATCTTTACCCATAAATTGGGCTTTCACCTATGGACACTTCATATAGAGTTTTTCTACTTCACATGAATTTTTAGCAAGCCAATAGGATAGCCCAATGAATAAATAAAACATAGACTTGGACTAAGATATAGAAATTGGACCAGTAGCCCAAAAATCATGAAAATGTGACTAAGCCCATTATGAAAGGTAGAATTTTAACTAAAGTAAAGAAAAATAAAAATAAAAAGTAAAATAAAGTAATGAAATAATGGTGTAATCAATATTAGGTGACATGGCATTAAGACAAAAATTTAGCACGTGGTGTGATATCCTACATTCATAATTTTAGCAAGTGGTATGATAATACATGGCATTAGGACAAAACATCTATATCCTACACTCATCATTTTAGCAAGTGGGTAATAATATATAGTATTATGATAAAACATCATTATCCTACACAAATAATTTTAGCTAAGCAAGGAAGATTCAAGGGTTGAAAATTTGCCACCTAAAAAGGTAAACCTATTATAATTGATTAAGAGAAAAGAAAAAGGAAATGAATCCCTAAATCAAAGGGATCTTGTCCCTTATCTTAAGAAAATATTGTCATAATTTTCAAATTACAAATCTCCTTTTGCTATGCATATCTTGACTAAGGAAGAGGAAGACAAGAACATTGGTTGTTTGTTTTCCAAAAATTCAACCAAGTGCATCCTAATTGTGATAAGGTAGACCCATGATTATGAAAGGTGAATTATTTGATAGTCTATATAAGCAAAACCCACCCTTATAACATTAGAATTTCTGTCCAAGTCAGGTAGAGGAAAAATAGAAGGTGGAGTGAGCAAAGGAGAGGAAGAGAGGAAGAAAGGAAGAAAGAGGAAGGAGAAGTCTAGAGGACTAAGTGCTCAAGGTAAGTTTAACAATATTTCTTTTTGAAGAAAATTTTTGAAACTTGTAATATTTATATGAGATTTTGATCTTAGAACTTTAATGATTGGTCATGGATGTTGCTATATCTTGTTACATATTATGTATGTTTGAATACTTAGGTTGGTGTAGATAGTTCTGCATAGGTATGGCTATGGGTGGAAAAATTTTAACCTTCTATTTTTAAAATTCTGGGAAGAATCGGTAAGGAATTTAAAGAAATGGTTAACATGAAAAATGTAGATCTATGTCTCACGGATTTTTAGCCACTGGAATCACTCAATTTGGAGTCCATATGAGGCATATATGTTTCGATTAGTAAGCAGTGGTCAGAAATTTGGTTAATCAGGGAAGAATATTTTAGAATAGCTTCTGTGTTTTAATTTTTGGGAACATTCTGTAGGGAATTAAAATAAAAGATTAACATAAAACTTATTGCTATATGTGTCACGGAATTTTAGCCATTGGAGTCACTTAGGGTCCGTTTGGATAGCAGAGCTTACAGCTTATTAGAGATTATCTATCAGCATAATAAAAAAACAGTGTTTGAATAAGTCTAAATAAGTAACTTATCGATCTTCAATAAGCTAATTTTAGCTTATTTCATAAGTCAATTTTTTAAGCTTATTGAAAAAAGCCTATGTGAAAACTCAAATTCACATGATCATGAAGTTATTTTTCACTTTTACAAGTTAAAATTTCATCAAAATTATACCATTCACCTCTCTCCTTCCATCAAAACTATATCCAAATGTTTTAAAAAAAATTATAAATTTGAAAAGAACTTTTTCAAATATGTATCCAAACGCTAAATAACTTAATTTAAAAGTCCTTCTTCTATAAGCACTTTTTATATAAGGCCTTATTCTATAAGTACTTAAATAAGTTGTATACCCAAACTGGGCCTTAATTTGAAATTCTTATGAGGGAGATATGGACAGATTAGTAGGTAAAGGTCAGAACCTACCCGAAAAAAAAAATAACCTGTACTTTGACGGAGTAATATCACCATGTATTCTTAATATTTCGTTCCACTGTTCAACATGTTTTTTCTTTATATTGACACCAAGATCACCTAAATCAAAGTTAAATTGAGTGAGTTATTCTCTGATTAGTAAGAGAAGGTTAGATAGGATGAAAACCTGCATTAAGAAAATAAAGAAATAAAATTAATATTTAAAAAAAGAAGAATCTTATAAATGAAAATAAGAAATGATTAATATATGCCATAGCCATTGCCATTGTATGAACTTCTTACCATCTTAAGTGTGAAATTTTGACATGGAAATATTTTATAAAGTGATATTTGAAATTGTTATGTTCATAGCATGATTACCAATGATTTTTGGCTATTATTGTGAAAAAAAAATGAGCACGGTCACATGGCAAATCCGCGTGGTGCACCAATAGGGGACGCCCTATCAACGGTTATGATTATGCTAATGAAAAAAGAAAGAGAAAGTGTGCCATGTCAGACGAAGCGAGAAAAGCTCGTATCGGAGAGTAGAAAATACTCATCTTGATCGAAGTAGCTTAATATGAGAATAAATTGATAGTCATCATATGATATTCTGAAAATAGTTAATCATGTCATACATGTCATTACTATACGATTCTCATGTGCATAGATATAGTGCATTCATGTAACAAAAGATATTTACTGTAGTTTATACAGATGAACATGACGTGATGAGCTATATTGATGATGATTTATTGTTGAACTTACTGGGATTTAATTCTCACTATATTTTCATATTATATTTAGAAAATTAGTTATGCAGATTCTTTTATGGCTCTGGCTTTTAGTGTAGATTGGATCGAGTTTCTTTATGTTGGGCAGATCCCAGAATCAAATAAAATGTTTGTGGTCGAGTTGGCTCAGATCTCGGTGAAGGTGCAACCACCCACACCTATATCTCCAGAATTGGTTAACCAGAATAAATAAGATGTAGATATTTATTTGTTTAATATGTTGTACGTACGTTTTGATTAATGACGTGTATGTAAACTCTATGTTGTATAATAATAATAATAATAAAAGTTGTTATACTAATATATTCTTTCGATATAAATAAATGACTAGCACCAGAGTCAAAGAACACTATAAGAGCAAATCCCTAGATGTAGCATGTACCTTGAATCATTTCGAAGGATTGAGCTACCTTTTAGCTGCTCAGGGTGAAAACCCTTCCTTTCACCTAAGGCCTCTGTTTCGACTGCTTCCCCACATTCTGTGGGTAGTTCTTTGCAAAATGACCCTTCTGTCCGCATTTGAAGCAGACATCTGGTCCCATGTAGCATGGCCAGCTACCATGCATACGTTTGCACTTAGTGCACTTGGCTATTGCGACGTCCTGTTGGAAAGGTCAGGGACCAGCAGTCAATGGCATTTTACCAGCTCCATATCCTCTTCCCCTTACGTTTTTGTCAGGGTTGGGTAAAGTTTTCTTCCTTTTCTACAAGTTTTGCCCCAGCTTCTTGTCCTCTACTACCCTTAAACTCTTACCCAAAAGTCTAGATTTATTTTTCAAGGGCACAAACTCCTTTATTTCCAATGCTATCATTGTATTCCTAATTTTTGGGTTCAGTCCTGCTTCAAACTTAATAGTCTTCCATGTCTCATCAGGATTAAACCTCAGGTAAGAGGAGAACTTAGACAACTCCTCAAACTTAGGGATGTATTGGTCTACCAACATGTTACCTTGTCTAAGTTAGAGAAATTTGATCTCTTTTTCAGCCCGCACAATACTTGGAAAGTATTTCTCTAGGAAAATATCCTTAAATACTTTCCAGGTGATCTACCTCCCCTGGTGAATTAGCAACTCTTTGGCTTTTCGCCAATAACACTTAGCTTTATCCTTCAGCATATATGCAGCAAAAATAACTTGCTGCTCATTAGTGCAGCCTATCAACTCGAAGATCTTCTCCAATTCTCTTATCCACCTTTCGGCTACCGTTGGGTTATAGCCATCTTGAAAAGAAGGTGGTTTGGTTCTCAAGAACTCAGATAGGCCATTATCATTTCTAGCCACCTGGTTATTTGCATTATTTTCTCCATTCAGGTTGTTACTGTTATGGAGATGTTGAAAAATTTGATTGGTGGCTGTGACTTGGTCTCAAATTTCTGTAGTCAAGTTGTTTAGGGTTTCTTTTGCATTGTCTACAGGGTTCCTCCTTGATGGTGCTATATCCTACTGTGGCAAAAATAGAGTTATGCTGCTATTGAGTTGATCAAGCCCAGTAGTTAATTGAAAAAATATTTACAGCAGTTATAACACCACCTCGGAATATAGATAGGAAACATTAGTAATTTCTTACTTATATGAAATCATTGATCCCCCACACAACATAACCACAAACATACTCAAGACACTATAAGATCGATTCAGATAGCCATCCACCAACTATCCATCTAGGATCAATCTGCTCTTATACCAATTATGTAACAACTCCATTTGTTTTACATATATAGATATATATATATTTGTAAAATACCATGAAATCATTATATCTTTACTTTTAGCTATTTAACTTATAATAACATTCAATTAAATTAATCAAGCATAATTAAGGTTTATGGTATACCATTAACACTGATACAATTTTGGGTTCTCATAAACATCATTAATTAAAAATGTCTGTACAATAATCAAACACATATATATCTACATCTTATTCATCCATACTAACCAGTTCTAGAGATATAGGTGCGGGTGGTTACACCTTCATCCATATTGATCAGTTACGGGGATATGGGTGTGAGTGGTTGCACCTTCACCGGGATCTTAGCCAACTCGACACAATATACGTTAAAAGCCGGTGATAGAGAATATCAGCATGTTTAGTCTTCTTAACATGATATGGAAATATAGTGAGAATTAAATCCTAGTAAGTTCAACAATAAATCATAATTATCATTAATATAACTTATCATGTCATGTTCTTTTGTATAAGCTATAGCAAATACCTTAGGTAACATGAATGCACTTTATTTATGCACATAAAAATCGTACAGTAATGACATGTATGACATGAATAACTATTTTTAGAATATCATATGATAGCTATCAACTTATTTTCATATGATGTTACCCCAGTTAGGGTAAGTACTTTTTATTTTTCGGTACGGGTTTTCTCGCTTCATTCGACATGGCACACTTTCTCTTTCTTTTCTCATTAGCATAATCATAGCTATGAGTAGGGCGTCCCCTACTAGTGCACCACACAGACCGCCATGTGATTATGTTCATCTCTTTTCTTTTCTTTTGTTTTCACATTAATAGCCAAAATTATGATTTCGATGACAAGTATGTTTATTATACTTACATGCCATACTTTATAATCAAAGCATAATCATTACCAAAAATTATTGGTAAAAATGCAATCATGCCATGAACATAATCATTTTGAAATATCACTTTATAATATATTTCCATGTCAAAATTACACACTTAAGATGGTAAGGAGTTCATACAATGGTAATGGTTAGGGCATACACTAGTCATTTAATATTTCCATTTATAAGATTCTTCTTTTTTCTTAAATATTATTTTCAGCTCTCACTAATCAGAGCATAACTCCGTCATTTTAACTCCGATTGAGGTGATCTTGGTATCTATTTAAAGCAAGACAATCCTCTAAAACTCTTATGTTTAATATTTTAGTGAAATCATAAGGAATCATGGTGGTATTACTCCCTCAAATTCAATGTTATTTCTTCTCGGGTAAGTTTTGACCTCTACTTACTAATCTGACCATATCTCCCTCCTATGTTCTCTAAATTGAGTGAATCCAATGGATAAAAATTCATGAGTCATATATCTATATTTTTCATGTTAATCATTTCTTTTAATTACCTATAAATTATTCACAGAAATTCAAACACACAAGCTTACCTAACAGATTCTTCCCTGGTTAACTAGTTTCTGACCACTACGTACTAATCTGACCATATCTCCCTTATATGGATTCCAAATTGAATGATTCTAGTGGATAAATATTAGTGACACATATATCTATATTTTTAATGTTAACCATTTCTTTTAACTCTCTACATAGGTTTCCTAAAAATTCAAACACAGAAGCTTACCTAACAGATTCTTCCCTAGTTAACTATTTTCTGACCACTTCTTACTAGTTAGACCATATCTTCTTCATTTTAACTCCAAATTGGGTGATTCCAATGGTTAAACATCTGTGAGATATATATCTACATTTATTAGGTTAACATTTCTTTTAATTCTTAACTGATTATTTCCAAAATTTCAAAAACAAAAGATTCTTTGGTTGCTCCAAAATTCAATTTTCTAACCAAACCTTTCCTAAGGTTTTAGTTCATCATTTTATTACGTACTCTTCCATTTTCTTCCTAATTTACATCTAATCATAAGATTAATCATTTCAACATTATAATTAGATTCCTTATACTTAATTTAACATATTCCATCATCTACTTCTTAAGAAAACAGAAATCAAATCATGTATTATTAAGGTTGTTTCGAAACAGAAATGTCTCATAGTCTTCTTCTAAGTGTTTAAGGCCATACTAATTTTATCAATCTAATCAGATTCCATTAATTTTTAACCACATTCAAATATACATAATAGGAGCATAAAAATCCTAAAATTTTGCCACCCGTAGCCATACTTATGCAGAACTTTTCACACCAACCGAAGTGTTCAAAACATGCATCATATGTAAGACCAACATGTAACATAATATGCCAACATCCATGGCCAATCATCAAAGTAGCAAATATTGTAAATTTGATCAAAGTTCTAAGATCAAAATTCTATATAAATGTTATAAATTTCAAAACTTTTCTTCAAAAAGAGATATTATTAAACCTACCTAAAGATCTCCCTAACTCACTTAGTGAATTCTTTTTCTTGTTTCCTCTTGAAGGAAGTGGCAAGATTCCTCACTTCCCTTAGCTTTTCTAGCAGCTTGAATAAGAGAGGGAGGGTGAGTTTTGAACCCCAAGGATAAAGAGAAAAAGATGGATTCAAGAGGAGATTAAGTTAACTTACCTTGAGTACTTAGTCTTTTCGACTTTTCCTTCTTCTCTTCTCTTCTCTTTCTCACCTTTTCTCACTCTACCTTGCTTCTATTTTTTCTATCCCTTACTTGGATAAAATTATAATGTTATAAGGGTGGTTTTTGATTAAATAAATTATCAAGTGTTCCTCCTCTCATAATCACAAGTCTACCTTATCACAATTAGAATGTACTTGGTTGCTTTTTGGGGGAAGACAACTCATGTTCTTGTCTTCCTCTCCCTTAGTCAAGATATGTATAGCAAAATCATATTTGTATTTGAAAATCATGATAAAATGTTCTTAAGACAAGGGACAAGGTCCATTTGATTTAGTGATTCATTTCTTTTTTCTTTTGTTTCACTCAAATATGATAGCTTTGCCTTCCTAAGTAGCAACTTTTCAGCCCTTGAGTTTCCCTTGCTTGGCTAAAATTATTTGTATAGGATAGGAATGTTTTATCCTAATGCTATGTATTATTACCTACTATATCATCATATGGCTTGCTGAATTATTAGTGTAAGATATAGATGTTTTGTCCTAATACTATGTATTATTACCTACTATATCATCATATGGTTTGTTGAAATTATTAGTTTAAGATATAGATATTTTGTTCGAATACCATATGATCTAATCTTGATTATTATTACACTACTATTTCATCACATGGTTCTTATTTTTTCCTCTTGGATTTGGGCTCATTCTTGCCTATTTCTTTTGCTTTGGCTAAAATTCTACATTTCATGGAGGGTTTGGTCACATTTTAATGATTTTTGGGCTATCGGTCAAACTTTTATATCCTAGTCCAAGTATATGTTATATCTCTTGCTTAGGCTATCCAATTGGCTTGTTAGAAACTCTTATGAAGTTGAAAAACATACTCTATGAAGTGTCCATAAGTGAAGGCCCAATATATGGGTGGAGGTGTTAAACTTAGTAACTCTAACTCTTGAATTAGGAAAAATTATCCTAATCCAATCTTTTTGAAATTTTAAGACCTTTATTTACTTTTAAAAATTTATCTTTCTTACCCAAGAATTTTGCCTCTCTTTAGGATGTTATTTCTAATTTTTCCTATTAGGTTTTCTCTCTTTACTTATTCCTTTAATGTTAGAAACATTTTCTATGAATACACATAAGGTGGAGAATTTTTAAGGCTTATATTTTTTCTCAAATATCGAAAAATTGTTTAATAAGTTTTATTTCCTCAAATAAATATTTATGTACCTTTATTAATAAAAGAAATGAAATTATGGATGTTACACATAGCCTCCAACACAGCCAGGCCGTGTTCTATGCAAAACGTGGAGCAACTTCTCATATTCTAACCCGAAGAACAGCCAGGTTATGTCCTGGTACATGGCCGTGCTTTGGGTCTGTACAGTTCGTATTTTTTAAGGTTTTAAGTAGTCAAAGTGTTATAAATACATGGGAAAGTGTGGAGAAATACATACAGATACATACAGACTCAGAGAGACTCAATTTAGGCCTAGAAAGCACCATTAGATTAGGTTTAGAGTAGGATTATTGATTAATTTATGTTCTTAGAGTAGAATTTGGATTGATTGAATCTTGTATCCTTAATTTATCTACTGTAATAAGGTTTTATCTTTCTAGTTTTACATTTCCTTCTACTTCTACTCATTTCTCTTTGATTGTATTAAACGTTGATGAATGGTTTTATGAATATGATTATGAGTTTTCTTTCAATTATGTGTGAGTAGATTTAATTTAGGGTTTCGATAAACCCACTTATAGTATGATGATACTGCATTAAATAAAATTGTGAAACCCTAATTGTGATTGTCTATGGATAAATAGGATTAACTATTATGCATTATACAAATTGATAGGACGCCTGACCGCTGTTTTATCACATCTTAGATTATTAACTGATGAACTGAAAGGTGAAAGTTAGTACCAAAATTTAATAGTTAATTATGGATATCTTAATCATGAAAGTAGTTTAAGGATCTGTAGGAATTTAATCAATTGGTAGGCACGAGAACCCCTATTAATTGAATCATATGGTAAGCATAAAACTTAATGGACTTAGGTTGAACTAAGAATTATAAAAGTAGGCAATTGGATTAACCTAAGTACGATTAGTAATGCTTGAAAGAGGTTATTAATTAATTAAGGCTAAACCATCCCCAATTACCTAGATAATTGCAATTAGAGGTACATATTGATTACTGAATATCATAAGTGCGGTAAACTCTAACCCTAAGTTTTTGTTCGTTGATTATCTTATTTAATTAATTGTGATCTCTCTATCAAATTACATTGATTTAGATACCTTGATTCGTAGAGTTCAAGTAATTGATCATCGATCTCTGTGGGATACGACCCGTACTCGCCGAATTAGCTACAGCTACGCCGTGCGCTTGCGGTTAATTAGTGAAACACACACAACATTAAGGGCTTGGATGCATAGAAGATTACCTTAGCTATCTTCTTTTAGCCTTTCTCTCTCTTGTCTTTCTTCTCCTTTTTTCCTTGGATTTTCCTTTTCTTTATCCCTTCTTGGCCAACCTCCCCTCTTCTTTCTCTCCCGGTCGACTTCTCCCTCAAGTCTCCCAAATATTTAAAAAAATGGTGGCTTGTTCAAGAAGCCACTCTCTCTTCCAACTATATGCTCCAACTACCTCTTATTTACTAGTTTGTTACTCCATTACATTCTAACTATCCATTGGTTTTGGCCTTGTTTGGGTTTCTCATTTTTTCCAAATGCTTTAATTTTCTCTTAGAAGATGCTAATGGGTTTTAGGGCACAACAAAAATAATATCTCTAGTTCATTTTCTGATGCCTAATTCTAACCCTAAAGGGTTAAGCAATTCCAATTTTGCCCTTCTAATTTTCCAAGAATAAAAATTCTTCTCTTTATCTCCTATGGATTTCTACTTAGGAAGTAATAAAACCAACCCATTTCGGCTCATCTTATGGAAATTATGCTAGCAACAATTTTCCTTTTTGCTATTCAAGCCACTTTATTGTTTTAGGTCTTTTAATTTTATAAGATTTTTTTCTCCATGTCTTATTTCATTATCTTTCATTTCCTTCACTATTATAGTTAATGTGCGATTTACTGAGAATAAAATCGAGAGATGTTACAGTGACCCTCCCCCTATGACTGGACTAACACGACTAAGCACTCGTCTGCTTGCTAATGAGCGCTATTCTTCTCCCGTAGTGGGCTTGACGACATGTTCTGTGTGAAGAATTTGTCTCTCCTCACATCTCTATTGCAACTACACACTAAAGTTTTCTTTTTGGCATATATAAATTGGCCATTCAATCTGCTTTATCCATCAATGTTTAGAAATTTATTTTTAAATTGGAATGAGCAAGCATTTGCAATATATGATGGGAAAGTTAACTTGAGGATTTTAAAAGGATGGGTTCATGAGCATTGTCTCTTCTTCCTTGACGTGATTTTGTGTTTTATTTTAATTTTTATATTATTAAAGTTGTGAAAGCATGTCAGAATTAGGAGCTGTGCACTCTTTCTCAATAAAAAGCTACCATTTTGAGTCTCAAGAATCGCTAGCACCGATGGACATAATAGATAGAGGCAGAAAAGCAGATATGAGGAGAGAATAGTAAAGTAATTTAAATAATAAATATAATATTTAAAATAAAATAAAAAATATTAAATAATGTGGTAGTCCTTTTAGTCTATTTTGGTTAAAAATTATTTTAACTAAAAACCGAATCGAACTACTCGATTCACTAAATAAAAGAATCGATTTAAATAGTTTAAAATCAAATTTCTTTTAGCTTTTTAATGGTTTAATTTGATTTAGTCGGTTTTGTTCAGTTTTATTTAATTTTATACATCTTTGCTTCCTTCTTAGATGATTTCAATCTTTCAAAATTTAAAAAAAAAATTATAAATTAAATTTTAAAGAGAGAAAAAACAGCTTAATAATATTAATATTTAATAAATAAGTAAAAATTACATTTAAATATTTAGATGAAGATCTTACGGACTATGTTTTTCTCTTTTTAAATTTATTCAATAAATTTTTTAAAAAAAATTTAGAAAATTTTGATATTTTCTTAAATAATCTCAAAGACACACCTCTTATATTAACCTAATGTATTTTAAAATAATTTATTCTTTTAAATGTTGGTTTCAAGATTTGAATAAGAGGAATTAATATATTTATATTATTATGTATCGAAAATTCCAAAATCATATTTTCACAATAAAAAAAAACTTAAATCATATTAATAGTAGCTGATGTATGGGTTGACGAAGATGATGTAATGGGTATGCGTTTGGTCCAATTAAGAATTTTGATTTTCAATTGCCTAAGAGAGACTTTCAAAGATTCATACGAAAATCAGGCTCGTGGTCTCGAGATAATAATAGGAAGGAAACTGAGGAGAGCGTGTGATTTCATAGTCATGAAGACCGGAAAATTTTAGGGAAAGCGGTTTTATATTATATTCACTTTGGAAAGTAATTATTATCAGTTAAATTTATAATTTATAATTAAACTACTATCAATATTTATAAATATCAAATAAACATAAGTTAGATACTTATTATTGTTTTACGACAAAAAATTATTAATTTTTGTAATTACAGTCAACTGATATTTAAATTAATTTGAGTTCATATTGGTTAATATTTTTTTTATTCGATTAAAAACTAAATAACTTATATTAGGACTAAGAATTTCACAAAAATTTTACAAGACTAAAAAACTTTGTAATAAATTGACAAAGCTATAATTTAAATTTGTGACTTTCTCCCCAAACGTATGTTACTTAAATTTATAATTTTATAATATGGTCCATCTTTAAACCGGTGAAAAAGATATGGTCCTACTGGGCTATTTGGTATGCTTTGTTTTTGTATATTCAAAAGTCGTGGTGTGAGGGTTATGTGAAGGGCGGGCTGGACGGCGTACCGACACTTAGAAAACTATGGAGAGATATTTAATAGAAATTAAAAGTTATTTTACTTTTTATATTTTTAAACCTATTATCATTAGATTAATACAAACAAATAATATGAATAAAAGACGAATAGCAATAAAATATTACAGAGGAGGATTGAAATATACTTCAAAAAAGAAGTGTAGGAATAAAATTACTTTATTTGATATATTGTTATTTCTATTTCGGTATTTTAAGACTTTTAAACATTTTATGTTTAATTACGTGTATTTAAAATATTTAAGGATATAGAACGTACAAACGTCTTATACAACTAGAAAAAAATTTTAAGAATACGACACTCTAAACATTTTAATATGCTAATGTGTGTTAAAGACCTTCGATTAAAAAAAATTTATAAAAGACCAGTTGTATTTTTATTCAATCCATTAATTTTTATAATAAAAATAAGAATTTTAAAAATTATAATATTTTACTAAGCATTCAAATTATTATGAATATAAAATTTGGTATACCAAACAATTTCAAAATCAACATTATCTAATGATAATTCAATTTCATTCCATTTGAAAATATCATGTCCTTTTTTGTTTAATCACAGCTAGGAGTTTCTTTTCTAATTTTGTTTCAAATTAATTTCTTTCTCAAGCAATTTGGTGTATATAAAATTTATCTCAAATTATTCTTTAGAGGAATTGAACTTTTATATATATATATATATATAAATTTAGAGGATTTGAACTTAATTTGATAAGAGATGGCATCCCCTCTTATTAATTGACTTAATTAATTTGGATAAAAACAAAACTATATCTTTTAGTGTGTATATTTTTAACAATAAGTTATAAATTTGTGTTTGGTAAAATAATTTTAAAATTGGTTCCTTCAGCTTTGTTTTTAAAAGAATGCACTGCTTTTGAGAAGCACGATAAGAATTCCTTTAAAAGCCACCGTAATTATAAACATAAGAACTAATTAAAATGCTTCTCTTATATATATATCAACGTTTTCACCAAATTATTGGTGATATTATTGCTATTTTGCAAGAGTGTGCACTCCTAGTGTTCTATCACCTCCCATTTATTAAGGTAAACTAAAAAATGAAGTATCATTTATGACATTTAAGCCAATTTGGTTTCTTAAAATATATTTAATATTTATTTCTTATAAATATTATTATTTTTGTTTATTTAACTTTAATTAAAATTTAAAACCAAAGACCTCAATTCGAAAGATCACTCTAATACAATTGAATTAATTTACCCATAATTTTGGCAGGCACTTATAGGATAGATACATAATGTGTTGGTCATCACACAATATTAGCAGCATCTAGGAGTGTGCATAATGTAACATCCTGTAATTTTTATTTTTAAATAATAATGTTTTGCTATAAAAAAATATATTTTTATTTATTTAAAAATGATTATGTTCTGTTAAAAACAAGTATACTTTTAATTAAAGTAATTATTGTTTTGCTTAAAATAATTATATTGTCCTTTAATAAATTTTTGTATTTTTAGAAATATTTTTTCTTTTATTATGTATAAAGATATTTATTTTGTAATTTTTTTTATTAAGATTTTTATTAAGAAAAATCATGATTTAAGAGTTTAATTAAATGTTTATGAGAATGTAAATTTTTAGAAATTTTTGTGATGTTTTAGGATGAAAAACGATATTTATATGAATATATATATAATAAAATTACATTATTTAATTATTAAATAATAATAATTATTCTTATTATAAATGAAAAAGAGAAAAGGGGGAGGGAGACACGGAATGCAGAAAGGGGGAGGGAGAAGAAGAGAATGAATAATGAATAGTGTGAATAGTATAAATAGTATCTCTATATTTTCTCTCTATATCTGGAGTGTCTTACAGGCCTTCGATTTCTAAACTAAGGGTACCACTCAAGATGGAGAATACTATAATTTTGACTGAACAATTTCTCAAATCAACCATAGAATCACCGTAAATCGAAAGTAGAAAATCTCAAAAAAAGGTAAATTCTGAAACTCTTATTTCGAGATCTTAAATTGGAAATCTAACACAGTAGATAGATTCAGGAGTTAGATAAACCTTAAGATATGAAATTTTTTAGCTATCTAACAACTTGTTGTTCTTGGTGAATAGTATTTTTCAGCCATAAATAGTTACCAAGTTTCTGAAATTATTTCTTAATTTTTAGACCCTCCGAACACGTTCTTGAAGTCTGTTTAGTCAAATGTGGATTGGAAAAGTGTATTTTGGGGCTGTCTAATCTGGAGCCCTTACCTTATGAGTAGATGATTCTTTCTATGAATTTTCCTATATTCTTCTTGATCTTTAAGTATGTATTTGATTATGTTTATGAGATATTTACACTTTTAAATATTTCTGAAATGCATTAACATTATTTGAATTGCTTACAATTTGGAATATAGTTCGAGAAGAGTATAGTTTTGAAAATAGATTTCTGAACTCATGGTATATCTGATTTCACATGTATTTCTCATTAAATGATAAAGTGAATATTTATGTACGTAGCATTGATTTGTAAAACTATAAAGTTACTGATTATGATTGAATGGCAAGTGTAAAGCTCATGGCAAGTTGTTTGATAATTTTACATTGCATTGATGAATATGCATTTATATATATGTATTTATATGTATGGATGAATATCGACGAGTTGTATGGCTTGTGACGGTACCGAATAGGGGACGTCCTATTAGCCTGAGTGAGCTGAGAGAGGGCCGCTCCATCTGGGTGACAGTAGTAATGTGAGGAGGCAGATGTGTGATGGACTCACATTTTCTAATCACTATTGTGGCTGTAGTCGATCGGTCACTATGCGTATACCAAATGTGTGTGCGGGTTGACCAGATCACTGAATGAGGCAGATCATTTTAAATTGGGTTGACCAAATCGCTGAATGAGGAATGTCATTTTAAAAGTTTATAACTTTATCTCAAAAACTTATTATTTTACTATAGTTTATATAGCTAAATATAACAACATTTGTTTAATGATCATACCATGCTGAATATGGTTTGGATATCTGAATATCTTTTTATTTGAAAATATTTGAAATACGGGTCCTATATGGATGTACTTCTAAACTGTATTTTCTAAGTGACAAATTTTAAAACATGAATTCATCCATATGCTGACTTAAGAGGTCATAGGAGGTATTATCTGCTTACTAAGTTGTTAAACTCACTACACGATATTTTCACATTTTTCAAATAAGGATACAGAGTTTGATTTTACAAATAGGTGATCAGTTAGGTAACAAATTCTCTGGGTAAGTCTACGTTACTTTCAAGACTCACAGTTTTGAATTATAATGTGTTTGTATTCTAGAGTGTACTTTGATTGCTATAGGCAGGATCCTTGCTTCTGTTGTTACTTTGACATTTATAACTTGGTCTGTATAATGTATATACATGAGAGAACCTATATGTATCTATTTATATGACAAAGAATAGTGTTATGCATGTTAAGAAAAATATCTGATTGTGGAAAAAAAATGTTTGTTTCACGTACTCAAAAATTGGGAGCGTTACAAGTATGAGCCAGACATATTTATACTTTAGGTGCTGCTGAGGGATTCTATAAGATTTCAATTTTCTTTCTATTTCAAGTTATTAAATTTCCTAGTATAAAGTTGATTGAGTATTGTGACATCTTAAAAGGTATCTATGGGTTAATTATTGCTTGAAAGTGAAAGGGATAGGTGTCCCAGAAAATTTAAAGAATTGAGACAAATGTTAAATATGATCATTTCTGAATATAATATCCGTTTTACTTGAATGTCTAGATATAGTAGACTTTGATGTGATATTAGAAATGAATTGGCTAGCAATATGTCAGGCCATTTTAGAATGTCATCCGAAGATGATTAAATTTAATATTCCTGGAGAATCTTCTTTTTTGATACAAGGAAACTATAATGAGGTACTCAAAATCTAATCTCTATTTTAGCAGCTCATAAATTATTTCAAAAAGGTGCCAAGGATATTTGGCAGTAGTGGGAGATGTTGATATAAAGTATGCCAGTGTAAATCAAGTTCCAGTGGTTAGAGAATTTTTTGATGTAATTCCTGAGAAATTGTTAGGATTATCTCGAAATGTAAAATAAAATTTGGTATTGATTTACTTCTTGAAACCTAACTAGTGTCTATACCCCCATATAGAATGATAACGATTGAACTAAAGGAATTGAAGAATTAGTTGTAGGACTTGTTGGACAAGAGATTTTTATACCCTAGTACTCCTTCTTAGAGAGCTCTAATACTATTTGTGAAAAAAAAAAGATGGATCGTTGCGATTGTGCGTAGATTATAGACAGTTGAATAAGATGATAGTGTGGAATAAATACTTGTGACCTCGTATAGATGATCTGTTTGACTAGTTACAAGGTGCTCAATATTTTTTTCAAAAATTGATTTCAGATATAAGTATCATTAATTGAGGATAAGGGAAGAGGATATTAAAAAAAATTCTTTTAAGACTCATTATGGGCATTTGGTTATGTCATTTAGTTTGACAAATGCCTCAGTTGCAATCATAGATTAATAGTAATTAAGTCATTCTCGGATCAATTTGTTATTATATTTATTGATAATATACTATAATATTTCAAAAGTTTAGAGGATCATAAGCAACATCTAAAGATAGTTTTACCAACTCTAAGGGAGTATGGTTGGTAAAGATGGTACCCAGTAGACTCTAAGAAAGTAAAAGTAGTACAACAATGGCTACGTTTTACTACATCTAAAAATGAAGATCCAAATCCAATTTTTGCTTCCTGCGGTTGTCTGCCGTCCATTCTATTTGAGCCATAGTTAGATTAGGTACATGAATAAATGCTTATAAAACATCAATCAACTCTTTAGCATTTGAGGCTGAGATGAGAATTCGTCGTGCTGAGTGTGGAATAAACCTCTGTTCTACAACTTGATCAAGAAAAAACAACAGACCATCAAAGAAATTGTTAACATTTAATAAACCTATCGGTTTGTGATGCATATTCAGTTGTGCCCAAGAAACTATTTGAAAAATCTCTTCTAAAGTACCAAAACCACCTGATAAGGCAATGAAGGTATAAGCATCGCTCATCATTCTAGCCATGAGTTCATGCATGGAAGCTACCATAAACTCTTTTCCAATTATCTTTCCTACGATGTTGGATGAAGCTAGAGCTGTAGGAATAATACCTAGAACTTGACACCCTCCTACATGTGCAGCTATAGACTCACACTCCATTAATCCATAGTTACCTCCACCATAGACTAAATGAATTTTTCTCCTAGCTAGCACTATACCTAGGTTTTGTGCAGCTTTCATATACTCTCCATCTTTACCAGGACTAGAACCACAAAAGACACAAATATTTCGAAACTGACGGAATGCAATTCCCTCTATAGTTGCACACACTTTAACTTTGAGTATGAAAGTAAAGATATTAATGTGTGCATTTATAGAACTCAGAGAAGGGCATACTTATGATAGCTATGCGAATAGGCCGGGAATAATTAGAACAGCTATGTGAGTGATTGGTGGATATAAGCTAAATTGAAGGTACAATTTTCAAAAATAACGGCAAGCATGTATATGTACAGTAATTTTGATAGTCGCTCATATTAGGCATATAAAGAGAATAAGGTTAAGATATCACTAGAAATTTGTCTTTTCCTTGTTGTCCTTGATGAAGCATTGATATCTTGATTCTTGTAGAGAAATTGCAGGTGATAGGCGTAATTGTAAAAAAAAGAGAGTGAAAATGTAAATAAGTTAATTGTTGAAGAGGGACAATCAAATAATTTATTTTGTTTCCCAATGTTTTTTCAGTTCACTATCGGTATTATTAAGTCGACTAACTATTTTGAGAAATTTTAATTTGAACTAGTTATTTTACAGTTGATTGGTTATATCTATTTTGAAGTAATCAACTGCATCCTACCAGTTAACTATGTATTCTTTGATTTTCACAGAATTTTATAAGCACATAAATGTTTCTTTTCCACCGAATATCAACAACTTTAAAGTAGATTTTGGCACATATATTTAAAATTTACGGCCACTAATTTTTGCCGAAATAATAGCTATATTTTGTTTACAGATTTTCAAGAATTATGACCACCGATATTAATTTTTTTTCTTCAATGTTTTGTTCAAATTTTTGACTTTCTATTTGGCACCGTTTTCTATTATGCTTTTTGTCTATTCTACTGCATTCTCCCTTATTAATGTTTTGCATTAAATGCAAAGTTCTTTTCCCTCATTACAAGAAAAGTTAATTTATTTTCTTTGAAACTCAATTATTATGATGTCCAAGTTATTAATAGATTAAAGTAATAAAAATTTTGAAAGGAATGGACGGATGATGGCCTTATGGTGTTTTGACAAATGTAATCAAGAGGATTAGTGGTATTGAAGTTCTTGAGAAATAAAATATGGGAAGTAGGATTTAACTTAATCTTTGAATTCTTAATTTGGAAATATGGAGATTTTGAAAGAATTTATCTAACAAAGAACGTATTAAAAAAAATTTATATCAAGTATGTATAACTATGTAAGTTGGCAGACTATGTGCAAATTAGAAAGAATAATGAGTTTACAGTATATACTGATTAAGTATTAAGGTATGAAGAACACTTAAGTTTACCTAATGTAGTTGAGAAGGGAAAGGAGAATAATTTGAGAACCATGTTCGAAAATAATGTAAAGCGATCAAGGTATTTGTGTTAAGGGTTTATACCATGCTAAGTTAAGTCTAGTACCTAGGATGTGAATTATATTGAGATTGAAAATTCACGTGTGAACAATTGTTGAGAAAGGAGATTTTAGAGAAAGTCATAGATTGTGAACATGGATAACCAGAGACAATAAGGATATACTAAGATATGAAATAATTGTACTAGTATAATGGTAAAAGAAGATACAAGTGAAATATTTTTCGTTGTTTGGTATGTCAGCAAGTAAGAATTGAATATATTGTTTTAAGAGACCTAATTAAGAAGCTTAGGATCTTAACTAGATTATAGTATTGCCGATAGTAAATTTAAATGATGTATTTATAAATTAGAAATTACGCTTTAGGTATCTTTATATAATTTTGGTGAAATTTTGGAGAAAATCATTTATCCTTAGTTGAACTTGTCCATATAAGTAATTATCAGACCTTACAAACAAATGGCACTATTTGAGGTTTTACATTAAGCATCGTAGGACTCCTAATAGGTGGATGAGTTGAATAAGGTTAAGTTTTTCGAATCTAATTTGGAATATCAAGAAATAGATAGAATATGATTAACCTAAATCGATGATGTTAATTTAGAGAGTATGCTTCAAGCGTATGTTTTCGAGTTTGGAGGGAGATCCCTTAACAGAATTTGCTTATAATAAAGTGTTATTGGATGATTTAATTCCTGAAGTAAAGGTGTTACAAACTTTTTGTTTGATGACTCAGTGGAGTTAGACTTATGGTAAGATGTCATTGATAAAGTGAAATGAAATGAAAAAAAAATACAAGCAACTTAATACAGGTCAAAAGTCTATAAGGACCATGAATGTTGAGCATTAGAAATTATCAGTTCGTGACCACATATTCTTGAAGGACTCACCAATGAAAGAGGTAATGAGGTTTAGAAAGAAGGAAAAAGTTAAGCTCTAGTATATAGAATCTTTTGAAAACTTGAACAAAGTAGGCATAGTAATACATTGGCTAACCTTGCCATCAGGATTGAGTAATGTGGATACAGACTTTCTTGCATCAATGCTAAAGAAGTACCAATTAGATTCTTCTTATGTTACCTAATTCCAAGAAAATTAATTAGACAAAAATTTGGCTTAATTATGAGTACAATCGATATTTATTATTGATCGACAAGTGAAGAACTTGTGGATGAAAGAAATCCCTATAGTTAAGTTATATGGCAAAATCACTCAAGTGAAGAGACATATTAAAAAGTAAAGATGATATACAAAAAAGATATCTCCAATTATTTGAGTAATAAGATTGGTAACTCCAAATTATGCCTTGATTTCATTCCCTACATGTGGTAAGATGGGCTGAAATTCGACGACCGAATTTCTTAAGAGGGAAAGAATGTAACATCCCGTAATTTTTATTTTTAAATAATAATGTTTTGCTATAAAAAAATATTTTTATTTGTTTAAAAATGATTATGTTCTGTTAAAAGTAAGTATACTTTTAATTAAAGTAATTATTGTTTTACTTAAAATAATTATATTGGTCTTTAATAAATTTTTGTTGTATTTTTAGAAATATTTTTTCTTTTATTATGTACAAATATATTTATTTTGTGATTTGTTTTATTAAGATTTTCATAAAAACAAATCATGATTTAAGAGTTTAACTAAAGGTTTATGAGAATATAAATTTTTAGAAAATTTTGGGATGTTTTAGGATGAAAAACGGTATTTATATGAATATATATATAATAAAATTACATTATTTAATTATTAAGTAATAATAATAATAATTATAAATGAAAAAGAGAAAATGGAGAGGGGGACACGGAATGGAGAAAGGGGGAGGGGGAGGAAGAGAATGAATAGTACATAGTGTTAATAGTGTAAATAGTATATCCATATTTTCTCTCTAGATCTGGAGTGTCTATAGGCCTTCGATATCTAAACTAAGGGTACCACTGAATTTAGGACGGAGAATACTACGATTTTGAACGAACAATTTTTCAAATCAGCCTTAGAATCACCGTAGATCGGAAGTAGCAAATTTCAGAAAAAAAGTAAACTCTAAAACTCTTATTTAGATATCGAAATATGATACAGTAGATAGATTTAGGAGCTAGACAAACCTTAAGATATGAAATTTTTTTGCTATATGACAACTTTTTGTTCTTGGTGAATAGTATTTTCCAGCGATAAATAGTGTTTTTAGTCCATGAATAGTGACCAAGTTCTCGGAGTCAGTTTTTGATTTTTGGACCATTCGGACACGTTTTTGAAATCTGTTTAGTCAAATGTGGATTGAAAAAGTGCATTTTGGGGCTGTCCAATCTAGAGCCCTTACTCTGTGAGTAGATGATTCTTTATATAACTTTTCCTATACTCTTCTTGATCTTTAAGCATGTATTTGATTATGTTTATGATATATTTACACTTTTAAATGTTTCTGAAATGTATTAAAATTATCTGAATTGCTTACAATTTGGAATATAGTTTGAGAAGAATATAGTTTTAAAAATGGATTTCTGAACTCATGGTATATCTGATTTCACATGTATTTTCTCATTATATGATAAAGTGAATATTTATGCACGTGGCATTGATTTGTAAAACTATAAAGTTACTGATTATGATTAAATGGCAAGCGTAAAGCTCATGGTGAGTTACTTGATAATTTTACATTGCATTGATGAATATGCATTTATACATATGTATTTATATGTATGGATGAATATCGACGGATTGTGTAACAACTCCATTTAAGTATCAATTTTCTTTTTTAAATACCATGAAGTTATTACCTCGTTACAACTTAACTCAAAATAACATTTATTTAATTTTTACAATACAAAGTTTACATACATGTCATTAATCAAAACAAACGTACAATGTAACATCTCTAATTTCGTTTCTTTTATTGATAAAAGTACATAAATATTTAATTAAGGAAATACAATTTATTAGACAATATTTTAGATATCTAAGGAAATATAATCCTTAGAAATTCTTCACCTTATGTATATGCATAGAAAATGTTTCTAATATTAAGAGAACAAATAAAGAGGGAAAACCTAATAGGAAAAAAAAATTAGAAATAACATACTAAAGAGATGCAAAATTCTTGGATAAGGAAGGTAAATTTTTAGAAACAAGTAAAGGTCTTAAAATTTCAAGAACATTGGATTAGGGTAATTTTTCCTAATTCAAGAACTAGAGTTACTAAGTTTAAAATCTTTACCCATACATTGGGCTTTTACCTATGGACACTTCATATAGAGTTTTTCCACTTTACATAAGTTTCTAGTAAGCCCATTGGATAACATAAGCAAGGAATAAAACATAGACTTGGACTAGGATATAGTAATTGGACCAATAGCCCAAAAATAATGAAAATGTGACCAAACCCTCCAAGAAAGGTAGACTTTTATCCAAAGCAAAGAAAATGGGTAGGAATAAGCCCATAATGGGTAGGAATAAGCCTAAATCCAAGAGGAAAAATAAAATAAAATAAATTAGGTGATGATATAATAATGTAATAATAATAAAGATTAGGTTACATGGCATTAAGAAAAAAATTTAGCAAGTGGTGTGATTCTACATTCATCATTTTGGCAAGTGGCATGATAATACAAGGCTTTAGGACAAAAAGATCTATATCCTACACTCATAATTTTAGCAAGTGGTATGATAATACATGGCATTAGGACAAAACATTCCTATCCCACACAAATAATATCAACCAAATAATGGAGATTCAAGGGTTAGAAATTTGCCACCTAAAAAGGCAAACCTATCATACTTGTTTAAGACAAAAGAAAATGGTAATGAATCCCTAAATCAAAGGGACCATGTCCCTTATCTTAAGAACATATCATCATAATTTTCAAAATACAAATATCCTTTTCCTATTAATATCTTGACTAAGGAAGAGGAAGACAAGAACATAAGTTGTTTGTTTTCCAAAAATTCAACAAAGTGTATCCTAATTGTGATAAGGTAGACCCATGATCATGAAAGGTGTATTATTTGGTGGTCTATTTAAAAACAACCCACCCCTACAACATTTTAATTTTGTCCAAGTGAGGAAGAGAGAGAAATAGAAGCAAGGTAGAGTGAGGAAAGGAGAGAAAGAGATGAGAAGAAAGGAAGGAAGAAGAAGGAGAAGTTTAAAAGGTTAAGTACTCAAGGTAAGTTACCTTAATCTCCACTTGAATCCATTTTTCTTCTTGATCCTTGAGGTTCAAAAACTCACCCTCCTTCTCTTACCTAAGCTGCTTGAAAAGCTAAGGGAAGGGAGGAATCTTGCTACTTCTTTCAAGAGGAAACAAGAAAACCAATTCACTAAGTGAGCTAGGGAGATTCTTAGGTAAGTTTAACAATATTTCTTTTTGAAGAAAACTTTTGAAACTTATAATATTTATATGAGATTTTAATCTTAGAACTTTGATGATTGGTCATGGATGTTGCTATATCATGTTTCATATTGATCTTGCATGTGATGTATGTTCGAATACTTAGGTTGGTGTAGATAGTTCTGCGTGACAGAATTTTGAGCTTCGGTGTTTTAATATCTGGGACCAATCTATAAGGAATTAAAATAAATTGTTAACATAAGAATTAAAGATATGTATGTCACGAATTTTTAGCCACTGGAATCATTCAACTTGGAGTCCATATGAGGTAGATATGGTCCGATTAGTAATCAAAGGTCAGAAAATGGTTCATCAAGGAAGAATATGTTAGGATAGCTTCTGTGTTTTAATTTTTGGGAATTATATGTAGCGAATTAAAATAAATGGTTAACATAAGAATTAAAGATATATGTTTCATGGATTTTTAGCCACTGTAATCATTCAATTTAGAGTTCATATGAGGTAAATATGTTCTGATTAGTAAACAAAGGTCAGAAAATGGTTAATCATGGAAGAATATGTTAGGATAGCTACGGTGTTTTAATTTCTAGGAAACGTATATAAGGAATTAAAATAAATGGTTAACATATGAATTATATATTTATGTGTCACGGATGTTTAGCCACTGGAATCACTTAATTTGGAATTCTTAAGTGGGATATATAGTCAGATTAGTAAGTAAAGGTTAGAACCTACTCGGGAAGAAATAATATTGACTTTAAGGGAGTAATAACACCAAGATTTATTAATATTTTGCTGATATGATTAACATAATAGTTTTAGATAATTGTCTTAGCTTTCCATAGACACCAAGATCACCTCAATCAGAGTTAAAATGCGGGAGTTATGCTTTGATTAGTGAGAAAAGGTCATAGAACACGGCCAGGCCGTGTTCGGGGCTGTTTTTGAGTATATTTGAAGTATTTTTAAAGCATGGCCATGTCCTGGAACATGGCCAGACCGTGTTGGAAGCTGGTGAAGCCTATTTTCAACATTTTTATACCCTAGATGAACCTCTTTAACTATAGGGTAATAGTAGAAATCAAATTGGAGAAAAATGCTCTATAAATTTGTAAGAACATGTGTTAGAAATGATATAAATAAGAAGAAATTGACTAAAGGCCAAGCATAAAGAAAATGAAGAGATGAAATTAATATTTAAAAAAGAAGACGAATCTTATAAATGAAAATAATAAATGACTAGTATATGCCATAGCCATTGCCATTGTATGAACTTCTTACCATCTTAAGTTTGAAATTCTGACATGAAAATATTTTACAAAGTGATATTTGAAATGGTTATGTTCATGGCATGATTACCAATGATTTATGGTTATAGTTATATTTTGATGAACATACTTGTTATTGAAAGCATATTTTTGGCTATTATTGTGAAAAGAAAAGAAATGAGCACGGTCACATGGCAATCCGTGTGGTGCACCAGTAGGGGACGCCCTACCAATGGTTATGATCATGTTAATGAGAAAAGAAAGAGAAAGTGGGCCATGTTGGACGGAGCGAGAAAAGCTCGTACCGGAGAGTAGAGGATACTCACCCTGACCAGGGTAGCTTAAAATGAGAATAAGTTGATGGCCATGATATGATATTCTGAAAATAGTTAGTCCTATCATACATATCATTACTGTATGATTCTTATATGCATAGATGTAATGCATTCATGTGACCAAAGATATTTTTTGTAGTTTATACAGTTGAACATGACGTGATGAGCTATATTGATGATGATTTATTGTTGAACTTACTGGGATTTAATTCTCACTATATTTCCATATCATGTTCAAAAAATTAGCTATGCAGATTTTCTATAGCTTTGGCTTTTAGTGCACGTTGGATCCAGTTATTCTATGATGGGTGGATACTAAATAAAATGTTTATGGGCGAGTTGGCACAGATCCTGGTGAAGGTGCAACCACCCACACCCGAATCTCCGGAATTGGTCAACCATAATCAATAAGATGTAGATATTTATGTGTTTGAAATGTTATACGTACGTTTGACTAATGATGTGTATGTGAACTTTATATTGTATAATAATAAATAATAAAAAAAGTTGTTACATACAACATATAAAACACATAAAAATCTACATCTTATTTATTTTGGTTGACCAATTCCGGAGATGCAAGTGCGGGTTGTTGCACCTTCACCGGGATCTAAGTCAACTCAACCATAAACATTTTATTTGCTTCTGGGATCTGCCCAACATAAAGTACTCGATCCAACATGCACTAGAAGCCAGAGCCATAGAAAAAAAACCTGCATAACTAATTTTTTGAACATGATATGGCAATATAGTGAGAATTAAATCCCAGTAAGTTTAACAATAAATCATCATCAATATAGCTTATCACGTCATGTTTAGCTGTATAAACTACAAAAAAAGTTTTTGGTCACATGAATGCACTACATCTATGCACATGAGAATCGTACAATAATGACATGTATGACAGGATTAACTATTTTCAGAATATCATTTGATGACTATCAACTTATTCTCATATCAAGCTACCCCGGTCAAGGTGAGTATTTTCTACTCTCCGGTACGGGCTTTTCTCGCTCCGTCCGACATGACCCACTTTCTATTTCTTTTCACATTAACATGATCATAACCATTGGTAGAGCGTCCCCTACTAGTGCACCACACAGATTGCCATGTGACCGTGCTCATTTCTTTTCTTTTCACAATGATAGCCAAAAATATGCTTTCAATAACAAGTATGTTCAACAAAATATAACTATTACAAAAAATCATTGGTAATCATGCCATGAACATAACCATTTCAAATATCACTTTATAAAATATTTTCATGTCAAAATTTCACACTTAAGATGGTAAAAAGTTCATACAATGGCAATGACTATGTCATATACTAGTAATTTATTATTTCATTTATAAGATTCTTTTTTTTAATATTAATTTTATTTCTTTATTTTTCTTGATGCAGATTTTCATCCTATCTAACATTCTCTTACTAATCAGAGCATAACGCCCTTAATTTAACTCCAACTTAGGTGATCTTAATATCAATTTAAAGACGAAACAATTATCTAAAACTCTTATGTTGAATTGTTGAACGAAATATTAAGAAAGCATTGTGATATTACTCCCTCAAAGAACATATTATTTCTTCTCGGGTAGGTTCTGACCTCTACCAACTAATCTATCCATATCTCCCTCATAATAATTCCAAATTAAGTGATTCCAGTGGCTAAAAATCCGTGACACATATAGCTATATTTATTATGTTAACCATTTATTTTAATTTCCTACATAATGTTCCTAGAAATTAAAACACAGAAGCTATCCTAACATATTCTTCCCTGATTAACCATTTTCTAACCTTTGCTTACTAATCGGGCCATATCTACCTCATATGGACTCCAAATGGAGTGATTCTAGTGGCTAAAAATCCGTGAGACATAAATCTACATTTTTCATGTTAACCAATTGTTTTAATTCCTTATCAATTCTTCCCAAAATTTTAAAACAGAAGTATAAAAGTTTGCCACCCATAGCCATACCTATGCAGAACTATCTACACAAACCTAAGTATTCAAACATACATAATATGTAACATGATATAGCGACATCCATGACCAATCATTAAAGTTCTAAGTTCAAAATCTAATATAAATATTACAAGTTTCAAAACTTTTCTTCAAAAAGAAATATTGTTAAACTTACCTGGAGCACTTAGTCCTCTAGACTTCTCCTTCCTCTTGCTTTATTTCTTCCTCTCCTTTCCTCACTCTACCTTGCTTCTATTTTTCCTCTCCCTCACTTGGACGAAAATTTTAATGTTGTAAGGTTGGCTATTGCTTAAATAGACCACCAAATAATTCACCTTTCGTGATCATGGGTCTACCTTATCACAATTAAGATACACTTGGTTGAATTTTTGGAAAACAAACAACTCATGTTCTTGTCTTCCTCTTCCTTAGTCAAGATATGCATAGGAAAAGGAGATTTGTATTTTGAAAATTATGATAATATGTTCTTAAGATAAGGGACAAGGTCCCTTTGATTTAGGGATTGATTTCCTTTTTCTTTTGTCTTAATCAATTATGATAGGTTTTCCTTTTTAGGAGGCAAATTTCTAGCCCTTGAATCTCCATTATTTGATTGAAATTATTTGTGTGGGATAGGAATGTTTTGTCCTAATGTGATGTATTATCATACCACTTGCTAAAATGATGAGTGTAGGATATATATGTTTTGTCCTAAAGGCTTATATTATCATACTACTTGCTAAAATGATGAGTGTATGATATAGATGTTTTGTCCTAAAGCCTTGTATTATCATACCACTTGCTAATTTTTTTATCTTAAAGCCATGTAACCTAATCTTTATTATATTATCACATGATTTATTTTATTTTATTTTTCCTCTTGGATTTGGGCTTATTCCTACCCATTTCCTTTGCTTTGGATAAAATTCTACCTTTCTTGGAGGGCTTGGACACATTTTCATAATATTTGGTCTATCGGTCTAATTTCTATATCCTAGTCCAAGTCTATATTTTATTTCTTGTTTAGGTTATCCAATGGGCTTGCTAGAAATTCATGTGATGTGGAAAAACTCTATAAGTAGTGTCCATAGGTGAAAGCCCAATTTATGGGTGGAGATACTAAACTTAGAAACTTTTGTTCTTAAATTAGGAAAAATTACCCTAATCCAATCTTTTTGAAATTTTAAGACCTTTACTTACTTTACAAAAATTTATCTTCCTTACCTAAGAATTTCACCTTTTCTTTAGCATGTTTATTTCTAATATGTCCTCTTAGGTTTTCTTTCTTTACCTATTCCATTAATATTAGAACATTTCTATACATACACGTAACGTGAAGAATTTCTAAGGATTATATTTCCTTAGATATCTAAAAATTGTCTAATAAATTTTATTTTCTTAATTAAATATTTATGTACTTTTATCAATAAAAGAAATGAAATTATGGATGTTACTTTGAATACTTTTGTACTTTTATTAATACATAAAACGAAATTAGGGATGTTACAGGTTGCATGGCTTGTGGCGGTACTGAATAGGGGACGCCCTTTTAGCTTGATTGAGCCGAGGGAGGGCTGCTCCAACCGGTTGACAATGGTAATGTGAGGAGACAGATGGGTGATGGACTTAGATTCCCTAATCACTATTGTGACTGTAGTCGATCGCTCACTATGTGTATAGCAAATGTGTGTGTGGGTTAACCAGATCGCCGAATGTGGCAGGTCATTTTAAATTGGGTTGACCAGATCGCCAAATGAGGCAAGTCATTTTAAAAGTTTATAACTTTATCTCAAAAGCTTATTATTTTACTATAGTTTATACAGCTGAGCATAACATCATTTGTTGAATGATCATACCGTGCTGAATATGGTTTGCATATCTAAATATCTTTTTATTTAAAAAATATTTGAAATACGGGTCCCATATAGATGTACTTCTGAACTGTATTTTCTAAGTGACAAATTTTAAAACATGAGTACATCCATATGCTGACCTAAGAGGTCATAGGAGGTATTATCTGCTTACTGAGTTGTCAAACTCACTACACGATATTTCTACATTTTTCAGATAAGAATACAGAGTCTGATTCTACAAATAGTTGATCAGTTAGGTAACATATTCTTTGGGTGAGTCTACGTTGATTTCGAGGTTCACAATTTTGAATTATACTGTGTTTATATTCTAGAGTGTGCTCTGATTGCTATAGGCAGGATCTTTGCTTCTGTTGTTACTTTGACATTTTTAACTTGGTCTGTATAATGTATATACATGAGAGAACATATATGTATCTATTTCTATGACAAAGAATAGTGTTATGGATGTTAAGAAAAATATCTGATTGTGGGAAAAAAATGTTTGTTTCACGTGCGCAAAAATTGGGGGCGTTACACATAATCCGATGGACCCAAATAAACTCGATTGAAACCGATTGAAAATAGTCATTTCGAGCGGATTGAATCAGGTTAATGGGTTTAATTGGGTGAAATTTTTTTAAAAGAAATTGGGTTTTTGGTTCTGGTCGGGTTCAAAATATTTGGACCCGTGTAACCCGACCCAATTGAATACTTTAAATTTATGTTTTCAAAACTTAAATAATGCATTAAGTGCAGTTAAGTGGTGAAGCTTCTGCATTCCTACTTTAGTGGCCCGAGTTGAAGTCACAATGATTGCCCTATTTTTTTTAATTAACCAAAAGTAAAACGACGTCGTTTTACTTCGCAATATAAACACTTTTAACTCGAAACCCTCAGATCCTTTGCGACTCTTCATTGGTTCCTCACCTCCAAAAACTTTAGCCTCTTAGTCATCCATGGCATTTCATCTTCAAATGCTTTGCAACTCTTCACTTGTTTCTTGCCTCCAGATGCTTTAGCCTCCCAGTTGTCCATGGAATTTCGTCTTCCACCCATAAAAATCGTAGGCCTATTCTTGTTCCTCTTTGCCTCCAGCCCTCACAAAGTCTCATCTCTCATATCTGGTCTTCGTTTCTTGATCTCTTCTCTATCTCCTTTCCCAATCTCTTCTGCTCGTCTTGTTTCTCATATATTATCAATTTTAGAGACTTTCAAAGATGTTATTTTCAACGTTTTGCCTTCCATTGGAGCATTGCTGCCGTTGCATTTGTGGAGTTTTGGGCGTGAATCTGGTCTGCTGCTGTTCGAAGAAACCATTTGGCTTGCTCTTGCTAGCGTGAGTTTTCATAGTGTATTATTTAGTTTGGATTGTTTAATGCAATTTGTATCATCTATTTTGGAATTAGATTATGGCTTATTGTTATTATTTCAATGTTGAACTTTATCCCTGCTTTTCCCTTTTCTCTTTTTTTGTGTGCATTGTATTAAGATCTTGTTTCAACGATGACTCACCTGAATCCGCATGAAGCATATAGAAACTGTTCAAACCCATATACATCGAGTGAGAAAAAATTACAGGTGGGTTTGGATGAGTTTTTTTCAACCTGACCACTATTCGGTCGGATTGAGTTTATGCATCAACTTGTCCGTACCCAACCGATGAACAGCCCTAGTAGCATTCCTGTTATTTGAAATTTTAAGTTGCACTAGAGTTAGCATCTTCTGTTGTTAATTAATAGAGTTTTTGAACAAGACTTTTCCGGATGAAAGCAACATATGAAAAACAAAATTTTATATTAAAAATTAGAATTTCTTTGAATCGTTCCTCCATCTAACGAATTTATGTCAAATCAATAAGATAGTTCTCTAGCTATTTTCAATAAACAGCTAAATGTATCAAACCATAATCTTTGTTTATCAATAGGCACAATATTTTACATTTAAACAAACCACATCTTTTAGAGAATTTCTCAATTTTCAAAAAATTAGAATATCTAATTCATATCTATTGATTCATAATTATAATAAATAAAACACTATTTCTTCAAGTTACCCATAGCAATATAACACTTACACAACACATTTAAGAAAGCTCTCAATTCTATTTTTCGTAAGTTTAATGGAAATTCTAACTTGTGAGGCTTTCTTGTATACTTAAAGAGCTCTAATTTGATAGATGTCAAGCAATAATGTCATTTATTTAATAATGCATGTTAATCTCAAAAGAATAAAGGAAGTTTAATAATAATCCATTTTTAGAGGCCTCTAAAATAATCATAATAACATATCATTGACCACATGTAATATAAGAATAAAGAAAACTATAAAATAATTTATAGTAAGTATTATTTACTCACAGAAAGAGAATCCAAATATGCTAACTTGTTATGCCACTTTCAAAAATCATTTCAAACAAACCAGTCTCCCAAATCAAGTTTAGAAGGTTTGAAAACCAATAAAACAACTTCATAAAGTCGATTACTGCTCACGGTAGTGAGGGTACTATTCCCAACGACAAAAATACTATTCACAATGGCGGCCAAAGGTGTCGTCTAACCAGAAAACTTTGGATTCTTAGTTTTTGATAGACCTTTAATCCATTTACGATGTTAATTTTTCATTTAAAACATCTCTATGTAAGGTTTTTGAAAATTCACTTACCTTAAGGATTTTTAACTTAAGTTTTACAATGATCTTTTGGCCGATTTTGTAACAACTCTATTTTTTTTATATACATATATATATTTTTAAAATTCTACGAAGTCATTACTTCTTTACTTCTAATTACTTAACTCATAATAACATTCAATTAATTTAACCAAGCATAATCAAGATTTAAGGTCTATCATTAACACTGATATAATTTTGAGTTCACATACACATCATTAATCAAAATGTTCGTACAAAAAGCAAACACATAAATATTTATATCTTATTCATCTATATTGACTAATTTTGGAGATACGGGTGTGGGTGGTTGTACCTACACCGGGATCTTAGCTAACTCGACCACAAACACCTTATTAATTTTTGGGATTTGTCCAATATAGAGTAACTATATTCAACGTACACTAAAAGCCAGATCCATAGAAAAAATATGCATAACTATTTTTCTGAATATGATATGAAAATATAGTGAGAATTAAATCTCAATAGGTTCAACAATAAATCATCATCATCATCAATAATGCTCGTCATGTGACATCCTACTGACTAGTATCTTATTTCATACATCCACATCATGGAATATTGCCCTTGTACCTTTTTGTATTATATATATATTTATATTTTTTTTTCTTATCTATAAATTTCTAGCAATGTTTACCTAGCCCATAAATTTACATATTCACTTATATTGTTCGTTATCTTTCTTGGATAAGCATACAAGTGCTTCAGGCTATTACAGGAAATTTCAAATTTCATTTTTTTTATAGGCAACTAACTAGGCATGATATGCATTAGTTACAACAAAAAGGCTCTCACGCCATAAAGGAAAGTGTCCAGTCCATAACTTATTTTACATCACATTACGAGTTGTCTAAAAAGGACTTGGCACTCAACTAAGCCATCTCACATATATTACATAACAAGAAAATACACAATCCACATCCATATTCCAATGAATCAACCTTGAGACCCATATTGTTCACCTCTTGCTGGAGTACCTAGGATGTGATTATGTGGACATAAAATGATGAGATGACAGTTTCAATGGCTAGCCAATTTTTCAGAAAAATAGTATACATTCCATTCCTTAAAACATTTAAATTTATTTTACTAAAACATAATCATTGATTATACATACATATATACATATATCATCTTGGTCACACTAGGGACCCATAACATTTTGGTCTACTTACTCAATGTAGTCCTATACCTGCAAAAAGGGTTATGCATCTCCTATTACTGGCCAATACGTGGGGGAAATGGGGCTTACATGGCAAACCTTGGGCACCCCTTAATTCCCGAGAATGCATACATAACATATCTTTAGACCATCATTCATCATAGCATAAAAGTCAGGCAACTAGTGAAATTGATAAATTCAAGTTCAAAAACATAAAGAGTGTTTTAAAGAAAAGTTAGCTCCCTCAATTCCTGAACAATCACTTCCTTTTCAAGGCTGACAATGTTACTATCAGCAACTAAAACTAAAACATATAAGAGCTTTTGGTTAATGCATGCATATGGGCACGTAAAATCATAAGTCTTTAGTTTAAGAGCTTCTGCTGCCCAAAAACAAAATTGTGATTTTGTTCAGATTTGAGGTTATTATTAAATACGACAAAAGTTCTCTAAAACTTCTAAAATTTTCTATGGAGGTTCCTCTACATGTCTATTTTATTTTGTGGTTCTCTTACCCTTAACGTTTCCATTTACCCCAAGAACTACCTCCATAATCTAGAACAGTGCATATTGGTTTCAGCTCCATTTCTATTATGTTTTCCATTCTTTTGGATGGGTAAAACTTCTTCACAAATCGTGATATTTGATGTGCAACATCCTAGATATGTTATATAATCACCATAAAAATTTCAAGTAACAACCAATTCATTTGGCCCCTTAAATAACACACTGTTTATGGCTATTCCTAGTTCTGGTCTATTCTGACTCACTTTCTGCCCCACCGAATTTCCATATTTTATTATATACCTTAACCTACCTATAATTATCTAAAATTTGGTGGGATACTTAATTAGGATCCCTATAACGTTTCATAAAATTTTTATACGAAAATTCAACATCTAACCCCTTCAATGTTTAGTATTTCCATCAACATCTTAAGTTGTCCAACAGATTGTTCTCAGCACAGTTTTAATTGTAAATGACCTATTTTTAGGTTCTAAAAAATATGAAATTTTCCAAAATTAATTATAAATATTTCAAGACTTTTCTCACCAAATATTAGAAAATTTAAACACCATTTACCCAATCAAACAGTCCCAAAACGCAGGGCCTAAAAACTTTTAGGTGGAGAATGTATAGTGCTTCTGCATGTTTGTTACTTAGATGGTAAAAATTGTTCCCTACCACTAGAGTTCCATGTTTAAAAATTTAACATCTTGCATGTCATGCTAAAGAATCACCCATGCAGAACCCAAAATGAGTTTTACTCACTATAAACCAACTTTCCTCAAGAGGGGAAACTCACCTTGTGCATAAATGCTACTATGGTTCTCAAATTTTAGCTTGCTTCTCCTCTTGGTTTCCCTTGCAACTTAGGTACTTTTTTTTTACTAGTTTCTCTCCCCCTTTGACTCTATGTTTTCTGGCTGCCTTCTCTCCCTCTTGGGTGCTGATTGCATGAGGAATGGGGTTTGAATTTGCTGCCCAAAATAATACGTAGACATCATGATTCTTGGTTGCTAGTTTCCACCACTCAAGAAGAAAAGGAGGCTGTGTTTTGTAGGGATTCCCTTCTATTTTTGTAGGGATTCCGTTGTGGTTTCTGTAGGGAGGGCTTGATAATGTAGAGCATGGTGTGGGGCTACAGCTTTTGCATGATTTTTTCTAATTGTGGGCAGAAACATGGCTAAAGTGGGTGGCTGTTTCTTGGATGGAATGTTGTTGAAATAATTATAGCTATATGGTAGGATTTCCTTGTTGAAAGGTGGCATTTTTCTTGGCTGATTTTGGCTGAAGCTTTTGTGGCTTTGTGGCTTGCTTTGGTAGGTGCAAGGTGGTTGCAATTTTGTGGAGAATGTGGCATGTTATGTGGCTGCAACTTTGTGGGCAATGTAGCATACTTTGGTAGGTGCAAGGTGGCTGCAAGGTGACTGCAATTTTGTGGGCAATGTTGCATGCTATGTGGCTGCAACTTTGTGGGCAATGTGGCATGCTTTGGTAGGTGCAAGGTGGCTACAATTTTGTGGCCAATCTGGAATGCTATGTGGTTGCAACTTTGTGGGTAATGTGGCATGTTTTGGTAGGTGCAAGTTGGATGCAAGGTGGCTACCATTTTGTAGGTAATGTGGCATGCTATGTGGATACAACTTTGTGGGAAATGTGGCATGCTTTGGTAGGTGTAAGATGGCTGCAAGGTGGATAAACTTTTATGGGCAATGTGGCATACTATGTGGTTGAAATTGTGTTACTACTTGGTAGCTCTTTAGTTGTTTTATATTGCTTTAATTTACTAATAATCCTATATTAGTAATGTCTTAAAAATGTATTTGTATCTTCTCCACATCCATTATGCTCCTAAGAATTTTATTTATATGATTCATGATTAACTATATTTCACCTATATTATAAATGACTTATTGTTACATAACTAAGCATTTTAATTCTTTGTCATATGTATTTTCTACTTTTTCTTAGATTTATCTAACTTTATTAGAGACTTAGGATGTTAAACGTCACGTCATGTTCATTTGTATAAGATATAGTAAATATCTTAGGTCACATGAATGCATTTTATCTATTCACGCAAAAATCTTGCAGTAATGACATGTATGCCATGAATAACTATTTTTAGAATATCATATGATGATTATCAACTTATTTTCATATCAAGCTACCCTGGTTAGGGTGAGTACTTTTTACTCTCCAGTACAGGCTTTTCTTGCTCCGTCTGACATGTCACACTTTCTCTTTCTTTTCTCATTATCATAATCATAGTCGGGAGTAGGGCGTCCCCTACCGATGCACCACACGGACTTCCATGTGACCGTGTTTGTCTCTTTTCTTTTCTTTTCACATTAATATCCAAAAATATGATTCCCATAAAAAGTATGTTCATTTTACTCACATGACATAATTTATCATCAAAGCATAATCACTACCAAAAATCATTGGTAAAATGCAATCAAGTTATGATCATAACCATTTTTGAATATCTCTTTATAATATATTTCTATGTCAAAAGTACACACTTAAGATGGTAAGGAGTTCATGCAATGGCATTGGCTACGGCATACACTAGTTATTTATTATTTCCATTCATAAGATTCTTTTTTTTTAAATATTATTTTCATCTTTTCATTTTCTTTATGCTTGGCTTCTAGTTAATTTCCTCCTTCTTATATCATTTCCAACACATGTTCTCACAAACTTTATAGGGCATTCTTCTCTAATTTGATTTCTATTATTATCCTATAGTTAATGAGGTTCATTTAGGGTAGAAAAATGTTAAAAATAAGCTTTACCAGCTCCCAACACGGACTGGTTATGTTTCAAGACATTGCCAAGCTTGAAAATACTTCAAACATACTAAAAAATAGCGTTGAACATGGCCTACTAGTGCTGACGCATCCCAGAACACAACCTAGCAGTGTTTTGTGACCATTCCTCACTTATTCAATCATATCGCCCTCATATGAACTCTAATTGAGGTGATTCCAAAGCCTATAAAAATCTAAGACACTTATCTACAACATTCATATTTATCATTTTTTCAGATTCCTTATGAATTATTTATAGAAAATAAAAAACTAAACGCTTACATTTAAAACCCTGGATTCTAGACTAATTTTGACCTTTACTCATTAATCAGCCATATCTCCCTCATATAAACTCCAAATTAAGTGATTTAAGAGCCTATAGATCCGTGATACATATATCTATATTTATTATGTGAATAATTTCCTTTAATTCCCTACATAGTTTGCCCAAAAAGTCAAACACAGAAACATAATTAACAGATTCTTCTTTGGTTAGCTAGTTTCTGACCACTACTTACTAATCTTACCATATCTTCCTAATATGGATTCCAAATTGAATGATTTTAGTGGCTAAAAATTCTTGAGACATATATATATATATATATATATATATATATATATATATATATAAATATATTTTTTCATATTAACTATTTATTTTAGTTCCCTATAGTTTTTTCCCAAAAATTCAATCATAAAAACTTACCTAACAGATTCTTCCTTGGTTAACCATTTTTTGACCTCTACTTAATAATCGAACCATATGTCCTTTATTTAAACTTTAAATTAGGTGATTCGAGTGGTTAAAAATCTGAGACATATATCTATATTTTTCATGTTAACCATTTCTTTTAATTCCTAACTGATTCTTCCCAAAATTTCAAAAACAGAAACTTCCCAGGTTACTTCGAAATCTAGTTTTCTTAGCCTAGCCTTTCCTAAAGTTCTAGTTCATCCTTTTATTAATTGATATTCCATTTTTCTTTCAAATTTCCACCTAACCATAGAATTACTCATCTCAACATTTAATTATATTTCTTACTTAATTTAACATATTCCATCATCCACTTCAAGAGAAAAACATAATCAAATCATGGATCACTAAGGATGTTTCTCGACAAAAATTTCTCATGGTTTCCCCCTAGGTGTCTAAGGACATACTTATTTTACGAACTTAACCATCTTCCATCCATTTTTACCATATTCAAATATACATAATAGCAGCATAAAAGCCCTAAATTTTTTCCACCCATAGCCATATCTATGCAGAATTTTCCATACCAACCAAAGTATTCAAAACATCCATTACATGCAAGATCAACTTGTAACATGATATAGCAACATCCATGGCCAATCATCAAAGTAGAAAATATTGTAAATTTCATCAAAGTTCTAAGATAAAAATCTCATATAAATGTTACAAATTTCAAAGCTTTTCTTCACAAAGAGTTGTTGTCTTAAACCTACCTAAAGATTTCCCTAGCTCACTTAGTGAATTCTTTTTCTTGTTTCCTCTTGACGGAAGTAGAAAGATTCCTTCCTTCCCTTAGCTTTTCTAGCAGCTTAAATAAGAAAAGGGGGTTGAGTTTGAACCCCAAGGATGAAGAGAAAAGATGGATTCAAGTAGAGATTAAGCTAACTTACCTTGAGTACTTAGTCTTCTAGACTTCTCCTTCCTCTTCCTTTCTCTCTTTCTCTCCTTTCCTCACTTTACCTTACTTATTTTTTTCTCTCCCTCACTTGGACGAAATTATAATGTTATAAGGGTGAGTTTTGCTTAAATAAACTATCAAGTTGTTCAACTCTCATAATAATGGGTCTACCTTATCACAACTAAGATGCACTTGGTTGTTTTTTGGGGAAAGACATTCATGTTCTTGTCTTCCTCTTCCTTAGTCAAGATATGCATAGCAAAAGGAGATTTGTATTTTGAAAATCATGATAAAATGTTTCTTAAGACAAGGGACAAGGTCCCTTTGATTTAGGGATTCATTTTCTTTTTCTTTTGTCTCACTCAAGTTTGATAGGTTTTCCTTTCTAGGTGACAAATTTCCAATCCTTGAGTCTTCTTTACTTGGCTGAAATTATTTGTGTAGGATAAGGATGTTTTGTCATATTTTCATGTATTATTACCTACTTGTTGAAATTATGAATGTAGGATATAGATGTTTTTTCCTAATGCCATGAATTATTACCAACTTGCTAAAATTATGAATGTAGGATATAGATGTTTTGTCTTAATGCCATGTGACATAATCTTGCTTATTATTACACTACTATTTCCTCACATGATTCTTATTTTTCCCTCTTGGATTTGGGATCATTCTTACCTATTTCTTTTGCTTTGGTTGAAATTCTATCTTTCATAGAGTGCTTGGTCCAACTTCTATATCCTAGTCCAAGTTTATGTTTTATTTCTTGCTTAGGCTATCCAATTGGCTTGCTAGAAACTCATGTGAAGTGGAAAAACTCTATATGAATTGTCCATAGGTGAAAGCCCAATGTATGGATAGAGATATTAAACTTAGGAACTCTAACTCTTGAATTAGAAAAAATTACCATAATCTAGTCTTCTTAAATTTTTAAGACCTTCACTTACTTTTAGAAAATTTATCTTCCTTAACCAAGAATTTTGCCTCTCTTTAGTATGTTATTTCTATTTTTTCTTATTAGACTTTCTTTCTTTACTTATTCTCTTAATGTTAGAAACATTTTCTATGCATACACATAATGTGAAGAATTTATAAGGTTTGTATTTTCTTAGATATCTAAAAATTGTTTAATAGATTTTATTTCCTTAAATATTTATGTACCTTTATTAATAAAAGAAATGAAATTATGAATGTTATAGATTTTAGAGAAATTATTCAGTCAAAGTTAGAGTATTTTTTTTTTGAATCTAATGGTACCAATGATATCATGAACAGAGGTATGAAAGTACTTAAATTTCTCTAGAGAAGCTAAACAATAATTGAGAAGAAGGTGAATAGTAGCAGTTTCTCTAATTTTTTTTTCAAGTGATAGCTTTATAATGCATAAGGGTAGTTTTTTTTTGCAAGTGATAGATTTATAATGTAGAAAGGTAGTTTTGTAATTTTGATTCTATTTGACACTTTTATGGGTTGGCATTGTGGTACTAGGGATCTAACATTGTGATGCTGAGCTTTCTGGCCTTAGGTTTGTGACTATGCAAATCTAACATCGTGTAATGACCCCAGAAATATTTTTGATATATATATATATATATATATATATATATATATATGTATAATAACCACTTTAACTGCATTCATTCGTTTAATCAATTACCAATTTAACCTAACTAGTCCATTAGTGGCATAATAACGTAGCATAAACATATATACAAAACAACTACTAAGGAATTTTGATTAGCATGTCTACCGTGGAGATGTTTATATTCAAGCCATAGTAACCAAAGTACTATATGTGATACAAAAATAGAAGGGTACCTGGTCAGTATTCCAAACAAAATCCCTTATGATCAAGTTAGTACAAATATCTACATAGTCACATCTTCAACTATCACGTAATCTATTGTCCTTCTAAGTCTCTTGGTGCTACTGGTGGCGGTGGCATGAGCACTAGGAGTTTAGAAATATTTACTATAACTAGATTCTAAACTACTAGAATTTGCCCTCAGTAGGGTAGCTCTACTCAGTGAACCACAAAACAGTAGAGTCAACATATATACTGGCAAAGTAGTTTACTTCTCTGAACGTAATACGAAATAATAGTGAGAATAAAAATTTTCAATAAGTTTAACAGTGAGCACAATATATAATAATTTCAAATATCATATCACGTTCAGCTGTATAAAGTACAAAATGCATATAGGCATAATCAATATAATATATTTGATGCACTTAGTATCATGTAATATGATAATTTCTAAAAAAAAACATGTTGAGTGGCATTCACATCTCATCAATATCTTGGCATGCAATCATAAATCATGGTTTTCTTGTTCTTAGGCTATTTTTCTTGCTTTAACTGATTTGATATTTCTATAATTATATGAGCATTAACTCACAGTGAACACCGGCTCACTATGTTAGAGGTCAAATAAGCAACTAGCTCACCCTTGAATGTGTTTGTCTTACACTATCTAGGCATGGCATAATTCATATTTTCTCTATCTGTGAATAGGGCCTCCCCTATTTTGGTACCAATACGGAGGCCATGAGACCTTGGGTCACCTTGCATTACCAAGGATCATCCCTTTTTTGTGTGTTTTCATTTTCTTTTCTTGAAATTTCCAGGATATAATATCTAATTCTTATAGCAAGCATACAATTACATAACCATTTTAGTCACAAGTTGTCATTGACATGATGCATGTTAAATAAATATTTAACACGGGGATTTGTAACTCATTTCATGCATATATTAGTACAAATAGCAATGCCACGAGGATGCCAATCAATCATTTGGAAATAATCAAATGCATCCATTGTATCATACATAATCAATGCTGTGAATGGAAATGATTCATATGATTGGAAAATGGTTAGGACTTACACACCTTTTAATTAATGCCTTATTCATTAACTATTTACTTATCTTTTCTTCCTTTATCTTCTTCAGTTCTTTATAGTCATCCATTAGAGTATTTTAGGATCTCATATACTAATATCAATAGTTGTATAAGGTGTTCATACAATTCATATTTCAATTGCCATGTATCAAGGAATTAGTTGAATTGCCATTCTATGTCTAATATATTTACGTACAATTATGAATTTCTTTATGTTTATGCTTCCTTTGCTTAAGTTTTAGCTTTTTATATATATAACCTTTAATTTTACTACTACTTTCTCCTTATGCAAATTTATCATAGTTTCTCAATTATTTAATTTACATAACTAATTCCCTCATATTTATGTACTTAAATTTCTTCTTATTGTTCTTGCTCATAATGTAACGACTCCATTTTTTTTTTCATATATACATATCTCTTTACTTCTAATTACTTAACTCATAATAACATTTGATTAATTTAACCAAGTATAATTCAATGTTTACACATCATTGATTAACAACGTCCGTAAAGAAATTAAACACATATATGTCTACATCTTATTCATCCATATTGACTAGTTCTAGGAATACAAGTATGGGTGGTTGCACCTTGACCGAGATCTTAGCCAACTCGATCCAACATACGCTAAAAGCCATTTATAGAGAATATCTACATATCTAGTCCTCTGAACATGATATGGAAATATAGTGAGAATTAAATCCCAGTAGGTTCAATAATAAATCATAATTATCATTAATACAGATCATCATATCATGTTCATCTGTATAAGCTACATCAAATATCTTAGGTCACATGAATGCACTTTATCTATGCACATGAAAATCATACAAAAATGACATGTATGGCATGAATAACTATTTTTAAAATATCATATGATGACTATTAACTTATTGTCATATCAAGCTATCCTGATCAGATTGAGTACTTTCTACTCTTCGGTACGGGCTTTTCTCACTCCGTCCGATATGTCACACTTTCTCTTTTTCTTCTCATTAACATAATCATAGCTGTGAGTAGGGCGTCCCTTACTAGTGCACCACACAGATCACCATCTGACCGTGCTCGTCTCTTCTTTTTTCTTTTCTTTTCTTTTCACATTAATAGCCAAAAATATGATTTCAATAATAAGTATGTTCATTATACTCACATGCCATAATTTATCATCAAAGTATAATCATTACCAAAAATCATTGGTAAAATACAATCTTGCCATGAACATAGTCATTTTCAAATATCACTTTATAAAATATTTCCATGTCAAAATTACACACTTAAGATGGTAAGGAGTTCATGCAATGACAATGGTTATGACATACACTGGTCATTTATTATTTTCATTTATAAGATTCTTCTTTTTTAAATAATATTTTCCTCTTTCACTAAACAGAGCATAACTCCCTCATTTTAAATCCGATTGAGGTGATCTTGGTGTTAATTGAAAGATAAGACAATCTTATAAAACCATTATGTTGAACATTTTAGAGAAATCTTAAGTAATCATGGTGTTACTACTCCCTTAAATTAAATGTTATTTCTTCTCGGGTAGGTTCATATCTCTACTTACTAATTTGACCATATCTCCCTCATACGAACTCCAATTGAGGTGATTCTAAAGCCTATAAAACTCTAAGAAACTTATATACAACTTTGATGTTTATAATTGCTTTATATTCCTTATTAATTAATCCCAAAAAATTGAAAACAAAAACGCTTACATTTACCACCCTGGATTCTAGATTGATTCTGACCTCTAATCATTAATTAGCCATATCTCCCTCATATGGACTCTAAAATAAGTGATTTTAGAGCCTATAGATCCGTGATAACTATATCTATATTTATTATGGTAACAATTTGCTTTAATTCCCTATAGATTTTGTTCAAACTTCAAACACAAAAGCATACTTAATAGATTCTTCTCTGGTTAGCTAGTTTCTGACCTCTGCTTACTAATCTGACCATATCTCCATCATATTTATTCGAATTTGAATGATTCCAGTGGTTAAAAATTTGTGATACATATATCTATATTTATGATGTTAATCATTTCTTTTAATTCTTAATCGATTCTTCCCAGAATTTCAAAAATAGAAGCTTCCCTGGTTACTCTGAAATCCAGTTTCTTAACTAAACCTTTCCTAAGGTTTTAGTTCATCATTATATGACCTCCTCTTCCATTTTCTTCCTAATTTACATCTAATCATATTCCATCAAATTTTCACCACATTCAAATATAAAAAATAGCAGCATAAAAATCCTAAAATTTTGCCACCCATAGCCATACCTATGCAGAACTTTCCACACCAACTGAAATGTTCAAAACATCCATCATATGTAAGATAACATGTAACATGAAATAGAAACATCTATGACCAATCATCAAAGTAGAAATTATTGTAAATTTCATCAAAGTTCTAAGATTAAAATCCTATATTAATGTTACAAATTTCAAAACTTTTCTTCAAAAAGAGATATTGTTAAACTTACCTAAAGATCTCCCTAGCTCACTAAGTGAATTCTTTTTCTTGTTTCCTCTTGAAGGAAGTTGTAAGATTCCTCCCTTCCCTTAGCTTTTCTAGCAGCTTGAATACTTAGTCCTCTAGACTTCTCCTTCTTTTTCCTTCCTCTCTTATCCTATCTTTCTCTTCTTTTCTCACTCTACCTTGCTTATGTTTTTCCTCTCCCTCACTTGGACAAAATCATATTGTTATAAGGGTGGGTTATGCTTAATTAAACTATCAAGTGGTTCAACTTTCATATTTATGGGTCTACCATATCACAATTAGGATGCACTTGGTTGTTTTTTAGGGAAAGACAACTTATGTTTTTATGTTTCTCTCCCTTAGTTAAGATATGCATAGCAAAAGGAGATTTGTATTTTGAATATTATGAAAAAATGTTCTTAAGACAAGGGACAAGGTCCCTTTGATTTAGGGATTCATTTCCTTTTTCTTTTGTCTTAATCAAGTATGATAGGTTTTCCTTTCTATATGGCAAATTTCTAGCCCTTGAGTCTCCCTTGCTTGGCTGAAATTATTTGTGTAGGATAAGGATGTTTTGTCATAATGGCATGTATTATTACCTACTTGTTGAAATTATGAATGTAGGATATAGATGTTTTATCCTAATGCCATGTGACCTAATCTTGATTATTATTACACTACTATTTCTTCGTATGATTCTTATTTTTCTCTCTTAGATTTGGGCTCATTCTTACCTTTTATTTTTGCTTTTGTTGAAATTCTACCTTTCATGGAGGTTGGTCACATTTTTATGGTTTGTGGGCTATTGGTCCAATTTCTATATCCTAGTCTAAGTCTATATTTTATTTCTTGCTTGTGCTATCTTATTGGTTTGTTAGAAACTCACGTGAAGTGGAAAAACTCTATATGAAGTGTCCATAGGTGAAAGCCCAATGTATCAGTCGAGATGTTAAACTTAGGAACTCTAGCTTTTGAATTAGGAAAAATTATCCTAATCCAATCTTCTTGAAATTTTAAGACCTTTACTATTTTTCAAAAATTTATCTTCCTTACACAAGAATTTCGCCTATCTTTAGTATGTTATTTCTATTTTTTTCCTATTAGGTTTTCTTTCTTTACTTATTCCCTTAATGTTAGAAACATTCTTTATGCATACACATAAGGTGAAGAATTTCTAAGGATTATATTTCCTTAGATATCGAAAAATTTTCTAATAAATTTTATTTCCTTAACTAAATATTTATGTACCTTTATTAATAAAAGAAACGAAATTATGGATGTTACACATAAGCACCCATTTCTTATCATTTACTTATCCATTCATTAACCAAAATCTTGCTTTGGTACATGTATATACATACACTTCATTATAGGTTAAGTATTGGCCAATTCATTCTGACATGTCTCCTTTTATCTTTAATACCATCACTTGCATGCATTTTATATCATTTAACCTTACTTTAGCATTAAGCACTGCTTGAATGTGTCCTAGGACATGGTCGTGCTTGAGGTTGTCTCAAATGTGTTTCAACCTCTCAAAATATCTCAAAGCATGGTCTGGAAATATTAAAACAACACAAAGCACGACTTGACCATGTCCTGTTACCTTTCCTCATTAATCAGACCATAAATCTCTCATAAGAACTACGATTAAAGTTATTTAAGTTCCTGTGAAAATTTAATACAATTCTATACAAATTTTATGTTTAACACTTTGGCTAATTCTACAGAAAAAGGGTGTTGTGACTCCCTTCTTATTTTTCTCTCTCTCTCTCTCTCTCTTCTGTTGGTTGGTGTTTCATTTTTGGGATGACAGAAGTTCACACAAATATAGCCCCTTCTTGGTGACTTGGTGAGCAAGCCAAGTAAAGATATTTTATAGATATAATGATTATTTTCCTAATCCCTAATCTGCCCCTTCATAATTGCACCCTTACATCCTGACTATTTGGTTTATTCTCCCTTAACTTCCTAGTTGCCATTAATTTCTTGGTGTTATTACTTTTGGTTGAGGCATAGAGGATCCTTGGTGCCTTCCGTGGCTACTTCGAAAGCAAGACAATAGGTAGTGCCATTTTCTTATTAGCATAAGTGTTAGTTGACTTCATGTTTACCTTGAGTTCCTTATCCCCATATTCAGCTTATTAAATTTCCTAATGATCTATCCTAAATCATAATTAAGGTAGTGAGGTGTCCCTTAAACATATAACTAAGGCATGTTTGGATATTCCCTTCACTTAATTTCTCTTTAATTCATTTTTTTTCATAATTAGTGAGACTTACATCCCTAGTTAGAATGATTTTCATAACTTAATTTCTTGCCTACCATTTCACATTTGATTTTCTTAATATTTCATTATATGGCACTTTTAGTTAGTTTAATTTTGTTCTTAAAAATACAAATGCACATATTCCTCATTCAACAATATATATATATATATATATATATATATATATATATATTTCATTTAAAAAAATGTTTGGGCTAATGCCTCTCATCCTAATATTTCTAGAATTAATCCTTCCTCATTTTATTCTTTCTTTCTTAGGCTTGGGGAAACATTAACACTTATGTACTCCATCATCAATCTTAATACAAATACTTCTTTAATCTTCTTCTTACACCTTCCACTTTTCTTCTACACCTTTAGAAATATTTTCGGGTAAAATTTGGATGAATAAACATTTATGGATGTTACACATAGGGACTTTGCAAATTTAGCATCGCAACTCAAACCTCTTTGGATTCAGAGGGATGCATCTTTGAAATATGACGTTGATGGTAAATATCTAGCATTACGACATGGGCTTATATGGAAAAACAATGTATTGTAACCTCTAAATTTCTCAAAACTTACATACACTCTAAACAAAATCCTAATCACACCTCTCAAGCATTAATTCTCTTAATAAATCACATAATAAGATAAAACATAAGAGTTTAAACTTAAGGGCATAACATTCTTTCCCCTTAAGAAATTTGGTCTCCTAAATTTCAACACCATCACTTTCTATTTCCTATGTAGCTTCTTCACTTTAATGGTTGTGCCGAATTGCTTTTACTCTAAGAATCTCCTTTGATAATAGTTTCTTCATTTGCCTATCCACAATATACACCAGTTTTTCTTCATATGAAAAATCTTTTTCTAATTTATTCTTCTGGAGCCGGATGACTTGTGAAGGGTCAGGTAGATATTTCCTTAACATAGACATATAAAACACCATATGAACATTGTCTAACTTTGGGGGCAACACTAAACGGCATGCTATTGATTTGATTTTATCTAGGATTTCAAATGGAAGACCTATATACCTTGGGATTAACTTTCCTTTCTTTTCAAATCTCATCACTGCTTTCATAGGAGAAATCTTTATGAACACATGATCACTAATGGAAAATTCCAAAACTTTATGTCTATTATCACAGAAGCTTTCTATCTACTTTGATATGCTAGTAATCTTTCTTTGATTAGTTTTACTTTATCAATTATCTCATGTACCATGTTGGGTCCCAAAAGTTTGTATTCCCATGTTTCAAACCATCCAATGGGAGACATACAACGTCTCCCATATAATGTTTTAAATGGTGCCATTTGAATGCTAACTTGATAATTATTATTATAAGCAAGTTTAGCTAAGGATAAGAATTTCTCTCGACTTATAACCAAAATTAAGCACACATGCACGAAGCATATATTTTAATATTTGAATGGTTATTTAAATTGATGGTTAGTTTGTGGATGGAAATTCAGCACTACTTTCCAATTCATGAATTTCTTTTAAATCTTGATATATTTTGGTTGATTTAAGATGAATGGTAAATGCAGACTGGTGTGCCTCTTCTAAAATCTTCATTCTTAGTTCATCTACATTAAGCACACACAAACATTTATCGTACCTCAACACTCCTTAGGAATCTACTATAAACTCAACATTATTACCATTTTTCATCTCTTTCATCATCTTACACAAGTATGCATCTTCTTTATGGACTATTTTAATACGTTCCATCAAGGAAGATCAGAGTTTAATATGAGCTAATAACATTCTAGGTTCCTTCACCTCTAACTTTATTCCACTGCTTTCCAATTCATGTATTTTTTTCACTAATGGTCTTTTTAATTTTTCTATATGAGCTAAACTACTCATGGAATTTTTAATCAATTCATTTGCTGTAACATTAACTTTGCCTGGATGGTATAATATAATGCAGTCTGAATCTTTAAGTAATTCCATCTATCTTTTTTGCCTTAAGATTTCTTTGTGGAAAGATATATTTGAGGCTTTTATAATATGTATAAATTTCACATAACTCACTATACAGATTATGTCTCTAAATTTTGAGAGCAAAAACTACAGTTTCCATCTCCAGGTCATAAGGTAGGTAACTTTGTTCATGTTTCTTATGTTTCCTTGATGTATATGCAATAAATCAGCCATGCTACATTAATACACAACCTAATCTAACTCTAGATGCATTATAGTACACTTTATATCCTTTAGTACATGAAGGAATAAATAAGATTGGTGCCATGGTTAAACATCTTTAACTTTTGAAAACATTATTCACAGGCTCTGGCCATTCAAATTTCACTCTCTTTCTAGTCAGTCTTATAAAAAGGGCAACAATTTTAGAGAAACTTTTGACAAACCTACAATAATAGCCTGCTAAATAAAAAAAACTATGAATCTTTATAACTATAGTAGGGCATGACCTTTGTTGTACTGCCTCCACTTTCTTAGTATCAACTTAATTGCCATCCTTGGTAATTACAACAACTACTAACTAGCATCTTATTTCATACATCTACATCATAGAATATTCCCCTTGAACATTTTAGTATTATATATATATATATATATATATATATATATATATATATATATATATATATATATATATATTTATTTATTTATTTATCTTATTTGTAAATTTCTAGCAATGTCTACCTAGCCCATAAATTCACCTATTCACTTATATTGTTAGTTATCTTCCTTGGATAAGCATACAAGTGCTTCAGGCTATTCCAAGCATTTTCAAATTTCATTTCCTTATAGGTAACTAACTAGGCATGATATGCATTAGTTATAACAAAAAGGCTCTCACGCCACAAAAGAAAAGTGTACAGTCCAAAACTTATTTTACATCACATTATGAGTTGTGTAAAAAGGAGTTGGTGTAACACCCTAAAAAATTTTAAATGGCACCTATATTTCATGAAATTATTTTTTAAAGTATTCTAGAAGGAAAAATAAGTAGAGAATATGATGAGGCATGAATTTTAGGAAAAGATTGGAATAAATTATATTTAATTCCAATAAAAGCCATAAATGCCTAAATGAGTGGGAGAAAATTATGAAAGCTAAAATGGGATTAAGTAACCCTAATAGGCCACAAGAAATATTTTAAAATAAATAATACAAGAGTTTATAATTTTTGAAATTAAGGAAACATAAAAGTGAAATTTAAGGAAAAATCATGCACAAAAGCCTAAAAAAGAAAATTTTGGCTAAGGGGATGGTTTAATTAGATTAAATGACATTAATAATATTTCTATTAATATTAAGGAGGACTTTAGAATGACCTTAGTAAGCAATCAAAATTCTTAGGAAATAGTTAAGAATTTATTTTGAATTTTAATATATAGTTAATGGGATAAATTAGATAATATCTTATGCTAACATCATGAAATCTTGGAGAAGATAATATTGGCTGAACAAGACCCCTGGCTTGGCGTCCAAGTAAAGATTTAGGGCACATGGTGGTGACTCATTAGGATAAGGGTGATAGCAAAGTAATCATTTAAGGGTAATCATCACATAGTCTAAAATATTTTTATGAAGGGTGTTAGGTGTCTTATGAAGTGGAGTGGAAACTTAAGGAAGCTGGAAAGTCAAGCTATAACTAGGGAATAAGGTAGAGAAAGAGCCATGAGGTAGAGAGAGAAAGGAGAAGGAAGAAGAGAGAGAAAGTGCAAGAAAAAGCTAGAAATTAAGGTAAATGTTGATTTTAATGGTTTGAATCCTCCTTTCTTCATATTTTGTGTGATTTTCTGAGATTATTCTCATCTTTTGGAGCTGCTGGAACAGTGAGAAAAGTGTGAGGATTTGTTGCCACGGGAAGGAGAAACAAGCAAGGAAGGAAGCTTAGTTTTGTGGGAGCAATTTTTGGGTGAGTTTAGTAGTAATTAATTCTTTAAAAATTTTCTGGAAAGAACAAAATAATTTTGGGCATGTGAACAGATTTTTGATGGTTTATTTTGCTGGAATTTCGTTCAAAATAATTTCCATACAATCTTTTCACTTGGTGCATGGGTATACATCTATATATATATGATGCTTGACACCTTATTTCATGTGCTAAAATCTTAATTGCTTGAACTGCACATCTGCTGTTTTGGGGCTGGTATGGTGCCCAAATCAGTGACCTTTTTGTGCTTGGAAAGTGCCAAATTCATGGGGAACCCATGGCAAAATTTTTAGAACTAAATATCTACCCTAAAGTACAACACTAAGTGCACATCATGGGAAAACTCTAAATTCTGGTTTTTGCTGGAAAATATGGAAGGCCAAAAATATATGTTATATATCTCCAAATATTGAAATTTAGCAAGCCAAGACATAACCATAAATTAAGAAAGTCAAAAATTAGTGTTTGGAGGTGAAAAATGGGTTAAAACCGAATTTATAGGGACATTGAGAAAAAAATCCGAAAATTGGAAAAATAATGTATAAAAAGGTAAAATTAATTATTGTAGGATAAAACTAATATAATATGGATGATTAGAGATATGGGTGTGCATAGAAAATTAGGAAGTAGATAAAAATGAATTTTTAAGTAACGTAAGGAATTAAACCAAAATTGATTAGGAATTTCCTCACGTTAGAAGTAAAAATTAGTTGAAGAAGAATAAATAAGTAAAATGAAAAAAAGTGAATAAAAAGGATGATACATGAGTATAATCCTTGGATGAGAAAAATAAAAGCCAAAGAAAATGATTTGGTGGGTTAATATATTATGTGCACTAAATGAGAAACAATGGGATCATAAAACAACTAAAAGTATGGGTAATATGTTAGACAAAATTGGACAAGCCTAGAGAAAAGAAATAATTAGGATTTTGTACCCTAAGGCCTATATATCACCTAAGGAGAATCTTGACCAAAAGAAATGGACCTTTTGAATTAATTATAGGGGTTAAATAATATGGCAAAAGTGGGGAAAAATACTAAATGAATAGTAACCCTACCAAATGAATAGTAACAAATGGAGACCATATTTTTAATGACAAATTAAGCATCAAGATTTGAGAGAAAATGTTTGAATACATTATGTAAGGCTATAATGGTTCCCCTGAATTTGATACTAAGCCAGTTTGGCTAATCTCTTTGCAACGCATGTGGTAAAAGTACATGAGAAAATATGAGAGTACTAATGGCACATGAACTTGAGACTGAATTATGTACGGTCATGGTATTTTCTTACTTAAATGATAGTGTATGACGTACATAATATTAGTGGATGTGTGAGTCGTGATAAATAGGAGCCACACAGTGACAGTGCGAAACGACACGTTTTTCCCTGGCTATGTTTAATATTAAAAGAATTGATTAAAAGCTACTAGGGGAAAAGGCCTGATATATGGTGACCCTCAGATAGCTATGGTGGCGAACGGGATGGGAGGATGACCCTTAACATGGTAAGGTGACTCTAGAGAGATCACATGGCTTCCGTGTCGGTATACCAGATAGGGGACGCCCCTATTCACGGACTATTGATGATAAATTGAAATGAAAATTATGCCATGCTTGAACAAGGCTGGGTAAGCTCGTTTGGGAGTGAGTTGGGGAAGACTCACATTAACCTACTGTGTTCAGGAGTGAGTGGAGTGAGACTTACATTGACCAGCACCATAATGGAAATAATGAGATAAGCTAGTGGATAAATCAGTGGATTGGCCAGACGAAGATATGATATTGCACCACAATGTGTGATTAGCTTGATGAGATAGCTATATCTATTGTTATTGTTATTATTGTGATGCAACATCATGACCTGATTGCATATATATGTATACTTGTATTGCATGAGCATCAGATGATTGTGGCCTTTTTTCTGTAGCTTATACAGCTGAACATAGTACATGATACTCATTTACATTACTACTAAACTTACTGGGAACCTAGTTCTCACTATATTTCTGTGCTATGTTCAGATCAAGACATATAGCAGTATGCAGGTATATACTATAATGCTAATGTTCATAGTAGACTGGGTAGATGTACCTTTTCTGGGACCAGTTCCCATAGTCTCACACATGACGATGATAGATCTAGTTGAGATCCCACTATATCCGCTTCCACCCGCCCCTGTCTACCCAGAAGGGGAGTTTGCTGATGTGGTACTAGACGTAGAGTAGATATATATACTATATGCAATAACTGGACAACTAACTAGTTCTTTTGGAAAGTAGTCAGATACCCTCTCACTTTTTGTACTACGTGTAGTATCTGTTCTACTATTATGAATAGTTAACTATTGTACACAAGTGATGTTTAATGAAATATATGTTGGTTTGTTTTGTATGATGATGAGTATAACAAAAATATGATTATATTTAAGTGTGACCAATAATTAGTCAGTATCATGAATTGGGTAACATAAGTAATGGCTTTAGTAGAGATAAAGGGCACACACACACACACACACACACACACACACACACACACACACACACACACACACACACATATATATATATATATATATATATATATATATATATATATATATATATATATATATATATATATATAAATTTCTCACTAAGGTTGTTACATTTGGCACTTAACTAAGCCATCCCACATATATTACACAACCAAAAAATATACAATCCATATCCATATTCAGATGATTCAACCTTGGGACCCTTGTTGCTCACTTCTTGCTGGAGTACCTGGAATGTGATTATGTAGACATAAAAAGACGATATGAAAATCTTAATAGCTAGCAAATTTTTTAGAAAAACAATATACATTCCATTCCTTAAAACATCTCAATTTATTGCATTGAAACATAAGCACTAACCATACATATATACATCATCTTGGTCACACAAGGGACCCTTAACTTTTTGGTTTACTTACCCAATACAGTCCCATACCTGTAAAAGGGTTATGCATCTCCTATTGTTGGCCAATACATAGGGGAAATGGGGCTTACTTGACACACTTTGGCCACCCCTTAATTCCCGAGAATGCATACATAACATATCTTTAGACCATCATTCATTATAGCATAAAAGTCAGGCAACCAGTGAAATTGATAAATTCAAGTTCATAAACATAAAGAGTGTTTTAAGGAAAGGCTAGCTACCTCAATTCCAGCACAATCACTTCCTTTCCAAGGAAAATGTTACAACCAGCTACTTAAACTAAAACATATAAGTGCTTTTGATTAATGCATGCATATGAGTACCTAAAATCATAAGTCTCTAGTTTAAGAGCTTTTGCTTCCCAAAACAAAATTGTGATTCTGTTCATATTTGGGGTTATTATTAAATATGACAAAACTCCTCTAAAAATTCTAAAATTTTCCATTGAGGTTCCTCTATCTCTCAGCCCTTAAATATTCTATTAACCTCAAGGAGTTCCTCCATAACCCAGAACAGTGTAGATTAGTTTCAGTTCCATTTCTATTCTATTTTCCATTCCTTTGGATGGGTAAACATTCTTAAAAATTGTGATATTTGATATGGAGTATCGTAGTTATGTTATATAATCACCATAAAAATTTCAAGTAAAAACTATTTTATTTGACCTATCAAATAACACACCTTTTATGGTTGTCCCCAGTTCTGATCTGTTCTAACTCACTTCCTGTCCCATAGAATTTCTATATTTTATTATATACTTTAAACTGCCCAGAATTCTCTTACATTTGGTGGGTTCCTTAATCAGGATCCCTATAACATGTCATAAAGTTTTTATACGAATAGTTAATATATAACTCTTTCAATGTTTAGTATTTCCATCAATAGCCTAAGGTGTCCAGCTGATTTTTCTCAGCACTGTTTTGATTGCAGATGGCCTATTTGTAGGTTCTAAAAAATCCCACAAATTTCTAGAATTGATTATCAATATTTCAAGACTGTTCTCACCAAATATTATAGAATGTTAGGTGTAGGAACAATAACTTCCTAGTTAGGTGTAGGAATAATAACTTCCTAGTGCAGAATGTGTGGTGCTCCAGTAAGTTTGTTAATTAGATGGAAAATATTGTTCCCTACCACTAGAGTTACATGTTTTCAACTTTAACTTCTTGCATCTCATGCTCAAGAATCACCCATACAGAACCCAAAATGAGCTCAAATCACTACAAACCAACTTTCCTCAAGAGGGGAAAATCACCTTGTGCAGAAATACTCCTATGGCTCTCAAATTTTAGCTTGCTTCTCCTCTTGTTTTCCCTTGCAAACTCAGATACTTTTTTGGACAAAATATAAGGTGAGCAAGGCTTCAAATTCCAGCCTCATTCCTTCTCAATTTTTCTGGTTGTTATCTCTCTTACACCTCTTGGCTCTCAATTTTTCTGGCTACTCTCTCTCCTTGGCTCTCAAAGTTTTCTAGCTACTCTCTTCCCCTTACTCTCAGTTTTATTTTTTTGGCTATTCCCTCTTCATCTTGGTTGTTGATTACATGGGGTAAGGCATGTGATTTCTACTTCCCCATTACCTAAGCACATGATTATGTTGGCTGCTTACTCTCATACTCAAGAGGCACATGGATGTGGTTGGTTTTTGTAGGGATTCCTTGGCTTTCTGCAAATAATGGTGTGAGATGTTGTTATCCCTCCACTAAGTCTACTTACCCACTACTATCTGCATGATTATATTGGCTGCAAGGTGTTGTTTCTTGGCTGAAATGTGTTTGAAAATTTTATGGCTATGTGGTAGGATATCCTTGCTGAAAGGTGGCAATTTCTTGGTTGATTTTGGCTAAAGTTTTTATGCTATGTGGCATGCTTTGGTAGGTGTAAAGTGGCTCTAATTTTGTGGGCAATGTGGCATGCTTTGGTAGGTGCAAGGTGGCTGCAATTTATCGATAATGTGGCATGCTTTGGTAGGTGCAAGGTAGCTACAATTTTGTGGCCAATGTGGCATGCTATGTGGTTGTAACTTTGTGGAAAATGTGGCATGCTATGTGGCTGCAACTTTGTGGGCGATGTGGTATGCTTTGGTAGGTGCAAGTTGGCTGCAATTTTGTGGCTAATGTGGCATGCTATGTGTTTTAAATTTTTTGGGTAATGTGGCATGCTTTGGTAGGTGCAAGATGGCTGCAATTTTGTGGCAATGTGGCATGCTTTGGTAGGTGCAAGGTGGCTATAATTTTTTGGGCAATGTGGCATGCTTTGGTAAGTGCAAGGTGGCTACAATTTTATGGCCAATATGGCATGTTATGTGGCTATAACTTGTGGGCAATGTGGTATGCTTTGATAGGTACAAGGTGGCTACAATTTTGTGGGCAATGTGGCATGCTATGTGGCCGTAACTTTGTGGTGCTACTTGGTAGCTCCTTAGTTGTTTTATATTGCCTTAATTTACTACTAATCCTAGATTAGTAATGTCTTAAAAATGTATTTGTATCCTCTCCCCATCCATTATGATCCTAAGAATTTTATTTATATGATTCATGATTAACTATATGTCACCTATTTTATAAACACCTTATTGTCACATAACTAAGCATTTTAATTCTTTGTCATATGTATTTTCTACTTATTCTTAGATTTATGTAGCTTTATTAGAGACTTAGGATGTTACAACAACCACTTGTCCAAAGAAAGTAACACTACTAAGAAAAAATTTGCATTTTGAAAATTTAGCATACAGTTGATGTTCTCTTAGAGTTTGTAAAACTATTTTCAGATGCTACTTATAGTTTTTTGAATTCTTTGAATATACTAAAATATCATCTATGAATACAATAATGAACTGATCTAAGAAAAGCTTGAACACTTTTTTCATTAAATCCATGAATGCTATTGGTGTGTTTGTCAAACCAAAAAAAATTACTAGAAACTCATAGTGCCTATATCTAGTTCTAAAAGTAGTTTTAAGAATATCTTTTTCCTTTATTCTCAACCAATTGTAACCTAGTCTCAAATTAATTTTTAAGAAAAACTGAGCACCCTGTAACTGTAACACCCCAGATTTTATATTAATTATCTTTATAAATAAAATGTTGAGGAGGGTCAAAAAGGATTAAATGGAGCATTTATATGGAAATAATCATGAATTTTAAATATGGGAATTCTCATTTTGGAGGAAAGCTCTAGGGGTGGAATAATAATTTCTTTGATTACAGAACTAGAATCTAGCCACAATGAAGGGATTAAAAGATCATGAGGAGAGCTACACAAAAGGCCATTGGAATATGTCTCAAGAAGGAATTAAACCTTTGGTGGAATTTTTCTACGACCAAACAAAGCCTTACCTAATGGCATAGTTCAATTGTAATGGGATGGTAAGGTTGTAATAGTTGGATAAAGTAAGGTCTTGAGATAGGAGGATGATGGCTTGTTGAGGAAGATTAAATAAAATATATTTTCCTTGCTTGACTCAAGGGGGAGTTGACTAACCAAGGGAGAGAAGAAGGAAAACCATGGCAAGAAGGAAAATCTCGGTGTTTGGAAGAAGAGTGAGAGAATCAAGCCAAACCTAGACAGAAGAAATATAAGAAAGAGAAAATATATAAAGGTAATTGAGACGCCGGCAGACTTCCTATCATTGCTTAGGAGTTCCAAATGGTGGAGATACCTTAGTTGGGTCAGTTGAACATTATGCGGTTAATGTTGTGGAGATCCTAATGCTAGCACCACCTCCTTCACCCTCTATACTCTAAAGGTGGTGTGTTGTATATGGACTTATATCAAGTTAATGTAATTATGTGATTCAGTGTCGTTTTTGTATAAATATTAATCTCTAATGTAGTTTTGGATATGATGGTGATGGATCATTATATGCTTATTTAAATGTGTATGGTTTACTGCTTGGAATGTGTTATAGGTTGCTATATATATATGAAAAGGAAAAAAATGGTCGTTACAGTAACTAATCAAACAAATCATCTATACAAGGTAACAAGTATTTATTATGTACAATCACCTTATTTAGTTGTCTATAATTAATACATAGACCCAATGGCCTTTTTTCTTTTTTACAAAAAGGACTAGAGCACCCTAAGGAGAAATAATAGGATGGATAAAACCATCTTGTAACTGATTATTTAGTTCCTTATGTTCAGTAGGCTCCATCCTATATAAATGTATAGATACTGGTTGAGTTCTAAGGAGTAAGTCAATACCAAACTCAATCTCTCACTTTGGGGGTAATCCTGATAATTATTCTAGAAATATATTAGGAAATTCATTTGCTATTGGAACTTGATCTATATTGAAAAATTTTATATCTACATCTCTAATCACCGTTAAATACCCTTGATGTAACATCCCAAATTTTAATAAGTGGAATTAATTCTCATGGTGAAGGAACATCGATAAAATCTTAGAAAAATGATAAAGTGGAATTAAAGTATATGATGCAATTTTCCTACAACCAAACAAAGCCTTATCTAATGGCATAGTTCAATTATGATGGGATGGCAAGAGTGTAATAGTTGGATAAAGCAAGGTCTTGAGATAGGAGGATGATGGCTTGTTGAGGAAGGCTAAATAAAATATTTTATCTTTCTTGACTCAAGGATGAGTTGACTAACCCAAGGGAGAGAAGGAGAGAGGAGTAGCTTGGAGGAGAAGTTGTTGACTTGACCAAGTGGCTTGGAGGAGAAGTTGGCCAAAAAGATCAAGGGGAAGAGAGTGGCGGCCAAGGGAAAAAGGAGAGAAGGGAGAGAGACTGAGAGAAGGAGAGAAAGAAAAAGAAGAGAGAGAAAGAGGAGAGAGAAAGGCACAAGGTGAAATCTAAGAGAAAGGAAGAAGGAGAGTGATCAAGAGGAAGAAATTTAAGGAAAGCTTGAGAAGAGAAAGAATCTCTGGTTTGGTAGGTTTAACATTATTCATATTTCCTTGGAATTTAATGTATATTGAATGATTTATAAGTGTTTCATATACCCAATCAAACAATCCAAGAACAAAGGGCCTAAAACTTTTAGGTGCAGAATATGTGGTGCTTCAGCATGTTTGTTACTTAGATGGCAAAGATTGTTCCCTACCACTAGAGTTCCATGTTTTCAACTTTAACGTCTTGCATCTCATGCTCAAAAATCACCCATCTAGAACCCAAAATGAGCTTTACTCACTATAAACCAACTTTCCTCAAGAGGGAAAACTCACCTTGTGCAGAAATACTCCTATGGTTCTCAAATTTCAGCTTACTTATCCTCTAGGTTTCCCTTGCAACTTAGCTATGTTTTTTTATGGTTTCTCTCCCCCTTTGTCTCTAAGGTTTCCGGCTGCCTTCTCTCCTTCTTAGGTACTGATTGCATGAGGAATAGGGTTTGAATTTGTTGCCCAAAATAATACCTAGACAACATGATTATTGGCTGTTGGTTTCCACCACTCAAGAGGAAAAGTAGGTTGTGTTTTGCAGGGATTCCTTTGTGTTTTTGTAGGACTTCCCTTGTGGTTTCTATAGGGAGGGCGTGAGAGTGCAGAGCATGGTGTGGGGTAGCAGCTTTTGCATGATTTTTCTGATTATGGACAGAAACATGGCTGAAGTGGGTGGCTATTTCTTGGCTGAAATGTTGCTAAAATAATTATGGCTATGTGGCAGGATTTCCTTGCTAAAAGGTGGCATTTTTCTTGGCTGATTTTGGCTAAAATTTTTGTGGTTATGTGGCATGCTTTGGTAGGTGCAAGGTTGCTAAAATTTTGTGGCCAATGTGGCATTCTATGTGGCTACAACTTTGTAGGCAATGTGGCATGCTTTGGTAGGTACAAGGTGGCTACAATTTTGTGGTCAATGTGGCATGCTATATGGCTATAACTTTGTGGGTAATGTGGTATGCTTTGGTAGGTACAAGGTGGCTACAATTTTGTGGGTAATGTGGCATGCTATGTGGCTACAACTTTGTGGGCAATGTGACTTGCTATATGGCTGCAATTTTATGGTGCTACTTGGCAACTCCTTAGTTGTTTTATATTGCCTTAATTTACTACTAATCCTTGATTAGTAATGTCTTAAAAATGTATTCGTATATTCTCCTTATCCATTATGCTCCTAAGAATTTTATTTATATGATTCATGATTAACTATATGTCACCTATTTTATAAATGCCTTATTGTTACATAACTAAGTATTTTAATTCTTTGTCATATGTATTTTCTACTTATTCTTAGATTTATATAACTTTATTAGAGACTTAGGATGTTACAGTGCCTCATAATGATTCCCTTAAATCAAGAAAAAGGGTTCATTTGGAATGTCAAACTTAATCACCTTAAAGTGACAATCCAGGGTCGTATGACACGATGCTAAGTAGTCCATGCCAAGCATCACATCAAAATTCATCATTTTTAGCACTATCATATCAAATTTTTCTCTATTTGGTACTGAGATTTCACATGACTTATACACATTGCTCACCAAAAGAATTCATAGACAGGAGTAGCAACTATTAAAGAACAATCTAACTTAATAGGGTCATTATTTACTTGTTTAGCAAAATATAAATATATATAAGAGTAGATAGAACCATGATCAAACAATACATGTGCTCTATGATAGAAAATTGATAATGTACCTATCATTACGACATTTGAGACTTGCCTATCTAGTCACATTCGTATAAAAACTTGTGCTTGCCTTCAGCTTGCTTAATCCTATATTTGACTTATTGATCCTTTTCTATTAGTATAACTATCTTTTTAGCCAGGTAATGGTCTAACTGATTGGGTTGGCACATGTATAGATGGTAGGGCTGGCTACACTAATCCTTAACTTGAACCCCTTGTTTACGGACAATGTCTTGTTGATAATTCAATTTATATTCATAAATTAAGTGTATTTAACTTAGCATTTTGTTAGTTTTTGACTAAAATTAGTTAGGAACATGTTTAAATTTTTGTTTTGCTTTGTAGGATAAAACAAAGTGAAAAGTAAAAACTAAATGGATAAATTCAATAAGAAGATGAAGGATTATGTAAGAGCCAGGTAGAATGCCTAGTGATGCGATAGTAGTTTCTTACTATCGCGACGCCAACATTCCTAAAAAACTCTAGGAATTTAAGATGAACTCTAAAAAGCTTAGTGTCGTAATGCTAGAATGAAGAATTAAGAAATTGTAAACCTAAGAGCTCAACGTCACGAAACTAGAATCTTGGTGTCCTGACAGTATAGAGGTAAGTTGTTAGAATTTTAAATCCAAAACAAAGGAGTTTGAGTTAGACTACAAATCTGATGGCCTGTATTGAAGTCAAACTAACAAAAGGATTCTAACAAATATTTTCAAGCATAAATAGTGTAACATCCCTAATTCCGTTTCTTTTATTAGTAGATGTACATAAATATTTAAGGAAATAAAACTTATTAACCAATTATTTTTTATATCTAAGAAAATATAAAACTAAGAAAATTTTCACCTTATGTGTATGCATAGAAAATGTTTCTAACATTAACGGAATAGGTAAAGAGAGAAAATCTAATTGAAAAAAAAATTAATTAGAAATAACATACTAAAGAGAGGCGAAATTCTTGGGTAAGGAAGATAAATTTTTTTGGAAGTAAGTAAAGATCTTAAAAGTTCAAGAAGATTGAATTAGGGTAATTTTTCCTAATTCAAGAGCTAGAGTTACTAAGTTTAATGTCTCCACCCGTACATTAGGCCTTCACCTATGGACACTCCATAGAGTTTGTTCTTCTACTTCACATGAGTTTCTAGCAAGCTAATTGGATAGTCCAAACAAGAGATATAGCATAGATTTGGACTAGGATATAGAAGTTGGACCGATAGCTCAAAAATCATTAAAATGTGACCAAGCCCTTCATGAGATGTAGAATTTTAGCCAAAGCAAAGGAAATTGGCAAGAATGAGCCCAAATCCAAGAGGAAAATAAAATAAAATAAATCATGTGATAAAATAATAGTGTAATAATAATAAAAATCAGGTTACATTGCATTATGACAAAAATTCAGCAAGTGGTGTGATAATGTCTATATCCTACATTCATAATTTTAGCAAGTGGTATAATAATACTTGACATTAGGACAAAATATCTATATCCTATACTCATAATTTTAGCAAGTGGTATAATAATACTTAGCATTAGGACAAAACATTCCTATCCTACACAAATAATTTCAGCTAAGCAAGGGAGATTCAAGGGCTAGAAACTTGACACTTAGAAAGGCAAACATATCATACTTGTGTGAGACAAAAGAAAAAGAAAAAGAATCCCTAAATCAAAGGGAACTTGTCCCTTATCTTATGAACATTTTATCATGATTTTCAAAATACAAATCTTCTTTTGCTATGCATATCTTGACTAAGGGACAGGAAGACAAGAACATGAGTTGTCTTTCCTTAAAAAGCAACCAAGTGCATCCTAATTGTGATAAGGTAGAACCATGATTATGAAAGAAAGACCACTTGATAGTTTATTTAAGCAAGAACCACCCTTATAACATTAGAATTTCGTCTAAGTGAGGAAGATGAAAAATATAAGCAAGGTAGAGTGAGGAATTGAGAGAAAGTGAGGAGAAGAGAGGAAGGAAGAAGAAAGAGAAGCCTATAGGATTAAGTACTCAAGGTAAGTTAGCTTAATCTCCACTTGAATCCATCTTTTATCTTCATCCTTGGGGTTCAAAACTCACCTTCCTTCTCTTATTCAAGTTGTTAGAAAAGCTAAGGGAAGGGAGGAATCTTGCCACTTTCTTCAAGAGGAAACAAGAACAAGAATTCACTAAGTGAGCTAGGAAAATCATTAGGTAGGTTTAACAATTTTTTTTAAAGAAAAGCTTTGAAATTCGAAACATATATATAGGATTTTGATCCTAGAACTTTGATGAAATTTAAAATATTTGTTACCTTGATGATTGGCCATGGATGTTGTAATATCATGTTACATGTTGATCTAGCATATGATGTATGTTTGAATATTTAGGTTGGTTTGGAAAGTTCTGCATAAGTATGGCTATGGGTGGCAAAATTTTAAGATTTTTATGCTGTTATTTTGTATATTTAAATGTGATGAAAATTTGATAGAATATGATTAGATATAAATTAGGAAGAAAATGGAAGATGACATAATAAAATGATGAACTAAAACCTTAGAAAAGGTCCGGTTAGGAAACTGTATTTTGTAGTAAATAGGGAAGCGTCTGTTTTTCAAATTCTGAGAAGAATTGGTTAGGAAATAAAAGCAATGATTAACATAAAAAATATAGATATATGTCTCACAGATTTTTAGCCACTACCATCACTCTATTTGGAGTCCATATGAGGTAGATATGGTCAGATTAATGAGCAGTTGTCAGAAAATGGTTAACCAGGAAAGAATCTGTTAGGAAAGCTTTTGTGTTTGAATTTATGGGAAACTTCTATAGGAAATTAAAATAACCGGTTAAAATTACAAATATATATATATATATATATATATATATATATATATATATATATATATATATATATATATTTGTGTGTGTGTGTGTGTCTCATGGAAATTTAGCCACTAGAATCACTCAATTTGGAGTTCATATGAGGGATATATGGTCAGATTACTAAGTAGAGGTCAGAACCTACTAGAGAAGAAATAACATTTACATTGAGGGAGTAATATCACCAATATTACTTAAGAGTTCGATAAAATGTTCAACATAATAGTTTTAGATAATTGTTATATCTTTAAATGGACACCAAGAGCACCTAATTCAGAGTTAAAATGAGAGAGTTATGCTCTGATTAGTGAGAGAAGGTCAGGTAGTACGAAAACCTACATTTGGGAACCTAGAGCATGGCCATGTTTCAAGGCACGGCCAGGCTGTGTTCAGTGCTGGAAATGGCATTTTGAAGCCTAAAGCATGGATGTTTTATAGGAAATGGCCAAGCCTTGTTACAGGATACGTTTATGCCGTGTTGGAAGCTGGTAAAACTTATTTCCAACATTATTCTACCCTAAATGAACCTCATTAACTATAAGAGAATAATAGAAATCAAATTAAAGAAGAATGTTGTATTAAATTTGTGAGAACATGTGATGGAAATTATATAAGTAGGAGGAAAGTGACTAGAGGCCATGCATAAAGAAAATGAAGAGATAAAAATAATATTTAAAAAACAAAGAAGAATCTTATAAATAAAAATAATAAATGACTAGTGTATGCCATAGCCATTGCCATTGCATGAACTTCTTACCATCTTAAGTGTGTAATTTTGACATGTAAATATTTTAAAGTGATATTTGGAAATGAATATGTTCATGACATGATTACATTTTTCCAATGATTTTTGATAATGATTTTGCTTTGATGTTAAATTATGGCATATTAGCATAAAGAATATACTTGTTATTAAAATCATATTTTTGGCTATTAATTTAAAAGAAAAGAAAAGAAAATAGACGAGCACGGTCACATGGCGGTCCTTGTGGTGCACTAGTAGGGGAAGCCATACCAACGACTATGATTATATTAATGAGAAAAGAAAGTGTGCCATGTCTGACAGAGCGAGAAAAGCCCGTACCGAAGACTAGAAAGTATTCATCTTGACTGGGGTAGCTTGATATGAAAATAAGTTGATAGCCATCATATGATATTCTGAAAATAGTTATTCATACCATCCATGTCATTACTGTATGATTTTCATGTGCATAGATAAAGTGCATTCATGTGACCTAAGGTAATTGTTGTAGCTTATACAGATGAACATGCCATAATGAGCTATATTGATGACTAGTGTATGCCATAGCCATTGCATGAACTCCTTACCATCTTAAGTGTGTAATTTTGACATGTAAATATTTTAAAGTGATATTTGAAAATAATAAATGACTAGTGTATGCCATAGCCATTGCCATTGCATGAACTCCTTACCATCTTAAGTGTGTAATTTTGACATGTAAATATTTTAAATTGATATTTGAAAATGATTATGTTCATGGCATAAATGCATTTTTCCAATGATTTTTCTTTGATGTTAAATTATGGCATATTAGCATAATGAACATACTTGTTATTGAAATCATATTTTTGGCTATTAATGTAAAAAGAAAAGAAAAGAAAATAGATGAGCACGGTCACATGGAGGTCCTTGTGGTGCACTAGTAGGGGAAACCATACCAACGGCTATGATTATATTAATGAGAAAAAAAAGTATGCCATGTCGGACAGAGCGAGAAAAGTCCGTACCGAAGAGTAGAAAGTATTCATCCTGACCGGGGTAGCTTGATATGAAAATAAGTTGATAGCCATCATATGATATTCTAAAAATAGTTATTCATACCATCCATGTCATTACTGTACGATTTTCATGTGCATAGATAAAGTGCATTCATGTGACCTAAGGTAATTAATGTAGCTTATACAGATGAACATGACATAATGAGCTATATTGATGATAATTATAAATTATTGTTGAACCTACTGGGATTTAATTCTCACTATATTTTCATACTATGTTCAGAATACTAAATATGCCCATATTTTCTATGGCTGGCTTTTAGCATATGTTGAGTCGAGTTGGTTAAGATCTCGGTGAAGGTGCAACCACCCGTACCCGTATCCCTAGAACTAGTTAATAGGGATGAATAAGATGTGTACATATATGTGTTTTTATTTTTGTATGGATGTTTTTAATTAATGATGTGTATGTGAACCTAGATTTGCATCAATATTATTGCTATACTATAAACCTTATTTATGCTTGGTTAATTTAATCAAATATTATTATGAGTTAAATAGTTAGAAATAAAGAGGTAATGACTTCATGAGATTTAAAAAAAAAATTATATATCTGTTTGTATGTAAAAAAATGGAGTTGTTACAAATAGATAGCTAAGGAAGGCATCTTGGGCATCCCATCTCATCATCGGGAAATCATTTGACATAATCTTTCATCTTCTTATATTTTTCTTTATTTTCTTTAAGTCTTTATGGCCCTACGTAACTAATTTACTTTTATTAGTTGAGGAACCTTGAAACCTCATAAATAAATGTCCTTGTGAGATAGGATTTTGTTCTTGATCAATCAATTTATATTTGAGTATTGATTTTATCCTTTTGTGGTTATTTTTATGGTTGCCTTCTTGATTGTAGGAAAAGGCCTTTTGGTTAATTAATCAATTCAATCTATTACTAAATTATATATTTAATCTAGAGTTGTTTAATCCCTTTAATTTATGAAGCAACTAGGGTTTAGTAATTTTCTACATTAGAAGTTATTAAATCTTAAGAAGAACATTCAAATAAATTAAATTCAACCGCTTGTACTTTAGTTGTTTAGCTTCATCAATCTTTCTAATTCTTAAAGCAATTACTAAATTAAATCTTAAGTTTAATATCCCTAATTTTGTTTCTTTTATTAATAAAAGTACATAAATATTTAACTAAGGAAATAAAATTTATTAAACAATTTTTAGATATATAAGAAAATATATGCCTTAGAAATTCTTCACCTTATGTGTATGCATAGAAAATGTTTCTAACATTAAGGGAATAGGTAAAGAGAGAAAGCCTAATGGGAAAAATTAAAAATAACATCCTAGAGAGGCAAAATTCTTTGATAAGGAAAGTAAATTTTTGAAAGTAAATGTCTTAAAATTTCAAGAAAATTGGATTAGAGTAATTTTTCCTAATTCAAGAGTTAGAGTTTCTAAGTTTAACATCTCCACCCATACATTGGGCATTCACCAATAGAAGGGTAGTCGTAGACCCTAACAAGACAAAAGTAGTGATTCAAAGGAAAAGGCCAAAGACAGTTACAGAAGTCAGAATTTTCTTGGGTTTGGTAGGATATTACAAGAGTTTTATACAAAACTTCTCTCGTATAGCCTTGCCATTGACTAAATTGACCAGGAAGGGAAGTCATTTCAAATGAAATGATCAATGTGAAGCTAGTTTCCAAGAACTTAAGACAAGATTGACCACTCTTCTTGTTTTAATTATTCTAGACCCCACAGAACATTTTGAAGTGTATAGTGACACTTGAAAGAAAGGGCTAGGGAGTGTACTGATGCAAGACAAGAGAGTAGTTGCTTACATCTCTAGGCAATTAAGACCCCATGAACGAAATTATCTAACTAATGATCTTGAATTGATAGCGGTCGTGTTTGCCTTAATGATTTGGCGACACTATTTGTACGGAACAACATTTGAAGTATACTATGATCACAAGAGTCTTAAGTATCTTTTTTATCATAAGGAGTTAAATATGGGGCAATGAAGATGGGTAGAATTTCTCAATGACTACAATTTTTATATAAAGTATCATCTAGGAAAGGCAAATGTTGTAGCTGATGCCTTGAGTCGAAAATCTCTTCACATGGGTCAAATGATGGTGTATAAGATGCAGATGCCAAAAGAGTTTCAAAATTTGAAGCTCGTCAATACTCTTACTCCAAGGAAGCTAATCATTAATGGGTTGAGTATAGAGTGTGACCTTAGAGCCCAAATTTAAGAGGTTTAAGCTCACGACCAATACTTACAGGATTAGAAAGATCAAGATAATTTTTATGTCTTGAAAGATGGAGCAATCATGTATCAGGGAAGGATTTCTGTCCCTCAAGAACAAGAGGTGAGGGCTAAGATCTTGCAAGAGGCACATAAGAGTAAGTACACAGTCCATCCTAGATCCACTAAGATCTTGAGGTCCTTGAATGGAAACGGGATAGTATTTCGATTAACTTTATAGTGGGTTTACTTAAGACTTCAGTTGGACATGACTCTATCTGGGTAATAGTAGACAGATTTGTAACATCCTTAATTTCGTTTCATGTATTCAAATTAACATCCTTAATTTCGTTTCTTTTATTGATAAAGGTTTATAAATATTTAATTAAGGAAATAAAATTTATTAGAAATTTTTTAGATATCTAAAGAAATATAATCCTTAGAAATTCTTCACCTTACGTGTATGCATAGAAATGTTCTAACATTAATGAAATAGGTAAAGAGAGAAAACCTAAGAGGAAAAATTAGAAATAAATATACTAAAGAAAGGTGAAATTCTTGGGTAAGGAAGATAAATTTTGTTGAAGTAAGTAGAGTTATTAAAATTTCAAGAAGATTGAATTAGGGTAATTTTTCCTAATTTAAGAGTTAAAGTTACTAAGTTTAGTATCTCCACCCATAAATTGAGCTTTCACCTATGGACACTTCATAAAGAGTTTTTCTACTTCACATGAATTTTTAGCAAGCCAATAGGATAGCCCAAGGAAGAAATAAAACATAGACTTGGACTAGGATATATAAATTGGATCGGTAGCCCAAAAATCCCGAAAAATGTGACTAAGCCCATTATAAAAGGTAGAATTTTAACCAAAGTAAAGAAAATGGGCAAGAATGAACCCAAACCCAAGAGGAAAAATAAAAAATAAAAATAAAAATAAAATAAAGTGATGAAATAATGGTGTAATCAAGATTAGGTGACATTGCATTAAGACAAAATTTTAGCAAGTGGTGTGATATCCTACATTCATAATTTTAGCAAGTGGTATGATAATACATGGTATTAGGACAAAATATCTATATCCTACACTCATAATTTTAGCAAGTGGGTAATAATACATAGCATTATGACAAAACATCCTTATCCTACACAAATAATTTTAGCTAAGCAAGGAAGATTCAAGGGTTGGAAATTTGCCACCTAAAAAGACAAACCTATCATAATTGATTAAGACAAAAGAAAAAGGAAATGAATCCCTAAATCAAAGGGACCTTGTCCCTTATCTTAAGAACATATTATCATAATTTTCAAAATACAAATCTCCTTTTCCTATGCATATCTTGACTAAGAAAGAGGAAGACAAGAACATGAGTTGTTTGTTTTCTAAAAATTCAACCAAGTGCATCCTAATTGTGATAAGGTAGACCCATGATTATGAAAGGTGAATTATTTGATAGTCTATATAAGAAAAACCCACCCTTATAACATTAGAATTTTCGTCCAAGTGAGGGAGAGGAAAAATAGAAGCAAGATAGAGTGAGGAAAGGAGAGGAAGAAAGCAAGAAAGAGGAAGGAGAAGTCTAGAGGACTAAGTGCTCAAGGTAAGTTTAACAATATTTCTTTTTGAAGAAAAGATTTGAAACTTGTAATATTTTTATGAGATTTTGATCTTAGAACTTTGATGATTGGTCATGGATGTTGCTATATCATGTTACATGTAACACCATTTTTTTCCTTTTCATCAAATTTCTCATAGCAATATATATATATATATATATATATATATATATATATATATATATATATATATATTATGCATAAATACACATATATGTATATTACAAATCTCGCATAAGTATTTATGATAAAATACAATTCATAATTACAATACGACAACGCCGTTCATGGAAGCATCTCACTTCCTTTTATCTGAACATGATACCACAAAATGGTGAGAACAGGGTTCCCAGTAGACTCAACATTTTATAATAAAATGTGTAAAAACAAATATTATATTTAGCTGGATAAACTACAGAAAATATCATGCTTTTATAATAAAATCATAACTTTTAATACACCTGCCTCACTAGGTAATCTGGCACACTCAATGCATGAAAAACATAGCTCTTCATGTTGCGCAATGCTCATCGCATGCCATAGCTATAAAAACACACATTTTCACTCATTGCTTCTCTTTTATTCTCATGTGGTTATGTGGCCTCATCGGCTCACTCAGGCTAGTAGGGTGTCCCCTACCCGGTACCGTCACAGCCATACAACCTACCAATATTCATCGATGTCCACTCAAGTCAAATGCAATGCATAAACATCAAGAAGCTCACCACGAGCTTTACGCTTGTTAATACATAACAAATGCAATGCAAAAACATCATTTTCATACTCAATGAGTTATATAAATATACATCACAACTCTTACCATGAGCATATTTCAAATCATATGTTCAATAGGTATTTCCATCTATATCACTCTTTCAAAATATCTCAAATCAATATTCAATGTAGGCCCTTTGAAATCAAGTAAAGAAAATATTATTCTGGTGATATAAAACCATCACTTTAGAAGTATTTCTCTTGGTCAATTGGTTTCTAAAATCCCTTCAACAAACAAGGTTCTTTTTCCTATAGAAAACAATGAAAAATAAGGTTTTCCAGCCCTAAACACGGTCTTGAAACTCAGAACACGGCTGGACCGTTTTCTGTGACCTTCCATTACTAATCAGATCATAACTCTCTCATTTCAACTCCAATTAAGGTGATTTCAGTGTCTATGTAAATTTAAGACAATTACCTAAAACATTTATGTTTACCATAGTTTCCAATTCCTTACCTATTAGTCCCAGAAATTCGAACACTAAAGCACTCATATTTACAAATTCTAGATTCTAGACTCTTCGTGTTCAGTGACCTTCCCTCACTACTCAGAACATAACTCTATCATTTCAACTCTGATTAAGGTGATTTAGGTCTCTATGTAAAGATAAGACAATTATCTACAACTTTCTTGTTTACCATAATTTCAAATTCCTTACAGATTAGTACCAGAAATTCTAACACTTAAAGTACTCATATTTACAAATTCTGGATTCTCGACTCTTCATGATCTGTGACCTCTGCTTACTTCTTGGGTCATATATCCTTCATATAGACTCCAAATTAAGTGATCTCAAAGCCTATAAATTCATGAGACTCATATATGCAATGATTATGTTGATACTTTCTTTGAAATCATTACCGATTTTACCTAAAAATTCAAAATATACATAACAGAAAAATCCACATAATATACAGCCCACATGTTGCACAATTTCACATTTAATCACTTGTAAAAGATAGAAATTGTATCAAAATTTGTGGAGAGTAGGTATTAAGCCTACCTTAACAAGCTTCCTAAACCTTTTATACCAATTTTTCACCACCAAAACCTACATCCATACCTTGAATTAGGAAATCCATTGAAGAAAAGATGATTATAGAAGAATTTGGATCAAGAAAACCTACCTTGATTTTTCTCCTCTTGCACTTCCTCTCTCTTCTTCTTCTTCTCTCCTTTCTGAATTTTTTCTGATCACTCCCCCTCCCCTTTGATAGTCAAGACCATCATCATCACTCAAGTGTTTTAGAAATACTTCTAGCCTACCACTCAAGTGTTTTAAAAATTCTTATAGCCTACCACTCAAGTGTTTTGGAAATACTTCTAGCCTACCACTCAAGTGTTTTAGAAACACTTATAGCCTACCACTCAAGTGTTTTAGAAACACTTCTAGCCTACCATTCAAGTGTTTTAGAAACACTTCCAAGCTACTTGGTTGGACTTACCACTTTAAAGTATTTACAACATTGCTAGTCTATTGAAATTACACAACTGTCACTCTCTAAAAGCATTACAATACAACCCTTACATTAAAGATTACATAAATACCCATTAGTATTTTAGGGAAAAATCAAGGATGTTACAGTTCTCCCCCCTAAAAAGGAATTTTGTCCGCAAAATTCAAAGCCTATTTATCTTCAAATAGTTGCGGGTATTTTTGTCTCATGACATCCTCTCTTTCCCACGTGGCTTCTTCTGCCGTTAAACCTTTCCAAACTTTCTTCACCAACGAAATCATTTTGTTCCTTAGCTGTTTCATGTCCCTTTCCAGAATTGTAATTGGCTTCGGTCGATAAGTCAGATTCTCGTCTACAATTATTGCCTCTTCTTGAATTATGTGCGACAGATCTGGTAGATATTTCTGAAGCTGTGATACATGGAACACATCATGCAAATTTGTCAGATGTGGAGGAAGTGTAATCTGATATGCTGACAGACCTACCCTTCTAAGAATTTGGTAAGGGCCTAAGTACCTCAGTCTCAATTTCTTTACTTTCATTGCTCGGCCAATTCCGGTAGTCGGAGAAATTTTCAAGAATACAAGTTCCCCTTCTTGAAATTGTAACGGTCATTGCTCGGCCAATTCTGGTAGTCGGAGAAATTTTCAAGAATACATGTTCCCCTTCTTAAAATTGTAATGGCCTCCTCCTCTTATCGAAATAGCTTTTCTGTCGACTTTTAGCCGTCCGCATCTTATTCCAAATCATCTGTATCTGCTCAGACGTGTGTTGCTCTAACTCGGGCCCCAATAAATTTTTCTCCCCCACTTCATCCCAACATAAAGGCGATTTACACTTTCTTCCATACAAAGCTTTATAAGGTGCCATTCCAATACTGGAATGATAACTATTATTATATGCAAACTATGCCAGGGGTAAATATTCATCCCATCCCTTTCCTTGCTCTAGCGCACAAGCTCTTAGCATATCTTCTAAGGTCTGTATAGTCCTCTCTGTTTGTCCATCCGTTTGAGGATGATATGCAGTACTAAAACATAGACGGGTGCTAAAAGCCTCTTGTAATGCTCTCCAAAATTTAGAAGTGAATCTAGGATCTCGATATGAAATTATGCTATTAGGAATTCCATGTAATCGGACAACTTCCTTCATATATAGTTGGGTTAATTTATTTAAGGAGTAGTTAATCTTGATGGGTAGGAAGTGCGCAGTTTTTGTCCATCTGTCCATTATTACCCATATTGCATCATTGCTTGCCTGAGTCTTAGGTAGCCCTACAAAAAAATCCATAGAAATGCTATCCCATTTCCACTTAGGAATTTCTAATGGTTGTAACATCCCAAAAGGTTTTTGTTGTTCAATCTTCAACTTTTGACAAGTCAGACATTTCGTTACATACTCAGCAATGTCTCGCTTCATTCCTGGCCACCTGTACAATCTTTTCAAGTCTTGATACATCTTTGTAGATCCCGGATGGATTGTATACTTACTTTGATATGCTTCATCCAGAATTTTAACTTTCAAATTCCCTCCTTGTGGTACACATGTTCTGCCTCGGTACATAATGACTCCATCTTTTGATACTACAAAATCAAGGTGGTCTTTTCGGTCTTGTAAAAACTGATCCTGTGACTGCGCCTCCTTAATTTCCATCTTTAAGTCACATTCAACTTTTAATTCGCTAATAATTAGACTTCTAGGGAGAGTCACCACTGACAACTTCAAATTTTGGAACTCTTCAATCAACTTCATCTCCCAAATTAGCATATGACTCACATGCAGTGACTTTCGACTTAATGCATCAGCTACTATGTTTGCCTTTCCAGGGTGATACTTTAATTCAAACTTATAATCACTGATGAATTCCATCCACCTTCTTTGCCTCATATTGAGCTCTTTTTGGTCAAAAAGATACTTTAAACTCTTGTGGTCACTATATATCTCAAATACAGCTCCATACAAGTAGTGTCGCCATATCTTTAAGACAAAAACTATCGCAGCCAACTCCAAATCATGAGTGGGATAGTTCTCTTCATGTGATTGGTGCGTACTGTCACAGGTACACACAAATTGATACCTTACCTCAAAACTAACTTGTAGTAGTGGGAGTAAGGGTCGATCCCACAGAGACTGGTATTACCTTATGTGATTAGAAAAAGGGGGATTGATAGTTGCAAATAAAATCAAGTAAACAATAACAAAAGTAATTAAGAGATAATGATTAATGATAAAGACGTTGGTTTCGGTTGATATTCACCGTCAAGGGATTGCATTGATCATTGACAACATAATCAATCTATAATTGAATATCTATCATTGGGTTTCTAACCCTGTTCCTCCTTAAACCTATTAAATTAATGACAATCGCACCAATTAAACCCTAATTAACAAGCAATCCTTTAGCACATCGGTAAAACATAACTTATTAGCATGAAGAACTAGAGCAACTGACAGAATTAAATAAATATAAACACATCGGTTATATCTAATTTAGTTAATTATTCATCATAGGTTCAATGATTTATAATCCTAAATTCTCAAACCTATTTGCCTCATGAATCACAGAATTGAAGACTTTGTTCAAAACATAATTCAGCGGTAGATTAAAACAGAAAATATACTAGTAGGCCTCCTAGCAATCATATGAATAATCATTGAGAAGAAGAGTAGATGAATAATCAATACTCAAATCAAATTGAAATAATAAAATCAAATCCAAATCTCACAATGCATAAAGATCCCTTGAGGTTTCAATCTACCTAAACCAATTAAAAAGAACTAGCCACGCAGGGTCATAAGAAAATCTAAAGAAGAATTGAATAATGTAACTAAGAACTTGGATGAATGATTGAATGAATTCTCTGCTTATTTTCCTCCCTTTTTATAGATTAACTTCTCCTAATTGAAGTAGGAGTGTTTCTAGGTCAAATTTTAGCCTATCGGGCTTCAATTGGAGTTGAAAAACCGTAAAAATCGTGAACTCAATGACCTGGTGCAGCGGCGGGCACCACGGCGCGCTACAGTGTCACTGCGGATCTGCAATGATGCTGCGTCGTGGTGCTCTATTACGAGCACCACGACGCCTAGAAAATTCCAGAATTTGTGAATGTGATAAACACAAAAGTTGTAGTGCTATGTCTCTTCTTTCCATAGCCGCTGGAATCACCTTAATCCAATCTAAATTGAAGGCAATATGCAAAATTTAGTGACCAAAGGTTATAATTCATCTTGCTGCACTGTGATTCTGATTTGGAAGCTCTGTAACGCTATTAAATCTCTTGAATTTGACTAAGTGTTCAACATACAAGTTGTAAAGAATTGTTTTATATTTTTACAGCCACTTGAATGACTTTGATTGGAGTTCATAAGAGGGAGATATTCTGAAAATAGTGCTGAAAGGTCTGGAATCCGTGCAATGTAGCATTTTTCCATGAATTTCTTATCTTTTTCTTCTCTTTTCTTCTTTTTTTGTTCCTACAACGCAAAACAAAAAACTAAGCTAATTCCTAATTATATTTTACTTAAATCAAACAAAAAGTTAGTTTAAAGGTATTAAAATCATGCTTAATTAAGATCACATCCAATACCCCTACACTCAACCTTTTGCTTGTCCTCAAGCAAAATAATCCCTAAAGAAAAAAAATCAATAATGTAGTGAGTGTTAGGCTTACCAAACGTTTGCCTCATAACATAAAAATATACTTTAGAAAAATTTTGGAAGGTCATAATCATGTACAAGATTATCACAAATGCAATCTACTATTTTATCCTTCTGAATCCCTAGTTTGTGTGTGTTTTTGGGTCAATAAATTTTCTTTTACCCGGATGAATTTATATATCCCAAACTTTTGATTGTAGATCTCTAATTAATTTAGGATTTCTATATGCTTATTCTTCATGCCACTCTTGGTGCGCACTACCGCAGGTACACCCAAATTAATACCTTACCTCAAAACTAACCTGTAGTAGTGGGAGTAAGGGTCGATCCACAGAGACTAGAATTACCTTATGTGATTAAGAAAGGGGGGTTTGATGATTGTGAATAAAGTAAATTAAACATTAATGAAAATAGTGAAAAGAGTAATTAATGAGAAAAGTGTTGGTTTCAGTCGATATTCACCATTAAGGGATTGCATCGATCATTGACAAATTCATCAATCTTAAACCAAATATCTATCATTAGGACAATATCCCAGTTCCTCCTTAAGCCTATTGAATCAATAACAATCGTACCAATTAAACTCTAATTGATAAAAAATCCTTTAACACATCAGCAAAGTCTAACTTATCAACTGCATTAAGAACGAGAGAAACTGATAGAGCTAAATAAATATAAGCAAATCGATTATATTTAATTTAGTTGATCATTCATCATAGGGTTAATGACTTATAATCCAAAATCCTTAATCCTATTTGCTTCATGAATCAAGTAATAAAAACTTTGTTCAAAACCTAATTCAGCAGTAGAGTTAGACATACAATATACTAGTAGGTCTCCTAGCAATCACATGAAAAATCATTTAGAAAAGAAAAGCAGATGAATAAACAATACCTAGTTAAGATTGAACTATAGAAAACAATTCCAAATCTCACAATGTATAAAAATCCCTTGAGGTTTCAATCTACCTCAACCAACTAAAAGAACTAGCCACGGAGGGCCATAAGAAAATCTAAAGAAGAATTGAAGAATGTAGATGAAGAATTGGATCCCTTCTCTGCTTGCTTGCCTCTTTTTTTATAGATTTCCCACTTTTAATCGAAGTAGGAATGTATTTAGGTCAAAATTCCCGTCTATCAGCCTTCAATTTGAACAAAAACAACCTAAAATCACGAAATCAACAAGCTTGTACGGCGTGCTGGGGCCGCAGTGCTACGAAGAACATGCCACAGGCTGTGTCGAAGGTGCTCAGGCGCCGCGGTGCTCCCTCCTGGGTAGCTCCGCGCCGTGCCGAGCTGGGTAGCGCCGCGGCGCTCCAGATGTGTCTTAACGTGGCGTCGCGGCGCTCTCTTGTGAGTGCTGCGGTGCCTAGAATCCTCTAGATTTTGCCGAAGTGTCAAACATGAAAGTTGTAGCTCTATGTTTCTTCTTTCCATAGCTGCTAGAATCAACTCGATCGGAGCTAACATGAGCGAGATATGCCTCCATTAGTGATGAAAGGTCATAAATCAGCATTTTTCATTATTTTCTCTCTATTTTTCTCTTCTTTTCTTCTTTATTATTCCTAAAACATAAAACACAAAAATTAATTAAATCCTATTTATTCACTATTTAAATAAAATAAAAAGTAACATAAAATATGCTAAATACATGCTAAAATTATAGCATGTCAAATACCCCCACACTTACTCTTTTGCTTGTCCTCAAGCAAATTAATTCATGTAAAAAGAATTCAATATATGAAATGAGTGAATGGCTTACCAATATGCTGCCTCATAGTGAAAATTGTATGCTCTTGAAGAAATTTCAGAAAATTTTCATGCCTATGTGCAAAATTTAATTCAAATGCAATTTATAATTTTATTCCCTAAAATGCATAGTGTGTGTGTGTCTTTGAATAATTAAATTTTCTTTTACCAAAATGAGTTTATACATCTCAAGAATTATAGCATGGCTCTCTATTTAAAATTTCCATAGACTTATTTTTCATGCTACTCTCCACTAATGTAGGCTAAAACTACTTCTTAGGATCAAAAAGACTAAACTCAGCTTGTAATGTGGCTAGGCTATGGGGTGAGATAAAAGATATAATTTAAAGCTCAATCTCCCAACATCACATGATTAACTTTGATCTATTTGAGCTAATTCTCAAGATTGGGGAATTTTTCCCACACACTTATTTCCTTGCTTTTCTGCATTCTACTTTCCTTTGATTCTCTATTTCTTCAATTATCTATTTCTTCTTTTTCAATCACTGGATAGACTTTCATTAGCCTTTTAAGATTTTTTTTTTATATCCTTGCTCCACCCTTCCACCCTTTCATTAATGTAGATCTATAAAACAAGATTTCAGAAATTAATCATGGAGTGAGTGAATCAGGTAGAAAAAATAAAGGTATCAATCACAAAATTTGGTCTTGGCTGTTTTGCGGGTATAGAATAAAATGTTAATTGTAACAACCTCTCTTTTTTTTTCCTTTATTTAATCAAAACATACGTACAACATATCAAACACATAGATATTTACATCTTGTTTATTTTGGTTGACCAATTCCGAAGATACAGGTGCGGGTGGTTGCACCTTCACCGGGATCTGAGCCAACTCGACCACAAACATCTTATTTGATTTTAAAATCTGCCCAACATAAAGTAACTCGCTCCAATGTGCACTAAAAGCCAGAGCCTTAGAAACAAAAGCTGCATAAATAATTTTCTGAACATGATATGGAAATATAGTGAGAATTAAATCCCAATAAGTTCAACAATAAATCATCATCAATATAGCTCATCACATCATGTTCAGCTGTATAAATTACAGAAAATATCTTTGGTCACATGAATGCATTATATCTATGCACATAAGAATTATACTGTAATGATATGTATGACAGGATTAAATATTTTCAAAATATCATATGATGGCCATCAACTTATTCCCATTACAAGCTACCCTGGTCAGGGTGAGTATCCTCTACTCTCCGGTACGGGCTTTTCTCGCTCCGTCCGACATGGCCGACTTTCTCTTTCTTTTCTCATTATCATGATCATAATCGTTGGTAGGGCGTCCCCTACTGGTGCACTACACGGATTGCCATGTGACCGTGCTCATTTCGTTTCTTTTCACAATGATAGCCAAAAATATGCTTTCAATAACAAGTATGTTCATCAAAATATAACTATTACCAAAAAGCATTGGTAATCATGCCATGAACATAACCATTTCAAATATCACTTTATAAAATATTTCCATGTCAAAATTTCACACTTAAGATGGTAATAAGTTCATATAATGGCAATGGCTATGGCTATACTAGTCATTTATTGTTTTCATTTATAAGATTCATCTTCTTTCTTAAATATTAATTTTATTACTTTATTTTCTTGATGCAGGTTTTCATCACATCTAACCTTCTCTTACTAATCAGAGCATAACTCCCTCAATTAAACTCCGATGTAGGTGATCTTGTTGTCCATTTCAAGATAAAACAATTATCTAAAACTATTATGTTGAACATTTTAGCGAAATATTAAGAAATCAAGGTGATATTACTCCCTCAAAGTACAGGATAGTTCTTCTCGGATAGGTTCTGACCTTTAGCTACTAATCTGTCCATATCTCCCACATATGAATTCCAAAATTAAGTGATTCTAGTGGCTAAAACTCCGTGACACATCTATCTATAATTCATATGTTAACCATTTATTTTAATTCCTTATAGAGTGTTCCCAGAAATTAAAATACCGAAGCTATCCTAACATATTCTTTCCTGATGAACCATTTTCTGACCTTTGCTTACTAATCGGACCATATATACATCATATGGACTCTAAATTGAATGATTTCAGTGGCTACAAACCCGTGACACATATATCATGAATTCTTATGTTAACCATTTATTTTAATTCCCTACAGATAATTTCTAGAAATTAAAATACTGAAGCTATCCTAACATATTCTTCCCTGATGACCCATTTTCTGACCTTTAACTACGAATCAGCTCATATATTCTTCATATTGACTCCAAATTGAATGATTCCAGTGGCTAAAAATTTGTGACATACATATCTTTAATTCTTATGTTAACCATTTATTTTTAATTCCTTATAGATTATTCCCAGAAATTAAAATACCAAAGCTTAAAATTCTGCCAACCATAGCCATACCCAAGCAGAACTATCTACACCAACCTAAGTATTCAAACATACATCACATGAAAGATCAATATGTAACATGATATAGCAACATCCATGGCCAATCATCAAAGTTCTAAGATCAAAATCTCATATAAATATTATAAGTTTCAAAAGTTTTCTTCAAAAAGAAATATTGTTAAACTTACTTGGAGCACTTAGTCTTCTAGACTTCTCCTTCCTCTTTCTTCCTTTCTTCCTCTCCTTTCCTCACTCTACCTTGCTTCTATTTTTCCTCTCCCTCACTTGGACGAAATTCTAATGTTGTAAGGGTGGGTTTTTTTATATAGACCACCAAATAATTCACCTTTCATGATCATGGGTTTACCTTATCACAATTAGGATACACTTTGTTGAATTTTTGGAAAACAAACAACTTATGTTCTTGTCTTCCTCTTCCTTAGTCAAGATATGCATAGGAAAAGGTGATTTGTATTTTGAAAATTATGATGATATGTTCTTAAGATAAGGGACAAGGTCCCTTTGATTTAGGGATTCATTTTCTTTTTCTTTTGTCTTAAACAATTATGATAGGTTTCCTTTTTAAGTGGCAAATTTCTAGCCCTTCAATCTCCATTATTTGGTTGAAATTATTTATGTGGGATAGAGATGTTTTGTCCTAATGCTATGTCTTATCATACCACTTGCTAAAATTATGAGGGTAGGATATAGATGTTTTTGTCCTAAAGCCTTGTATTATTATGCCACTTGCCAAAATGATGAATGTAGAATCACACCACTTGCTAAAATTTTGTCTTAATGCCATGTCACCTAATCTTGATTACACCATTATTTCATCACTTTAATTTTATTCTTATTTTATTTTTCCTCTTGGGTTTGGGCTCATTCTTGCCCATTTTCTTTACTTTGGTTAAAATTCTACCTTTCATATTGGGCTTGGTCACATTTTCATGATTTTTGGGCTACCGGTCCAATTTCTATATCCTAGTCCAAGTCTATGTTTTATTTCATTCTTGGGCTATCCTATTGGCTTGCTAAAAATTCATGTGAAGTAGAAAAACTCTATATGAAGTGTCCATAGGTTAAAGCCCAATTACGGGTGGAGATACTAAACTTAGTCACTTTTGCTCTTAAATTAAGAAAAATTACCCTAATCCGATCTTCTTGAAATTTTAAGACATTTACTTACTTCATAAAAATTTATCTTTCCTTACCTAAGAATTTCACCTTTCTTTAGCATGTTTATTTATAATATTTCCCCTTAGGTTTTCTTTCTTTACCTATTCCATTAATATTAGAACATTTCTATGCATATATGTAAGGCAAAGAATTTCTAAGGAAAATATCTAAAAATTACGGGATGTTACATTAATTAAGCTCAAAATAGAGGTTCTAAGGATATTTACTTGTTTGGGTTAAGCTTGAAAGGCTCAATCTCATAAAAAAAAAATGCCTAAATCATCTCCTAATTGTTAGTATTAGCCTAGAATTTTGCCTCAAGTAGCATTTAAATAAGTTATAGAAATTTAAATGAGATCATAAAATATTTTTTAGTTATATAATTTTTTTCTAAGTAAAAGACAAATTAAATATCCAAAATTACTGTGCAAAAGAATTTCAGGAATTTTAGAAAATAGGTAATCATAAATTGAAAAGAAATTAAAATTACACATAATTATGACTTTCCTACATCTCCCAAGAGCTATAAGCAATTTAAACAGTTATATCATTGGCTATTGGTTCAGCTAACACAAACTCAAAAATTGAAATTTTGTTCACATGCTCACCTCATGACAGGATTAAAAGTGCACATATCATAAAATTATAGTTATGCATCAAAGTAGGAAAGTGCACAAGTGTATGATTTATTATACAGTCATCCAGCTGAATCATAAATTGACCCCCCACACTTAAAAACATACATTGTCCCCAATGTAAGAAAATAAAAGAGAATATAATAGGGACAAGTAATAACATAAAGAGGGGTTTAGTGAAACTTCCCTGATTAGTGATCACCATTCATCTCATCATGCTCAGGTGCAGGCCTAAAGGGTGGTTCAGGAGATGCCGGGAAAGCAATTGGGAGGTTCAGGGCATGAGCTAACTGGCTAAAACATGCATGATGATGCTGTGCAATAGAGTGCTGGTAGAGGACCAGATCGTTCATTTGATGGCTCAGACACTCTGTGCGCTCCCATAAATCTTCAATGGTATGCTGGGATGGTGGTGGAGCTGAGCTGCTGCCCGGTTCTTCTGTAGGTACTGGCTGAATCCCTAGCTCCTCCTCTGCTGCTTCTTCATGGCCTTTGTATTTTTGTATGTCTGCATAGGAAATAGGTCTCATTTGGTGAATGAGAGCCTTAGTGGAATCCCAGCTTACTCCTGCCTTCTGACATAGACCGGTAATTAAACTAGGGGCAAAGAGGTATCAGCCTCTAGCACTAATACAGCTGAGCATCTGCCTATGAATAATCTTGCCCACATAATAGAAAGGCCCTTTAGTATTGCATAAAGCAAAATGGCCATGTCCCTCCAATTTCCAAGAGGCATCAATCTTGCTGAAACGAAATAGTGCCATGCTTTAGCCACTTTATTCATATCAGCCCTAGCAAAGTACACCGGATGGCCATTGCTATCCAATTTCCAAGAGGCCCCCCTGTAGCATAGAGTGTATTTAAAGTCTTCAAAGTCAATGTAGGATTGAAGAAGCGTCGTATATCCATCATCCTCAATATCAGGAAGTGAATAGAATTCATTAATGGCGTGCGGAGTGAATGGCACCATCTTGCCTCTAACCCGTGCTTTATGACATTCGTGAACTGTGGCATTAGAGTAGAACTCCTGTACCACGAGAATAACTCCTGGTTTTGGGTTCCTGCAAAAAATCTCCCAATGCCTATGGAGGATATTGTCTCTGTGAGGTAGCCCTTCGGTGATAATAAATCCACACTCTGGAACTATAGGCTTATGCACCACTACTTTGATGTGGTGTTGATAAACCTCTTCAGTCACAAAAGCCATAGTGTCGAATGTTGGAGGGTCCTCAACTCTGTTCTTCCTTTTTGAGATGCCAAATTTGGAAGTTTTTGGGGCCATTGCACTTGGCAGATTCACTGGGGCATTTTATCAAACACCTAGTGTGCGCTCTTGAAAAATTAAGAGAATGGATGGTAGATTCGTAGCTTGAAGTCCCAATGCAGTGAAAACCAGTAGCAATAAAGTATAGAGATCAACTTCAGCAGGATAAGTAAAGTAAATCGTACCCAATTCAGTATGATTTGTGGCTGGAAAGTGCAAGGGAAAATGTGCCTTAGAACCCTAGAAAAATTCCTTGGAATCCTAGAAAAATTCCTTGGAATCCAACTCAAATGCTGAAAGGGGTGTTTTAATCCTGCAAAAGAAGATGCAAAATCATGCAAGGTAAGCAAGATAACATAATGGGAGGTGGGTATGGTTGATTGAAGGCAAGAAAGAGGATTTGGAGGTGAAAAGGATTGAAAAATGGGGGAGGAAGGACGAAGAGCTCGCGATGCTCTTATAGAGAGCGCCGCGACGCTCTCTGCTGCAACGCGGAGCGCCGCGGTGCTCGGTTTGGGCGCCGCGACACATGTACGCGTCTGCAATTCTGAATTTTTTATTATAAAAAAATAAAGAAAAAAATAAACTATGAATAGAAAAATTAAGAAGAAGAAGAATGGTTGTTGGGTTGCCTCCCAACCAGTGCCTTTGTTTTACTTCGTTGGCTCGACTCAGCTCCCTATTTTTTTTCATGGAGGCTCTCTGATGTTCACTTTAAATTTCTGAGACTGATTCAATCCTTAAAATTCAATTGCATAACCAGAAGCCACATTAGTAATAACAAGTGGTCCTAACAAAGGGAGAGATTTCTTACCTTTAAGGGATCTAACCCCTTTAATTTCTAGAACTTGATGCAACTCTATAGTCGGGTCTATGCCTTTAAGGTTTGCAATTGTTTTTATAATGGCATTTCTTTTTTTTTGAAGAATATGCATCAATTCCTCTTCTTTTTTAACACCCAAATTCTTGGCAACTAAAATAGGTGATGCATCTCTTACTTCCAAGTATTTCAAGTGATTGGGAAGAGGTAACAAATTAGACACGGGATCCTGCAAAATAGAAGGTGCAAGAGTAGTATCAGAATTTGATAATTCCTTATAAGCAACCTTACCTTTTTGTGGCCCTTCTGAAAAATTATTGAGTGCAGCCAGTTTCTCCTTTGTTCCTTCATCTAAGTCTATCTCACCATCATCTGCTGCTATAGATTTGTTCACACTTTCCTCCATTTTATCCTTTTCATCTAATTCAAACACATCGTATGCCAACGAATCAAATATATCAATGGAATAAACAGGAGTATCATCACCTGGGTGTTTCATGGCTTCATACATATTGAATTTTATTACTTCACCATCAAATTCCATAGTGAGTGTGCCATTGTAAACATCTATCTTAGTTTTGGAGGTTTTCAAGAATGGTCTCCCTAATAATATTGGAGAAGTAAAATCCCCATTGTCCATGTCAAGCACATAAAAATCTGCAGGGAACACCAAATCATCTACCTGCACCAAGACATCCTCAATTATTCCCTTAGGATATGCAGTGGACCTATCTACTAGTTGAATTATCAAATTTACAGATTTCAATGGTCCCAAATTCAAAGATGTATATACAGAATATGGCATAACATTGATGGAAGCTCATAAATCTAACATAGCCTTTTCAATGCGAGTTCCCTCAATTTTGCATGGAATAGTAAACATACCTGGATCCTTGCATTTAGTGGGGAGTTTTGTTTGTATCATAGCAGATACATTCTGACTCATATGAATCTTTTCAAAATCCTTTAATTTTTGCCCTTCTTTTTTAGTACATAGTTCTTTCAAGAACTTTGCATATCTTGGCACCTGTTTAATGGTATCTAGAAGGGGGAGATTAACTTCACATTTTCTAAAGATGTCATACAATTCAGAAGTTGTCTCATTTAGCCTATTCTCTTTAAGAGCTTCTGGAAAAGGAGGTTTAGATTTATATTCAGAGAAAGGTTCAGACTTACCTTTTGGATGCTTACCTACCATGATTGCATTATTCTTGTCTTCCTCTTGCTCAGTTGGTGCATATAACTCTTGCATTGGGGTCTCAACTTCTTTATCAGCTTGTAGCATGATTGCACTCACATTTTCTCTTAGGTTTACCACAGTTTGTGAAGGTAACTTACCTGAGTTTTGAGCATCCAATCGGCTCACTGTGGTTGCTAACTGACCTACTTGAGTCGTCAAATTTTGAATGCTAGCTCTTGTTTCTTGCTGAATCGATGAGAGTTATGTACAAGAGTTTTCACAATGTCTTCCAACGGATTACTTACCTGTTGATCTTGGGGTGCATTCTGTCTAGGATAATAGGCTTGCTGATTTTGTTGAAAATTTTGTCCTGCAGGCCTATTTTGTGCATTCCCATATCTGAAATTGGGATGATCCTTCCATCCAGGATTGTATGTATTGGCATATGGATCATACCTTTTTGGTTGGCCAGGAAAACCTCCTACAGCATTCGCTTGTTCTGTGGATTCCTCTTGAAGTGTAGGACACATGTCAGTTGGGTGCTTTGTGGCTGAGCATATTCCACATACGTTAACTTGCTATAGTGTACTTGTAGCCATTTGGCACACAAGAGAAGTAAGTTCAGATATTTGATTCTGAAGAGAAGTAGTACTTACCTCCTGGGCATGTCTAATAGGAGGATCATGCGTAATGCCAAATTGTTGTGAATTGGCAGCCATATTTGATATCAGGATTCTGGCTGCCTCAGGAGTTTTATCTACTAGTGCTCCTCCACTAGCTGCATCTATCATGCTCCTATCTCCCTGCAAAAGACCTTCATAAAAATATTGGATTAGTAGCTGCTCACTAATCTGATGATGTGGGCAGCTTGCACAAAGTTTCTTAAACCTCTCCCAATATTCATAAAAGCATTTCAACATGCAATTGCCTAGTGCCGCATATTTCTTTCCTAATAGTAGTGGCCTTAGATGTAGGAACATAACGTTCTAAAAATATTCTCTTCATCTCATTCCAGGTAGTGATAGTACCAGAGGGCAAATAATACAACCAATCTTTGGCTGAATCTTTTAAGGAAAAAGGAAAAGCCCTGAGTTTTATTTGTTCCTCAGTTACTCCAGGGGGCTTCATACTGGTACATACCACATGGAACTCCTTCAGATGTTTATGCGGGTCTTCACCTGCAAGACCATGAAAACTTGGTAAGAGATGAATTAATCCAGATTTCAACTCAAAATTAACATTATCATCAAGATTAGGAAAAATAATGCATAAGGGTTGCTGATGCAAATCAGGAGCTGCAAGCTCCTTCAGAGTGGGATGCCTGGCCATGATCACTTCCTCCGTATCCTGATCAATGTCTTCTTAAATTCCTCTTCTGTGCCTATATACAGATTTTCCAATATTTGGATTGAACTGTAAATCTTGAGAATTAGAAGAACGAGTTACAGGCATAAATAAAAAAAAATCACAAAAGGTAATGACGCAGTTCCTCGGCAACGACGCCAAAATTTGGTGCGCACTGTCGCAGGTACACCCAAATTAATACCTTACCTCAAAACTAACCTATAGTAATGGGAGTAAGGGTCGATCCACAGAGACTGGAATTACCTTATGTGATTAAGAAAGGGGGGTTTGATGATTGTGAATAAAGTAAATTAAACATTAATGAAAATAGTGAAAAGAGTAATTAATGAGAAAAGCGTTGGTTTTGGTCGATATTCACCATCAAGGGATTGCATCGATCATTGACAAAATCATCAATCTTAAACCAAATATCTATCATTGGGACTATATCCCAGTTCCTCCTTAAGCCTAGTGAATTGATAACAATCGTACCAATTAAACTCTAATTGATAAAAAATCTTTTAACACATCGGCAAAGTCTAACTTATCAACTGCATTAAGAACGAGAGAAACTGATAGAGCTAAATAAATATAAGCAAATCGATTATATTTAATTTAGTTGATCATTCATCATAGGGTTAATGACTTATAATCCAAAATCCTTAATCCTATTTGCTTCATGAATCAAGTAATAAAAACTTGGTTCAAAACCTAATTCAGCAGTAGAGTTAGACATACAATATACTAGTAGGCCTCTTAGCAATCACATGAAAAATCATTTAGAAAAGAAAAATAGATGAATAAACAATACCTAGTTAAGATTGAACTATAGAAAACAATTCCAAATCTCACAATGTATAAAAATCCCTTGAGGTTTCAATCTACCTCAACCAACTAAAAGAACTAGCCACGCAGGGCCATAAGAAAATCTAAAGAAGAATTGAAGAATGTAGATGAAGAATTGGATCCCTTCTCTGCTTGCTTGCCTCTCTTTTTATAGATTTCCCACTCTTAATCGAAGTAGGAATGTATTTAGGTCAAAATTGCCGTCCATCAGCCTTCAATTTGAACAAAAACAACCTAAAATTGTGAAATAAACAAGCTTGTACAGCGCACTGGCGCCGCAGCGCTACGAAGAACATGCCACGGGGCACCCTCTTTCAGCACCGCAGCGGGCTTTGTCAAAGGTGCTCAGGTGCCACGGCACCCTGGGTTGAGCGCTGCGGCGCTCCCTCCTGGGTAGCTCCACGCCGCGGCGCTCCGGATGTGTCTTAACATGGCGCCACGATGCTCTCTTGTGAGCACTGTAGCACCCAGAATCCTCTAGATTTTGCCAAAGTTCCGAACATCAAAGTTGTAGCTCTATGTTTCGTCTTTCCATAACCACTGGAATCACCTCGATCGGAGCTAAAATGAGTGAGATATTCCTCCATTAGTGATGAAAGGTCAGAAATCAGCATTTTTCATTAGTTTCTCTCTATTTTTCTCTTCTTTTCTTCTTTATTATTCCTAAAACATAAAACACAAAAATTAATTAAATCCTATTTATTCTCTATTTAAATAAATAAAAAGTAACATAAAATATGCTAAATATATGCTAAAATTATAGCATGTCAACTCTCCACTAATATAGGCCAAAACTACATCTAGGATCAATAGGACTTTATTTAGCTTGTAATGTGGCTAGGGTATAAGGTAGGATAAAGGATGCCAATTTAGGCTCAATCACCTAGCACCACATGATTAAATATGATCTCTTGAGCTTTTATAAATTTGGGGTGATTTCTCCCTCCCACACTCATTTGGATTTTTCTTCTATTTCCTTTGCATAATTCTTTCTTTTTTCATAATTCTTTTCTTTTCCTTGCTCCACCCTTCCACCCTTCTGTAAATAAAGCTCTTCAAAACAATTATTCAGAAAAATAATCATGGAGTGAGCGAATAGGATCAAAAATAAGGATATTCATACAAACTTTGGCTTTCGGCTCATTTGTGGTTTTTAGAAGAAAAAGTTTATTAAGCTCAAAATAGAGGAACTAACGATATTTCATTGTTTAGGTTAGGCTTGAAAGGCTCAATCTATCCAATAATGTCTAAATCATCTCCTAAATAATAGTATTAGTCTAATATTTTGCCTCAAGCAGCATTCAAATAAGTTCTAGAATCCTGTGGAGATCATGAAATATATTTGAATATATAAACCTTCTCTAAGTAAAAGATAAATTTAATGCCCAAAGTTATTGTGCAAAAATATTTCAGGATCCTAAAGTCAAAAGTAATAAATTGCAAAAGCGATAAAATTGCATATAACCATGAATTTTCTAAATTTTTCAAGAGCTAAAAAAAATTTTTGGATAGTCATATCATTGGCTATTGGTTGTGCCTAACATCCCAAAACATAAATTGAACACTCACACAATCACTCAACTTGCTAAACGCAATAAAAGTGCATTAATAGTGAAAATCAGAAAATTGATGCTCAATATAGGGTTCTAATGATTCAGACAAATAAACTTCCACCCCCACACTCAAACTTTACATTGTCCTCAATGTAAAAGAAAGATAATAATTAGGGAAAGATATAGAAAAACATATGAGTTAAGTGAACTTCCCTGAATTTGTTTGGATTGGAATGCGCATGTTGCATTACTGGACTATGAATATTTCTGATTCCCACTTTTTCTTTTTCTTTTTTAATTATGTTGGGTTGCCTCTCAATAAGCGCCTTTGTTTAATGTCGTTGGCTCGACTCAAAGCTCCTTATGTCATTCAAGGAGGATCCTTGATGTTCACTTTGAATTAGCTTTCCAATAGATTTGCAAAATTTTGAGGTTTAGCTGCATTATGAGGAGGGAAGTCATCAATAGTCAAAGGTTTAATTAAATGAGAACTCAACTTACTTGGGAATAACTGATGTCTTAAGTAGCTTTTGGCATCCAATTTAATTTGATCTTTTTGACTTTTTTCCAAAGTAGGGGCAGCTTTCCTCTAACTTTGAGTAGGGCATATTTATTTGAGGTTATCAATGGGGGTGGTTCTCCGCTATATATGCCTTTTAAGTGGCTAGGGAAGCTCTTTAAGCGTAGGTCAGGATTCTGCAAAATAGAAGGTATAGGCATCTAATTAGAAATTGGTAACAAAATAGAAAGATCCTTACCTGTTTGCTGTACTTTTGGTGCTTCCTCTCCTACTGAAATGTTCTCTTCGAATTTGGCATTCAGGGTAGATTCCATAGCCTCTTTATTAGTAAGCTTACTATTGTCAACTTCCAAGTCATCTTTTTCATTAAGTGCAGAATTTTCCTCTTTTTGCACTAATGATGCTGGAGCTCGACTTTCAATTTATAAATTTTGAACCTCTAATCGATTAACTGATGTTGCAAGTTGGCCAATTTGATTTGTTAAGCTTTGAATGCTAGCCCTTACCTCTTGTTGAAATTGATGAGTATTACGTTCAATAGATTTAACAATTTCTTCTAAAGAACTACTTACCTGAAAATCCTGATATGCAGACTGTCTAGGATAATAAGCCTGTTGGGTATGCTAAAAATTTGCAAAATTTTGTTCTGCAAGACTATTTTGTGCATTCCCATACCTGAAGTTAAGATGATCTTTCCATCCAGGATTGTACATGTTTGAATAGGAATCATATCTCACTTATTGTGGTTCAGGGAAACCACTAACCATATTTACCTGCTCAAATGACTCATCATAGAAAGTTGGGTACCCAATAGATGGATGCTCCATAATTGAATGATTTCTAGAGAAATTTTCTCTTTGCATATTTTCTACATGTTGACGAACAAGAGAGGTTAAATTTTCCAGTTGCTGTTCAAGGGAAGAACTATATAACTCACCAGCATGTCTTAATGGAGAGCCCAGTCTAGTGCCAAATTGTTGAAAATTGGCTGGCATATTCAAAGTTATGAACAAAAAGAAAAGAAAAGAAATTACAAAAGGTAAATAGACACAATCCCTAGCAACGACGCCAAAAATTGGTGCGTACTATCACAGGTACACCCAAATTGATACCTTACCTCAAAACTAACCTGTAGTAGTGGGAGTAAGGGTCGATCCTACAGAGACTGGTATTACCTTATGTGATTAGAAAAAGGGGGGATTGATAGTTGCAAATAAAATCAAGTAAACAATAACGAAAGTAATTAAGAGAGAGTGATTAATGATAAAGACGTTGGTTTCTATTGATATCCATCGTCAAGGGACTGTATTGATCATTGACAACATAATTAATCTATAATTGAATATCTATCATTGGGTTTCTAACCCTGTTCCTCCTTAAACCTAGTAAATTAATGACAATCGCACCAATTAAACCCTAATTAACAAGCAATCCTTTAGCACATCGGTAAATCATAACTTATTAGCATGAAGAACTAGAGAAACTGACAGAGCTAAATAAATATAAACACATTGGTTATATCTAATTTAATTAATTATTCATCATAGGTTCAATGATTTATAATCCAAAATCCTCAAACCTATTTGCCTCATGAATCACAGAATTGAAGACTTTGTTCAAAACATAATTCAGCGGTAGATTAAAATAGACAATATACTAGTAGGCCTCCTAGCAATCATATGAATAATCATTGAGAAGAAGAGTAGATGAATAATCAATACTCAAATCAAATTGAAATAATAAAATCAAATCCAAATCTCACAATGTATAAAGATCACTCGAGGTTTCAATCTACCTCAACCAACTAAAAAGAACTAGCCACGCAGGGCCATAAGAAAATCTAAAGAAGAATTGAATAATGTAACTAAGAACTTGGATGAATGATTGAATGAATTCTCTGCTTTTTTTTCCTCCCTTTTTATAGATTAACTTCTCCTAATTGAAGTAGGAGTGTTTCTAGGTCAAATTTGGCCCTATCGGGCTTCAATTGGAGTTGAAAAACGCTAAAAATCGTGAACTCAGCGATCTGGTGCGGCGGTGGGTGCCATGGCGCGCTACAGTGGAATCACCTTAATCCAATCTAAATTGAAGGAGATATGCGAAATTTAGTGACCAAAGGTCAGAATTCATCTTGCTGCACTGTAATTCTGATTTGGAAGCTCTGTAATGCTATTAAATCTCCTGAATTTGACCAAGTGTTCAACATAAAAGTTGTAAAGAATTGTGTTATCTTTTTCATAGCCACTTGAATCACTTTGATTGGAGTTGATAAGAGAGAGATATGCAGAAAACAGTGCTGAAAGGTCTGGAATCCCTGCTATGTAGCATTTTTCAATGAATTTCTTATCTTTTTCTTCTCTTTTCTTCTTTTTTTGTTCCTACAACACAAAACACAAAAATAAGTTAATTCCTAATTATATTTTACTTAAATCAAACAAAAAGTAAGTTTAAAGGTATTAAAATCATGCTTAATTAAGATCACATCAATGATCTCAACTGTCAAGAAGCATATGCAATAACTCTGGTTTCTTGCATTAATACACACCCTAAGCCTTTTTTGGAAGCATCCGAATAGACTTCAAATCGTCCAGAAGGATCGAGAATGACTAAAATAGGAGAAGAAGTCAATCTGACTTTAAGCTCCTAGAAACTTTTCTCACATTCTTTGGTCCAGTTAAAGAGACTTCCTTTTCTGGTTAATCGAGTCAAAGGTAGGGCTATTTGAGAAAACCCCTGTATGAATCTTCTATAATATCCTGCTAAACCCAAGAAACTTCTGATCTCAGTCACAGTTTTTGGTCTCTCCCATTTCAGCACTGCTTCAGTCTTACTGGGATCTACTGACACACCCTCTCCAGAAATTACGTGACCCAAAAACTTTACTTCTTTTAACCAGAATTCACATTTCTCTAATTTCGCAAAGAGTTTCTTTTCTTTTAACGCCTGAAGCACTAGCTGAAGATGCTGGCTATGCTCTTCTTCACTCTTAGAGTAGATTAGGATATCGTCTATGAATACCACTACGAATTGATCCAGATAAGGTCTAAAAATGCGACTCATGTAGTCCATAAAGATCGCCGGTGCATTCGTGACCCCAAAAGGGATTACCCGGAATTCGTATTGTGCATACCGAGTTCTAAAAGCTATCTTCAGAATATCTTCTTCTTTAACTCCAATATGATAATACCCCGACCTCAAGTATATCTTTGAGAAAATCATAGCTCCTTTTAGCTGATCTAACAGATTGTCAATTCTGGGCAATAGATACTTATTCTTAATAGTCTTCTTGTTTAGTTTCCTGTAGTCAATGCACAGTCTTAGACTGCCATCCTTCTTCTTTACAAATTGCACAGGCACTCCCCAAGGTGATACACTGGGTCGAATAAAGTTTTTTTCTAACAAATCTTCAATTTGCTTCTTAAGCTCTTGTAATTCCACAAGAGACATCCTGTACAGAATAATAGAAATTGGTCTTGCTTTTGGTGCTAGATCTATGAAAAACTCCACTTCTCTCTTCGGTGGAGGTTTAGAGATCTCAGAGGGAAAAACCTCTGGAAACTCACTGACTATCAGAATCCCAAGCAGTTCATGGTCCGTATTCGGACTGATAGCATATAGGAAGACACAACTCAAGTCTGCCTCTCTTAACTCTTTATTAAGTCTGTAAGTACTGATAACACTATACTTTTGGTTCTCTAGAGGCTCCGCGAGAAACTTAAAAGTCTTATTGTAGCAATCCAAAAGGACTCAGTTCTTACTTGACCAATCCATACCCAAGATGACATCAATACTGTCCAAAGGTAGACAGACCAGATCCACTACAAAAGATTTGTTACTCATCTCAACAAAACAATTCAAACACACTGAGGAGGTAACTACTTTTCCTCCCATTGGTGTCACTACCGCTAACTCATGTGGTAACTCAACAGTAGGGTATTGTAACTTCCCCACACATTCTATGGCTATAAAATAATGACTTGCACCAGAATCAAACAATACAATCAAAGGTATATTGTTGATATAACATGTACCTTGCATCAGATCAGGAGTGGATTTTGCTTTAGCACCGCTCAAAGTAAAAACCCTTCTTGGTGCCTGCTGAGGTTTTACAATCCCTTTCCCCTTTCCTTGTGGGGATTGCTGTGCAATATGCCCCTTTTGTCCACACTGGAAGCAAGTAATGGAATTGAAGTAACATGATCCATTTTTATGGTATCGTCCACATTTCCCACATGGATTCGTCACCGGCTTTTGTGGAAAAGGTTTAGGTCCCACCATTGTAGGTTGTTTACCCCTCATAATAGCCTTTCCTCTGAGGTTTCTGTCCACAATCGGAATTTCCCTCTTTTGCTTCCACTGAACCCATCCTTTCTCTATCTTCTTCCACTATCTTCAGGCTCTTCTCCAACAGTCGACATTTGTTAATCAATGGAACAAATTCTTAGATCTCGAAACCCACCACAGCATTATGGATTTCCGGATTCAGCCCTGCTTCAAATTTGATTACTTTCCACGATTCATTCGGATTATGTCTCATATAGTTTGAAAATTTTGACAATTCCTCAAATTTTGCAATGTACTGTTCCACGGTTCGGTTATTTTGTCTAAGCTGAAGGAATTCAATCTCCTTCTTAGCTCTCACACTTTTGGGGAAATATTTATCCAAGAAAGTCTCCTGGAATACTTTCCAGGTAACCTCACGGCCTTGGTGACTTAGTAGTTCACTGGCTCCCCTCCACCAGTACTCAGCTTCCTCCTGTAGCATATAAGCCGCAAAATTAAACAATTCAAGATTTTCAAGATTTTCTCCAGTTCAACTAGCTACCTTTCAGCAGTTACGGGTTCATATCCACCCACAAAAGTCAGAGGTCGAGTCTTCACAAATTCAGACCATCCATTTCCTTCTCTAGTTTTGTTTCTGTCTCTCTGACGGTTCCTCTCATTCCCTGGGTTTCCTTTAATCCCTTCTGTGGTAATATGCTGGAGATGCTGTAAAATCTGATTTGTTATAGCTGCCTCAGCTTGTATAGTAGCAGCTATGCTTTTTAAAGTAGCATCCAAGCTGCCTGTCAGATTCTTTCTTGGTGGTACTATCACTTACTGTATTAGTGAAGTAAAATATCAGTTTTTTATCGAGGTGATCAATCTCAACAATGGTTTAAGAAACTTACAGTAAGCATCACACCACTCAAGTATACAGTTAGGAAGCACTAGTAATTTCCTACTGAATTTATCTGCTATCTTACTCAACATTACCGCATAACCATGTAAGACTTTACTAAGTCAACCTAGGTGACCACCTACCCAATGGTCGCCTAGGATCGACATGCTTTGATACCAACAATGTAACACCATTTTTTTCCTTTTCATCACATTTCTCATAACAATATACTGATATATATATATATATATATATATATATATATATATATATATATATTATACATAAATACTCATATATGTATATTACAAATATCGCATAAGTATTTATGATAAAATACAAGTCACAATTACAATACAACTACAAAAGTCCCCATACAACACACCACCCTTGAAACATAAAGGGTGAGGAGGTGGTGTTGACATCGGGATCTTTACCGACAATGCCGTCCATGGAAGCATCTCACTTCCTTTTATCTGAACATAACACCACAACCACAAAATAGTGAGAATAGGGTTCCTAGTAGACTCAACCTTTTATAATAAAATGTGTAAAAACAATTATTATGTTCAGTTGTATAAACTACAGAAAATATCAAGCTTTTATAATAAAATCATAACTTTTAATACACCTGCCTCACTCGGTGATCTGGCACACTCAATGCATGAAAACATAGCTCTTCATGTTGCACAATGCTCATCGCATGCCATAGCTATAAAAACACACATTTTCACTCATTGCTTCTCTTTTATTCTCATGTGGTTAGGTGGCCTTATCGGCTCACTCAGGCTAGTAGGGCGTCCCCTACTCCGATTAAGGTGATTTCAGTGTCTATCTAAAGTTAAGACAATTACCTAAAACTTTTAGGTTTACCATATTTTCAAATTCCTTACTTATTAGTCCCAGCAATTCGAACACTAAAGCACTCATATTTACAAATTCTGGATTCCAGACTTTTCATGTTCTGTGACCTTCTATCACTAATCAGAACATAACTCTGTCATTTCAACTCTGATTAAGGTGATTTGGGTTTCTCTGCAAAGATAAGACAATTATCTACAACTTTCATGTTTACCATATTTTCAAATTCCTTACAGATTAGTACCAGAAATGCGAATACTAAAAGTACTCATATTTACAAATTTTGGATTCCAGACTCTTCGTAATCTATGACCTATGCTTACTTCTTGGGTCATATCTCCTTCATATTGACTCCAAATTAGGTGATCTTAGAGCCTATAATTTCGTGAGAATCATATATACAATTCTTATGTTGATACTTTCTTCAAAATCATTACCAATTTTACCCAGAAATTCGAAATAATCAGAACAGAAAAATTCACTTACTATTCAACCCACATGTTGCACAATTTCACATTTTATCATTTGTAAAACATAGAAATTGTATCAAAATTTGTGGAGAGTAGGTATTAAGCCTACCTTAACAAGCTTCCTAAACTTTGTACACCAATTTCTGACCACCAAAACCTACATCCATACCTTGAATTTGGAAATCCATTGAAGAAAAGATGATTATAGAAGAATTTGGATCAAGAAAACCTACCTTAATTTTTCTCCTCTTGCAGTTTCTCTCTCTTCTTTCTCTCTCTTCTTCTTCTTCTCTCCTTTCTGAATTTTTTCTAATCACTCCCCCTCCCCTTTGATAGGCAAGACCATCATCATCACTCAAGTGTTTTAGAAATACTTCTAGCCTACCACTCAAGTGTTTTAAAAATTCTTATAGCCTACCACTCAAGTGTTTTAAAAACACTTCTAGCCTACCACTCAAGTGTTTTAGAAACACTTCTAGCCTACCACTCAAGTGTTTAAGAAACACTTACAGCCTGCCATTCAAGTGTTTTGAAACACTTCCAAGCTACTTGGTTGGAATTACCAAAATGCCATTCTACCAAAAATCGTATAAATACCAAAAATTGTATAAATACCAAAGTACCACTTTAAAGTATTTGCAACATTACTAGTCTATTGAAATTACACAATTGTCACTCTCTAAAAGCATTACAATATGACCCTTACATTAAAGATTACATAAATACCCATTAGTATTTTAGGGAAAAATCAGGGATGTTACATTACATATTATGTATGTTTGAATACTTAGGCTGGTGAAGATAGTTCTGCATCGGTATGGCTATGGGTTGCAAAATTTTAAGCTTCTATTTTTAAAATTCTGAGACGAATCGGTATGGAATTAAAACAAATGGTTAACATGAAAAATGTAGATCTTTGTCTCATGGATTTGAAGCAACTGAAATCACTCAATTTGGAGTTCATATGAGGTAGATATGGTCTAATTAGTACGCAGTGATCAGGAAATGGTTAATCAGGGAAGAATATGTTAGGATAGCTTCTGTGTTTTAATTTCTAGGAATATTCTGTAGGAAATTAAAATAAATATTTATCATACAAATTATAGATATATGTGTCACGAATTTTTAGACACTGGAATCACTCAATTTGGAGTCCGTATGAGACAGATATACTCTGATTAGTATGCAGTGGTCAGAAATTGGTTAATAAGGGAAGAATATTTTATGATAGCTTATGTGTTTTAATTTTTAGGAACATTCTGTAGGGAATTAAAATAAATGATTAACATAAACATTATTTCTATATGTGTCATGTATTTTTAGCCATTGGAATAATTTAATTTAGAATTCTTATGAGGGAGATATGGATAGATAAGTAGGTAGAGGTCAGAACCTAACCAAAAAGAAATAATGTGTACTTTGAGGGAGTAATATCACCTTTATTTCTTAATATTTCGTTAAACTATTCAACATAATAGTTTTAGATAATTGTTTTATCTTTAAATTGACACCAAGATCACTTACATCAGAGTTAAATTGTGGGAGTTATGCTCTGATTAGTAAAAGAAGGTCAGATAGGATGAAAACCTGCATCAAGAAAAGAAAGAAATAAAATTAATATTTTAAAAAGAAGAAGAATCTTATAAATGAAAATAATAAATGACTAGTAAATGTCATAGCCATTGCCATTGTATGAACTTCTTACCATCTTAAGTTTGAAATTTTGACATGGAAATATTTTATAAAGTGATATTTGAAATGGTTATGTTTATGGCATGATTACCAATTATTTTTGGTAATAATTATATTTTGATAAACATATTTGTTATTGAAAGCATATTTTTGGCCATTATTCTGAAAAGAAAAGAAATTAACACGGTCACATGGCAATCCGTGTGGTGCACCTGTAACAACTTTTATTATTATTATTATACAATATAGAGTAAACATACAAGTCATTAATCAAAACGTACGTACAAAATATCAAACATATAAATATCTACATCTTATTTATTCTGGTTGACCAATTCCAGAGATACAGGTGCGGGTGGTTGCACCTTCACCGGGATCTGAGCCAACTCGACCACAAACATTTGAGTGAAAATATTAAGGAATCTTGGTAATATTACTCCCTCAACTTAAACGTTATTTCTTCTCGAGTAGGTTCTGACTTCTACTTACTAATTTGACCATATCTCCCTCATATGAACTTCAAATTGAGTGATTCTAGTGGCTAAATTTCTATGAGACATATATATATATATATATATATATATATATATATATATATATATATATATATATATATATATATATATATATATATATATATATATATATATATATATATTAGGGTAACCAATTATTTTAATTTCCTATAGAATATTCCCAAAAATTCAAACATAGAGGCTTTCCTAACATATTCTTCCTTGGTTAACCATATTCTGTCCATGACTTACTAATCTAACAATATCTACCTCATATGGACTCCAAATTGAATGATTTTAGTGGCTAAATATCTCTGAGACATATATCTATATTTTTCATGTTAACCATTTCTTTTAATTCCTAACATATTCGTCCTAGAATTTGAAAAATAGAAGCTTTCCTCCTTACTCCGAGATCAAGTTTCCTAACCAAACATTTTCTAAGGTTTTACTTCATCATTATATTACATCTTCTTCTATTTTCTTTACATTTAATAATATTCCATCAATTTTTCACCACATTAAAATTTAAAAAATAGCAGCATAAAAATTATAAAATTGTACCACCCATAGCCATATCTATGCAAAACTTTCCACACCAACTGAAATGTTCAAAACATCCATCATATGCAAAATAACATGTAACATGATATAGCAACATCCATGACGAATCATCAAAGTTCTAAAATCAAAATCCTATATAAATGTTACAAATTTCAAAGCTTTTCTTCAAAAAGAGATATTGATAAACCTACTTAAAGATCTTTCTAACTCACTTAGTGAATTCTTTTTCTTGTTTTCTCTTGAAGGAAGTAGCAAGATTACTCCATTCCCTTAGCTTTTCTAGCAGATTAAATAAGAGAAGGAGGGTGAGTTTTTGAATCTCAAAGATGAAGAAAAAAGATGGATTCAAGTGGAGATTAAGCTAACTTACCTTGAGTACTTAGTACTCTAGACTTCTCCTTCTTCTTCCTTCCTTTTTTCTCCACTCTTTCTCTCCTTTCCTCACTCTACCTTGCTTCTATTTTTCCTCTCCCTCAATTAGACGAAATTATAATGTTATAAGGGTGGGTTTTGCTTAAATAAACTATCAAGTGGTTCACCTTTCATGATCATGGATCTACGTTATCACAATTAGGATGCACTTGATTGTTTTTTGGTGAAAGACAACTCATGTTCTTGTCTTCCTCTCCCTTAATCATGATATGCATAGCAAAAGGAGATTGTATTTTAAAAATCATGATAAAATGTTCTTAAGACAAGGGACAAGGTCCTTTTGATTTAGGGATTCACTTCCTTTTTCTTTTGTCTCACTCAATTATGATAGGTTTGCCTTTCTAGGTGAAAAAGTTTTAGCCCTTGAGTCTCCCTTGATTGGCTGAAATTATTTATGTAGGATAACGATGTTTTGTCATAATGCTATGTATTATTACCCACTTGTTGAAATTATGAATATAGGATATAGATATTTTGTCCTAATTCCATGTATTATTATCTACTTGTTGACATTATGAATGTAGGATATAGATGTTTTGTCTTAATGCCATGTGATCTAATCTTGATTATTATTACACTACTATTTCCTCACATGATTCTTATTTTTCCTTCTTTGATTTGGGCTCATTCTTACCCATTTATGTTGCTTTGGCTGAAATTTCACCTTTCATGAAGGGCTTGGTCACATTTTCATGATTTTTGAGCTATTGTTCAACTTCTATATATTAGTCCAAGTTTATGTTTTATTTCTTGCTTAGGATATCCAATTGGCTTGCTAAAAATTCATGTGAAGTGGAAAAACTCTATGAATTGTCCATAGGTAAAACCCAATTTATGGGTGGAGATGTTAAACTTAGTAACTCTAACTCTTGAATTAAGAAAAATTACCCAAATCCAATCTTCTTGAAATTTTAAGACCTTTACTTAATTCACAAAAATTTATCTTCCTTTCCCAAGAATTTCTCCTTTCTTTAGTATGTTATTTTTTAATTTTTCCTATTAGGTTTTCTCTCTTTACCTATTCCCTTAATGTTAGAAACATTTTCTATGCATACACATAAGGTGAAGAATTTCTAAGTATTATATTTCCTTAGATATCTAAAAATTATCTAATAAATTTTATTTCTTTAATTAAATATTTATGTAGCTGTATTAATAAAAGAAAAAAAATTAGGATGTTACATTAAATATTTATGTACCTTTATTAATAAATGAAACAAAATTAAGGATGTTACAGATCTTGATCTTAGAACTTTGATGAAATTTACAATATTTGCTACTTTGATGATTGGCCATGGATGTTGCTATATTATGTTACATGTTAATCTTGCATATGATGGATGTTTTGAATACTTCAGTTGGTGTGGAAAGTTCTGCATAGGTATAGCTATGGGTGGCAAAATTTTAGGATTTTTATGCTGCTGTTATGTATATTTGAATGTGGTGAAAAATTGATGGGATATGATTAGATTGATAAAATAAATATAGTCTTAAACACCTAGAAGAAGACTATGAGAAATTTTTGTTGGGAACATTCTTAATAATACATGGTTTGATTTTTTATTTTCTTGAGAAAAGGGGGATGGAATACGTTAAATTAAGTGTAAGGAATTAAATTAAAAGGTTGAAATGAGTAATCCTATGGTTAGATGGAAATTAGGAAGAAAATGGAAGAGGATTTAATAAAAGGCTGAACTATAACCTTAAGAAGGGTTTTGGTTAGAAAATTAGATTTTGGAGTAACCAGGGAAGCTTCTATTTTTAAAATTCTGGGAAGAATCAATTAGGAATGTGGTGTATACTGTCACAGGTACACCAAATATAATAAATACTTTACCTCAAAACTAACCTGTAGTAGTGAGAGTAAGGGTCGATTCCACAAAGACTGGTATTACCTTTTGTGATTAACAAATGGGGGGATTGAATGCTAAAAGTAAATTAATAAAGTAAAAAGAGAATTATTTCAAATAATAAAAGAGAGTGATTAAGAATAAAAACATTGGTTTTGGTTGATATCCATCATCAAGGAATGTCACTAATCATTGATAATATAATCAATCTTAAATTGAGCATTTACCATTGGGATTCTATCCCTGTTCCTTCTTAAGTTTAGTAATTGATGACAATCACCTCAATTAACCCTAATTAACAAGTAATCCTTTAGCACATCGGTAAAGTATAACCTATTAACTGTGCGAAGAATTAGAGAAATTGGTAGAGCTAAACAAACATAGACACATCGGCTATACTTTACTTAGTTAATCATTCAACAGAGGTTTAACAATTCATAATCCAAAATCATTAATCCTATTTGCCTCACGAATCATAATAATGAAAACTTTGTTCAAAATACAATTCAATAGTAGATTGAAACAATGACATCACTAGTGTGCACCCTAGATATCAATTGAAACAATCATGGGAATAAAAATGGATGAATAATCAATACTCAATTAAAATTGATATAATAAACTCAAATCCACATCTCACAATGCATAAAAAATCTTTGAAGTTTCAATCTTCCTTAACCAACAAAAATAAACTAGCCACGTAGGGCCATAAGAAAACTTAGAAAAGAAGAAGAAGAATTTTTTTTTGAAATTTCTCCTTGAATCCCTATGATGGATTGGATCCCCTTTTGATACTTTCTTTTCCTCTTATTTATAAGTTAGGAGAGTCATAAATGAATTAGGATTGATTTTAGGGTTGTTACTAGGCTTCAGGGCTTCATTTGGAGTCAAAATAACATAAAAATCACATTTTTTTTTTACTTTCTACAGTGGCTATGGACATTGTGGTAGCCTCTGGCAGCATCGCGATGCTTAAAATTTTGGGCATCGGGCGTCGCGGCGCTTCTTGTTGGGCACATTTGTGCCGCGATGCTGATTTCCAGGTGATGTGGTTCTAATATTTCTTCAGAATCTAGAAATGTGGTCAACATAAAGATTGTATTTCTGTCTCTTATCTTTCTATTGCTGCTGGAATCACCTTAATTGGATCTAAAATGTGAGAGATATACCCATATTAGTGACCAAAGGTCAGGATTCATCTACTGCACTGTAATTTTGAATTTCAAGCTCTATAACAGTATGAAATATCCCAAATTGGACAAAATGATCAACATAAAAGTTGTAGATACTTGTCTTATAGTTTCATAACCACTTGAATCACTTCGATTGGAGGTAATATGTGGGAGATATGGTTTATGGAGTGATGCAAGATTTGGAATCGCCACAATTCAACACTTTCCATGAATTTCTTATCTTTTTCTCTTCTTTTCTTCTTCCTTTGCTCCTACAACACAAAAAAAACTAAATTAATTCCTATTTATATTTTACTTAAATCAAACAAAAATTAAGCTTAAAGATATTAAAATCATGTTTAATTATAAACACATTAAATACCCCCACACTCAACCTTTTCCTTGTCCTCAAGAAACATAATCTCTAATGGCGAAAACAAAAATCAATATATGTAGTGAGTGTTAGGCTTACTAAGCTTTTGCCTCATAACTTAAAAATATGCTCAAATTGTTTTTTATAAATATCATAACCATGTATAGGATTAACCCAACTGCAACCCGTTATTTTATTCTCTTGAATCCTAAATGTATGTGTGTTTTTTGGTCAATAAATTTTCTTTTACCCGGATGAGTTTATATATCCCAAAATTTTGGGTGCAGATCTCTAATTAGTTTAAGATTTACAAAGGCTTATTTTTCATGGCACTCTCCACTAATGTACGCTAAAATTACCTATAGGATTAATAGGTCTTTATTTAGCTTGTAATGTGGCCAGGGTATAAGGTATGATAAAGGATACAATTTTAAGCTTAATCACCCAGCACCACATAATTAAATCTGATCTCTTGAGTTTTTCTCAATTTTGGGGCAGGATTTCCCCCCCACACTCATTTTCTTGCTTCAATTGGATTTAATTCATTATTTTTCTTGGTTCTCTATTTCTTTTCTTTCACCTACAGCATATGCTTTTATTCTCTTTAGAAATTTTCTTTTCTTCCCTTCGCATATTTCTTTTCTTTCCTTTTCTCCACCCTTCCACCCTTTGGTTAAGAAAGCTCTACAAAATAAATATTTAGAAAAATATAATCATGGAGTGAATGAATAGGGTAAAAAAATAAGGATATTCATACAAAATTTGACTTTTGGCTCTTTTGTAGTTTTTAGAAGGAAAAGTTCATTAAGCTCAAAATAGAGGAACTACAGATATTTCTTTGCTTAGGTTAGGCTTAAAAGGACCAATCTATCAAATAATGCCTAAATAATCTCCTAAATAATAGTATTAGCCTAGGATTTCACCTCAAGCAGCATTCAAATAAGTTCTAGAGTCCTTTAGAGATCATGAAATATTTTTGAATTATATAAACCTTCTATAAGTAAAATACAAATTAAATGCCCAAAGTTATTATGTAATAATGTTTTAGGATTCTAAAGTCAAAAATAATAAATGAAAAAAGGGTTAAAATTATACACAACCATGAATTTTTACATTTTTCAAGAGCTAAAGAAAATTTGGATAGTTATATCATTGGCTGTTGGTTGTGCCTAACATCAAAACATAACTTGAAAAGCACACATAATTACTCAACTTGCTAAATGCAATACAAGTACATTAATAATGAAAATAAAAAATTGATGCTCAAAATAGGGTCACAATTCTTCAAACAAATTTACTTCCACCCCCACACTCAAACTTTACATTGTCCTCAATGTAAAAGAAAGATAAGAATAGGGAAGTATATATGAAAACATATGAGTTAAGTGACTTCCCTGAATTTGTTTGGGTTGGAATGAGCGTTTTGCATTACTAGACCCTGAATTTTTTTGATATCCATCTTTTTTTTACTATGTTGGGTTGCCTCCCAATAAGTGCTTTTGTTTAAAGTTGTTGGCTCGACTTAAAGCTCCTTCTATCATTCAAGGAGGATCCTTGATGTCTACTTTGAATGTGCAGGATTTTGAGGTTCAACTGCACTATGAGGAGGGAAATCAACATTTGTCAAACATTTAATTAAATGAGAACTCAACTTACCTGGGAATAACTGATGTCTTGAGTAGCTTTTGGCATCCATTTTAATTTCATCTTTTTGAGTTTTTGCCAAAGCAGGGGGCAGCTTTCCTCTATCTTTGAGTAAGACATATTTATTTGAGGTTATCAATGGGGGTGATTTTCCACTGTATATGCATTTTAAGTGACTAGGGAAGCTCTTTAAGCCTAGGTCAGGATACTAAAAAATAGAAGGTATAGGTATATTTTTAGAAATTGGTAACAATAAAAAAAGATCTTTACCTGTTTGCTGTACTTTTGGTGCTTCCTCTCCTACTATAACTTTCTCTTGGAATTTGGCATTCAGGATAGATTCCACAACCTCTTTTTTAGTAGGCTTACTAGTGTCAACTTCTAAGTCATATTTTTCAATAAATGCAGAATTTTCCTCTTTTTTCACTAATGATGCTGCGGCTGGATTTTCAATTTCTAAATTTTGAGCCTCTAGCCGACTAACTTTTGTTGCTAGTTGACCCATTTGATTTGTTAAGCTTTGAATGCTGGTCCTTACCTCTTCTTGAAATTGATGAGTATTATGTGTAAGAGATTTAATGATTTATTCTAAAGAACTACTTACTTGGTAATCCTGAGATGCAGTTTGTCTAGGATAATAGGCTTGTTGGTTATGCTGAAAAATTTGTAAAAAAATTTTCTCCAGGCCCATTTTGTGCATTCTCATACCTAAAGTTGGGATGATCCTTCCATCTAGGATTATACATGTTTGAATAGGAATCATACCTCCCTTGTGGTGGCCCAGGGAAGCCACTAACCATATGTACTTGCTCAAATGATTCGTCATAGAAACTTGGGTACCCTTTAGAAGGATGCCCCATGGTTGAATGATTACCATAGGACTTCTCTGTTTGCATATTTTCTACACGTTGATGAATAAGAGAAGTTAAATTTGCAAATTGTTGTTCAAGGAAAGAACTATATACCTCACTAGCATGTCTTAATGGAGAGCCTAGCCTAGTGCCAAATTGTTGAAAATTGGCTGCCATATTTAAATTTATGAATAAAAAGAAAAGGAGAAAAAAAAGAAAATAAATTCACAATAGGTAAGTAGACACAGTCTATGACAACGATGCCAAAATTTGGTGCGTACTGTCGTGGATACTCCAAATATAATAAATACCTTACATCAAAACTAACCTATAGTAGTGGGAGTGAGGGTCGATCCCACAGAGACTGGTATTACCTTTTGTGAATAAGAAAAGGGGGATTGAATACTAAAATTAAATTAATAAAGTAAAAAGAGAGTTATTGCAAATAATAAAAGAGAGTGATTAAGAATAAAAGCGTTGGTTTCGGTTGATATCCACCATCAAGGAATGACACTGTTCATTGATAACATAATCAATCTTAAATTAAGTATCTACCATTAGGATTCTATCACTGTTCCTCCTTAAGTTTAGTAATTGATGACAATCACCTCAATTAACCCTAATTAACAAGTAATAATTTAGCACATCGGTAAAGTATAACCTACTAACTGCACAGAGAATTAGAGAAACTGGAAGAGCTAAACAAACATAGACACATCGGCTATATTTAAGTTAGTCAATCATTCAGCATAGGTTTAACAATTCATAATCCAAAATCATTAATCCTATTTGCCTCACGAATCATAATAATGAAAACTTTGTTCAAAATACAATTCAACAGTAGATTGAACTAATGAAATCACTAGTGTGCAACCTAGATATCAATTGAAACAATTATGGGAATAAGAATGGATGAATAATCAATAATCAATTAAAATTGATATAATAAACTCAAATCCACATCTCACAATGCATAAAAAATCCTTGAGGTTTCAATCTTCCTCAACCAACAAAAAGAATTAGCCACGTATTGGCATAAGAAAACCTAGAGATGATGAAGAAGAAGAAACTTGAGAAATTACTCTTTGAATCCCTTTTATGGATTGGAACCCTTTTGATGCTTGCTTTGCCTCTTAATTATTGGTTAGGAGAGTCCTAAATGAATTAGGATTGATTTTAGGGTTGTTAATGGGATTCTCGACTTCATTTGGAGTCAAAATAACATCAAATTCGTGTTTTTTACTTTCTATAATGGCTATAGGCACTACGATGCTCAAAATTCTGGGCATCGAGTGCCATGGTGCTCTATTGCAATGCTGTGGCACTCTCTGTTGCACGTACCCATACTGCGATGTTGATTTTTAGGCACCACAGTGCTAAGATTTCTTCACAATCTAGAAAAGTGGTCAACATAGCCACTAGAATCAACTTAATTGGAGCTAAAATTTGTGAGATATTCCTAAATAATTGACCAAAGGTCAGGATTTATCTACTGCACTGTAATTTTGAATTTCAAGCTTTATAACACTTTGAAATATCCCAAATTGGACAAAGTGATCAACATAAAAGTTGTAGATACTTGTCTTATAGATTCATATCCACATGAATCACTTCGATTAGAGGTCATATGAGGACTGGGTTCTAAAAGATCTAGAATCACTGCAATTTATCATTTTCCCTAAATTTCTTTTCTTCTTCCTTTGCTCCTACAACACAAAACACAAAACTCAATTAATTCCTATTTATATTCTACTTAAATCAAACAAAAAGTAAGCTTAAAGGTATTAAAATCATGATTAATTATAAAAAAATTATAATGAAAAGATATGGTTAACATAAAAAATGTAGATATATGTCTCACAGATTTGTAGCCACTGGAATCACCCAATTTGGAGTTCAAATGAGGGAGATATGGTCTGATTAGTAAGAAGTGGTCAGAAAATGATTAATCAGGGAAGAATCTGTTACGTAAGTTTCTGTGTTTGAATTTTTGTGAAAAATATGTAGGGAATTAAATGAAATGGATAATATAAAAATATAGATATATGTCTCATGAATTTTTATCCACTGGAATCATTCTATTTGGAATCCATAGGAGGGAGATATGGTTAGATTAGTATGCAGTGGTCAGAAACTAGTTAACCAGGGAAGAATCTGTTAGGTAAGCTTATGTATTTGAATTTCTAGGAATAATTTGTGGGGAATTAAAAGAAATGTTTAACATGAAAAATATAGATATATGACTTACAAATTTTTATCCTTTGTAATCACTCAATTTAGAGTCTATACGAGGGAGATATGATCAGATTAGTAAGTAGAGGTCAGAACCTACCTGAGAAGAAATAACATTGAATTTGAGGGAGTAATAACACTAAGATTCCTTACGATTTCACTAAAATGTTCACTATAAGAGTTTTAAGTATTGTCTTGTCCTTAAATGGACAACAAGATCACCTCAACCAGAGTTAAAATGAGGGAGTCATACTCTGATTAGTGAGAGATGAAAATATTTAAGAAAGAAGAATAATCTAATAAATGGAAATAATAAATGACTTGTATATTCCCTAGCCATTGCCATTGCATGAACTCCTTACCATTGTAAGTGTGTAATTTTGACATGAAAATATATTATAAAGTGATATTTGAAAATGATTATGTTCATGGAAAGATTACATTTTTACCAATGATTTTTGGTAATGATTATGCTTTAATTATAAATTATGGCATGTGAGTATAATGAACATACTTGTCATTGAAATCATATTTTTGGCTATGAATGTGAAAAGAAAAGAAAAGAAAAGAAAAGAGAAAAGATAAGCATGGTCACATGGCGGTTTGTGTAGTTCACCTGTAAGGGACGCCTTACTTACGGCTATGATTATGCTATTGAAAAAGAAAGAGAAAGTGTGCCATGTTGGACGAAGCGAGAAAATCTCATACCAGATAGTAGATAGTACTTACCCTGACCGGGGTAGGTTGATATGAAAATAAGTTGATAGCCATTATATGATATTCTAAAAATAGTTATTCATGCCATACATGTCGTTATTACACGATTTTTATGTGCATAGATAAAGTGCATTCATGTGACCTAAGATATTTGCTATAGCTTATAGAGATGAACATGACATGATGAGCTATATTATTGATAATTATGATGTATTGTTGAATCTACTAGGATTTAATTCTCACTATATTTTCATATCATAATCAGAAGACTAAATATGCAGATATTCTCTATGACCCACTTTTAGCATACATTGGGTCGAGTTGACTAAGATCCTGGTGAAGGTGAAACCACCTGCACCTGTATTCCTGAAACTAGTCAATATGGACGAATAAGGTGTAGACATATATGTGTTTTATTTTTGTACTGGCGTTTTTAATTAATGATGTGTATGTGAACCTTGAATTGTATCAGTGTTAGTGATATACCATAAACTTTAATTATGCTTGGTGAATTTAATTGAATGTTATTATTAGTTAAATAGTTAGTAATAAAGAGGTAATGACTTCATGGTATTTTAAAAATTTATATATGTATATATATGTAAAAAAAATGGATTTATTACATTAAGCACTTTCCTGGGATTGTTTAGTAATTAGAGTTAATTAGGTAACTTGTATTCTTATTTACTACACTTAAGAAAAGATAGGAATTTGATTCCAACAGGGAATATTTGAATATGAACTAGATATATTAATATCAAGGATCAGTGAAAAATTCTGATTGTGGAAGATGATCTAGACCAATGCCTTTTACATTGATTACATCTCTTTATTGCAATTTGAACTTTTCTTAGTTTATTTTATTTTAATTTTGCATTTATACTCAATCCACCTATTTATATTTACAAAAGTATAAGTTTCAACTACCACTCTTTTTGGGTTTGACCTTTACTCGTGTTGCTACGTTAAATAAATTTTAGATTGCTAAGGCTTTATTATGTTGGGGGTTGACTGTGACAACCCACCCATTTATCATATTTCCTACTTGTCCACAACAAAAAAATTCACTTGTTTCCTTATAACATAGTTCAGTATGGAACTTACCACATATAGGGCATAGTGGATTATATTGATAATTTGGTTTTAGCCTATGTTGACCAATCAGTTTAATGCCTTTCTAAATTAGTTTCTGTTTACTGCCACTAACCAATACTTAACTTGAACTTCCAGATTCTATTTATATTGAACATTGTGGAATTTAACATATGGGTCCCTTGACATTAGGGAGATACCCAGTTCGAGCACTACTATCTCAATCTTATTTTCTTTTCTTTTGACTTTTCAATTTTGGCCAATTTACTTGTTTCAATTAGTCTAGCACAATCTGCAATCGCTGCATAAATAGGGAATTACTTTATTTGAGGAGTCAATGATTTTGGCAATCAGCATACCAATCTTGTAATTCTTTCCCTTTCATTAGGGACTAAGTGCATTGCATATCGATTTAACTAGGTAAAATGAATATTAGACTATCATGCTCGACGTATGCATCAATTATTCAAATTCTCTAATTCATATGTCTTTAATACTATTAGGTAGAAAGCCTTCCATAAATTCTTTTTTAAGCTCTTCCCACACCATTGGTGGAAAAATAACTATTCTTCCTTGCATTGGGATATCAAGTCAGGTTTGAGCCTCATCCAAAAGCTGAAAAATACTAACTCTACTGATCTTCTACCACAACATCCCAAGGCTTTACAAATTCCTTCCACAACATCAATAAATAATTGCAAGTCTTTATGGCAATCTGACCTTGTAAAAGTATGTGACTTTAACTTCAAGAATTATGGTCACGTCACGTTAATGCTAGTAACCCTATTCTCTTGTTCAACTGGTCCTGCTTACTCTTAAGCTATAACAATAATCTTTGATTGTTGATGATCTCTCTTGTATTATTCTACTACTAGCCCTGCTATGGTCTCCATAGTGAACTATAATCCCTGTATACTAATAACCATCTCATTTATAATTCTATCTTATGACTTTTGAGGAGGTACTACTCCATCTTTAGGGGCATTATCACGAGCAGAGCCTCGTACACTCTGTCTGGGGACTTTCACACCTTGACTATATCCCTTATCTCTTCCATTATGTTGGCCTCTACCACGTACTGATGAGTACTATTATGGTAACAACATATATAATAAATTCTATATCTCAAAACTAACCTGTAGCAGTAGGAGTAAAGGTGTATCATGTAGACACTGCTATTACCTTTCGTGAATAGAATAAAAGGAGGGGTTTGAAAACTACAAACAAACAATCAAAGTTAGAAGAGAATGGTAGCAGTAAATGAATATGTGAGTGATTCAATGATAAGCTTATTGGTTTTGGTTGATATCCATTATCAAGGATTTCTTTTAATCAATGTTTTTTTTATTTTTCTTCTGTGCATGTATATAAATTTTCAAATTTTTGGATTGTACTACAAATCTTCAGAGTCGGCAAATTGATTAATAGGAATAAATGAAAGTAAAAGTCATAGAAGATAATTGGACACAATCCCTAGTAATGGCGCCAAAATTTGGGGAGTACCATCACAAGTATAACAAATATAATAAATTTCTTACCTCAAAACTAACTTGTAGTAGTGGGAATAAGGGTTGAACCTACATAGACTGAAATTACCTTTTGTGAATAGAATAAAAAAAGGGGTTTGAAAGCTATAAATAAACTATCAAAGTTAGAAGAGAATTATCGTAGTAAATGAATATGACAGTGATTTTTTGATAAGGGTATTTGTTTTTGTTGATATCCCACATCAAGGATTGCTCTAGATCAATGTCATCTTAGATTTCTCTTCTGTAATTGTATACAGATTTTCCAATGTCTGGATTGTACTACAAATCTTCAGAGTTAGAAGAGCTAGTAATAGGGATAAATAAAAGTGAAAATCAAAAAAGATAACTGGATGCAGTCCCCATAAAAGGCACCAAAGTCTGCTAAGTACCATCATGAGTACACCAAATAAAATAAATTTCTTACTTTAAAACTAACCTGTAGTAGTAGTAGTAGTAGTAGTAAGAGTGGATCCCACAGAGACTAATATTACCTTTTATGAATAGAATAAAAATGGGGTTTGAATGCTGTAAATAAACTATCAAAGTTAGAAAATGTATATGAAAGTGATTATAAGTTAAGAGTGTTGGTTTTAGTTTATATTGGGCATCAAGGATAGCGCTTGACCAATGCCCTTTTATATTTCTCTTCCGTACCTTTATAAATATTTTCTAATGTCTGGATTGTACTATAAATCTTTAGGGTTAGAAGATTGAGTAATAACTTTACTCAACTCACTCACCTATTAGGAGACCTATGATATTTCATGTAAAACCTCAATTGGTGCTATTTGTGTATTGGCCTGATATCTACTAATATAGGTAAGTTTAACTAAAGACAAATAATTTCTCCCAAGTTTCACCAAAAGTATATAAAGATACCTGAAGCATAACTTCTAATGTGTAAACATATCATTTAAATTTACTATAAGCTATATTATAATCTAACAAAGATCCTTAGACTTCCTGAATAGCTTTCCTAAAACAATATATCCAATTCTTATTTGTTGACACACCAAACAACGAAAACAAAATATCATTTGTATCTTCTTTTTACCATTATACTAGTACAATTCTTTCATATCTTAGTATATCCTTATTGCCTTAGGGTTATCATATTCACAATCTATGGCTTCTTTTGAAATCTCCTTTCTTAACAATTATTCACACGTGGATTTCCAATCTCAACATAATTTACATCCTAGATACTAGACTCAATTTAGCATGGTATAAACCCTTAACATAAATACCTTGATTGCTTTACATTATTCTCGAACATGGTTCTCGAAATATTCTCCTTTCATTACTCAACTACATTAGATAAACTGAGGTGTTCTTCATATCTTAGAACTCAATCAGTATATACTATAAGCTCCTCATTCTTTCTAATTTACACATGGTCTGCCAACTTACACAGTTATACATACTTGATATAAAGATTTTTTTTAAGTATGTTCTTTGGTAGATAAATCCTTTCAAAATCTCCATTACTTTAACCTACTAACCACTTAGACACCATAATAACTGAGTTTCAAAGAAAAGAAATTACCTTCTTTGTAATAAGGAAAAAGAACCTTACATTTAGTACCAAACATTAATGAGGGACGATGCAGTAGAAAAAATGGAATACATAATAGAGTATGGTGCCAAAATAGGAAGTCAGAAATTTAGACAAAGTATTGAAAGAAAATTAAAATCGGTGGGCGTAATTCTTAAAAATCTATAAACATAATCTAGCTGCTATATTCAGCAAGAATCGATGGCTGCAAGTTTTGAATATATGTGCCAAAATCTAATTCAAAGCTATTGTTATTCGGTGGAAGAATAACATATGAAAAAGAAGCATTTCTCAGCTTATAAAAGTTTATAAAGAACAAAGAGCATGCAATTAACTGGTAAGATGTAGTTGATTGCTTCAAAACACAAGTAATCAATCAACTGTTAAACAACCCATTCCAAATTAAAAATTCTCAAAATAGCTGATTGACTTAATATAGCGATAGTCGACTAGCAAGAACATTAGGAAGACAAGATAAATCATTTGATTGTCCTTTTTCAACAATTAACTAGTTTACATTTTCATTTTTTTACAATAATGCCTATCACTTACAACTTCCCTACACGAATCAAGACATTAATGCTTTATCGAGGACAACAAGGAAAAGAAAAATTTCTAGTAATATCTTAATTTTTTTCTCTTTATGTGCTTAATATGAGCCACGATCATAACTACTGTACATATGCATGTGTGCTGTCATTTTTGAAATTCACCTTCAATTTAGCTTATATCCACTGGCTTTTCACACAGCTGTTATAATTATGCTGCCAGCTTATTCACATATCTATCATAAGTATGCCCTTCTTTGAGTTCTATAAATGCACACATTATTATCTTTACCTTAATACTTAAAGTTAGGGTGAGTGCAATTATGGTGGGAACCACATTCTGTTAGTTTTGAAATATTTGTGTCTTTTGTGGTTCTAGTCCTGGAAAAGGTGGAGAGCATATGAACGCTGCACAAAATCTGGGCATGGGATTGGCCAAGAGAAAATTTTATTTAGTCTATGGTGGACGTATTAATAGGGTATGTGTCTACAGCTGCACATATAGGAGCATGTCAAGTTCTGAGTATTATTCCCATAACTCTGATTGCATCCAACATCATAGGAAAGACAATTGGCGAAGAATTTAGAGTAGCTTCCATGCATGAGCGCATGGTTAGAATGATGAGCAATGTTGATGCCTTCATTGCCTTACCAAGGGGTTTTGGTACTTTAGAAGAGATTTTCCAGATAGTCTTCTGGGCACAATTGAATATGCATCACAAACCGATAGATTTGTTAAATGTTAACTATTTATTTGATGGTCTGTTGTCTTTTCTTGATCAAGCTATGGAACAAAAGTTTATCTCACACTCAGTATGACAAATTCTCATCTCGGTTTCAAATGTTGAGAAGTTGATTGATGTTTTACAAGCATTTGTTCATATACCTGATCCGACTATGGCTCAAATAGATTGGAAGACAGACAACATCAGAAAATACAAATTGGATTTAGATCCTGATCTTTAAATGTAGTAGAACGTAGCCATTACTGTACCACTTTTACTTTCTTAGGGTCTACTTGGATACCATCCTTGCCAACTATACTCCCTTAGAGTTTGTAAAATTATCTTCAAATGTTGCTTATAATCCTCTAAACTCTTGGAACATATTAATATATCGTCAATAAATACATTTACAATTTGATCCAAGAATAGTTTAAGTACTATATTCATAAAGTCCATAAATGTAGTTGGGACATTTGTCAAACTAAATGACATCACTAAAAACTCATAGTGCTCATACTGAGTCCTAAAAGTAGTTTTCAAAGTGTCTTTTTCCCTTATCCTTAATTGATTATTCTCATATCTCAATCAATTTTTTTAAAAAAAATATTAAGTACCCTATAACTGGTCAAACAAATTATCTATATGAGGTAATAGGTAGGACCAAAGCATCTCAAGGAAAGTACTAGAACGTTTAAATCCTTTATCTAACAAGTCTTGTAACTATTTTTTTAGTTCCTTAAGTTAAGTTGATATCATTCTATATAGGGATATAGATACTAGTTGGGTTCTAAGAAGTACATCAATATTAAATTCTATTTCTCATTTTGGGGTTAATCTAGGCAATTCTTATAGGAACACATTAAGAAGTTCCTTAACCACTGGAACTTGATTTACACTGGTATACTTTATATCAACATTTCTCATCACTGCCAAATATCATTGGCACCTTTTGTAATAACTTATGGGCTACTAAAGCTAAAATTAAATTACTGAGTACCTCACTACGGTCTCCTTGTATAAAAAAATGAGATTCTTTAGGAATGTTGAATTTAATCACCTTAAGATGACATTCCTAAATGAAATGACATGATGCCAACCAATCCATTCTTAGTATCACATCAAAGTCTACTCTATCTAGGCAACCAGGTACAATGGATGTCACATTCAGAAACGGTCATATTAGGCATATGTTTCAATTCTTTAAATACTCTAGCACGCCTATCCCTTTCACTTTCAGAAAGAAATTGACCTATACATACTTTTTAAAATGCCACAATATTCGATCACTTTTATACTAAAAAATTTAGCAAACTTTGAAAAGAAATTAAATTGAAACCATATAGAATCCCTCAGCAGAACTTAAAGTATAAATATGTCTGGCTCATACCCATACTAGAGGTCCAACTAAAGAATCCTTTGCTCTGATAGCCACAGGGAAACCTAATGCTTTAAAACCAACTTGTAACGCCCCCAATTTATGGGCACCTGAAACAAACATTTTTTTACGCAATCAGATATTTACCATAACATGCATAGCACTATTCTTTGTAATGGAAATATATACATATATGTTCTCTTATGTATACACAATATACATACCAAGTCCATAAATATCAAAGTACAACAGAAGTAGGGATCTTGCTTGTGGCATTTAGAGCATACTCCATAATACAATTACAAACTAATTTAAACACTGTGAGCCTTGAAAGCAATATAGGCTCACCTAAAGAATATGACACCTAGTTGATCATATAGCTACAAGACCAAACTCTATATCCTTATTTGAAAAAATTGTAAGTATTGTGTAGTGAGTTTGACAACTCAATGAGCAGATAATACCTCCTATGACCTCTTAGGTCAACATATAGATGTACTCATATTTTAAAAGTTATCATATAGAAAATTACAATTTAGAAGTACATCTATTTGGGACCCGCATTTCAAATATTTTCAGTTTAAATCACATTTAAATGTCCAAAATCATATGCAATATGGTATGATCATTATTCAAATATTCTTATGCATCAAAATATTTCTCAGAAAAATATTAAGAGGATCTCATATCAGAACCATCAAATATTCCCTAGCACACAGCAAGGGATGATGTTATGTTCAGCTATATAAATTATAGTAAAATATTAAGCTTTTGAGATAAAGTCATAACTTTTCTTGATGCATAATTAATATACTATATATGCACTGAAAATTCACTCGTTTTACATAATGCTCAAGCATGTTACAGCTCTAAATACACTCAATTCACTCATTTGCTATACGCATAGTGACCGATCAACTATAGTCACAATAAGTGGTCAAGGAATATGAGTTCATCACCCATTTGCTTACCCACATTACCACTGTCACCCGGTTGGAGCAGCCTTCCTTTGGTTCACTTAAGCTAATAGGGCGTCTCCTACTCAATGCCTCGTGCATATAATATTCAATTTATCATGATAAATACATTTAAAACCACATATTCAATGAGTTTCAAAATCTATTTACAAAATCATACTCTTCTTGAACTATGTGCCAGTTTGTAAGAAAAACAAATATTTTAACACATTTCAAAAATTTATGATGGCATAAATAATTTGTAAACAGAACTAATTATACATTTTAAATTCAAGAAGAGCATGAGGTAAATCATAGAAAGAATTATCTACTCATAGGGTTAAGGTTCCAAGTTGGAAAACCCCAAATGTATTTTTTCAAGTCAAATATGATCAAATGGACGTAAAAAATAAGTCCGGAGGGTCCAAAACCTAGGAAATGACTCCAGAATCGTGAAATTTAACCTTTGGGAGCTTGGTCAAAATTGGTCAACTGATGGGTACTATTCACAATTGGAAATTACTATTCAACGCTAGAAATACTATTTATGCCGGCTGGATTTATTATTCACATAGGCAAAAATAACTATTCACGCCGTCAGAGTTATTGTTTATGACATCAAAAATTGTCAGATGACTGTGAAACTTCATATCCTATAGTTTATCTATCCCTTGAATCCATCTACGGTGTTAGATTTTCAATTTGAGGTCTCTAAATAGGAGTTTTAGAGTTTAATTTTTTCTAATATTTTTTACTTCCGATCTACAACGATTCTTCGACCAATTTGAAAAATTGTTCGGCCAATATTGTAGTACTCTTCGTCCTGAATCTAGTGGTAGCCTTAGTTTTAAGATCAGATGGTCGAAAGTACTCTAGATCTAGAGAGAGAAAATGAGGAGAGAGAATGTTACTATTTATACTATTCATTCATTCTGAAAATCTTTCCGTCTTTTTTTTAATAAATTATGGAGGACCAATTAGCAATTTGCTAATTATTAGAGGAAGTCCTTACAAATTTCATTATTTACATTTTGACCCTTAAACTTTTAGAAAATTACAATTTGACCCAAAAAATATTAACAAGTTTTTATTTTCATCCTTAAAACATTTCAATTACATCCCTACTCCTTTATTTCTTTTAATAATCGATACATAAATTAGAATTACTAAATTTTAGGGATGTTACACTATTATTGTGGTGTTGTTATCTATTATCAAAGTATACATATTCATCAACTGGTCGAGACAGCTTTGGTGAAGCTGAGAGACATGTTCTTCTTCATAAGTTTTTATTCCACCTTGTTCCTTCTTAGGTTTCAATCTATCCTCACTAGGTTTTCCTCGAATTTTGTCATTATAGGCTTCTTTATAAGGTTGTTTAGACTCACCCTCTGATTTTTCATTGGAGTTTCTTTGGGAACTCTTTTCAGGTGTGTATTTGCTTGAACTTCACTTGTTTCCTCAACACTTTTAGTTGTCGAAGTGTATTAGGTGCTGGAATAAGATTTCGTCTTTGTCTTCTCACTACTACTACATAAAATGTTGTCAGACCCATTAGAAAAATCTATAGGTCCCTCCTTTTCCATAAAGTTAACTACCTTTTTAATCATAGAACTAAGCCCTGAGGTCTTCTTGCTAGGATAAAAGGTAGCTTTCTTTTTTTATTTCTCAATTTCAACCGAGGGTCTTAAGTTCTTCTTTCAAAACCATTTTACCTTTTTTCCATCCTCTAGTTGTTGGTTCAGATTCTTTTCCTATTTCTTCTTGGCTTTATAAGAATAGATGAGTAATCAATACTCAGTTAAAATTGACATAAGAAACTCAATTCAACATCTCACAATGCATAAAAGATCCTTGAAGTTTCAATCTTATTCAACCAACAAGATGGTAACTAGCCACACAGGGCCATAAGAAAACCTAGAGAAGAAAAAAAGAAACTTGAGAAATTTGTGATTTGATCCTTAAATCCTTGAATGGATTGGATGATATTTTCATGCTTGTTTTCCCTCTTATTTATAGGTTGGAAGAATCCTAATCGAAGTAGGATTGCTTCTAGGTTGGTTCTTGGTGTTTTGGGCTTCAATTGGAGTCAAAAAGTGCTTAAAATAGTACCATTTTTTTCCTGCAACGGAAAGGGAGCACTATGGTGCTTCATTGCTGAAAATCCAAATGGCGACGATGCTAATATTTCTTCATAATATGGAAAAGTGGTCAACATAAAAGTTGTAACCCTATCTATTAGCTTTCCATAGCCATTAGAATAACGGTAATTAGAACTAATATGAGGGAGATATACCAAAATTAATGACCAAAGGTCAGGATTCATTCTACTACACTGCAATTCTGAATTTCAAGCTCTATAACGCTCTACAATATCCTGAATTTGACAAAGTGCTCAACATAAAAGTTATAGATTATTATCGTAGCATTTTCTAGCCACTTGAATCACTTTTATTGGAGTTCATATGTGGGATATATGATTTAGGTAGTGCCAAAAGATTTGGAATCACTGTAATTTAGCATTTTTTTCATGAATTTCTTATCTTTTTCTCCTTTTTTTCTTCTTCCTTTGTCCCTACAACACAAAACACAAAAATAAGTTAATTCTTAATCATATTTTACTTAAATAAAACAAAAATTAAGTTTAAAGGTATTAAAATTATGCTTAATTATGAACACATCAAGACCTTATTCTTCTTCTCAGTTTTTTTATGTTTGCTCAATGATAAGGTAGGGTTACCTCACCCTTATGCTTACTATTGGTCGCAAAGTATATATGTAATGTTAGAATGCAAGTGCACATGTTGTGACCAAGTAATATAATGATGAGTGAGTATCGTCCCACGAGGAGTATACTAGAAACTACTATTGAATGCTTTGACTCATGAAATGCTGTAGCATAATTCTATTAGTTCACACGATTTAATGTTAGGAGAAATTAAAATGTAACAAACTAGACAGGGCTTAAATTAAGTTGAGAGACTCTAGGTTATGAAGAAGAAGATATTAGGTGAACTAGGGTTGCTTCAAGGTTGCTATGAACTTCTGCACTCATTTTGCTCTAGAAATTGCTATAGCAATTGCTTCAGTGCCCAGTCTGCTCTTGAATGGAGTCTTTCTAGACTACCATTCCTTGCACTCATGGGGTTTGGATATGCATCCCTGCATCAATCCTAACCCTAGAGTTGTACTTGAAGCCCTCAACTTTTAGGTCAAATGAGACAACCATACATTCCTATATTGGTTATGCCCACACATCCAACTCTTTTCCAGCATTCACCGCCTTTCTAGGTTAATGATGGCCTAAGATTTCCTATTTCTAATATCAGTTAGCAGGAGAAGTTAAGATATACAAACACAGTTGGATGTCACAACGTTGCTACAACAAAATCATTTATAAATTAAAATGTGCATGTGTTCATTGCAACCTGTCTACAACCCTAGCTGGAAAATTAGCTGAGCCTCATATCCAAACCAACTACAAGCATTAGATTAACTAGTATGCAGTGAAGAGAAATATAACTATATGAAAAGAAAAATGCAGTTTCCTGCTGACAATGAAAACACTAAAAAGAAAAATGAAAGGAATCCCCAGCAGCAGTCCTCTTCCTTGCTCCTATGCTTCACCATCCTGGGTTGCCCCGTCCTAGCCTAGAGTGTAACCACACAGCCCACTCCAGACAGGCATTTTTGGGCTTTCTATTTTGGTCTTCTTCTGTCACCCCCTTCGTCTCTCGCTCTGTGCTTTATGTTTTCCCCTTTTATATGCGATCCTTGTAGTCCCATAAAAGTGGCCTGGTTTACTGAAATTCTCCCTGCTTTTTGGCCAGCACCTCTGTTAGCAACTTTTCCTTCACTTCCAATAGTGAAGGTTGTTCTTGTGCCTCCAGCAATCTGCCGTGTCAGCTGGGCGCTCCTTTTTCCCCCTACTGGGTGGTGGTCGCATATGTTGCACAGCTCTGACTCCCTGCCACCTGCACCATATCACAAAAGGTAAGCCTCCCATCTTATGAATTATATTAAAAAGGACCAAGATCACCCAACATCACTCGGTTTGCTGCCTTAATTGCTGCGCATGTATACTAAATTGTCACAGCAAACAGAATGGGTGATCTTGTGTCCGTGGGAGGCTAAACATTCTATTATCAGGGGGCATGAAAGCTAATAAGTCAAAATGAATATTAAATATCCTTGGAAAAACATAGAGAAACTCTAATGAATTAGAGTTATCACTTACTTGTTGGTTTGGAGGAGGAAGACATAGAAAAGGTATCATGTCCCCAAATTCTAAAGACGTAATCGATGTAGAAATGAGGATGAACTTGTCATGTAAGCCTCTATCATAACGAAACACAATGCAACAAACCAAGGTTTGTTTCATATAATTCAATGAAATCTCAAAAATTCTATAAAATATTGCTTTTCTTATAAAACAATATCTTATATTGATTCCAATTTCATATACAAACATAAACATAAACTTCATATGAAAGTTTATAATATTACTACTCATTGAACCATATCTAAAAATATTATTCCAATAATATACAAAACCAATTATTGTAAGAATACATAACAAACACACAGTGGAAACGAAGATCTTGCCTGTGGTAATTGGAGTACACTTTACAGTACAAATATCTATAT